>CADCXD010000009.1:0-621275 GCA_902806575.1 Jackrogersella multiformis | reverse complement strand
CTGAGCCTGCCCATGCTTTTCACGGTATGTTTGGTATATTATTCACGTTTGCCGTCCACCGTCCACCGTCCACCAACAAGGCTCTTCAAGAATTTGATAGGTTTTATCCACTTTGTTTTACACTCAGAACTTAAAACAACCAGCCATACCTTTATATGCCACACTGGTAGATTATGCCCCTGAAAACAGCTGTGGTGTCATCCATTCGTATCCTTATTCGTGACCTGGTAGAAGAAGTAGGAGAGCACCACAGCAACGGCATCTGACGTCTGCAGTTATACCAGCTGCTTCTCCAGCTCATCTTCGATAGTAATCAAGAACATAGTCTTGTCCTTTCCCAGGTCACCTTTGATCCACATTGGCCTGGGAGTATGCTTCAGCGCCATGCCTACTAACTCCTTAACGCAGGACACGACATGCACCCTCTTGTAGCTTTTCTTTAGCAGTGGGCTCTTTTATTGTATTCTTCAGGCCGACCTGGATAAGCCGAACCATTTGTATGAATGGAACAGCAATCCGGCCCATGGTAGACACTTATATTCACCTCCTACTTACCTGGGTACCAGTAGGTAGGAGGTGAATGTTGGGTAGGTAGCTATACTGTTACCAACGATGCCATCCTTAAGTACCTAGGTAGGTACTCTTCATGCAACTATATGATAACACACCATGTCTATGTTGCGACAATATCACAGCCCACGAGACGATATATGCCGAGTCGGCGCTTTCGTTCGTGGCATTCAGTTGCTACGTGATCGCGGGTGCATTGCTCCCAGTCTCGGTGCCCTAGTACAATAATCTGGGCCCTCACTGGACTCTAGCAATCGTGAGAATATGTAGAACGAAGCACAATGCTGAAGAGATAGCCAGGCAGACTCCTTGCTTCAAGTGTGGTCAAATTTAACTCGCCGGGGGTCCGCCATCAGATTAAATGCACTAGGTACCGTGTATAGATCGTAATAATAACACTATCTTGCACCATATGTTTTCTATCCCTCGCAGTACTTATTTGAGTAACTCATAGGTCAGGTATGTGTTGCTGCTAGCAGTAGGTGATTGATTACATAATTAAGGGATAGCAAATTTGTAAGGGGGAAATGAGCGGGGTTAAACCCATTATTTACATAAAGCCCCGTTACTTACAAGTATCATTGCCTAGAAATGTACGAAGATATATGCATCTTTCCGATGAATAGGTATCAATGACAGTGATATGAAGCAATATTGATGGAATGAGACATGATTCACGAATAATACAAATCTAATTAGCTAATGGAATAAAAATATATATGTAAAAGAGATCAAGTAAATACCGCTAAATATGTCGGCACGAAGTCGCGAACATTGGAATGTGAAAGAACCTTGGAATTAAATATGTCAAAACATGCCTAGCACGTAATCATATGCAATTCTCTACGGCCCTAAAAACTGCACGGTTAACATCCCGAAGGAAAGAAATCGACTACTTGCAAAAATACCTATAATTGCCGCATCCAGCATTGTATCATCAGCATCAGCTCCTGCGCGCAATGAACCCTCTGGTCGCTTCCGAGCTTGCGAGATGCGCCGATGGCATTCCCTTCCCCGCGAAGGAGAACCATGTCCACAGCACCTGGGCGAAGACTTTCCTGTCGCGACCAGAGCTCTATTTGCAGCCGGAGACGCTGCCCGAGATCGAGAAGATCGTGAGGATTGCGCATAAATGCCGCCGCCGCATCACCACTACTGGCTGTGGCCACTCGCCCAGCTCGCTGACCTGCACCTCGTCTTGGCTGGTAAATCTCGACAAGTTTAATCGCATCTTATCTGTGGATGCTGCCAATGGCATAGTTGCCATGCAGTCGGGTATAAGACTGTACGCGCTTTGCGAGGAGCTGGAGAAGCACGGTCTTGCGATGCCGAACCTGGGTAGCATCAACCAGCAGTCCATTGCCGGAGCCATTTCCACCGGCACTCACGGGTCAAGTCTCAAACATGGCCTGATGTCCGAAGACATCCTCTCTCTGCGCATAACTGTCGCGGACGGAACTACCAAGTTCTGCTCCCCCGAGGATAACCCCGAGTTGTTCCGCGCCTCGCTCCTCTCCCTAGGCGCGCTTGGCATCATAACTGAAGTCACCTTCCGAGCTGTGCCCGAATTCACTCTGCGGTGGCAGCAGATTATCGATGCTGATGTGAAGATGCTCAATGCGTGGGATAAGGACCTCTGGACCCAGACCGAGTTTGTGAGAGTATGGTGGTACCCGTACACCCGGCGTGCGGTGGTGTGGACCGCGGAGAAGACGGATGAGCCGCTGATAGATCCAAAAGTTTCATACTACGATAGTGCACTTGGATACTATGTTTATCACAACCTGCTCTATATCTCGCAGTTTTTCCCGCGCATCCTACCTGTGGTTGAGTGGTTCGTGTTCGGTATGCAGTACGGCTTCCAGAATGGTTCGACTAGCAATGCCATTCAGCCCAGTCGCAAAGCACTACTGATGAACTGCCTGTATTCGCAGTTTGTCAACGAGTGGGCCATCCCTCTGAGTAAAGGACCCGAGGCTCTTCGACGGTTGAGCAGCTGGCTTAATCAGCTACCGCCTTCGGATCCGGACTATGTACCACACAACATCCCCTTTTCAGCTGAAGGGCTCTACGTGCACGCGCCCGTCGAGGTGCGAGTATCCAACACATCGCCTTCCAATCCGAAGTCGTTGGTTCCGAACACCAAGCCGTATCTCGACCCGACGGCCGAGGGTGCTCCAACTTTATATCTCAACGCCACTCTTTACAGACCGTATTACAGCGACCCACCGTGTCGAGATCGGTACTATGAGGCATTTGAGTGGTTGATGCGGGATCTAGGCGGCCGGCCACATTGGGCAAAAAATTTCGAGACGGACGGGGCCGAGATCGAAAGCATATACGGCAGCAATCTTCACCAGTGGCGAAAGGTCCGGGAGAGCGTTGACCCCGACGGCTTATTCGTTGGCGCTTGGCATCGGCGGTTCGTCCTCGAGAACGGCCCCCCTTTTCCGCTGGAGGAGGTTGAAATCAAACAAGAAAAGAACAGCACGGGTGGGGTTTTGTTTGAAGGTGTTGTTGGGACCGCTCGGTAGTGATGAACCCAGGGCTAAGGGCTTTTGGCATAAATTCATGAACAGCTCCTCTATAAGAGCATATAATCACGATGAATTGGCATCGAATTTCGAACGATCGTTTCTAACGAGAAAGAAAAAAAAGATCCTGCCTTTCGTTCTCCAACATGTGCCATGATTTGAGAAATTTATATTCCCATGCATCTCCCCCTCAGCAGGTTTCTCTTATATTTTCCTAATGATGGCACACAAAAAACTTGTCCCAGGTTACCCTACCAGGTAGGTAGGTAGGTGGTAAGTATTTGGAAAATGACTTAGAGCAACATCTAATTATATATTGCTACCTACCTTACCTAGGTAGGTAGGTAGGCAGTGTTGGAAAGACCTACCTACCTAGGTACTCATTGTTATTACAGGAGGGAAATGGTGAGACCTTCCTAATACTCACAGTTAACCCAACTTGCAGGAAGGTATGATGATTGAAATATTTAGGACCTACCCACCCGGAATCCAAAGCTTTATCTTTTCCTTCTCGACAACCTTCAACCTTGGAACCTATTGGCTTTATTGAATTGAAGCAAGTTGACCAATAGATATACACACAACCTACGTCTAGCTATTCTACGCATTATACAATTCAGGTACCAATAGAGAAAATACACCACTGTTTAATCGAGTCTACCTACAAATTACATCCATTATGGACATCAGAAGGCTTTTGAACTCACCGAGCCCCGAACCCCCAAGACAATCATTCCCAGAGTCATCAGGAGAACCATCATTTCCCGAACCATTTCCCGAACCACTTACCCAGGGC
This sequence comes from Jackrogersella multiformis, assembly GCA_902806575.1. Taxonomy (NCBI): domain Eukaryota; kingdom Fungi; phylum Ascomycota; class Sordariomycetes; order Xylariales; family Hypoxylaceae; genus Jackrogersella; species Jackrogersella multiformis. The sequence goes on along the minus strand of CADCXD010000009.1, from coordinate 617,375 downwards.
CCATCGTTAGAACAACCTCAACTATACCCAGGTCACTCCTTTTCCCACAACAAGATAATTGATGAACATAATCCCGACCAGTTAAGAGAAATAACCTGGAAAACGATATTCGACAAGTTGGAGAGACACCCAATAGCCGAGTACCAGGAGCTCGCAAAAGATGCTGCTGTCAGACGTTTTATACAGACAAAGCTCGAGCTCCTTTTACCTAAACCGGGTGTGGCATATACACAGAAACAGCTGGCAACCTGGTCCAGGTTTTTTGAGCACCCCTTGTGCATCAGCGATATGCAGCTATCTGCGGTGGTTCCAATGAAAGACCCCCAGAACATAACCATCGAAAAAACCGACCAATGTACGAATTGCTTCTATACAGCTTCGTGGTGGCTTTCGCCGTCTGATTTAGTCGCACTAGAGCAGCATCTTCGGAACTCTGAAAGAACATTCGAAGAACTAAAGACTTGGGAAGTATTGGCCAAGCGACGGCGAGGTCAAAGTTATTTCACTGTCCGCTATATTGGTTATTGCGAAGCCAGCCAGCTGCTCTATCGTGGCGCACATCGCATGAGATACGAGGAGTTTACTAAACCGTTAGCCGGTGTACTCCCGGAGTTCTTGACGGCAATAGAATCGGCTTTCCCAGACGTAGCAAAGTCTTTCCAGGCTCATGCGCTCCCCTTCTCGTTGGTTGGAATTAAGGAGTGTGGACTATCCAGATTCGTATGCGCTACATTGCTTGAAATCTTCGGTGAGGGGTCGCTTATCAACCGTCACGAAGGCTGGTCTTTTGGAGATACCATAGAACAAATTCCTAGGACGGAATTGGGAATTGGATTCCACACACATTCCCTCTCACTTTCAACTATCTACGACAACGAGATGAAAAACAATCTAGGATGTTTATTCAGAGACCTATGCCGTGAAGCTCCGAAACAGACCGCCTCAACTGCTCCTACTCCAGAATTAACCCCGTCTAGCACGATACAGCTTTGGACTCTCCAACATCAGGCAACCCCGTCCATGTATTTGGGGAAGAAGACTCTTATAGTGCTCGTTGGGAAAAACATGTATGCAAATGACCACGTCTTCAGCCGACGGTTCTGGAACGGCGAGAACGGCGATGCAAATTTGATGAGAGATATAATCAAGAGACTAGCTTTACTAGAGGGATACCAAGACGCGCATCCTAAGGTCTTCCCCTATTACTGCGTTATGCCGTGGCCCAGACATAAATTTCTCTCTTCTTGGCATCAAGTAAGTCCTTCCATCTACTCGCAACGCGAATCCACCGTTAATACGGAAGCAGGATTATATGTGGCAGTATCAAAGGTGTGTTCGTCCCATGGTTTAGGTCACCATGGGGAAACAACTAGCAGAAACCGTATACCCGTTAATCTTGGGGAAGATGCGGAAAATGGCCAATAATGATGCTCTCCCTTTGACGCGAGATGAATATATAAGGCGACTCGGGATGCCTCTAATAGCATGTAAAGCATGGGCCCAAGCACCAATAACAAGGGTATACTTCATCCATATTTCTTTACTAGATCCTGGACGGTATCGCTGTGTGGCGTGGAAAAACAAAAGCGAGGCGATGCTGATTAGGCGGTGCATTTATCTTTCGATGCAGATGGCCACCATGACCGCATGTGCCACCATGGAGGTATTATCAGACCCAAAGTGGACTAACAGAGATCCTCACCATGTGGATGTGTGCAGGAGGGTTTTGAACCGACTCAACCTTTGGTTGCAGACCGCAGAAGGACAGGCCTTGGAGGACGCGTTGAATTCGACACGAGATGGCATCCAGAAGATGGCGAACGAGATGGACTTCTTCATTCCCTAAGATACTTGGGGGGATAACCCTCTCCTATAGTTATCTTCCCGAGTCGTGCTTCACTAGGTACCTACTTGACTTGCAGACTTCCACTAGAGACCGAAATGGCACAGAGATTAGGTACATCACGTGTAGAGTGCTTCGCAGTTGTCCAGTGGAATAGGGGAAAGGGATGGTTTGCTTTAGGGAGCTGGGTAAAGGGGCCGCGAAATTATTGAGGCGTACAATACGAAACGCGGGTATGGATAGGACTTTCGTTTACAAGTTTCCTGACGCATTCCCAAGGCGTGCGATGGTTCAGGATACCCCTTGATACATATTTCGATAGAGACGTAGGCACATACCTAGGTAGATATATATAACGCCTCATACTTATGCTTAGCAAGAGGTACTTATACGTCTAATAGACGTCTATATTTTACCATGCCACCGCGAACTACAGCGAACTGGACTTCAGCGGGCACTAGGGATATAATACACATGCATTGGTTCCCCTTTTGTCCTCACGCTTGAATACCTACCTACCTACCTATCCACTTATCGGCTTTCTAACAAACTCCCTACCAACCTGGAACCTTACTACCACCGAAGCAAAGGAACGCGGCAACCCGAAGTGACATATGCACATAGGCGTAGACAGGCACCTGTCCAGGCGGGCAGTTATCTCGGACGGGCCCTTACGTCGGGCGCGCACAGAAACCCGGGGTAGGGCAGAGCGTGCATATAACATACATACATCTACCTACTACCGGAGGTAAAGGTCCTGTACACTAGATACTAGTGTAGGTAGATGGGGTGAAGGGTGGCCTGCGGGGAAGACACGTACATTTATATGCGTTGGCTTGATGTGATGGATGTTAGTTAGATCATACCGATGTCGTTGAGACATCGGGTACCTAGTGTAGTTTACCGTGGTGTGATGGCACTTTGAGCTGGTTGGGAAGTACACTGGTATATAGTGTATGTAGTGTGCATACCAGGTAGGCAGGCATTAATATGATGTGATGTGATGTGCCATAGAAGTTGGGTGGGATGGTTGACGATGCTCCTGGATATGACTTATCACTAAACCAGCGATTGTCTAAAAATCCTCGAATATGGATAGGTAGTTCACATGACCTAAGCACGGGTTATAGGTTATAGGAGAGCCCACTGGAACAAGGAAGATCAAATACCTACCTAGCATATTCGGTTTGGTCAGGTGAGCTGTATTCGAGGGGCGCTGTAAACAATCGCCAGCTAATGGGATGGTATTTAAATAGAGCCGATATTGGCCGCAATTTGCTACTACACTACATTAGTCTAATATTGGATTTGGAAGAAAAAAATAAGATGAAGAAAAAAAACTTCACAGCACGCCACAAGCTCCATATCGAACACGTCGAACGTACCTAGGTATGTATGGAAACCAACCATGAGAAAGCTCATGACTCGCCTTGCCCTGGTCATCCCGGGCTACTGGGCTAGATCCAGTTCCTAGGTAGGTAATAGCAGACGCAGGAACAAGAAAAACGAACCTAGAACCCACGTGAAAATCCAGAAGCCAGGATGATTAGCGACGGGTAGCCCGATGACGTTGCCTTTCCCAGATGCGGATTGATGTGTTGTACTTAATCATGGCTGGTTGGCGATCGGGGCGACGGGGCGAGCGGTATAATGGTGCTAATGGTGCTGCTACTGATGCCGCGCGCGGTGACTGTACGAGTTTACGTATCAGGATCCGCAGGGAAGCGAAAACGGTCTTTTATCTTCTGCGAGAGCAAAGGCAGACAGACTGGCGAGATCTTAAATGGCTACCAATATAGTATAAATACAAGGGCCTAGAAATAGCAACGGCTCTTGAAACGCTTCGGGTACAAGCACATGGGCGCGGGATGCAACCCGCTCAATGCCGCGTGCTGTTCTTTGCAGAGCGCTGTTGGAGAATACGACTTCCAAGTCCAGACGAGCAGAGGCGGACTTGTCACCCGCAACGACGCTGCTGCTGACGTAGCATGGAGATGGCTGTCTTGCACGCCGAGACATGCAGGCTGCCGGGCTGCTATTTCCACCGTGGTGCCTGAATGATAAAAATTAATTGCGTGCAGCGGAGTCTCGTCTGGCTGCACGGGTGATTGGGCGGGAAAGAAAGCGTAAAAGAAAGCGTACGGAGGCCAGATGCAGTAATAGTAATAGTAATGTAGGGTCTCGAGCCTCGTCCCTTGGTGATCTACTAGGTACCTACGTAAGGTATGTAAGAGCGCGGAGGGCCGATGCAGGCTGGAATAAAAATAACTTCTTACCTCCTACCTACTACCTACCTGGGTAGGCACTAGGTCACATTGAGAACTGTTTCTGCTGCAGACCGGGGAGTGATGAATTCGCACCTCAGGCGAAAAGCACAGACGGACCCGAAGACGCGTTTCGGTTAATACTATTATGTACCTAGAGCATTTAAACTCGAGGTCTCGAGGCTCTCTTTTCTTAGCTCTCTTAAAAGGATAACGGGACTATTATGTTAGAACTACCTACACTATTGGAGAGTCCCCTGCCGGCTGAGAGATGGGTGGTTCTAGATGTTGTACTGCACACTTTTGCGAAGTACCAGTACTTCGATTTCTACCTCCTGAAGATCGTTTGCGAGAGCTTAGTTTAGTTTAGTTTAGTTGAGTATATACAAGGTAGAATAGGTGATCGACTTGTTAAGAGCTCTCAGAATTATCGTATCAACGAAATAATTCGTTGCAGGCATATTTGTTCATTCGTGTTTGATTGAATACCGAAGTGAGAAGCGGAAGGGATGACGCGGGAAGACGAAGAGAGGAGTCTGGGAGTATGGGACGAGAGTGAATCTGTAAGCGCTCTGAAGAGACGGACAGGGATCTGTTAGGATACGACGGGTCATCCCAGAGCCCTGGAGATCTCACGAATCCTGAGGCCAGCTGCATCCGTCGAGACTCGAGAGGCTCTACACTAGGTACCTAGGTAGGTAGGTACTATACACTAGGTAGGTACCTAGGTAGGTACTAGCACTGACTACTACACTACACTAAGCCTACTGTAGTGTGTGAGGGAGCCGATTTAGGTACTTCTTTTGGACGGACCTGGAAGGGATCCGCCTAGAAGAATTGGTTGTCAGGCTTTTTTCTTCTTGTTCTCTTATTCCATCAGGGGCTTTTTCTTTTAGCACGGGCCACACTGCTGCCCAGGTGTCGAGTCAGTGAAACTCCATACGCTTGCCCAAGTGTTGGAAATAGGTATTTCATAAGATCGCCAAGATGTAAATGATAAAATGTAGTATATATTGCACACCGTGTATAATTATAATAATTACTTTACAATAGGTATTTAGGGAATGTACTACACGTGAGAGTTTGTTAGCATGTGTATTCTAGGTAGTTTATGCTGCTTTTGGTAATAGACAGATGCGATAAATGCGACGAAACCTCGGATCAAAGCTAAACAACGGTTAGGACGACAATGACGACGATGGAATGAAACAAGGTACATACCCAGTTATGTAATAAGGTTCATTAGTTCAATTTAATCGATAATGCTTGGGTGTTTAGCTAAGGGAATTGAGACTAGTAACGGTGAAATTCGTGAACTTCGTTATGAATATCATCCATTATTTGAATATTATTTGAATATCAATTACTTGATGTACCTCAGCCACTGCCAAGTTACCTACTGTTTGCGGAAGGACAATGACGACATTGATTAATTAATTGATTACAGCACTGGGTATTGCCTTTACATAATGCTGCATTGTACATACCTGGTAGTATCCTCCTTCCAAGACTGCAAGGTTCTTCTTATGCTTGCTTGTGCTTACCCGTGCTTGCCCACCCTGCCAGCCTGCCTATTACCTGCCCACCGTGAAGATTAGAAGCTTGAATATCTTTTTAAGCAACGATCATATTTATTTATTTCAGTTAACCTTGCAATTGCATTGCCCCTTCCGATACATTGTTCCGTTTTGTTGAACGTGCTCAACACCTTCCGCATTCTCTTGGAGCCAGGAGTTTTCAATTGTAGTTTCCTTCATTCACCATCCATTCTCCTAAGGTCTTACTAAGGACTAAATTACGAGGTGGTGGCGGCCGCATCTCTAGCCTACCATTTACCACCTCACTACCTAATTCTAACAGCGTTCATTAATTGTCATCCCATTCTTACCAAGCCCTGTCTTGCACCAACTGCCTACTACCTACCTACCTAAGGTACATTACCTACATCAACAGCAGTTCGCATCTAGTCTGGTCCTAGTTGCTTGGTTACTGCCTTTCTCTTCTGTCGCGGCCGTTTATTCGATCAACCCGTCCATCCTTCCAGTGCTATACTTCAACAAAAGCCTCTATTATCTTAGGTATTCTATCTTATACCTAGGTAAGACGTGTACCAACAAAAAAAAGAAAGAAAACAATACGACCACTACCTAAGTACGCATCCTTCCAAAAGGTACAGTTTACTTCTTATGCGTACCTGCCTACCTAGCATAAGGTAACCACCTGGGCACAACCTATCAACGTGCAACGTACATCTACTTAGATACCCCTGGACACTACTGCCACCACTTAGGCATGGTTTAGGCTGGTATCACCCCTGTCGCTCTTGCATGGATAGGGCCGGTTTGGTGATTTTCACGAGCGCCTAGGCCTATCATTTGATTCCATACCACCAACTCCGCACCTGCAGCTTTTATCTATCTATCCATCTACACTATCTTTACGCTAAATCCTCAAATCTCCAATTCCCTTTATTGCCGTCTCGATTTGTCTTGCCGAATTGACCGAGAGAGGAGAGAGGAGGATTCATGATTCACACTTCAATGTCACTATAACCCCACGAACTATCTACGAACCATCTGCCATCTTACCCATAGTCGAGTGACCGTCCGATTGATCCATCAGCTCGTCCATTCTTATGGCATTTTAAGAAAATTGTCATGCTGATTAAACGTTCCAGTCTTGTTCTCGTGCCTACGCGGATACGGATACAGATACAGATACATCATACCTTCAGGGCTCTTTACCTGCCTGCCGATACCTACCTACCTAGGGACCTACACTAGATACCTTAGATAGCCACCTGTGACCTGGACAGTCAGTCAGCTGCTGGTCTTAGGTTCTACGACATAGGTCTCACCACCTGGGCACGCAACACCAACGATAGCACGACATCGGTTCGATGAGCGACCCTCCTACCTGCAGAACTCAATTTTAGCTCCAACTCATTTAATTATTTTGCCTTTTATCTTTGTAATATATACCTCATTCCACAGAACACACAAGAGCGGGTTGCGGCGTCTTCAGGACCTCTTGGTCCACCAGCCGTCAAGCTGGAGTCGTAAGTACAATACATCTTCATGGTGCCCTCTAATAATTCCTCGATTTTTATGTATTTGGTATTTTGTAATCGCATATAGCACGTCACTTATGTCGCAGCCGCCCGGTTCTGTGACTGCCCAATCTGTAGTCTAGTCTCACCATTTATCTGATCTACCTTACTGATATGACCTGGCTCAGCTTCATCCACGTCGCCGCCTGGTCGCAACACCGGAGCCCAAGCCCCGGCCCGCAGCGTACCTTTGGCCATCTTCGATCACTCTCCAGCATGTCACCCACTGCTATTTCCCGGTCGAGGTCGCCGGTAAAATCTTTGTCTTCATCAAATGTCGCCGCCGAGATGATGGTTCCGACGAGCCCCCCCAGCTCTATTTCTTCACTTCGACCTAGGAGAATGCCATCGCAAAGTTCCCTGATGGAGGATCAGGATCATAGCACCATCCCCGACCCTAGGATACGCGTCGTGAGTCCCGAGGACGATAACAGACTCCACCCCGATTTAGATCAGGAGGTTGCCACGCTTAGCACAAAGCTCATCAACGCGATCAATCACCAAACTAGTCTCGACGACACGCTTTCAGCGACAAGGCAGGACTTGGAGACTTCTCTTGGAAGAATCCGAGAGCTCGAAGATGTGGTAGCACAGCAACGAGAAACATTGAATAGTGATGTCTGGGTCAAGCGCAAGAGTGTTGAGGCCGAGAAGGGTAAACTTCTTGCGCGCATTGTTGAAGAGAAGAGGTTGCGGGTTGAAGTTGAAAGGGAAAAAAGGAAGATTGAACAGGAGCTCGAGACGTTGACTGTTTCGCTTTTCGAGGAAGCGCAGAACATGGTTATTACTGCTAAGGAGGACGCCAAAAGGGAACAGGAGATCCTCCATCGCAAGAATGAACAATTGAAAGCGCAACTAGCCGATACCGAAAGCCTCCTAAAGTCGCAGCAAGAACAACTGGCGGAGCTAAAGCTCGTCATGGAGCAGATGACGGTTGAGCGCGATGATCATAGTGGAACAGCTCCTTCGTCTCCTGGATTTAGCAAGTTCGACTCGGGAGACGACGAAACTCGACTATCCGAAGGCGGGTTGAATTCTGCTGCCGTGGAATCTATACCTCCCACGTACCCGACAAACCTCCATCATCTGATTCAACCTGTACTGAGGACCGATCTCTCTGCTTTTGATGACTTTGTGTCGCTCATACAAACGTCGAGGCGAGCTTCGAATAGCCGTGCTTCGTCAGTGTCGTATAGTGGACTTAACCCTCTTCTTAGCTTCACAGGTTCCGGGCACGCCCCAGCCCCGTCGAATTCCTCAGCGGTATCTGTATCTACTCTCGGGACGCCAAGTGCGAACGTTTCTCCGCAAACACCGAACACGCCCGCGTCAACCCTGAGTTCCGGATCTGCCGCCGCCTTGGGTCCTTTGCCGCCGCTAAAAGACACGAAATTCTACAAGAGGGTTCTGGCTGAGGATATCGAACCGACTCTCCGTCTTGACATTGCGCCGGGTCTTTCTTGGCTCGCCCGCCGGTCTGTGGTTCATGCAATGACCGAAGGGACTCTCGTTGTAGAGCCGGTGCCGACGACTAGTCCTTTCAAATCTATCAGCAAGCCCGAGTTCTATCCTTGCTCGCTCTGCGGTGATGCACGTAAGGATACGCCGCATCTGCGCAACCATCGCTTCCGGACGAGCGAATCGGATTCTGCGCAACGATATCCTCTTTGTAAATACTGTCTCGACCGCGTCAGATCGACATGCGATTTCCTCGGTTTCTTGCGCATGGTCAAAGATGGGCTCTGGCGTGCTGAGGATGCCGACTCCGAGCGAGTTGCTTGGGAGGAGAGTGTCCGACTGCGAGACCAAATGTTCTGGAGCCGCATTGGAGGCGGTGTAGTTCCAGTAAACAACCACGGGCATTCCCGCAGCGCCAGCGAGGAATCCGGCCTAGTTAGCCACAAGGCACACCAGGCTTCAACCGACGACACTAAGGCAGATGAGCCCGTGGATATTTCTACCGAACCCGGCGAATCCCGGCTAGTCGCCGAGCAGGGCGAATCTAACCAAGATGATAAAAAGTCAGAACAAACGGTCATCCATTCTGATCTCCCGAGCGTCGACGGCGCTGAAGACTCGATTCAGCCATCAGAGCCTACCGACGCGGAAGCGGGAAAACACAAAGGCGAGAGGCTGTCGCTCGCGATCCCCGGCGCTCCCAGCGAGGATGCGTCAGTAATTCTCGGCACAACAACTATACCAACTTAATATCCTTATTCGTTTCTAACGCACAAAAAGTTCATTCATTAGACGTCACATTGTGTGTTCGCGCGTACATATTTCGCAGCGCTGGCCTTTAGACCCTTGTGTGTAATACCTAGTCATTAGAATCAGTCGCGAGTGGCGACCTGCAGCGGATGGGTCGCGGTACCGGCATTGGAGCATTTAGCAGGCCGGCGTTTTCTGGAGTTTGTCGATTTGTCTGCCTCGGACGAGGGCGAGTAGAGAGTCACGGGGCTGGGAAGGGCTCCTTCTCAGGGACTTTGGATCGGGTTGGAACCGAGGTTTACAAGGTTGTAAGGCTGACATATGGAACGCGTTTCAAGCCGTCGAAAGAGGGCTTATGACTCTAGAGCATAGCGAGTCTACGAGGACGCAGCTACGAAGGCCTGAAACTCGAATCACATAATAGGAATGGTTAACAATATGACAGTGCGCCGACTGGTAGTCGCGCGACAAATTCTCTTCTTGGTGGTCTACCTTTGTTTTTTGTGATATCTACTCATCCTCTTGGTGAAATTTTATGGTGTTTAGTATCTGAAAGTAGGTATCTGACATCATCTTGTTCTTACGTCCTCGAAGATCAAGAACGCTATATGAGATCAACGATGAACATACGAAATCTTAGCCTATATAAAAGTTCGGTTGCGTATAACAACTCTATGCTCTTCGTTGCTCAAGTATTTCCAATGCTGCTGATATCCCAGTAATCATGATTCTCTTTAGTCTCGTGTATGAATTTCCAATATTTCTTAAATCTTGTCGTCATTTTCGTGCCACTTCTGCATACGCTAGCTGAGCTAAGGACCCGGCTTTGCCAATCAGAAACCGAACCGACGGAGCACGACTTGCCGGAGGGAAGCGGCTGTTCCGGCCGACTACCTACCTGGGCAGTTGGTCAGTCAGGCTATAGCTTTCAATGCGATGCCACCTACTCGCTCAGTCCTATGCTGCCTGCCTGTGATTGTGACGACCTCAGCTGATTGATTGCTCTCCGAGGCATCGAACTCGGCCTGCGTCGGAGGGCGGACGCTCAGCAATGACGAGTAGATGTAGTTCCGCGGGAGCTAGGAATCGTTCCCTTACCAACAGCAGCAACCTGGTCCTATATCTAGGCAGCGTAGGTGCTGACAGGGTTGGCTTGGTTGGAAGCTAGAGGGATCGATCGCCTCCGAAGCAAGTCACCGTCCTTCACCGGTCTCATCGTGGAGCAACAAAAGCAGCTAGCTGCAAGGTTAGGTAGGTAGGTAGGTAGGTAGGTAGCAGCGATTGCCCTCTCAGCACGGACGTGGCAGGCATCCGAGGGGAAGGTTAAGGGGGTCCGGGTACATACTATGTAGTATGCGATAGCGTAGCATCTTGATTTAGCGTGGGGTGGGGTGCGGTGGTCCCCAGGGTCCTACGTTCATACGGCGCTGTTGGTTTCGACACGGTCAGCCACCACCGTCGACGAGGCAGGCATCGAAGGCGGGATTGGCCCAATCGCGTCCTCCTGGCACATCAGGGGGCCCAGGCAAGCGGCAGACCGGTTTCCAGCACTCTGGGTTCGACGAGCAGGTAAGGTAGAGAGAGGCGCATCAGATTGATGATCTATTGATCGAATACGTGCCGCCGCATTGCGCCTGCCACCACCCCCCGGAATGGAACCGTTGAATGCACGGGCCGAATCTGTGGCTCTTCCTCCGACCCCATGCCGAGGCAGGTACGTAGTATACCTGGGTAGGAACCTTCTGACCAAGCGCCTTACGCCTATCGATACAGACTTTGTTATCGTGTTACAGGTAGGTACCTGCCCCTATGTAAATACTACCTACCTGGTAAACCGTTGTTTCATCATCCTTTTTTCTTCTTCCTACATACATAGTACTATTGTTTTTTTGGCCGTACATGATTGATTGGGCACGTTGCGACGGCCGACGCTAGCACACATCCCGATCTCGCGTATGTATGTAGGTATCTATAAACAGTTAAAGCTACGATGCTAAGCTGAGCTAGGCTAGGGCGGTTCGACGAGGTGGTTCACCTTCTTTTACTAGTGTAGGTATGAGGGGATCGACTGGGCTTTGGTAGAATAATCCCCGTAGGGCTGTGTCTTTTCTGGCTGGTCTAAGCCATTTCCTATCATCTATCATATTTTATAATGATTTCGCAACTTTATCTTATATATTTCCGTCGAGGGATTTGAATACGCACGTAACTTCGAGACTCGGCACCAAGGTCAACCTCAGATGTTCGCTACGGTATTTTCAAGATTCGCTGCCTTGAAGAACCGATTCTACCGGATACTACCCAAGTACATACATATCTAGTGCTAAAACTCTCCGTAGACTTGGCACGAGAACTACACTAGAACTACACTAGAACCAGGAACAGGCTAGTTGCCGACGACGACGCAGTCTGGCAGTGCCTTTTTATGGGGGAGGACGGAACTAGCATCTAGTTGCACGACGGACCCGAATTCCTGAAATTTGGGACTGCCGTGTCACTCCATGTTAGGTACCTACCTAGGCAGCTAAGGTAGACGGCTAGGTAGAGACCCATCACTAAGCTCCAAAGATGGCTATAGTGTCAGATCCCAAGACAGATTCTCTCCACTACCCTTCTAGGTCTCCACCACCGACTTCACCATCGACTACGTCTACTGTGGCCGCCAGTTCCGATCCGAACGCTCCACCCATCAAGCGCCGTGCTCCTATTGCTTGTCGCAGGTATAATACTCCGCTCTCAGAAACGATATCGTCGTAGCTAAACTCCAAATTTTATCTAGATGTCGGCGGATGCGAAGCAAGTGCATCCATGACAAGGCACCTCCTTGCAAGTCTTGTTTGGAGGCAAACGTGCCCGAAGAATGGTATATTAATCACTAAACTAAATTACGATCATGTTCTCCAAGCTCATGCTATTTCAGTGTCTTCCCTTCTCGCGGAGACTCGGATCAGGATCGGCGGTTTCGGCATCCTCGCCAGAGAACTGACAGGAAATCCAATAGCGAGGTTCAAGTCAAGAAAGAGTCGCCCGCTTCTCCAGGTTTCGTACGTAGTGTCCTTGCTGACTACAAGTCCTTTAAGTTGGAAAACGAGTGGGATCTGCTTCCAGGCGTCGACATCGTCGTCGACGGCATCAACACCTTCACTAGGAACTATTTTCAACTGGGCTTCATTCCAAAAAGGCGGTTCCCTACGCAGGTCCGAGAGAATCCTTCGTCCGTGAGCGTATTCCTACTGCTGAGCATTCTCGCAATCTCAGCTAGGTTCGACAAAGTCTTGATAGAAGCCTACGGCGATGGAATCAAGGCGGCCACCGAGTTCATGAACAAGGCCCAGTTCCTTGCCGTACACGAGCTCTATCAACAGCCCACTCTTGAACGATGTCAAGCTTTTTACCTATTGAGCATTGCCGAGCAAGGAAGCGGGAAATCAAATACAAGCTACGTAAGATAATCCTCTAAATAAGCGGTTGATAGACTCAGTCTTCTCACCTTGTGCAAAGATTAGCGCAGGTATCGCCTTCAGGATGGCCGCATTGATGCGACTTCATCGAGAGGAGGCATATAGTCCTATCACGTCGCAGTCACCTATAGAACATCGGGTACTCGCAGAATCAGCTAGGCGCACCTTTGTAAGTCAACGGCAGTATAATATTTCGTAGCTCGATATGCCACATTTGAACCCCTTTATATACTTCAATTCTGACCAGCGGCTGATCTATCAATTCCCGAGTCTATAGTGGATGTTACATAGTAGGTCAAACTTAAAGAATCGAACTTTTAATTCCCTAACTATAGCTAGGCCAAGATAACCTTCATTCTGGCCCGTATAAGCCAGTATCTCTTGCACCCGGCGATATCACCGCGCTTCTTCCGAGCGACGAGGCAGAGTTCGAAGATGGCAAGATTCCCGACCAGCGGGCAGCTCTCGACGGGACACCACCGGCCGTTCAGAACCCCTACCTCACGATACTTAGGCCGAGGTCCCTATTTGCATCTCTGATGCAAGTGCACAATCTTTGGGGGATCATCGCCCGGCGCGTCCTCTTCAATAGGAGATGCGGCCGGCCTAACGACGAAGGTAGCGAGTTCGCAAAGCTGAATCGACGACTCTTGGAATTCGAGCAAAATCTCCCGAGCGACCACGCATTCGGTAAGATCCTGCTGGGCGGCTATAGACATTACGAGGTAGACCTGGTAAGGACAGAGGGGTTTCCTGGGTCCATTCGGAGTCTGTCACTGACGCTGAGACTTAGGCGTACCTCGGTCTGACTGGCTGTATCCGACTTTGCCATATCGTCCTCCGCAAAGAATATATGGAAGAGTACGTAATTATTATCAAAGCTCGAATTGTGCTAATACCTCAGTCTTAGTATGATTCGCTATGCTCAGGGGAATCCTTCAAATGCCGAGGTAAAATTCTACAATAAAATGGCGGCAGAGTTGTTCTTCAATGTCAGAGAGCTATATTCGCAAATCGATGCCCGTTACGAAGACGGTGTTGAGGCGGGACGAGTTGGGTCTCAAATGGCAGTAAGTTTAACTAACAGCTCCTATGAGTAGAGTAATTACAAATTCTTCTAGGGATTCATCATATACGGCTGCGGATTATTGGCCTCTTATCTATGCAAATTTCCCCAATGTAAGGCTTGCCTCCACCAATATACACACAATTCCAGTGTAGCATCTCACTAACTATACCCCCTTAGTGGATGCCTATGCGGGACAGAACTTAGAGACTATACAAGAGGAAGGTCGCGCTATGTATAGCCGCATAGTAGCTGTCCTGAGAGAATGCCAAAAGGCGTGGCCTCTCGCCGAGACCTGGTGCAACGGCTTGGAGAAGTGGTACGAGGATTCGAATCCAAAGAGGTTATTGTTCCAGGCCGGCACAATGACAGACGGAGTAGGTACCTACATAAGAACAGTTGCAGCTGGGGCTCAGCCGAATCTAACCTCGTCTACAGAAGGAGCCACAGCCGCACGCCCTCAGTGTTATGCATCCCCGAACGACCACGACCTGCCTCCAGCAATCCGAAGCCATCAGCTTCGGCCCATTACGGCCTGCGCCGCTAACAGCGCATCCAGAGGAACGAGGACAGCCTGGAGTGGGGAAGTGTCCAGAGCCGCACAGACTGGCACCTTTGCAACAGACGCAGCCCCGATATGTGCAACCAGTGTGTCTCCCGTCGCTATCGCAAACTCCATACGGAGTACATCAGCAACCGGCACCACCGCCGCATTCCCATCCGCATAGCTACCCTCAGCCAGGATACACAAACTCCAGCCTCGACATGCTGCCCGAAGCGTCCCACCAGACACCACCACCACCACCAGCAATGGACCCGTACCAGCCCCACCCCACGGCGTACTACCCCGACTACCCGGCCGCGACGGCGCTCAACGACGGCTTCGACAGCAACCTGCAGATGCTCGTCAACGGCGCCGAAGGCCACTGGCCCGCTACCGATGCCCCCGGGCTCTTGTACAGTGCCTACGATGTACCGAGCTACCTTCCACAGCCTTGACGCGTGTCTAGGTGGGTTGGGTGGTTGGGTACGTGACACAACGGCACGGGGGTTTTATATACCAGACTAGGTAAGCTGGGCTATGTTTGTTTATAAATATGGCTGTTAAGAGGGTAAGTTGGTTATACATACGTGCGTACGTACCTACCTATAAATCTATCTAGGTATATATCTATATTTACTTTCGTATCAGAGTCTAGGTGGATGGGATGGGATGGGATATGCGGTGCTGAGGACGGCACAAGTTTTATTATTTATTTTTATCTTTGGAATACCTACCTTTTTGGAATAGTTTTGGAATATCTTTTGGAATACGTAGGCGGTGGGATGAGATTGATCTGGCTATGATTCTGGGATTTCGGGGTTTTGGGTATTACATATAGGAGGATATAGGAAGGGTATAGGAAAGATTAGGACGATATAGGAAGGGCTAGGAAGAAATATCAGTGGACATAGGAAGGATTAGGAGGAAATATCGGAGGACACATCAAGGCCTATATGGTTTGGGATTAGGGATTAGGGATTAGGTAATTGGAGGGGAAACAGGCTTGAGCAATATAGGAATAGGAATAAGAATATGGAAATAGGAATATGGAAATAAGAAATAAGAAATACCTACTTTGAAGATACGCAGATGGGAACAGGAATACCTCACCAATCCTCAAAAACAGCAGTCCTCGTGTTTCCGTCTACTACGAATGCCCATACTACCTTGTATTCTCCTCAGGCTCTCCTAGACAGTCAGGTCTAGAACAGAATATAATATAACGTAACATAACAGGTTACATGGAACAGAAAATCCTCCGTGTTTCCTCCCCTCTAACCTAAGTTACTTAGCTACCCAGCTGCTCATGCTCTACCTACCTAGGTAGGTACGTGATATAAGCCTCGTCGTCATCACCACCGCAGCTAGGCTCCCAACTCACACTTACCCCTCCACCCCTCGTCCCTCTTAGGTAGCATAGGCAGTACCGAGGGACCTAAGTCAAGCCCCAAGTGACGGTTCTCCGAAAAGCTTCTCGCGGGCCACTTTAAGTAGAGGTAAAGGCGGAGATTCATGTGGAGATGGTTGGGGATTAGGTAGACGTGGAGTGCCATTGCGTACCTGACATTCCTAATACTTATAAGTTCCCAGCATTGGGTATCTAGCAGGTGGGTAGGTAGGTAGGTAACTAAGCGGTACTGCTTCCTTGTCATATTATTTCGTCGTCTCATCTCGTCTCGTCTCGTCTCGTCTAGCTGAGGCTATTGCTTAAACAACCTGGGTAGGTACTTATCTCGGTAAGTAAGTAAGAAAGCAAGCAGCCGTAAAGTCCTATCCTACGTCTCTTCGCCAGCCGGTATTTCCAATCTAAAAACAGGCGAGCTACGTAATCGATTATGCGTATAATAGTATATATACCTATAGACCTAGGTACCTAGTCAAATAGCCCAAGCTTAGTCACTAGGAAAGGAAAAGAAAGGCGAGTAGGTGAATAGTAGTAGATCGACCTCCGTCGACCTCCACCTACTTTCAGCCCCCCTACCCCTTCCCCTTCCCCTACTCCGATCTATACCCACAACCATCGATATATCCCAACTCTAGGTACTCCGACACTCCCCCTCCCTTGCGTAATAACCACTTACCTACCTAATACTGATATACATCCCTTCCCCAAGCTCAGCACTTAACCTAACACTTAGTACCCTACCCCCTTACTACTACGTTTGGCACTGCCACGACGATTGAAGACTGGGTAGGTAGGTTAGTACCGGATCAGCAACTGCTACGGTCACGGCTACATCCAAGAGCAGAGCGTTGTCTACATGGTACCTACCAGGTAGGTAGGTAGGTAGACAGGTAGGTAAGCAGGCAGGGAGCGAGAACGGTGGGCTATTGGATCAACAGCGGTTTCAGTCCTAGTTCCTTTTAGTATCTACCTACCTACATGCCCACCGCCTTGCTTTACCTAGGTAGGTAGCATAGTGTATACTTAAATTAAATCTAGAAGCGTATGCACTCAGGGAATACTATTATGCTAGCCCCTAACAAATAATCACATTGTAGTGTAGGGTTCTTTAGACAAACTACATGTCAAACCCTACGCTTACACTTATACAAATCGTACACATATACACCACACTTTAGATCACATCATATAACAGCTCACTCACTTGCAATCAACAATCAACAATCACAAAAATCTCAACGATACGGGGTAGAAAGGGCCTTTATTTGTTAGATATCAGCACTGCGCCACCGAAGTACGCTCACCGCCCAGCTCCGTCGGGGGCAAGAGGCGAGCCAGGAGAGCAGGATCCCGGGTCGGTGGTCGGCCGATCGTAGGAAACCCTGCCCCTGAGCTCGCTGGTGCCGGCGTGGAAAAGTTTCGGATTCTTGCGTTCGTGGGAATTATGGTCGAGCGAGCGGTTCGTCCTGGAGAAAAAAACTCCCCGGTCTCTCGACATCCACTAGGAGGAACCTGAAATGGTCCAGTGGAAAAATTCCAACGGATGGGTGATCTTATGCCTGTTCACTTGAAGCAGACAAAAAAAAAACCCTACGGCGTGCTCTGGGCCCCATGCCCTCTCCTGAGTTAGGTCCTCTATTTTCCTACACTTTCCTTACATGACTTCGTGGCCCCCATCTGGAGGGGCGTACATGACGTGATCTTCTCTCTACAGGGAACTAGACATATCTCCGTTATGGCTTTGCAGTCCAAACCGAAGGAAAACTCAGCAATGTCGGGGTGTATGGGGCAGGTGTCTGTGCTGTGGATAGGGGAATTTCCATGGGTAAATTGGTGCAAGGGGTATTGGATTACTAAGGTAAATAAAGGGGGGGTGGATCTATATACAAATAGGTCTCGTGCTGTGGAGGGTGCTGGATTGGGAAATCTGGTGCTGGGTGTAAAGGCTGCTGGGTTCCCCTCCGAACTTTGTGTGCAAGGCTAGGCCTAGGCCGGACTTGCTTGCTCGTCGGGAGGATCGAGTGTCGGGGCGCGGGATGGTGCGGTTAAATGGATGGGGATATCGAGGACCGAATCAACTGAATATTGTGTTCAGGTTTGCTGCATCACAGATGTGGTTCCGCCGAGCTGACGCTTAACCTGCTCCCGGGCCCATCGTGCTGTATCAAGCGTTCGAGGCTGGAATTCCCGGTTCGTCTTCGTCTCCTTGATCATGGCGGTCAGCCAATCTTGCCTGAAGGCCTCGGCAAGTTCGCCGTTGGGGAAGGCGTCGGCTAGATCGCTACTCTGCTCGTTAGCATTTGCATTATAACAGTGGTGGGTGTGTGATTTGTCCTTACCCAATCACTCCCATGGACGATCGCATGAGAGATTCGCTGCGGTTCATATCTTGGGAGATGATGTTAAGCAGATGAAAGATTGACTGTACATATGGCTGTAGAGCTGGGGCTTCTCGACAGTTAGTAACAATACATTTAGCTAGTGGAAGATGACTCACTCTTGCCGCTCAGCTTCATCGCACCAATAATGCCACCCCAGGCATCCATGATACCTTCGCGTAAGGAGATAACATAATCGTAGAGCTCATAAGATCCATCAGGGGCGGCAGTCACATTCGCAGCCTGTTGCAGAACTCCGGCGACGACTGAAAGGTAAGTTTCAAAGTGGCCGCTAATAGCATTGGCGATATCTCCGAAGCATTGGAGGATAGCCGGCTTGAATTGGTTAGATAGTGTCGTGCTCTGCAAATGGATTGTTAGATATATGATCGAATACGTAACCAGGAAAAATACCGCAGCTGCAGAAAACAAAGTATAAACTTAGAAAAGGGGGTAGGAAACAAACCCTTAGATTGTTCAGGAGATAATTCATGAAGTTGTCACAGTACGGCTGACTGCGCTCGCCCATGGATCGAGTAATGTCGCTGACCAGGCCGATGGCCATGGAGCAGAGACTAGGCTCTTCCTGATTCGCCAGGGCATTGTAGAGGAATGGCGTGAAGGCGTCCATGTACTTGACGAAATCATCCTCCATAGCATTCGATAATCCACTAATGGTGGCAAAGATTGACTCGGGAACACTAGACTTGGCACCGGCAGTGCTGAGAATCTGCAGTGAGACGTGCATAATCCTATCTCCCTGTGGAGATATTTCCTTCTCCAATCGTTGAATGATAGCCTGCAGGACAGTGCTCAGACTAGTCTGCATCTCTTCCAACGCGATCTTATCTTCAATGCTGACAACCTGGGTCTGCATAGGTATAGTCTCTTCCAGTCGCTTAATAACAACGTCAGAGAGCTGAGCGATCGCCGGGAAGCTCTCTGTCGCCGCGTGCTGGACGAAGGCACTAAGAACTTCGTAAGAAGTGGTACGGACAGTAGTCTCCGACCCAGGTTGAGAGGTCACAGTGAGTAGAGTCTGGACACTCTGGTTGAAGTGGGTTGTGAGGGGATTCTGAACAGCATCAAAGTCCCCAGAGAAGCGCTCTGCTAGATTCATCAACGCCCAACAGCAAGACGCCGCCATCTTCACATCGTGAACACCGGCAAACAAGGCTCGGATCAGGGGGTCGAGATGCGTGTTGGGGTCAATAGCCTGCGAGCAAGCCTCCGTGATACGACCCAAGGCGTACGCAGTCGAGTCCTTGACAAAGGTAGAGCTGTCTTCCATCATACTAATCAGGATGGGAAGGGCTTGCTTGACAATAGGCTCGAGAACCTTCTCATCGGGTCCTTCCATGATGGCTCCAAAAGCAGCCACAGCAGCTTCTCGGTAATGCCAGTCCTCAGAACGGAGGTGCTGCTCGACAAACTGAATGACGGGTGGGATAATGTTTGGGCCCACTGCTTGCGCGTATAGCTGGAGACATTGATACGCAGCACGCGCCAAGTTGTACTCGTCATCTGTGGCATCCTCGTCTTGCTTAGTGAGAAGTTGTAATAGAGTAGGCACAACTTCGTTAGTCGCAACACGGGCGAAGTTATAGAAGGGACGCATCTGGTCAGCGCTGTCGACCTACACGATGTCTTGTTAGCTTGCTGCTACCTGTACGTGAATTATAATAACATACCTGAGCATTGTCCTCCTCTATGTTAATCTCTTCCTCGCACACAGTACTCCAGAATTCAACAGCAAGCTTTGCGACATCCTCGTCGTCATTCTTCATTCCCAAGATTGTTAGACCAAATAGAGCCTTCTCCATGTAGAAGCGCATATTCTCGTAGTAAAGAGCCATTATGCGGTTGAGGCAACCAAAAGCACCCTGCTGTATTCGTGCATCATCAGCCTGGGTAGCCTCGCAGACGACCTGCATAATGTAGTTCCTTTCGCCCTCGTGCTTGAAGTTGTTGCCGACAAACTCGAGAGAGTCGCCGAGGGCAGAAATGGCAGAGAGGCGGACTTCGAGGTTTGTCTCTTCCTTGCGCGCGCCTTGAACTACAGCCGTCAAGATTGCGTTAGAATGACCGATCAGCGCAGTTCGTAGGCCAGCATCCTGGCTTTCGCAGATGTAGCCTATACAAGTCAACGAAGCCTGCTTCTGATGAGGCGAGCCGGCGCTGACATTTTGAACGAGGAGTCCTAGCAGGTCTGGCCATTGATCTCTGGGAAGTTCAATAGTGGCGATGGACGCGACAACCTGTGCGGCAGCCTGGCCCGCTTGCGCGTTGTTAGATGCCAGAGTCTGAACGGCAAGCTCCTTAACGCGAGTCTTGGTATCTTGATCCGTCTGTTGCAGCCATTTGGCTTGTAGTTCTTGCTGACGGACGGCTTCGCGGGCGGTGAAGGCATTCTTCAGGGCAAGACCCGCAGCGACTCTGATGTTGCCTTGGGCATTCTCGTCTGCCAGAGACTGGACTAGGGTCGCTAAGTACAGAGGCTAGAAGCATAGTCGACAGGTTAGCTACCGCACAGCAGAGCAAGTTAAGATGGTAAATATGTCAATGGCAACTTACAAAATTGGTCTCAGCAGCTTGAGTAAGCTGTTGCTCGGCCCCAGTTCGCGTAGCCGCGTCTAAAAAGGGAATGAAGGGTCAGCAGAGAGCTCGGGATAAAATGCAGCGTATGTACGAGCACGCGAGACGCTCATGGGGGGAGGAGGGGAGAGGGAATAGGGAATAGAGACAGTATTCGTAAAGACTTACCTGGTGACAACGAGTTGCTAAGAACAGTGTTGATATCACTGTTGTCGGCCATACTGACTGCGCAATCGACCTTTTCCCTATGGTTTTTCTTCTTCTTTTAGGTTGGATCCAGGTTGTCGGAGTTCAATCTCGACACAGTTATTAGTTGTAATGTGAGTATTGCAAGTATTGTGAGTATTGTGAGTATTGTGTGAGTATTTGACGAAGGGGGGTTGTCCAGGTAATGGATGGTGGAAAAGTCGAATGGCTTGATAAAAAGCCGTAAGAATAGCTCCGAGAAAGCAATAGAATGCTTCCTGGGGTTCTATTAAGACTGATCCGAAACCGAGACAGAAAATGAGGTTTTGTCTAGTGGACGAAGTTGAAGGAAAGTTTGGGAGAAAAAAGGCAAAGGCGAAAAAAATGTAGAGATGTAGAAATGTAGAAGTTGACGGTGGATGGTGGGTAGTTGCAGTGCGCCAGTACTAGGTAGTAGGTACTATGTACTATGTACTAGGTACCTAGGCAGGTAGCGACCTTTTTTTTTCTGGCTCCCTAAATTCTAATAAACCTAACGAGGTAGGCGGAGTTGATGTATAGCGGGTCCTTTCTTTATTTTGTTGACAATCACGAGCGTGCCTTCCACCCCTAGAGAGTACCTGCTAGGGTAACCGTTAGAACCGCAGAACGTAAAACCTTAATCGTGAATTTACTAGGAAGGAACTAGAAAGGAAAAAAAAAATAGGGTCAACGATGGAGGGGTTGATTGTGTGCACATGCGCAGTTAATAACTGTTTAATTCTCACCTGCTTTGTTCCTTCCAAATAAAAGATACGATTAGGTACCCAGATACGAATAGAAGTGCACCTGTACCGAATAAGGTACCTAGTGTTTTAGGGTACTTAGAAGGTTAGAGTAAATGAGCGTGTACCTAGCATAGGTATATAGGTATGATGAGGTACAAAGTAGTGTAGGTAATAGCTAGGTTACGAAACACCTAGGTGAGTAATAGAGTAATAGGTGAGGCAGGTAAGGTTTGACTCAAGTGACAGGAACCTTCTATTCTATTCTCGAGCAAGAGGTCAAGGTCAAATAAATCGAAATATTGACAAAAACAATTAAAAAAAGAGAGGTGTGCACGGTTCCTAAGTTGGTATCGAAGAAACGGTAAGACACTTGACAGGTACATATCATCGTATATACATACATATGTAATTAAACACCTTAGAAAATGGTGCTAACGTATCCTAAAATCTTACGCAAATAGCG
Source organism: Jackrogersella multiformis (assembly GCA_902806575.1). NCBI lineage: Eukaryota > Fungi > Ascomycota > Sordariomycetes > Xylariales > Hypoxylaceae > Jackrogersella > Jackrogersella multiformis. The sequence continues at coordinate 595,086 of CADCXD010000009.1, read as the reverse complement.
ATTCGTCAAGGCAATAACAACCTCCAATCCATAGGAGGCTGCTGGGAAACCCGCAGCACGGCAACGCATGCCGTACCTTCCCAGCCAGCTAGCTACAGGGCAAGAGGTACCTAATTTGCTTGGTTTACATGATATAGGTACCTGATTGCTGGATTCTACCTACATAGGTACATACAACTATCCATGTACTACCTTCCCCATAATCAGCCTCCTAAGCCGATCAATTCACTAAACAGGTATATGGAACATTTCGACAGTTCGATGTTTGCGAAATCGGATCGGATTGTCAGTTCTTCCCGTCAGGCTTCCCCGCATTCGTCTAGCCAAGGTTCCAGTTGGTCCCTCCCTTATCCCTTATCCGTTAGTGACTATAAGGGCTATAAGTGGTAGGTTATGCTTCGTACCCCTCAGCCCCTATCCTGACAATGCTTTGTCTTTCAAAGTACAGCCAACATCCAACTTTCAACATCCATAAAAGAAAGGGGGAAGTGGGTACCTAGGTAAATAATCAACTACGTACAATGTCTTACCTAGTAGGTATCTTATTAAAATTTATATCTTAATATTCACCAGTCATGATTTTGAACATCGAGTTATAAAATTTTACTTTATTTTTCAACCACATGCTTTTGTGTGCAACTAGGACAGCTTAAAAAACCCAAGCGCCTCGTTGTAATGCAGAACGCACACCGACAATTGATCCCTAGTAATAAAGCAAGACTTATACCGGACAGCATTGCCAACCCGGAGTATGTATGCCTAGAAATAATAGACCGTATGCTTTTTTAACCTCTTATCACCCCGATACTGCATTCTTATCAATCCTCCTTTTATAGTGACTTACATTCCGTTTGATTTAGCTTCCAAGACCTGGACTGTCTCAGATGAGCTTTCATGAACTTTGGTGTTTCCATTTGTGATAGATGGCACTTTCAGATCTCCATTGTTGAGATTCAACTCCTGACTGACGCTTCGTTGCGGTGCATGCTTTGACACGACAGGGCTTCCAGGTCGACTTAAGATAAACTGGTTGAAACGCTTTGTTAGCACAGTAGGCAGAAATTGGCATGCTTGGGATACACTAACGTTGCTTGCCGCACCCAAAAGGGCTATGAGAGAGCTTTGTACCACATCCTCATGTATACCTACGCCCCAGACTTTCTGTGATGTGCCTGCAGCCGTACATTCTATGTACGTAGCTGCCTTGACTTCTCGACCACCCCCTATGGCGTGCTCCTTGTAGTCAGCAACGTCTAGGTCGATGCCTACACCCTTCAGAGCATTTGCCAAGGATGATATTGGACCATTGCCACGACCTCGAAGCTGGTATTCTCGACCATCAATGGCAACGATACCCTCGAAAACACGCGATAGGTTTCTCGTGTCTTGTATGGCGCCAGCAGCCGGCGGGGCGGGTGATGATGATCTATCAAACGAGATAGAGTAGTCGATAATGCTGAATCGAGGGTGCTCTTGGAGGAAATAGGTTTGCTCGAACAAGTCGGTGATCTCGGCTGACAGGAGCTCCCTCCCCAACTGGTCCGCCCTCCTTTGCACTACTTTGCTGAACGCGATCTGCAGGCCGCGGGGAAGATCGAGCTTGAGCTTACGCAGGATGATCCAAGCAGCGCCGCCTTTGCCGCTTTGCGAATTGACACGGATGACAGCCTCGTATGTACGGCCGATATCTTGTGGGTCGAGAGGAAGGTATGGCAACTGCCAATGATCTTCGTATGCCTTGCCTTCTTGCTCTCGTTGCATGAAACCTTTCTTTATAGCGTCTTGGTGTGAGCCGCTGAAGGCACACACGACAAGAGATCCACCATACGGTGCCCTGGGATGGACGGGAATCTTGTTGCAAATCTCGACGGTGTCGACGACACGATTGAGATCCGAGAAGTCGACATTTGGATGAATTCCTTGGGTGTAGAGATTCAAGGCCAAAGTAACTAAATCAACATTTCCTGTCCGCTCACCATTCCCAAAGAGACATCCTTCTACACGGTCAGCTCCGGCCATTTGTGCCAACTCAGCCGCAGCAACGGCACATCCCCGATCGTTGTGTGGATGGAGCGAAACACAGATCTTCTCTCGTTCGCTAATGTGGGTGCAGAAATATTCAATTTGGTCGGCATAGACATTTGGTGTAGACATCTCGACAGTTGCTGGAAGATTGAAGATGATAGGGTTCTCGACCGTGGGTTCCCACGCGGCCTTGACAGCTTCACAAACTCGGATGACATATTCAGGGCTAGTGTCTGAGAAGGTCTCAGGGCTGAACTCGAAAGCCCATTCCGTACCAGCCTGATCTGGATCGTCTTTAGTGATAGAACGAGCATACTTGGCGCAAGCTACCGCTCTCTCGAGACTTTCTTCTTCGCTAAAACCGAATACAATGCGGCGGAAACACTCGCTCGTTGCGAGGTAGATATGTAAGATAGCCTTCTTGGAGCCTTTGAGGGAGTCAACAGTACGGCGGATCAGATCTTCGCGGCACGGTGCCAGGACCTGTAGCCAGACGTCATCAGGTACAGCACCAGGGGTCTCGACCAGACGCCTCGTGAAATCGAAATCGGTTTGCGACGCGGAGGGAAATGACACTTCAATCTCCTTGTAGCCAAGGTCGACCAACATCTTGAAGAATCTCCATTTCTCGTCGCCGTTCTAGAGTAAATACTATCAGACTATGTTTTTGAATACAAGAACTACCTATGAACAAACCATTGGGTCAACCAAGCTCTGGTTGCCATCTCTCAAGTCTGTCGCCAGCCATCTCGGAGGTTTCTCGATTGTCTTAGATGGCCATTGACGATTCGGAAGATTTAGAGGCGTGAACTTCTTGTACTTCTCAGACGGATCCTGGAGCCTGTGACACGAATTGAATCTTAGTCCTGTACAGTTCCGACAATACAATCATAGATTGGCCCAATGAGTAGATTCTATATAGATTATTTGTTTTAGATTCTGGCTGTTATGTGCAACTTACATCGGCATGGCGAATGCACAACGCAACGCGGGGCGGCTTTGGGGGGGCGCTTGCGCTTGGGAGGAGGAGACACCGGAGGTATGACGCAGAGGAGGAAGAGTCACGATTGTGAGTTGCAAAGTGTAAAGTTGGAAAATCAATGAAATGTAGGAAGGAATATTTGGTATTCTTTGTTTCCCTACCCAGGTAGACTTTATTTAGTGGTCTCTAGTCCAAAGCCTATGAGTCAGAATACAGGTCGCGCCTTAACAACCTCGGGAACTATTTCTTTAATAAAAATTTCATTCCGTCCACGAGCTTAAACTTACACCCAATTCATTGATCAAAGGTGGGGTGTCTTTTAGGTACCTCATGCAAGGTAACCCCGCAGTCCGGTGACACTTCCAGTGATGTCCAATTCCAAGTTGCAACTGACATTTCAAGCATAAAACAGAGTGCCTACACTAGGTGTGCATATGTGGCGTCACGTACCGTGTATAAGCAAGAGGGGCTGGAGGGGCAACTTTGATTCTGCCCAATTAGACAAGGTTTACTATATACCTAACCCACAGCACTAACATGAGGGGCATGAGGTACCTAATCCTTAAACCAATGGATACCCTAGTTTCACTTAAGCTGTGATCCCATCCATCAGACTTTTATAGTAATATACCTACCTACCTGCCTACGTACCTAGGTATATAAAATATACACATGTTTGTCTGCAGGAGCGTTAAGGAAAATTACTTGATTCAGTTCTAGATTCATTGTTGTTAAATCTCAAAAACAGGGAAATACCTTACAAAAGAGAAAGAAAAAAAGAGGGGCAACACATAAGAAAAAGGGGGCAATGTATAGTAGGTAATTCACATAAACAGCCAAGGATATTAACGTAAGAGTGTCTCTTAGCAACAAGTATTGACGATACTGCCTCGCAAATGCAGTTCAAGAATGTACATAAGAACTTCCCAGCCTCTAGACCAACGCAATGTTGTATCTTCGGTTCGGTATTGATAGGCAGCTTTAGAGCTGCTCTGTATATGACAGTACGGATATCCGTCTCAATCACAAAACCCTGCAACGCCTGGCTAGAAAAATGCAAATATGCTTCCTTCCCTGGTTTAGTTTCTTCTCCCCGTTTAAAAGCCTGTCGTGGCTTTGTCCCAGAAACAAAGGTCTACCGCGTAGCCTAAGAATCTAACCCATAGTAAACTTCGGTTATGATTTACCATGTGAAACTCTCCTCGACGAAATCGACCACCGAATTCTGGTCCTGCACGCCGCGAACTGCCTGTCGCACGTCGTCTGCCAGGGCACCTGGGCCGCAGACCGTGACACACATTGCACCAACCTGTTCCTCCACCTCCTTCTTAAGTAGCGTGGGGATGTTAGGTCGTCCAGGAAACATCTGGACAGTACTAGAGGCAGAATGTATCTCCTTGGTGTTCTTCGGTCGTGTAACGAACAGTCGGATGTTCAGAATCTCCCTTCTCCTCGGCATGCGCAATATCTCGTCCATCCACGGTCGCACCCACTCTAGTGATTCCGTATCACGCATAATCCATACGAGTGTCATCCTCCTTGTCGCAATCGTACCCTCAGTGAAGCCCTCGATTAGCGGCTTGATATACGAGAGCTGGTGCGTGATACCAGTTGAGCCGGCAAAGAGCACGACATGACCGTAGGAAACAAGCGAGTGGTGACCGGCGTAAGGACCTTCCATCGCGGCTCTGATCTTAATAGATCGAGAACCTCCGCTCAGCGCCTTGTTGTAAAGCTGCCGAGTGAAACCGGTGTGAGCACCGATGATAAATGAAACCGACGTGGTTCCATTCTTCAGTTCGGACTGGCTGTAGGTCTTCTCTCCGATCCTCGTCTTGTCCGCTTCGGGGTGGTGCTCTACCCAGGCGATGGAGAATGGGTGGTTTTCCCAGGGGTTAACTCCCACGAAGCGGATGTAGGCATGTGTTCCGGGTTTGACATCCACATACCGAGGCAGGTGCATCGTAACTCGAGTTGTATCACCGGGCATATGTTCCACGACAGCTTCAGTGAATCCTCCCCTTTTCGACCAGTTGTTATAAGCGAGCCGGAAGATTCGAGCCAAACGTTCCCCTGCCCAAGCCAGAACAATCCCCACTATCCATGGAAGCTGGGGGAGACCACCTGCAATGTGCGCCGTTGTACAGTGAACCCAAGTCATGGCAAAAGCGATCATAGCCAACATTATGTGAAAGTTCAGGAACGTCTCGTAGAAAGCATGTCGGATCGGGGAGAACGAGAGGACGAACAGGATGAAGAGGGCTATTGTTCCAGCAAGGCCTGAGGCAAGGAAACTGTCATGAATGAGCTCAAAATTCATGCCGTCGTATCCGTGAGCAGCGGCTGCAACATAAGCCCAGGCGATCGTATGTATAATGGCTTCGATAACGACCATGCGGCCCATCCATCGGTGTAAGAGATTGTAAGTATCGAAGCTGACGCCTAGCAAGGCGATGAGAGGGTTGTTTCGGCCAGCCATGATGATAAGGGGAACCATGTTAACAGCGGACAGAGTACCCGAACGCCCTCGGATCTCGGCGGCTAGAGCGTAGTGGTTCTCCTGCGTCCAGTCTTCGTAGAACATGTACGCGGCATTGCTTACCAAGTAGATAATCAGGATGATAGAATGAAGTCGAGAGGGTAAAGTTCCCATGCTCATAGCAGAGGACAGCTTGATCTCTCGGGTATGTCGTTTTCTCCAAAGGGGTGCATAGATAAGGTTTTTCTTCAACGATGGCATCCAACTCCACTGCGATTTCTTCCAATAAGTCTGCCTCTCGGCTGGGGCCGACATAGACGAGACATGGCGTAGCTTGGTCCATCCTATCTGGAGGAGACGAATGGTAAGTACCGTAAGTGCCATTATACCTAATGTCCACCACAACATGTCTCTGAATAGCATGTTACCCGTCTGATCGACGCCATTCAGAGCTGTGGCGAAAGGGGCGATGGTGGATTCTGCGGCAAGTGCTTCTTCTTCTTTTGTTCCGGTTGGCACATCAGAATCCCGGAGGGCAAGTATCGCGGTTGGCGTAAGTGGCCCGATGGCGGCGATCCGGCGCCGTACTAACGACATGATGTTTAAGTATCGACTAGCTGTATTCGGTCTGAGTTGATGAACAACGAGTGATATTCCCAAAATGATAATAGAAACCTAAGGAACGAGGGGCCGAGGGGCGGACAAGGAGAATGTATAGTCGAGAAAAGGCGATTCACTCTGCAGCCCAGAACCTCGAAGGCAAAGAACGTTGTTGACGCAAGAACCTTATGAATGCATTGTGGTCGAGAACAATCAAGAGGTTAAGACCGTAGGTGATCCTATTCTTTGAGGGTTGAAGGGAGGGACCTTTGTCCTCGGCGCTGCCACAGCACGTTTGTTCCTAGGTTTTCAGAGTGGAGGATACGAACAAAGGAGTGGTTGGGGGGGGGGATCAGTTCTGATGGTGTGATTTCCACTTTCCACAAGGTGTACTATTCTTATTATCTTTGTCGCCGTAATTATATCCTTGGCAAGCGGGAGGTGAGGCCGATATCCGAGAAGGTTGGAATTTTCCAGAAAAGGGAAGTGTGGGGTTATAAGCTCGTGATGATCGTGATGGTATATTGCCCTACCTGGTTTATATGGACAATAACTATTCGGTAGATTGACTGACGCGGTGCGCTTAAAAGTGTGGGTTGGACTTCCGGCAAAAATGTTTTTTGTACAAGGGAGAATGGCGAACGATAAGTGGCAGTGAATGGATGAACGGGTGAATGAATGACCATAGTCGGGCGGGTGACTGGAAGCAAAGGCGACCCTTGGAAGGATGTGCTTGAAGGCTTTGCTAAGTAGTGTACGGTGTACGGTGTACCTGGCCCAAGAATGAATGGACGTTAAGACGTAAAGGTATAAAGACGTGTATGAATGGATTCGTCAGAGAAATCGGAATACACTAGGGGATATTGTCCAAGCTGCCAAGTTGATAACCTATGTAATAATGTTGCGACAAAGATTCCAAGGATATTATGATTTACACTTGGGCCTGTTCCCCAGCTTGCTTGACCCTAGGACTAACGCGTTGTCAACAACGACAACTCGTCGGTATAGCACCTAAATAGGTACGTAGTGAGGATAACTAAAATGGAGAAATTAAGCTCAATAAGAGTAGAACGAAAAAAAAGCACTGAACACATACGACGATCACTCGGGGCAGATCACCAAGTTTATGCAAGATTCATCGTCACTTACTTCAACCCCTGAGATGGGCCGACTTCCTTTCTTCTACACTAACATTCGTAGGTACCAGGGCACTTTGTCATCGTGGCTTGCTTAAAGTCGTGAATCACGCTAGAATCGTACAACCGGGAATCCAGAATGTTGGAAATCTACCAGTCGAATCGTATATGTAAGTAAGCTTGCGGTGGAATTTCTCGATGCTCAAACACCGGTTGGTGAATTGGCAAGTTTACGTTCCTAGTCGCCATAGTTCGTGCTAAATGATTTGTCCACAAGCGCTTGACGATCCTAGCCGATCCGTTTTCTGCCCCACTTGCCCGAAAAAACTCATAAGCAGGGGTTCGGGCCGTATCTGATAGGATAAGGGGTTTTGAAGCTTTTTCGGTAGGGAGCACAAGATAGTCCCAGTGTAGCACAGCGGTCAGCAAAACATCTCATTAATCGCCATTGATTGGTCCAATGTTTTTGCCATCGGGAGGTTTTAGGGGTTCATACCTGCTGAAAAGACGAACTTCAGGGGCAGGAGGGGCTGGAGGGGCTGGAGTCTGCCGGTACCTAGTGTAGGAACACTGTATATACCTAGGTACATATGTATCCAGGTATATGGCACTAGTAAGTTATTACCCCTGCTTTACGATAATCCCAGATAGGTTAGCCTTAACTTGGCCTGCTAGATTCGCCCAATGAGAAGACCGAATGATAGCCGTTGAATTGTTTATCCAAATTACATATGTACACTGTACGCTACAAATTACCCAGGTACCTCGCATGACATCAGGAACCTCAGATTTGCTATGAGTTTAAAGTTATTTCTCGGGTGCCTCCGCCTCGACGAAGATATGATAGGGGCTACGTAGTATGCATTAACCCTTTTTAGTCTGGGGTACATAACCTGATTGGTCCTTTAATATTCCATCGGAAGTCATCTCGTATCTGGTGTTTTAGCTATTCCGACTTCTATATTATAATAGATGACCGCGGGACATGATGGTCCTTTCGTACTCGAGTTAGATGATGCTCGTACCATCGCCGAGGGACAATTTCTATTAACGTCCAGTCTTTCTGGGATTCTAAGGGTGGTTTCGAAGAAGCAAACGTCACTATCTGATGAGTAAAGATAATAAGTAGATAAGGAAATAGAAGCAAAATAAAAGAGGCATACCTACTACATTCCATATGATGAACTGACTGAATAACTATATTCATTTCTTACAAGTTGTATACACACTGAGGGGTTATTACAACCAACATTAAAAGCTCCCGATCCTTGTCACGTACGAAGTAGCCGGTGCGGTGGCCCTAGTGTATTAAACGAATTAAAATGTCAATAAGCATTGCCGGCATGGTGTTTATAATCCGAGTCTCCGATTGATATCTGTTGACAGATGAACGCAACTTGTGTAATTGCCGGTACTTAAAAACATCGAATTTGGCGAATTATTTCTCCTAACTACCAGATAGGTACCTACCTAGGTACTCCAGAGTATTGAATTCCTAGTAGAACACATGCGGTTTCCATAAGGCTGAACGGTAATCAAAGCCGCAGTTCTTGTCATGCAGCTGAACTTATCAGCTATCTCCAGTTCTATTCTCGCGGCTGCGAAGCCGAATACTAGTGTACATGTACATGTATTTGTCAATCGTTTGTCAGAGTTGTAGAACGCACAGGCAGGCATCTATTCCAACACGGCGGTAGCGAGATTCCCATATTTCCTCTACTGGATCCAGAGTCGTTATGTTAATGGAAATCCACAGATTCCAGCATGGGTTTTCACAATATAATATGCTTCCTAGGCACCCATTGGTTTATTTACTAGTCTCTCAAATCTTGGACATCGTCCATGAATAGCTACTTTGCTAAGAGTAATAATGAAGCAGTTCAGTTAGTAGACTTAAAGTATTGTTGCTAAAATACAAAAATAAAAATCTGCCTTTTTTGCTTACCTAAAGTAATAGATTTACGGTTGTATTTCTAATTGCATGGAAGCTCAAATATGCATATATATTCATTTATCGAGGTAGGCAGGTAGGTATATATATATACAGATATTAAGTGGGACCACTTAGCACGCTCTGCGGTTACTGGAACGCGCCTATGGATTGAGAAACAGCATTCACTACCTAGGTACATGACAAAAAGAAGGAAAGCAGAGGTTCTTGTCGACGTTTAATCGTCTATCTAAAAAAAAAGGAAAGTGCATAGGCTCAGACACATTTCTAAATAATTTTAGTGCTCCATTAGTTCTCTTTTTCATAGTTCTCTTTTTCACACCCTGATATGGACCTCAAAACTCTCCGACCAACAGCACTGTCCTCATGAGATCAACCAGCTAGCTATGGCCATTCGCAACCCGGGCGAATCTACAAAAGCCGGGTTCATGACGATAAACATCGAGGAATAATTTCACAAAACTTCACTCTTTATAGTCCTGCGATAACCAACCCGCAATACTATGTCTCGCTTTCTCAACCCGGCCAAGATTGGCATCCTTGCTCTCATCGAGCTGTACACAAACAAAACCGTCCCGACGGCATCCATCGTGGATGTACTCTCTTTTATCACTTCTCATTTGATTGACAACGCCCCAACCTCTTCCAACTCGGAAAGCCGATGGAAGCGAGCTGAGACGACTGTCAGCCTAGTCGTCTCTATTGCAGATTTTGAACGGGTCTTGATGCCACACACTGCTGCTTCTGGTATACCTGGTCGGAGCCTGTGGTATGTCTTCTTAGACAGGCTATGGAAAATCGACTCGCTTGATGCTTTACATGAATTCTTCGAAAACTGCTCAGGCTTGCTGGCGAAGACAAAGGATGAGCTCCGCCAAGACGCTCTCGAGGGCATTCCAGTCCCAGGTCCCGAAGTCATACTACTCTCCCGCAACTCGCCGTTTGGCGCTTTCGTACGCAGATCCCAACTCGAATTCACAAGGTTGCGTTTTCACGATGCTTTCGAGCTCTGGAAAGGTTTTGTCAGATATCGCCAGACCACGGCAGCCTATTACCGGAAGAAGACACCATCATTTCAGAGGCTCAGCTTTGATAATGTCTTATTATCCGGGGAGAACGAATGGGGATCCGGAGTGGAGGCGATTGCCTCTGTGGCCTACGGTGATATGCTCAGAGATGACCCGACTTCGACCCTTCCTGTGAGCACTGATGATATCGAGAAACTCCTGGAATTTCAGATCGAGCAGATGCAAAAGTACGGAAACCGGATACCCTTAGAGATACAGCACCAGTTTCATGATCTACTGAACGACAGCTTTATGATCCCAAGCCTGTCCCACTATCTAAGCTATTTAGATGCATGGAGGGCAGGAGACTATTCAACCTCCTTCGATTATCTGCATCGATACTTCGACTACACAATGCAGAATAGGGACAGGTCTTTCTATCAATATGCGCTGATGAACTTAGCGGTACTACAAGCCGACTTTGGATGCTATAAGGAAGCAATCGCCGCGATGTTAGAAACTGTCTCTACCGCGAGGGAAAATCGAGATATGACATGCTTAAATTTTGCCCTCAATTGGCTTTTCCACTTCGGTCGAGCACATCCCGAAGTGACCAAGGAGTTAGAGTCCAATAGTATGCTGGGTACTGGTAAGGAGTCTCTAGCATACCTTCGAAGTAGGGCAAAGGAGACGGGCATGTGGACACTGTGGAGCTCCGCACTTATGAGCGAAGCAAAAATGAGCCTCTCGAATGGCGAAAGTGTAGCCACGGCCATCGAGCATCTTGTCAGAAGCTCCCAGATCTTGGTCGAACGAAATATGAAGAGCATGGTCGGCTCTCAACTATCTATCAATATAGCACTGTGGGACAGGTTAGGTATCGCTTATTTGTCGATGACTACCTGTGAAGTATTCCTTCGGTGTCATGCTCGTAATTCGATCTTCGACGACGAGTTAAAGGTGACTAGCCGCCAAGCCTCGATGCTGACTCTCAAGGGGAAGTACGACGAAGCGCTCGGGATATTGGAAAGCATGGATGTTAATTCCCTCCGAGCTTGGAAACCGAGTCAATACTGGCATAAGTTCCGCGGTATAATAAAACTGAGGCGGGATCTCCACCGGAACAATCTCGACGGTGCAGAAATACTACTTTCACAGCTTCTCCAGTCCAAGAATGAAGACTTGGAGCCTGATCTTGCGTTTGTCATCGACAGCCTCCATGTTGAATGTCTTGTCCGCAGAGGAAATGTCGATCAGGCTTTTGTCAAAGTAGAGAAAATGATATCAGAGCTTCGAGACGAGAATAAAGATATCGCCTTGCGGGTTCGACTCTTACTCCTCAAAGCCGAACTACTCGACAAGTCCGGCCGGCCGCAGAAGGGTTTTACTATTGCTATGCGAGCAGCAAATGTGGCCTGGCGTGCTCGTCTCATTCCCTATCTCTGGCCAGCAATCGGGGCGATCGCAAACATCCTCACATCGCTTTGCGAATTCGAACCAGCTATCGGGCTGCTAAACGCAGTGCTACCCCGCAGTCTCGAGTGCGAGAACTCAGCAATGACCGCAAAGCTGTATTCGCATCTCGGCGATGCTAACATGGGCATGGCAGGCAAGATGCCCCCGAAGTCTAACAAGAGGAGGGAATTCATGACGAAGGCGTTGGAAGCAATCGAGAAGGCCTTCAATCACTACTCGAGCGTCGAAGATATCAACAAGCAGTGCGAGATGATGGCGAAGAAAGCCACGATCATGAAGGTCTCGGGAGATAACGTACTCGCGAACGACTACGCAGCAGCGTATTTGGCGATACGCAGAGACGCTGCCAGTATGAAGATATAAAGATGCCTAGATCAGCTTATGACATAATTGATGATAGAAATTCAACAGTTTGTGTTTCCTTTGGAGTCTATATTGCTACTTGTCCTACCCATAAATTAGGAACCCCCTCATGGTAGGTATCATGCAGAATTGAATGGAGTGCTGCTCAACTGGGAATATCATAATGTTCCTCGAATATCTCGGGAAACTCGAATATCTCGGGAAACTCGATTTCTTAATAAACCAAGCATCTAGGAAAGTGTAAAACGGTCTACGAGATGAGTACAGACACACGGCGCATAAAGTATGACGAGAGACCCCTTTTCCGGCCCTTTTCCGGTCTTCATTCTTTAGTTAGATTGGGCTAGAGGACTTCTACGAAAGAATGTGTTTGGCTAAGTTGTTTTTAGTGTAGACAATTACGATCACGGACAGTAGATTTTCATTTTTCTCTTCTGAATGGGATAAAGCATGCGGCTTAGGTTAAAGTGGTGTATTAATTGCGCCTGCCGATGAGCAGGAAAGGACTAGTTGACACAAGCTAGAAGACGAAGAGCCGCCTCTGTTACTGTCGAGTCGTGCGAATATATAGGTATAGACACAAGTATGGAGACCAAGCTTCACGCACGCTCGTCCTCCCCCTCCCCCTCCCTCTCCGAAGTAGCACCTCCCGACTCGGCAATTGCCGCCTCCCGCAAAGCTAATTGACTGGCAGAACACAGATCGACCAATCGACAGGACGAACATATATCCAAGACGGGGTCCTTGGCGACGCGCGGGTCGACCGTGATCCCCCGGCTGCAGTCCCCCAGGTAGCTGCCCTCGTCGCTGCCGAGCTTCGCCAGGACCTCCGCGCACGCCGAGATCTGCCGGATGCTCTGCGACCCGACGCGGTGCTGTCGGCACCGGCACCATGCTTGCGCGTTGAGCTGCGTGCACATGGTGGTGCTTTGCTTGGTGGTTGTGTTGTGGTTGTGGCTGTGACTGTGGTTGTGGAGCGTAGGTGTGACGGGAATGGGCCGAGGGGATGTCTGCGTGTTTTCTTGGAGGTGAGTGTGCCCGGGCTTCGTCCGCGCGGATGGGGGGAGAGGGTTGGCAGATTTCTATACTGTAGTCTATGTTTACCTAGAGTTAAAAGAATTAGTTCAGGAGAAGGGGAGAAGAAGCAAATGCATGGTTGCTGTGAGCTGGAAGAGGCAGACTTCTTCGCAACTGGTTTGCTGGGATCGAATTGCAAAGCTACGGAGCGAGTGAATGTGAGGGGGTATTGGAATCGCAAGTGATTTGTCTTGATTCTTGGGTTAAGTTTAATTGAATAGCTTCAGGTATTGTCGTGGGAGCCCCTTTCAACTGTAAGAATATGCTACCTATAGCTAACACCGTGACTCTACAGGACTGAGACAATATATACTAACATAACAAAATAGCCACTCTGAGGTCGTTTGTGGAAGGTGAAACGAAGACTGAATGGTAACAGTTACGATATAATGTTTAGTCGAGCAGCATATTGAGACCTGGCATAGATCTTGACATACTTATGTGACTATCACTGTAAGTATTCAAACGTCACTAACATACAGACGATCCCTAATATAAGAAGTTTACATACCTAGGTACCTAGGTAAATTGCAGACAATTCTATTCCCATAGCTCAGCAGCCACTTAGCTCGATGCTGCATGTGCTAAGAGTCTATCACCGTTAGTGATCAGGAGGGTGATTCGACGAGGGAGAGATTAAGCTTCCCATTGTCTTGATAGTCAAGTGTGTAATGATCTTGAGATGATGAGGGACTAGGTATTGTTCATTTGTACATTGTGCGACTAGACTATATCCCTCGTCATATTGCCCCTTTTGGACAATGATCGCAAGTTTCCTAACTCCAAATATGTTCAACCATGGTTCGATGATATTTTCGTCTATCATGTCCAACCCATCTACCACAACAACGGTGCGGGTATATTCGCTACCGTATAGTAAGCCTATTCCATTTTCATTGCATAGAGATACCTAGATAGCCAGTAACACCTGGCTAGCTAGCCTAGCTATCCACCTAGCCTTGCGGATTTCCGAGACCCCGAGCAGTCTTATGATATCTTCTTATCGCTCCAGCTAATATTCCGGCCCTGCTTATCCTTCAGCTGGCCCCCCTTAGCCAGATGCGGGGCGCCCGGCTCGTCCCCGTCGCTCATGTCGTTGGTGGCCCATATGCGGTCGACGGACAGGTCGAAGGGGCCGGGGACGCGGTCGGTCAGGCCGATGCCGATGGACCGGACCTTCTGGCGCAGCATCTCGGTCTGGGGCTCGACGGCGAAGCCGTGGTTGGTGCGCACGAAGTCGTTCCACTTGATGACCACGGTCTCCCACTCGCCCGGCCGCTTGGCGAACAGCCGGTGCTGGTGCAGGTCCGTGGGCACCACCGACTCCGTCTGCACGTTGACCAGGTAGCTGCGGCCGTCGGACTTGACGCGCAGCGCCAGGTACGCGTACATGTCGATATTCCACAGCGCGCGCCCGAAGATGGTGGGCGGCCGGTCGAGCGTCCGCCACGCCGCGTACCCCGACCGCTCGATGTCGGGTCGGTTCTGCGGCAGCCGGATGGATATGCTGCCGTGGAAGCGGCCGTGGCCGTGGGAGGACGACGGCGAGGGCGGGACCCATTCCAGCGCGGCCGCGGAGTAGCCCCCCATGTCCTGGTCGCTCATCAGCTTGCAGTCCTTGATGGACCCGGGCTGGCGGAAGTCGTGCAGCGCGAGCGGGCCGGACGGGCCTTTGATGCCTTCGAGGTTGAGCGCTGCGCAGTGCGTTAGGATGGGGTAGGCGGTGGTAGGATGGGGGAATGTGACTTGCCTATATTGGAGAGGCGCTTGAATTCGTCGATGCTGCGGCCCCAGAAACCCTTAGCCAGACATGCGGTTGTGGCGCGCATCTTGAACTCGAAGGCGGATGCGCAGAGCACCCTGGGTACCTAGGTAGGTAGGTAGTTATGTATATGCGAATGTTAATTAGGGGAGCGTGAAAGAGCCAAAAGGCTCAGTCGTCAGCTTTGACATCAGCCGTATGCCTAGGAGAATTCGGAGTTTTCGTGAGTTTGGAACGAAACCATCGAGTGGTGGAAGTTCGGCTGAGGATCTGATAAGAAATTTGAAGCTTTTAGCTTTCGAAGGTTCCGTCATAAAAAAAAGCAAAGCTTCTAGATGCATTATCTAGACCCGTAATTACAATAGCTAGGTAGTTGCAACTAAGGGGAGAATATATGTATTAATGCAGCAATGCAATCAGGCGATAAGATAAAGAAGATATGAGGCAGTGAGGCTGCTTCATACGATAACGTGCCACGCGTTATGTGGCGGCCAAGGCTAGGTATCCAAGTATAACCCCACCTATTGATGTCGGAAAATATTCGGTATTGGATGCTATTGAAGACGCTATCTGACCCACCTTTATGGTGGCTTATCGCGAAATAGTCCCAAGACACTTGGATCCAAAACGATCCAAAGCTTCCAAGTTCCAAGTCCCAAGTCTCAAGTCTCAAGAGCGCCATTGGAAAGCTGCGTCAGCCTCGGATTCATTTATGGCTTTGCTCCACAAAGTGGGAGCTGTGATTTCTAGATCGCTGACATTGCATACGAGTTAGGCATCGAATGTAAAAAAGACATAAACAAAACACCAGCATATCAACCAACTTCGATATCAATCTATTTCATCTCCAGGGCTGTGACTCGACTTTGCTACTACCTACAGTTGTAGTATACCTCCCCGACTAAAGATTGGGTGGAAGAGATGCGCCGTGCATGAGAGGAGCTATAAGTCGACCTCGAAGCTTCATCCCGTCATACTAACAACTCCCTTGCTTGCTCGAGTTGTAGCTACAATACAACCAAAGTCATCGCAAGTCATTGCTTAAAGGCAAGCAAACAAACAAACATCCAACAACTCATCCATCATGGCTACGAATCGTAGTCTCGATCATACAAAGTGCGTCCTCCTTCTCCTTTGCGAACTTCCTATATACATCCTATGATCCGCGATTCGTGCCTGTCTCTATTATGGATATCTCTATCTCTGATCTATCTACTAACTACCAGATCCACAGATCTGAAGCCGAGCTCGCTATCAATATAAGAAAAGCCACCAATGCCGAAGAAACCGCCCCGAAACGAAAGCATGTCCGAAGTTGTATCGTCTACACATGGGACCACAAGTCCTCCCAGTCCTTCTGGGCTGGCATGAAAGTGTATGTGGCGGGAGTCTAGCATACATACGAGCATATATAGTTGCAAGAGCTGACCGGTCATCACATTCTAGGCAGCCTATTCTTGCCGACGAAGTACAGACCTTCAAGGCTCTGATCACCATCCACAGAGTCATGCAGGAAGGCCACCCCCAGACCTTGAGAGAGGCTATGGCAAACCGACCATGGCTCGAGAGTCTAAACAGAGGTCTGGCTGGCGAAGGAGTCCGTGGGTACGGCCCCCTAATCCGGGAATACGTCTATTTCCTGTCTGCGAAGTTGTCCTTCCACCAGCAACATCCCGAGTTCAACGGCACCTTCGAATACGAGGAATATGTTAGCTTGAAGGCGATTAATGATCCCAACGAAGGCTACGAGACTATTACCGACCTCATGTCCCTCCAGGACAAGATCGAACAGTTCCAGAAACTGATATTCTCCCATTTCCGAAACGTAGGCAACAACGAGTGTAGAATTTCCGCTATCGTTCCTCTGGTACAAGAGAGTTACGGAATTTACAAGTTCATCACGAGCATGCTCCGAGCTATGCATTCTAGTATGTTGGCTGTGAAAGCTCTAGCATGAGTTTTGACTAATCTTCTGCCTAGCAACCGGTGATAACGATGCCTTAGAACCTTTAAGGCAACGTTACGATGCGCAACACTACCGATTGGTCAAGTTCTACTACGAATGCTCGAATTTGCGTTACCTGACTAGCTTAATCACCATCCCTAAGCTGCCGCAAGACCCTCCTAATCTGCTAGCGGAAGACGAAAACGCCCCTGCACTCCCAGCTCGTCCGAGGCAGGAGATCGAGCGCCAGCCGACACCTGTACGTCAACCCAAGTCCGAGGAACCCGACGAGATTGCCGAGTTCTGGCAAGGTGAGATCGATCGGCAAAATAAGGAGTACGAGGAACAACAGAGGGTATTACAGGAACGTCAGCAAGCAGCCCTTCGTGCCCAGCAGGATGCACAAATGCAAGCCCAGCGAGACTTCGAGGAACAACAAAGGCGTTTAGCAGAGCAACAACGGATGGAACAAGAAGCATTGATGGCTCAACAGGCTCAATGGCAGACACAGGGGCGGCTGGCCGAACTTGAGCAAGAGAACCTGAATGCAAGAGCACAGTACGAGCGCGACCAGCTCATGTTACAGCAATACGATCAACGAGTAAAAGCGCTCGAGGGCGAGCTGATGCAAATTCAGAACAACTTTGGTCAACAGATTAACAGCAAGGATGATCAGATTCGGGCTTTACAAGAGCAGGTCAACACGTGGCGAACTAAGTACGAGGCGTTAGCGAAGCTTTACTCGCAGCTGCGGCACGAGCATCTTGACCTCCTTCAGAAATTTAAGACTGTTCAGCTGAAAGCCGCATCGGCCCAGGAAGCTATCGACAGGCGCGAGAAACTTGAACGTGAAATCAAGACGAAGAACCTGGAATTGGCAGATATGATTCGGGAACGAGACCGAGCACTTCACGACAAGGATAGGGTAACCGGCAATAATAAGGACGAGCTCGAGAAGCTTAAGCGAGAATTGCGCATGGCGAATGACAGGGCTGACAACCTAGAGCGAAGTAAAGGCAACGAGCTATCTACTATGCTTTCCAAGTACAACCGAGAAATGGCGGACTTGGAAGAGGCCTTACGAACCAAGTCGCGCGCCTTGGACGAAGCTCAGGCCAAGGTACGGGACGGAAGCTCAGATCTCGAGCAATTACTCCGTGACAAGGAGGAGGAGCTTGAGGTATATAAAGCTGGCATGGACCAGACCTTGATCGAGTTGAACGAGTTGAAACTCAACCAAGGAGACACGGATCAGGCTTTGGACGGTCAGATCGATGCTTTGATAATGTCGAACCTCGACAAAATCAACGACATTATCGACTCGGTGCTACAATCAGGTGTTGGTCGGGTAGATGATGCACTGTACGAGCTCGATTCGACGATGCAAGCTGGTAACCAAAATGCGTCGCCAACATATGTGCTCTCCCAGGTCGAAAAGGCCGTGTCGAGCGCGACAGAATTTGCAACCTCCTTCAGCAACTTCATTGCCGATGGGCCGAACGCCACTCATGCGGAACTCATCAAGGCGACCAATATGTTCGCCAGCTCTATAGCAGACGTGTGCAGCAACACAAAAGGCTTAAACCGCCTTGCTCCTGACGACAAGAAGTCCGATCAGCTCATGAACGGCGCGCGCAATGCTGCCCAGTCCACCGTCAAGCATTTCCGTAGCCTCCAAAGCTTCCGACTGGAAGGCATGGACCCCCTTCAGAAGACAGACGTTCTCGTTAATGGCAGCAGTGATGTCCGTCTAAACCTACAGAGATTGACCAGCCTCGTCGAAACATTCACCCCAACTTTCGGCCGACTATCGAACAACAAGGGCGATCTAGGCGACCTTGTCGACTCGGAGCTGAGCAAGGCAGCAGATGCCATTGCGGCAGCGGCTGCTCGCCTTGCCAAACTCAAGAACAAGCCCCGTGATGGATACTCGACATACGAACTCAGAGTTCACGACTCTATACTTGATGCCGCGACGGCGGTTACAAATGCTATTGCTCAGCTGATCAAAGCTGCTACCGTCACGCAACAAGAAATCGTCCAAGCAGGCCAGGGAACATCCTCGAGGACAGCCTTCTACAAGAAGAACAACCGATGGACCGAGGGTCTCATCTCGGCCGCGAAGGCCGTCGCCACGTCGACCAACACGCTCATCGAGACCGCGGACGGCGTACTGTCGGGCCGCAACAGCCCCGAGCAGCTCATCGTCGCCTCGAACGACGTGGCGGCGTCGACGGCCCAGCTCGTCGCCGCTAGCCGCGTCAAGGCCGGGTTCATGAGCAAGAGCCAGGAGAGCCTCGAGAAGGCCAGCAAGGCCGTCGGCGCCGCCTGCAGGGCCCTCGTCAGACAGGTGCAGAACATGATCAAGGACCGGAACCAGGAGGACGACTCGGTCGACTACGCCACGCTCAACCCACACGAGTTCAAGGTCCGCGAGATGGAACAGCAGGTAAGTCGTCGCTTTTTCAAATTGTTACATCTGGGATATATGAGAGATATAGGAGTTATGAGAGACATAGGAATTGTGAGAGTTACGAGATGCAGTGCGATAGAGGCTAATCATATGTACACAGGTCGAAATCCTGCAGCTCGAGAACTCGCTCGCGTCGGCGAGGCACCGGTTAGGCGAGATGCGCAAGATCTCGTACCAAGAAGACTAGGAGCGGAGCGGAGCAGGCGAGGAGCGGAGGGGGGCGGTACGATACCCTGTTTGTCGTTACTCGTTACTCGTTAGTAGTCAGTAATGCGTAGTGGGTTGTGATTGTTGTTGCTGCTTGGCGGTTGGCGCCCGCGCTATTCTCCCCGATCTTCTTATATCTACCAGGGGTCGGTTTCTTGGAGGTTGACTACCTACCTATGTCGTCGCGGTGGATGAAGGGAAGGGGTCGACTCTGTTATACCTTAGGTAGGTACTGTACAAAATTGCTACTGCTGTTGCTATTGCTACGCATCCATCCATCCATCACGAGGAGAGGAGGAGAGGAGGAGGTAGGATGTAGGAGGCACGAGGAAGGAGGGCTGCTGTCGAACTTAGCTTAGGTAATTTGATCTTGGCCATTTATATCTGGGTGTTAGTGTGAGTGAGTATGAGTGTAAGCGGGGGTGTGAGTGGCGATCGACTTGGACTTCGACTTCAGGGGTTGGGCTTGGGGGTTGGCATGTGTATTTTTCTGTTGTCTTCGTAAATACCTGGACTACCGTAGTAGGTAGTGATCTTAATTTTCTTCTAATGGCATTTTATGTCTTCTAATGTCTTCAAATATCTTCTAGTGTTTATATCGGGGAGGCGTGGGTAGTGAAGAATCGATACGGTTTAAGCGCTAGGAGAGGTTGGAGGATGTTAAGTTGTGAGGGGGTTTTTGGTGCGCAGTTGTGATGCGAGGAGTATGGGAAATTCGCCTTTTTTAAATGATAATTAATGTAAGTGTACTTCGAATCATTGTAAGGGGAGTGATGTCAGCTGCTAAATAAAGGGGGGATACATATATATACCAGGGCTAATGGGGGAAATGGCCAGGGACGTAAAGCATTATTAATTATTAAATGCGATAACCATGAAAACTATCCATTTAGAAAACATAAATTGTTATAATGAAGACAGGCTCTATGATTAAAGTTATAATTCGGTGTGTTCAGTTATAATGTATGAGGTTAAGTTAGTTGCCCCTATTGCTATGCCCCTATCCTGACTTTGCTCGTAACAACTGCAGCCAAAATGTTTCGCCGGGACCAAATACTAAAAACAAATATAGAAATAGAATCAGCTAGATAAAAGTAAATCTGATAGCAAATGAGAGAAAAAGCATTATCATAAAACATTACTATGACTCAATGCAGAAATAAAAGACAAAGCACGGCCCGTAAAACCAGCCCCTGAGCTAGGTAGGTATGGTGGGTTCGACGAGCGCTTTACATTGATATATCTCAGGTCATATTATGGGTCGTATAACCTCCTCTCTGAATTAGTAGTACTTCTCTTCTATATGTAAAGAGATTTGTTAATACGATCGAAGATGCATAAGCAGAAGTCTTGAACCTTCTTCTATCAGCTTTTCGAGATGGATTGAAAATATTTTGATAATTACGGTCTCGATGATTTCTAACCTTGCTACTATATTATTACTTGAATACATACTCTTCGACAACTTACACGTGGTTCTATATATATCTACTACTACCACATTGACATAGGCTACCGCATCTATTTCCTTAAACTAATACTGTCACCCCGTCCCAGTCTTGGTCACATCTCTCTTCTCCGTCAATATTTTTCTTAATTAAATACACCGAGTAGTGTAACGTTTCCTTCCACTGTCGATTATCTGTTACAGTTGTTCATACAGGCTATTCGGCAAGAACATGCATTGCTCCTAAGTTCCAAGAAGCAATCAATCATCGCCCATAAGGACTCTCTCACACATGATAGGAACGCCAACTTTGAAAAGGGGCAACTGCATGAGCTCTGGATTACGTTAACAGCCAACTGCATTGAGCATGATGACAATACTGTCAGCCCTGGTGTTTGGGGCCAAAGATGGTTGACTATCTCCCCTTGCACAGAGAAGCGAGAGATGACCACTTGTCACTGGATATGTTTCTCGGAATTATACACACTTAGATATATGACGACTTGGGAGAGCACATGTCAGTGTCACTCTAGGTATTGAATACATCCTAACACCGACATTTGCCATTATCTCGCTGAAACTCGGTTTTACTCATCGACACACCTCATCTTTGAAGCAAGCCCTGTCCTCACACCGTGGCGGGTTGGGAGTTGGGCAGTAACCTCAACAAGCTGATATCTGAGTTTAACGATTTACATCGGAATTCAACAATCTAGCTACGAGGGAGTATATATTCTGCTCGAGAAACAAGATAAAGGCCGTCATAACATACCGTCGTATCACAACAGCATCATCAGCACATCGCATGCAATGGCGATATTATTTCATCTATTAGGATTATCTACCTCAGCTGTGGGATTTGGAATACGAATCAAATCCCGTGTAAAACAGCAGTGTTTATCCTGCACACTCAGAGCTGGTTAATAATAATAGCATAATATAGACACGCGGAGGGCCGACTTCATACATCCCTCCCCATTTGAGGATATTAACTCAAAATTATCATACCTCGCTCTCATCTAACAACGCCTAAAAGGGTGGAACCCATAGGATCATCTAGAGAGGCATCTTCAAAGTCCACAACAACGTATTCCAACCCGGCTTGCCTTCCCGTTCCTCCCAGAACGATTCAGGGAAATCCGGCTTCAGAGTATTCGGAGAACAAGTCCTGGCCCATATTCAAATGCACTCTCTTTTAGTCTAAAGAGTTATCTTCGGCACTAGATTCTGTCGGTGCTGTTAGAACAGTAACATACTAGCCTGGGTAATTTGTCGACATATTCTCTCGAAAAACTTAGAATGAGAGGACGACTATTCGGGTAGACTACGCCAGTGAACCCGTCAGCGCGTAGCCAAAGGCCACACTGAACCTATTATGCTAGGAGTGAAACAGATACCACGAGTAGTAACATACCAAAACACATGCCGTCAGGCTATATCCTAGAGCCTTTTACTGCGTCCTAGAATGCATGACTAAGTCTTAGCATAACGCTAGACTATGGTCTCGATGAGAGCTGCTTGGATTCGACAGAGATACTCAAGAAGATCGTGGCTTTCAAGTCAACCCGGAACTCGGCCGTTACAAAGAATCGGCGTCACCTTCTTCCAGTCAATGGCAGATGCTACTCCAAATTTGGGTAAAGGGAAATGAATCTGCAGTAGTTTAACCCTGACCTAATCACACGTTCAGACCAAGCTATAAACTAGATGGGAAAGATTATAGCACTATGTAGCTCAAGAGGAATAATCATGTCGACCAGGGTTAGCATTGGTGATGAGGAACATAGACATTTCTATCTTTCAGTACCTTGGGCATATATACAGAAAACCCTATTCAATGGGATCCGAGATTTACGTCTCCCCCCTTTTTAAAATATTCTTTTATTTTGATGTCCCGGTAACGATAAGGGCTTGACATATGGAAACCAGCTGGGTATTCACTCGAGTGTAATCACATGGCATAATAACTTTTCCGCCGTGCACTCGATGCTGGGTTTACTGTGAGTATTGCGGTCTTATAAGTCTCTACCATATGACTAACCTAGAATCAGGGGGCCAATTCAGAGATCCGAGCTTCCCGTGAAATGGAAATCCCTCAGAACCCACAGAACTTTCTATCAATCACATAGGCATTTGCTAGACATGTTCTATGCACTAATACTTAGTCACCTTTAGTATTATAATTTCCTCATACTATTCATCAAGCCTGCTCTACCTGCACAGTCAGAAGCTGGCTTTGAGATACAACCTTGGAGAGTTTATTTCACTATTAAACGCAAATCTCAACTATGCACATTATTCACAAGACTGAACAAACAAGCAACCAGCTCGGGACGAAAAAGGCTCGGGTTTTACATACAAGGCGTTCCGTGCAGATTGGTTTCGTTTCCGGGCTATCAAAGCTAAATACCCGCGTGCATAGCAACTGTTCTGAAAGAGATGTAAACAGGAAAACATCAACGGCAGGATAGGCGATGAATTGAGCTGAGTGTATGGTGATTCGATTATATATACTTAAAGTACCCAATCTCATCGGCCTTTACGTGGTAGATACCTACCCAAAAGGGGATTTAAACACACAACAGTGAGGTTCTCTTAACTTATCCGTTTACACCGCTATGGAAACTCATCCCAAGATGCATTAAGAAACCAAGAGATCTGTGGTTGACGCATCTAAGTGAATCTGTCCGAAATATTGTTCTTTTCTCTTTAACTACCGACAACAGTAGGATACGTAAAAGACGTATTCATAACGAGGGACGATTCGACGTGCTGATCGCCCATTAACAGACAATTTACAACTTATGAACCGAAGAAATGGCATGAACGCTCTCGATCGTAGGAACAATGATCGTCTCAGACTACCTCAATGCCCCCTCCGCTGTGAGGTATATAACCGAGTATCTCCAAGGATAGCTAGCCTCGTGGATAAGGAGAAATTGCCCCTAAAAAGGTACCTGGAGAAAAGGGGCAACTCAACCCTAACACCCTTTTTGCGCGACCCGCAGCTGTCACGATATTACCATTTATTTCCAAAAAAACCAGGTGCTTCACAGACGTCCTAGACACTAAAACTAAAGAGGTGACATAGATTGCCTTAATTAAAAACTAGTTAATTGCCAGACAAGATCTGGATGTGCAGGAAAAACGAAGTACCTAGTGACTCATCCGACACTGGTCGTGGCTGGGTGAACGCACACAAAGGAGATACATTACTCCAAGTACTGGCGATGGAAGTTAGACATTTATTTGAACTCGTGGTCGCGTCTCCAGTTGCGTCCACTATATAGTCCCTTAAGAAACTCACCTTGTCCGAGATACGGTCTTTCGTTACGGATCGTGTATCAATATGCCAGAGCTTGGTCATGTCACAAATACCAAGCCATTTCTTCTACATTTAGGAAATGTAGAATCTAAACATCGAACATGTCACTATGTCGCTCCGACCAGCTATGACTCACCAAAGCTACGCGTCCGATCGAGAAACTGAACTCGATCTGACCAGCTAGAAAGCATATGTACCTAGGTAGTTTCCGAGTAGGAAAGTCGCATGGAACATGGAACATCATCAAGACCATTGCAAGTCATATCATCACCACTCTATTCAACCACACAGTGCTATTTCTCACAACCCGCTAACTTTCCCCATTACGATAATTCATGCTCGACTACCTTCTCCAGGCTGGCGAGAATCTATTTCGACTTGTTCACGGGACAGTTCAATCACCCGTGCATCGAACATCCTCGGGCCGTTCATTCAATGATTCTTACACCTGATTCCGACAAAGCGTTTATGCCAGGCGATATTCTAGCTCTGCCCTTTGGGGTACTCTAGACGTCCTTTGCGTAATAATACGCTCGATGTATGTTTCTTTAGATAGTCACATACGTCCTCCAGACGTAAACAAAATCATCATCATCATCCAACAAATCATCCGACACATCATCCGACACATCAGACGCAAGGACAAACCTACCACCACGGCTCAAATGTCGAGCTAGTTAGAGACACAGGTACTGGACAACCAGGAGCCTGGAAAGCCTCTGAAACACACAAGGCCGGACGCCTTACCGCCATTACCCAGCAGACCAGACCTCGAAGAACATCCTAGATCCTAACACTAGGTACCTAGCTAGGTAGAGGCACGCAACAAGACATCACGCCTACCGAAGCGGTCAGCCTAGTAGGCGACGGAACACAGGCTGCCTGCTCGCAGCACAAACAAGAATGGGATGCGCCAGACAGCGCTTGCGGACCAATGCCTCCCTACGCAAGAGGTCCCAAGAACGACCCCCGATCAAGACGTCGCCGAGGCGCGTCGTTGCTGTCTGGTCTGGTCCAACCAACGGGCCATTCCGGCTATACGCCCACCAAACCATGGGCATATTCCCACACCACGATCCACAGCGTCGGAGCGACCGCTTCGTCGCGCTCATCTGCGCGGGTTGCTGCAACCCGCAGGCGCACCACATGCGAGCAGCCACGAAAGAAAAACGAGGTTGCGCAACAGCAACAGCGGAGCCTTCCGCGGAAACAAGGTGGAGTTGGCGCGCCGTATTTCCTGGTACCTACAGACTCCGGCAGCAGAGACGAGCCGAGCCCCGCAGGGCACCTCCCCTATGATTGAGAAGCTAGGGGTGCCCTGTGCGGGACGGCTTGGTAGATGATAGGGCTGGGAATCTATGTCGAGTCGAGAAGAAGGAAGTTCTACGGGAAGGGGTACCGATGCGTTAGGCCGCGAGGTTGCAAACCGCGCGAAAAGAACTGGGAAGGGTGATCTCCTGTGCAAAATGGATGTTGTCTGGGGAGTGTCTGAATAACAACTTTCATTTGATACTGCTACATACCTAACCTAGGTACCTTATAGACAGAGTATCCTAATTAATGATATCTCATATGTAGGATCACTTCGATTATGGATAAGGCGCCCAAGCAGGTGAGTGATAAATACGTGCCAGGGTACACTTAGATATATCCTCACTAGTGTACATAAGGAAGTCGACATGGCGTAATAGCGGAGCTTAGAAATCGCC
Organism: Jackrogersella multiformis; assembly: GCA_902806575.1. NCBI lineage: Eukaryota > Fungi > Ascomycota > Sordariomycetes > Xylariales > Hypoxylaceae > Jackrogersella > Jackrogersella multiformis. The sequence goes on along the minus strand of CADCXD010000009.1, from coordinate 569,122 downwards.
TAAGCGGTGATATAAAAAGTCCGTATAGCATCAGATCTCCTACACTGTCTGCGACCCATTCCAGTCGCTGCTCCATATGAATGTAGCACATCGCCACTGCGTTCCCTTTTCCTTCTCCCCCGAAGGCCCGATTGGCCGGGGACAAATGAAGAATGATCTGCCTGAGAAATGAAGTTAATACTATATATATATAACTCATTTGAGTGACTTACCTCGATTAACACCTGGTTTCTTAGTCACTAGGCTGATGCAGTCCTCTTCATGTTCGCACTTGGGCATGACTCTTTTGCCTAGTAACTTGGACCAGGATTCCTTGGACTCGATAGGATCAAACACTCTATCCGGACTGATCGGCTCGGGGGTATCTTTAGCTTCATCTGCATTGCTGGATCCTATCGACGTCTCGACATCCGAAGCACCATCAAGTCCACCAATTGACTTAGCATCGTCCTTTGCCTCAGGGGCCGCACTCGAGCTTGCTATGGTTTTAAAGAAACCTGTAAGGCTGCTTTGCCCCTTGGAAGAAGGTTCTTTAGTTAATGTTGCTTTCGTCTTCGTCTTCGTCTTCTTCTGTGGTCTGCTGATCGATGTGGTGCCGGAAGGAGTGCGCTTGAGACCACCGGCCCTTTTCTTAGCCGGCGAAGGCGTTGAAGTTATTGATTCGGCCTGTGGTGCTGGGATTTCAACCGACTTTTCCTTTGTCGATGAATCGACTTTGGTTGACTCTTGGTTAGCGTTTTCCGACGGTTCGCTGATCGGGGCTAGTGTTGACTTCGGACCAGCAGACTTCTTGAAAAACATATCCTTGATGCTCCGTCGTCGATCGAATTCGGGAATGAGCTTTGCTGACAATGGTAGGAGATCCTTTACCGTCCAATCCCTGAGCCTAACACCATCTTTAAAAACTCCTGGTGAATTCATGATATCTCTAATGTGTACTTCTTTTCCATCAATGACCACGGTATCCTTCAAAGTTGCAAAGACCGGGCAATGGTCGGAGCCCATCAGACCCTCCTGAATATTGGAGTCGCTGAACCAATCTTTCATATCGTCACTACACAGGACGTAGTCAATCCGAGTGCCGAAGTTGGCAGGGCGTGTGTTCTTCTTGGTATCCCAGCAGGTGAACATGCCTTCCCGCGTCGGATGGAAGAGTCGGCCAAGATCCCACAGTGCCGGCTTCTCCCTATTCCAATCCCTTGGGTCTCGTACATCTCCTTCGAATACGAGCTGGTTGAAAAGACGGCGGCAAGAGGTAGAGAAGAAGTCTTCGACTGTTGCCCCTTCTTTCCTTAGTCGCTCGAAGACGTTGGCGATATCAATCGACGAGCGGACAACGTTCAGATCGCCTGTCAGGACGACTCTCTTGCCCATAGCTATGAGGTTACGTATTCGGATATCTAATGCGTCGAGATAGCCTATCCTGAAATCATCGCGTGTCCCGTCACTATTTGCCGGGCTGTAAGTTCCAATGAGGACGAATGCCGGGAACTCAAGGATGACACATCGGCCTTCGGAATCAAGGGCCATCTCGTCGACTAGGTCCGTTAGCTGACCAGGTTTTGGATAACCCCCTATTTGCTGGTCCGGAGGAAGATCTCGGAATTTGGTTGAAGAATTCGGCGGAGATAAAACCCCGATGATACCCTCTTCTGCTCTTATAGGCATACATGTTGAGTTGCGGGTATAGATTGCTACGCCGGCATATCCTATACTGGCTGTTAACATCGGCTATTGAAGATACCTGTTATTATTGCCATACCCTTCTTGTGTTTAGGTAGGCTGAAATAGACATCCCAGCCTGGAACTAATACCATATCATCTTGGAGATCTTTGCGCTGGATCTTAGTTTCTTGCATGACGACTATGTCTGCCTCGAGGATGTCAAACATAGCCTCGAACGTCCTCTTTTGACTCCATGGCTGGTATCCGAACGGATTTCTATTTGGAACGGTTAGAAACAAACAATGGTTATTCGAGTTCATGTGATTTCATACCGAATGCCGTTTACTATATATGATATTAGTGAGTGAGATCAAACGCGACAACGAGATATGTAGTAGGAGGATGCGCCACGAACCATTCCACGAAGTAATGCGTACCCCCATGTTCAAATTAATTTCGAGATGTGCTAGTCAATCATCATTCGTCTAACCCCGATCGTTTTATCACCATTGTCGAATTCCTGCTGCAATGACGTAGAGCGCTGCATGAGAAATAGGCGTGCATATGGCGGGTTCACATGGAATTGAAGAAGAAGAAAGTTGTACATGTATCCATTTAACATAGATGTACTATGATGCTGGTACCTCTTTTACCTTTTATTAAAATAAAATAGACTAGACGTTCTTCCCTTTAATGGATATTCCGATACTTCCTGATTTGATTGTTCGATCCCATATTATTTCTCACAGGTAATAGGCAATCGCGATGTCCATTCACGGTCGTCACAGCGCTACTTCCCTATGCTGCGCCAGAATGACCCGAGATCCTGTGACCGCTTACCTAGCCATCATGCTTACTTAACATGACCTGTCATATGCCGACGGATATACCTCGGAAGAAGAAAGTTCTAGTGTAGCTTAGACCAATGCAAGCCAGCCAATGAAATCAGACCTGACCTCATTCGACAATCCAATCCGACCCAATTGAAATCATTGAAATCAGACCACCATCACTACCACTACCACTACCGAACCTAACCTAAACTCGCATATACTACGAAGAGAAGAGTCTCCCCTCTACACCAACCAACGAAGATCGAACATCGATACACACAGCAGCGAACTCGACAGAAACGAACACACAAACAAACACAGGATGTTCCCTCAGCGACAAATCCTGCGCTCGGCCCCGCGACTGGCAGCCCAGCTGCGCGGCGCCAGCGTCAAAGCCAACGGTGCGCCGGCCTTCCGCTCGGCCCTGCAGCGCCGCCTAGCCTCGACCGAGAACGCCTTCGTCAAGGAGCGCGAGGCCGTCAAGAACCACGCCGCCGCCACCACTGGTGAGTCCATCAACCCGATATGAGAGGAGCATACCAGGTCGGCTAACCCGTTTATCAGAGCTCTGGCGCAAAATCTCCATCTTGTAAGAGCCGCCTTTCCCTTCGTCCGATAATCTCTTCCCGGGTAGATATCGTCAGGCAGATACAGTCTGGCCAAGCGAGTTGTTTCATGGGTTTTATCGCATAGAGTTGGAAATATAAACCCACTCTGGATGATTGATGGAACGAGATATCCCTCAGCCGAAGGCGCGACGCATACAGACAGACAGACAGACAGAAAGCTAACAAAATCCCAGCGCCGTCATCCCGGCCCTAATCCTCGCCAGCGTCAACGCCTACAACCTATGGAACGAGCACTGGGAGCACTGGTCCCACCTCCCGCCTCTAGAGGAGCGCGTCGAGTACCCCTTCCAGAACATCCGCTCCAAGAACTACCCCTGGGGCGACGGCGACAAGACCCTGTTGTATGTTTCCTGTCTCCCTCCCCCCTATTTTTATTCCCTTTCTTCTGCTTCTTCTCGTCTCTTCCCCCTCCTCCCTCTCTTCACCCCCGTCGAACTAGTACTAACCACCCCTGACGAAACAGCTGGAACGACAAGGTCAACTACCACAAGAAGGACAAGACGACCTAAGCTCCTTTGGCATTCACTCGTTTAACCCAAGTACAACAATGCAGAAGTGCAAACCATGGAGCTGGGAATTTGCGCCATCGATAGGAGAGTGGAGAGTGAATAGGAGAATCAGTCAGTCAGTCAATAGTTTAGGGTCAGTCTAAAGAGCAAAGCATATCACGTCTTCGCCCTTGACAAGACAACCAGACACACAAACGAGCAAGACGGAACTATAAATCCCAAATTGGGATAGGGTGTTGTAGACATGCCGTTCATTCCCTTTGTTAGTCAAAACATATCGTGCATTATCTTCGAATATTCGAGCATTAAATTACATATGTATTTGTGATATACGTATTTCAACTACCTACCTATGGCACGTTAGTGACACATGGGTACTTAGGGGGGAGGCAGCACATTTAATACCTCCTACCTATATCACGCTTACCCACGACTACAGGCTACGGAAAGGGGGCACAAGCACTCATCCCCATCATCACCATCTTTATCATCATCATCTGGTCATCTAAAGTAGAGGAGGTAAGTATGTATATAATCACTACTTCACTACTTCACTATCACTACCCCAGCCAAACAGAATCCAATTCAGCCCAACCCATGTAAACCAAACTACAGGAATTCAAAATGCAATATCTAGCATCCCTTCCCATCCCTCCCCTTCCTTCCCTTCGCCGCCTAACCACCTGCTCCGACAGTCCCGCCGTTATAATATAAGGTATATATACAGTAACCCGTGCCGTTTCCAAACCGGCGAAACCCCTCCTCGCCTAGAGGCGTAGTTCTCGTGTCCGAACCCTAGGGTGAGATGAGAGGTGAATAATGGCATCCACATCCACATGCTGGTTCAGCTATGCGATGCGTACGTATTGTGTCGTATGAAAGTATGTAAGTATGTGTGCGTGTATGTAGGTATCTGCGCGATTAACTCCGTCCGCCCGCCCGTCCGGTTGACTAAAAAATGTAGTTACCTAGGTAGGTAGGTATCTATGCTCGTGTGATGAACTTGTATCCAGCATCGTTCCATTATTCAGCCTCCGTCTCAACTCACAGCCTCCACGGTATCTGGGCCAGGATTATCCACCCAGTTTGTGTACCCATCCTCTTCCTCTTCCTCCTCATCTTCTACCTCGCGTTGCTCTTCTTGGCCGTCGTATTCACCATCTGCCTCTACAATCTCCGTTTCCGACATTGCTTCCCTGGGAGGCAACTCCGGCGGGCTCTTTCTCCGCGTTGATATTTCCTCTTCGTCCGTCATTACATCGATTAAATCCTCACTTCCGGCATCGATCCCAGCATCGATGTCGATATCCCCTTGCATAGTGCCATCCAGCTCCTCGGCGTCCTCGACCCAAGGCTGGACGTACGCATGCGAAGCCGCGTAATCTTCATCCTCGTTCTCGTTTTCGACTTCGCCTTCGACAATCCGTACACACGGGCTGTTCGGCTCCGAGTCCGCGTCCGGCGCCTCGACAACAAGGACATGGTCCTCGTTGATGGTGCCCTCGTTGCTGGTGGTATGTATCTGTGACACTCGCCTGCGTCTCGAAGGTAATGGAGGCGGGGGTACAGGTCGCCGTTCGGCGTTCGCTTCGTTCAGGTTTCCCATGCTTTGACGCGCCTGTGTTGGCGGAGGAGCAAGAGGCTTCCGCTTAGGAACGGCCAGTGGCACCGCCTTCTTGCCGGGCCCGGGGAGCGGCGTGCCCGGAGGTGGTAAAGGCTGACCGCGTCCCATAGGCTGGTTCAGATCTACCGGAGGATCCGACATTTTCCGTCCATTGATTCCATTGTTCCTCTCTGCCTGCCGCTGTATGGCGTTCAGGCCCCAGCGTTTTGCCGTCGCAGCCGCGTTGGTCATTGCAGCTAAAGTATTGCGCTTCCCCTCCGGCATTCCTCCATTCGTAGAACCCGTCGACGATGATGTGTCCTTCCGAGCGAAGAAGCCCTTTCCTATAGAGCCGGTCCCGCTCTTGATCGAATTTCTGCTCGAGAGTGCGGGTGAGGGTGGACGTGCCATATCACTTTCCGTACTTGCCGTAGAGGAGGTGGTGTGTCGTCTTCCTAGCGGCGCTGTCGGAGTCTGTTCGTTCTGACGCATTTCGGAAATTGCTTCAGATGACGAGCTGGTGGAAGTACTAGTTGCATGTGCGTTCGAAGACGTCTTCCCGGGTGATCCGACAGGTGTATGTGCGGGTGAGCTATTCTTAGACCTCGCAGAGATACTTGCTATGGCGCTAATTGCGTCATCGCGATCCGGAGGACTCGACGAAGGTCTGAAGGTATCGGCATGTACGGGGTCTGTACTGACAACAGGACTTGATACCGAGATGGACGATGATCGAGCAGGGCGCAACACCTCAGACGCAGAGCTTCGTGGGGTCTTTATATCAAGAGCCGTTGTCGACGCCGATGGGCTCGGATTACCAACACTTTGTAGACTCTTCTTTGAATTAAGCCTCCTGCTCCAGAATCCTTGCTGATGAGTTGCCTGAGCTGCTTCCAGAACAGGCACACTATGGCTCTTCTCCAACGAAGGCAACTCGGGGGATGCAGCAGAACCCGTCTCTTCGATCTGGCTAAGCTCATCTACATGCCCGAGTTGAGCAGCGATAGCTTCGTGATCAGATGAGTGCTCAACCGCATCGTCGCCTTCGAATATCCCTCCTCGCCACTGCTTGTGTTCGGTATTGAAGAACGGGATATCGTCCCAGAACGGCGCCACCAATGTCTCGGCTACTACCTCTTTGATTCTGTTCTCGATCTGTCGAAGAATAACCGTGTACGTAATCTGCCTCGAACTTACGATAGGTTCGATGTTCATCTCGATCTTAGGCATGGACTGGAAGGAGAACCATATGCGATTGCTGGGAGGTGGCTTTATCTTGAAGAAAATATGTCCTTCGAGCTTTCTCAACACCATAGCGAGTACGATATTGACCTCTCGGACCTTGAATCGAGTACCTAGATCGATACGAACCGTAGCAGCAACTTCCAATCTGAAATTGCCAGTATACTTAACGTCGGCCTCCATTCCACATTCTCCCTCGACGCTGAAATCCTTCAGTTTCGGATTCATAAAATACGGCGCTGAGTCGCCGGTGTCGATGTTTTGTATCCTTATGCTCGAGAGGAAAGACGGTCGGTTGACACGAGAGATCTTTTTCGTGATCTTCTCCCTAATGAGGTTTTCAATATCCTTAGTCTTATATATACCAAGGAATAACCTCCCGATAAAAGCATTCAGCCATCGCGTCTGTATGTGATCCTCGGACGAGTGTAACTTCTGAACCAGCGATATGATATTCTTGACCTCGAACCGCTGGGGCTTCGGGGCAAGGTGCTGACCAGCGAAGGCCTGCTCCTGGTTTCTAAGTAGAGAAAAGTAGAAATCTTCCTTCGCAGAGCAGTTCTCCGAGAATAGAAAGAATGGCTTCGACACCTGGGTATCCGGGGTTATCTCTTTCCCGTCCGTCTTCCTACTCAAGCACAATGCGTTCCGCTTAATGAACAATTCGCCTTCGGGCGTGGGATCTCCTCCGGAGTATATGCTGACGTCGTGGTGGGCAAGAGAGATAACATGTCGGACCTCGAGCTGATCGTCGTCGTCGAATAGCATTAGATGACCATGTCTGCCACCAATAAGACGTTAGCCAATCCTGTATCAAAGACCTGCGTCAGACGTGGCTAACAACGTACCTGAGTACGACATAGAACACATTCCCGGCTTTCTTGGGCCGCTGACTAGCGTTCTTATTGTCATCGAGTGGGCTAGGCGCCTGCTTCCTGTCAAAGATGCTCCTGTACATGGACTGGTACACGCTCTGGCTCGGCGCGGCGACGGTGGCCGATCCCACGGGGGTAGAACGCTCGATCGGTCTGGCATTGATTCCCATGGGTGTGTAGTCACGACATACGGCAAAGTAGCCCGCGGCTACGTCTGACTCGGCGAGGAGGCGCTGTTTCGGCTCTTCCTTCTGAGCTTCCCGGAGGGCCGTCGTATCGTCACCGGGTTGGATAATGCTGTCAGCATCATTGCCGTCATCATTGAGTGAGGTGCCGCTGCTAATATCTCGAACTGGAAAGGTGTAATGCGCATGGAGCAGCACTACAACGAAGACTAGAGGAATAAAAGTGACACCACCAAGGAGGTAGGTCAATAAGAAGCCGGTCCAGCTCATACCCATGATAGCTCCAGCTGCTGCTGCTGCTGCTGCTGCTTACAAGGGCCAACAAGGTGCGGATCTGCTAACCTTTGTGGCGGCCGGATTTCGAAGACCATGGATAATCGATTATTATTATCTTCTCTATTTAGAAGAGGACCAAAGTTGAAGAGAGTAGGTGTAGAAATAGGATTGTAATTTACCCGTAGTACAGTTTACATGTGAATAGGATTATTATGCAAGATGAATGAATATGTATTCATGAGCATTGCCCAGGTGATGTACCGGTACCTTGGTAGGTATGAATAATGATAAGATAAAGCCACCTGCAGCTGAAGCTACCCGACCTCCTAGGATTTAGCCAGAAGGCTCGTCATAGCGGAAGGAGCCACGTGGGGCTTTTCTAGGTTGGCGGGTTTACCGGGAAAGTAAGCGCTATACCACCCCTGTAATAAGATGTGGCTGAAAAATACAGGTCACCGTCCTCCAGCGCTCTTACTTCGTGCTCACGACACCTTCTAGATTATCACAATTAATAAGGCAGACCAATCAATCCTAGCCCTCTATACTGCAATTAAATAACTGTAAATGAATATAAAATTCATATCTCATAAGTCTTATTAGTTACCTACTTCATAACGTAGCTTAATAGGCATCTAAACCCTTTATAAACTCAAAATAGGTGAATCAAGCTTAACTCCTATCCACTGTAGCCCCTATCCCCTATTCATTCCAACGCCATACAATGCCTCCCACTCCCAACAAAACGATGCAATTCATCATCTTAGTCATTTAGTCCCTTATTCTCTTAATCTCTTAATCTCCTAGTCTTTTAGTCTTTTAGTCTTTTAGTCTCCTCTCTTACTCCCCCAAACCAATCTACTCAACCCCAAGCAACACCCTCTACCCCATCGACCCATCAACCCAATAGACCCATCCCATCCCACCCCACCACCTACCACAGCAACTCCCCCTTCCCTCCCCGTCCCCGTCCCCGTCCCCCTCCTCCTCCATCCTCCTCCAAGAGCTGCTTCACAGCCGGCTCGACCACGCCCCTCTCAGCAGCGTACCTCGCCTGCTGCTTCATGCGGGTGTAGAACACAGGGCAATCCTTGCTATCGCACAGCACCTCATCCAGCATCGCGACGCCGGCGCAGCTGCGGCACACGCTCGTGACGTCCGCCAGCTTCGCGTGCTCGGCGTTGAGCCGCGCGTGCAGCCTGAGCAGGCTGGCGGGGGCGTTGCGGCGGCACCTGGCGCAGGCGGACTCGCCCTCGGCGCGCCTGGCGGTCTTGGAGCCGCAGACGAGGCACGCGGCGGCCGCCATGTAGGACTCGAGGATCCTGCGGCCGGCGCCGGCGCCGGCGACGCGGTGGATGCGCTGCACCTTGGGCGTCTCGTCGTACCACTGGCGCACGTTGGCGCCGACCAGGTTGAAGATGCGCTCGAGCGGCGGGATCAGGTTCTTCGCGATGTAGTACTCGGCGTCGAGCCGCAGGTGCGGGGCCCCCAGCAGCTCCTCCGGCGCCACGCACCGGTCGACGAGCCGCGCCCCGGGCGCCCCCGCCACCACCACGTACGGCACGCGCTCGCCGTACTGCGGCTCTGCCCGCGCGTCCTCGAGCATCTTCTTCGTGCTTATCAGGGCCCCCGGCGGCGGCGGTCCTCGGTCGCTGTAGGTTCCCAGCTTGACTTCTCGTGCGAAGCAGAAGTCTTGTATCGACACGGCCCCGCGCATGATCTTCTCGCACTGCTTCTGGAAATACGATTTGACTTGGCTGAGGTCCGCCGTCTCGAAGAGGATCTTGAGTGCCTTCTCCTCTATCATCTGTTCGGCGGGCGTTCCGTCTCTCCTGACCGTCTCGATACCCTTGGCGTCGAATTCGGGCTTGATTTGGTCCTTGCTCTCGTACTTATAGCCGACGTAGCGCTTCTTCGCAAGTAGTACGCACGGGTGGTATACCTTCTCGAATTTGAGTTTGATCGGCCGAGGATTCATGTCAGTTATCGCTTTGGAAATCTCGTTGCCGATATCGAACGCTTGGTCTTTAGTCCTGCCCGGCAGATAGATGAACAAACTGTCAGTATCGCCGTAGACGACTTCTGCTTTCCATTTCTCCACGGAATGGATCAAGGCTATCGCTCTCTCAAGAGTTTCGCGCCCAGTTTGCACAATGCTGTCCGCTATTTCGGAGCAGGGCATGCGGCCTGAGAATGACGCCGACGTGTATCCGTATGTGACGTTTGCGAGGAGTTTCAAAGCGAGTTGTCTGTTGTTGAGGAGCTGCTGCAATGTCTTATCGTCTTTATCTTGCTTCATTCCGCTCTTCACCATCACTCGTGTTTCCAGAATCTCCGTTAACATCTTTGCTAGTAATGACTTCCGTATCTCTGCCTTGCAGTACATCATGCCGTTAGGGGCTATGTTGATGTAGTCTTTGAGAAGCTCCAAGAGTCCCTGTTGCCGTTGATAATCCGCGAAGCCCATCTTGCTCGTGCCTCGCCAATTGACGATGCGACCGAGAAATGTTGAATAGCAGTAATTGTAGGCAATCATGACGCTAGGGTACAAGCTCTGGAAGTCGAGGACTATCAAAGGGCTGTTGTAGAATGCGCTTCGAGGTTCCATAACGAGAGGAAGACATTCGAGCGCATTCTGGCTTCCAACTTGTTTCCTATCAGGCGAGACTATGACAAAGTTCTCCGGCTTCGCAATCCTGAACATGATTGATTCGACTTTGAACTGAGATCCGCGGGAGAAGACAGAAAAGAAGTCCACGCCTAAAAGCCGTGCTTGTTCGCTCGTTCGCGGGATGAGCTCATTCGCTTCTAAGATCTCAATATCGAGTTTCGTACGGCTCAAGTAGTATCGAAGAAGCTTGCTCAAGTCTCGATGCTTACCCCCAACATACCATTCTGTCAAGGTATGCCAGGGATAGTGTGGGACTCGACGATGTAATAAATGCCATACGACATTTTCCATCGTGTATTGCAGTAGATTGAGCTCTGATCGCATAGCTCGCCAGATATTGATCATGTGTCTTCCAGTGACTCGGATTGTCGAAGTAGTGTTGAATCCCCACCGATCAGCTTCTTTCCCGAAACGTCCAAACGATTGGCTCTTCATCCGCGAGAACTCATCACATAGATTATAGTCATATTTGAATCTTGCTCGCTCGATCAGGTACCCCCATGAACTTCCATGAACCTCGTATCCGGTGAGAATATCTGGGTCATGTGTCCTTACGATTTCGACCATCCTCACCATCAGGTCGAGTTCTGATACTTCTTCGATGATCTCAGCCCGGATCGGACATTCCCTCTGCAATCTTCGTGCCAAAGATCCGTCTTTGGAGAGAACAACGATACCAGAATGTACTGATAATGACGCATTATCGCCAGTGGCGAAGTTCTCATCCGACTTAGAACACCAGAAAATGCACTGGATCTCATCCTCTTCTGGATTTGGGAAAAGCTTGCCCCTGGTATTGACATGTATTTCCAAGCTCATCGTACTCATGTACTGCGCTTCATGCTGGACGCTTGTTGACTTCTTCTTCTGAGAATATTTAAACCCGTGTTTGTTCCTTGGGGTGTGCCCGTCAATCTGGGACATATATGGTTTGAGCTCCGGGTCATTAATCCTCATTACGGGCTCTCGCGAGTCGCTTGTTTCAACCCGAGTTTTTATCCACCAGTTTTGCACTTCGTCGAAACTAGGCGGAGGTTCCGCAATCTCCCAACTCTTCAGTGAACATTCCTGACGTAGCTTCTTATAGGCCCGCTCGTCTCTATCGGCATCATAGGACAGATCAGACTTGATACCATAGTTAGCTGGGGATTCCCCTGTCGGGTCGAAGTCTGGAAGGTAGGGGAGAGTATTGCCTTCAAGGCGAAACTCCTGGCCGGCATATTCCCGGACTCTCTGGGGTACGTCTTTCTCGATGCTGTAGAATGCATCTTGATATATGACGTCAGGGAGTCCTAGGATATCCAGAGTCGACAGGACCTCCTCCACTGATGGCGGAGGTTGGTCGAAGATAAAGAAGCGCGCCTGAGGCCGAGGAATACATCCAATATCGAGAGGTGTCCTAAGTTCCTTTTCTTCCATGCTATTCGACGCAGAACTGTCACGCTCTAGTTTTCCTGCATGCAAAACTGAATCCCGGCTAGTATCTTCTGCAGAGCTCCATAAACTGAATGTAACATGCTTCACGGAGTCACTGCCTTCACTTTTCTGAGAAATTGTTTGCTGGCTTAGTCGTAACCTCGTGCTTGGGTCATTAGGGTTTTTGACAACTGGGAATTTAAGGGTTTGGTTGACAGATCCTTTAGCGACATTCTTCGATTTCGATTGCGTCTGTGAGGATTTGATTCGCGTCTCTTGGCCGTCTAACTTCCCAGAAGCCTTTGTTGACTTCTTCCCAATAGCGATTCCCTCGTTATCATCCAGGGCGGAAAGGAATCCTACACGACGGCGCTTTGGTTCATGTTCTCCTAAGGGCAGGGAGGCTGGACGTTTCAAGGCTCGCGTTGGTTGAATCTGTTGTAAATCTTGAGGAGCTTTGCTCACTAGTCCTTGCTCCCTTGCAGCATCTAGCAGAGCTTCCGAAACTGGTATGTGCGGTTGTTGCGCCAGACGTAAACAGCTAACATACACCCCATTGATTAGTAATTCTGGGTGGTTCTCTTTTCCCGAACCTATACTTAAATCTGGCGATTTGTGTATGGGCAGATGATTCACACTGCCATCGTTCTTCTTGTTGCCTTTATCTAGTAATTCGCCTGCTCTTATCGAGCTACCGTTGTTTGGTTCCTTGATATCAGGAGCCTCGTTTTTCTTTAGCAAGTCTAGATCGGCGGCTATTTGCTCGTCTGAGTCATCTGGGAATATCCCATCATTCTCCAGTCCAATGCCCCGGATAAGATCATCGTCCACTAAAATGCTGTTGGTGGGGTTTTCATCGTCTTCGGGATGTTGGCTTGCATTGCCGAGAGCTGACTTCAAGTTTTGAGGATAGAGGTCCTCGACCGATTGCAAAATGGTATTGACACTTGATTCTAGCGGTGTTTTCTGCGCGAACGAGTCGAACGTAACTTTGCTCTCATCATTTTGGTCGTGCTCCTGCTGTATCAACGCTTGAATCTGATCCCTGTACTCGTCCTCGTGTATCCATTCAGGAGGTTGCGAATCACGTGGATTCGCAGACATTGACACCAGAGCTTCCGGAGGAAACGGGCTGCTTCCTGGCGTTCGACCAAGCATCCTTCTTTTGCGACGTTTCGTCTCGTCTTTCCACAGCCCAGCCATACTGTGAACCAGCTTCATATCAGAGGGTAAGGGGTTCTTTCTCTCGACGAAATTGTGATGGAGCTGTCTCTCCTTGATTTCATGGCGATTCATGATATCTTGAACGCATATATCTACCTCAATAGAACAGTGACTAGCACGGGGAAGATCTGCGTCATCGGTGACGAAAGTTCTCGATACTGACTGACTATGCCATAGATGAGGTAGTTCTATGTCGTCTTCATATTTAGGTACTGGAGCTCTGAAACAGACCTTCTGGGTTTCGATATATCCGCACCCGTAAAGGTTGTAATCAGTCATGAACTGCAATAAGTATTGCAGATGTACCTCGTGGGGTTGAAATTTCCGCTTCATAATAACACCCTGCTGGAGTAACTCGGCAAGTCGGGTCATAACCATAGGGTTGAGCATGTAAATCTTGAGATAGAAGCGATAGCCAACGTAATATCCGTAGAACGGTATCCCCTTGACAAGGGTGATTCTGGCGACATATTTACTTTTACCATCGTAAGCATTACGACGGTAGCTCACAGCCAAGGCGTGATCAATAGAGAGATGAAGCCGGTATATGTAAGCACCCACTAAGATTCGAGTCAGTACCATAAATAACTAGATATGCAAGATTCATATGGGCTTTACCATCATCGGGGAGCAAACTCCCATCATATTCGATATACAAATAGGGGAACGCGCCATGAATATGAGCGCATACCTTCTGGCCAGTTTCTGTTGATCCAAAAACCCTGATGACTGGAAGCTTAGGCTCTTTACCCAACTGGGACGGGTGAATGCCATTGCGAAGTTGAGGGTCATATCTCGTAGGGACAGCTTGGTAATGGTCTATGCAATTCAGCCGCACGCGGAAGACGTCCATGGCGACTTATACATCGCAACGCCAGCGCGACTCGAGAATGCATGGAAAACATCAAAGTATTTTGCACGGATTTAGCTCATGTCTAATAAAAAATCTGACATCAAAAAGCTAGGAGGTACCTAGGGATGCAAAGAATTGATTTTGTGCTTTGTTCTGGTACGTAGTGCCTAGAGGCTAGATAGAGGCGGACGCGTTGATTGAATAACGGAATTATGGAACTAACACTCACACTGCCTATCCCGCGACGCGTTGTCATGTGTCGCTAATAGGTATGACGTCAGAAACCTGATGAATTCATATATACCTAGGTACCTGATTACTTAGGTTACCTAGGAGGTAAGCATGTAAAGTAAGGATGTACCTAACCATCCCCGCCAACTATATACCTAGGTACCTAGGTAATTCCGTGATCTCTTTTTTGCTCACAATATTAACATACCCGTACTACCATATTATATGATAACAGTTCCACATCTTTTAATACCACAGAGTAAACATAGTATTTTTTAGAGTCATCGGATAGAGGTCCCACCCTCATCCCCGAGTATTTGCTCTGTAGAAGCGATCGATTAGGTCTCGGCCTTTGCGTCAGATAGCTCCAAGCTGCCACTAGACTGTCCAATGTCCATTGCCTCGTCAAATAACACCAGCAGCTGCTCAGGGTACCATAGATTCCCTGAGTAGCCAGGTATCTCCGTATTTTTTGTACAGTTCTGGATATGTTCTTCGTGGAACTGAACAGTTCGTCCCAAAAATTGAGATTATCTGCATCAAACTGCTGGACCAAGTCTTTCCAAGAAAGGATATGAGGATCTAGCTGGTCCTCGCCATGGCCCCAGTCCTCCCTTCTTAGGACAATAAAAATCTCAGGGTCGACATCTCCTTGGTTAAGAAAAAGTTTAAACCTATGGCACATTCTAGCACGATGATTTTTAAAACCTTCGAACAGTTGATTCGCGAATACAGCACAGAATATCAACCAAACCGACGCTTCAATTCCTTCTGGCTTGATTAGCTTGACTAAGTCGTTTGGTGAAGCTCCCATATCCAAGAGGTGCTCCAAAGTTGAGGTATCAGTGAAAGAAAAGGCTGCTGAGAGGAGAAGAGATAATTCTCCGTTGGCGCGGATCAATTCTGGCTTAGTCTGCAGTTTCCGCCGTAGGTAGTCCCAATCGTTAAGGCAGCCCATAGCCCAGTGTAGATGGGAAAACCCACAATTCATGCACGCGAAGTCAGCTATCATTAAAGGTGGTCCAATAGCTTTTCCAGTGAATTTCCTGTTGCCGGTTTCGAAATGATGTTTTGTTACCTTCTCGAGTGCATCCAACCAGGCATATGAATCCTTGTTGCCATTTCTCATCAAACGCTCCAGCGGGTAACGTATATCGGTATGGTATGATTCGAGTTTGCTGGGAGCCGTTGAAAACCATAACATCGCAAGCCCAATCTTGATCTCCAGTTCTTTCATCTTCAACAATTTACGATACCCGTCGAAAATTTGACACATATTTTCGTTCTGGGTCACAAATTCGGAGAAAGTGCGATGAAAGAAAGTGACATATGAATCTATCCCTTCACCCCCGGTTTCTGAGAGGCCTTTCGTCTGAGGGACTGGCTCCTCTGTGTTCTGGATCGCAAACTCGTCCATACGGATAATTATAGATGGATATGTCTCTACACCCACGATTTCTAAGAGGCCATTAGTCTGAAGGACTAGACCCTTTGCCTTCCGGAGACGGTCTTGCAATTCCGTGTCAGAATAAGCTTGTATGCCATGATCCATTGGAAAGTTGGAGTTGGTAAACAGCTCGTCAATCCAGGTAAGTGACAGGAGTGGGCATGTGCCTACATGCGCGACGAGAAAGAACATCTTGAGTACTTGACCTGGATAGTCTTCATCAATCGAGTTCAGCAAGCTCTCGTATAGGTCATTGACTTCCCGGGGAGTTGTATCTATTAGCTTTTCCAAGGCATTAGCCTTCTCAAAATAAGCCTTGCGGAGAAGCCTGTGGATTGTCAGACAAGCCCAGAGGAAAACCCCTTGTGATTTCCAAACGACTTTCTGAACTAATTTCAGGTAGCAGGCCTTTACTTCGGCAAATAATTCGTGTTTCTCGAACATGTAGCATCCAAAACGCATGATATCGAGTTCTGTGAGCTCGTGGAGTCTGATGCGTAGTGCGTCTGAAAATCGCCATGCAAATTCATCTGTAGGGCGAGAACTGACAAGAATCTTGACGTCGTCATTCTCTGCCCAAGAAGTGAGCACACGTACAAGATATCCGTGGCTGCAACCAGTAGTACCGTCATCTTCGAACTCGTCTAAGCCATCGATACAAAAACAAAAGCGATATCTGTCATTGATCAAATTTGTAGTGAGCTTCTGAAGTGCCTCTCTAAGCACAGGGAATTGAAAGAGAGGTTCGTCGATATGGGGTTCATACGGAGTTGTTGAAAAAGTACGATATGCTTCAGGAAATATCTCAGGGATTAGATCCGGGCACTGCTTTAGGACGGCAAAGAGAATCGACCGGCAAAGACCATGTAGAGAGTACTGCATCCTGTCCTTTCCCGCACCCCAGGCAAAAAACCGGGCGAAGACCAACTGCTTATCCCCAGACCATTTACTCAATTCCTCTTGGGTCCGAGAATGGAAGGCGACCAACTTCATCAGTGTTGACTTTCCGGAACCAGCCTTCCCCGAAATGTGGAAAATGCGGTTGCCGGTAGAGAGCCATTGAAGAAAATTTGTCCTTGTCTGCAATTGTAGTGATCGTGTTCGGTTCTCCGTCAACCTTTCGAATTCTTGCTCTAATTCTCTACTCGGTCTGGCATCATCTCCAGTTCTATCTCCGACCTCTTCGTCTAGGATCCACTGAAATGTGTCACACTCGGCATGTCGCACTTGATTCTCGCGATCATACATTGGTTTGAAGTAGAGTTGCCGTAAAACTCTTACCTCTGGCGAAGGTGAGGACTTGAGCAATACGTTCAGAGTTAGTTGGACCTCGGCCAAGGAAGAGTCCCTCTGGTCCTGCGCTTGAGTTTTGATGACATCTCTAAGTATGGTTTGTAGGTCCCTGAGGCGGCTAACTAGATCGGAATGATTGTCTCTGAATTCTTTCTCAATCTGGGCTCGCATCGAAATCTATCGCTCGCTAATGCCATTGTTAATAGAGCCAAGAAATAGGGGCTGCGCTGAGCGGTAACGTACTTGAGCAATGCAAGTAGTTGGATCGATACTTGCGATCGATATTGGGTAAGCATTGCCATCTTCTCAGCAACATCCCCTTTCTTGCGTATCGAGCGTAACGTAACTCTGATAGTCTCCCATCGGAACCCATCTTCAGTCTTCAACGTCTGGAGAAGGGTCGATAGATCTCCCGACAGTTTCTCACATTCTGATGCCAGCTGCTTAAGAGCAGTCTCGTGTGGGGAAGATCCCTTGAGCTCATGGTCTCGAAGCCTTTGGGTAAGCTCTTGTAGACGGTTGACTACGACCTCCACGTTGTCATTTTCAGTCGTGCTACCACGCTTGGCGATTTGGTAGGTACCAGAAACGAGGTTGTACGAGAATTCAACGAAAGTGATGATGCTAGAGGCGAGCCCGATAGCAGTGATCGGATCCATTTTGATTATTGACTGTATTGTTTGATTCTTGGTTTCCTAATCTTCAAGCATAGAGTGTGAAGTATGGGGGAGGAGAAAGATAAGGCTCCAGTGATGGGGAGATTTGCTTTCCATTAAGCGCCTATTCTCGGGCTGTGGCTTCTGCAAGTTTATCTGGGCTGTATCATATAGGCTATATCATCTGGGCTGTGTTATTTGGGCTATATTATTTGGGCTCCGACTTGGACTGTGGCTTCTGTTGTGCTACCATTAGGCATTCTACACCGCTCCAACTACCTACCAGGCACGTTAGGTAGATTGTCGTTCTATATCGCCGACTCCTTTTTCTTGTCATTCCAACTAATTCATCTGCCTTCTTCGGAATGGAGGATCAAAGAGTATCGGTCTAAGTCCTGTACCCGATAACCCTTTCGTTTCAAGCTATCCATTTCAGACTCGTGTCCAGCGGAGCCAGCATCACACTTTCGACCACGCCGTAGCCTTACCATGACATGTCGAGCATGCTCTTCCATTTCGGCTGAGGTCATTAACGTGACATCTAGTAATATTTGATCGCCCTGATGTTCGTGTTCCAGAGTATCACCATGAAGACCAGTGAAGTAGTCCTTATAATATGGGGGGGGAAGAAGACTGCTCTTCCATACCATCTCCTCTCCCCTTTATTTCCAGCTTCTCCGGATCATCCTTGCCAGCGCAATGGTTTATGAAGTAGGATTGTTGGTAGAATTAACCACTCCCATTCAACGACAACGTATGGGTGGGTCTGAAGAGCAACGCCCTGGATATCAACATTAGCTACCTAGGTACGTTTGCAACACCGGCTCTAAATCGGATCCGGGTTGTTATCGAGCCCTCTATAGTCAAGAATCTGTCGGAAATAGTTTGTACACTAGCATTTATCGGCTCCGAGAATGGTGCCAGCCACCATGCGTCCGTACAATCGATACTTCTAAGGTCGAACACACTTCGGGAGCATTGCAGTTTGAATTAATCTTACGCCTCCCGAGACACGCCACAGGGGGAGTAGATATAGACGCCTTGTATGTAGCCAAGCACACGGGGGGTCGTAGTAACTGTATTGTCATACCCATCTTCCGAAACCCATCCGGGAAAAGACAGACTTGGGGTAGATCTCAAGAAATTATACAGCTCAAGCTCAATTGAGTGAATTCAAAAACACCTGGTAATGGACAAGCTAGAGAATTTGTCAGTGGGCTTCACATCGTGAATACGTGATTTGGCCAAGCCAAACTTATAAGTAGATCGTAGATAGTATCAAGACTTAGCCGTATATTTATATAACCGCATTACGATAGTGGGCAGTGGTGGTATACAGCAAGGCTCAGGCAGCCTACCTAGGTACCTAGTCTAAGCCATTGGATAACATCTTAAATCTATGTATTTAGTAGGCTAGGTAGGTTGGCATATTATCACACAGGGCATTGCTCAGTCGTGGAACTGAACGAGGGTCACATGACATATTCTCATAATTAATCATCCCAGCCACAGTATATTGTATGTCCATTGAGCACAGCCACACCCCGATAAGCCGATAAGCAGATACGGACCTTTGATATTATCAACTTTAGAAAGTTCAAGACTGTTGATCAAATCAAACCAACTTCATCTCTTCTTAATATTTCCACAACCACAGACTTCAACGTCTCAATCCTAAACTTTTTCTTAATACTTTAACTTTAATTCCTCCACCCTGCCGACCCTCTCAGCGAAAACCACACCCACACCCACACCCGCAACTACAACCACAACCACAACCACGGCAACCATGCCGCCTCCACCGCCGCCGCCTCCCTCGCGGCGCAACGACGCCAGCAAGGCCTCGGCCGCCTCCAAGGAGGAGAACATCTACATCCCGTCCTTCATCAGCAAGCGGCCGTTCTACGCGGGCGAGGAGGGCGACGGCACCGACTACCTCGAGCACCAGCGGCTGCACAAGGCCAAGGACGACCAGTCCCGCTGGTACGACCGCGGCCGCAAGCTCGGCCCCGCCGCCACCAAGTACCGCAAGGGCGCCTGCGAGAACTGCGGCGCCATGACCCACAAGGCCAAGGACTGCCTCGCCCGCCCCCGGGCCAAGGGCGCCAAGTGGACCGGCCGCGACATCCAGGCCGACGAGGTCGTCCAGGACGTCGAGCTCGGCTGGGACGCCAAGCGCGACCGCTGGAACGGCTACGACCCCAAGGAGTACCGCCGCGTCGTCGAGCGGTACGAGCAGATGGACGAGCTGCGCGCGCAGCTCTCGGGGCCGGCGGGAGGCAAGGACGGCGGCGACGGCGAGGAGGAGGAAGAAGAAGACGGCCGGGACGCGGGCGAGAAGTACGCCGAGGAGTCGGACATGGGGCGGCACCAGAGCACGGCGACGCGGCAGCTGCGCATCCGCGAGGACACGGCCAAGTACCTGCTCAACCTGGACCTCGAGTCGGCCAAGTACGACCCCAAGACGCGCACCATGGTCGACGCCGGCGCCACCGCCGACAAGGCCGCCCAGCTCTTCGCCGAGGAGGGCTTCCTGCGCGCCTCGGGCGACGCCGCCGAGTTCGAGAAGGCCCTCAAGTACGCCTGGGAGAAGCAGGAGCGCAGCGGCGACACCAGCCAGCACATGCAGGCCAACCCCACCGCCGGCGAGTTCCACCGCAAGAAGGCCTTCGAGGAGGCCGCGCGGAGGCAAGCCGAGAAGGCCAAGGCGCTGCAGGACAAGTACGGCGGCGGCGACGGCGCGATGGCGCCGCCCCCGCCGCCCGCCGCCGCGGTGACCGAGTCGGAGCAGTTCGTCGAGTACGACGAGTCGGGGCTGGTCAAGGGCGCGCCGCGCGCCAGCGCCCGGTCCAAGTACGCCGAGGACGTGCACGTCAACAACCACGGCGCCGTCTGGGGCAGCTGGTGGTCCGACTTCCGCTGGGGCTACGCCTGCTGCCACTCCTTCATCAAGAACAGCTACTGCACCGGCGAGGACGGGAGGCTGGCCTGGGAGGCGGCCGAGAAGCAGAGGACGGGCGTGGCTTTGATCGAGGAGGCCCCCGCGGCGGACGACGAAGCTGTGGAAGAAGAGAAGGCGGCGGCGGAGGAGAAGGAGGAGGAGGAGGCCGAACCGCCGCAGCAGGCGGCAGGGAAGAAACGTACGATAGAGGAGATGAAGGGTGGTGTCTCGGAGGCTGAGCTAGATGAATATCGCAGGAAACGAACAGCGGCGGATGATCCCATGGCGAAATTCTTAGGGAGAGATGAGCTAGTCCGGTAACTAATGATATATTAACCTGCCTCGGTACCAGGAAGGCGATAGTAATACAATGAAAATAGTCAAATCAGTCAAATCACGTAGATCATTAAATTGTCAAAACGGTGGTGAAAGTTCTTCATGCATTCCGTTTCCCTTGGCCTAACGCCGTGAGGTATGATTTATTTTCATACACCCATAATGTAATCAGTTTTCCCCACCGCCGCCGATATATTCGCATGATGTCATGGAAGGCGTCGCGTTTACTCCTCCTCCTCTTCTTCCTCGCCCTCGTCCTTCTTCTCGGCAGCCTTGGCCTTCTTTCTCCGGACACGACCAGGGCGCCCGCCACCAAACGGCGAGGTCAGGGAGAAGTCGATGTGCTTCTGCGAGTCGAGACGGACGATGAAAGACGGAACGTTGACGATCTGCTTGCCGACGCGGACGTGGCGCTGGCGGATAAGAACACGGGCGTGGTGAATGGACTTGGCGAGACCGAGCTTGTAGACGCAGGTCTGAAGGCGACGCTCCAAGAAATCTTCGACCTTCAGAGCAAGCACGTAATCGAGCTTCATGCGGGACTCATCGAGCACACCGACACGAACGAGACGTCGAATTAGGGCATTGCCTTCGAAGAGACGCTTGGGGTCCTTCTCGTCGAGGGTAAGAAGCTGACTAGTATATTATATGTATTAGTATTGATAACCTTGGGTGCGCGAGGAGGTGATGAGGAAGAAGGAGACGGAGGTGGATATATATATGGAGATGGAGATGGAGAAGCAAGAAAAATACAATAAAACATACCGAGCAGCACGGCGGATCTTGGAGAGGGTGAGCTGGACACGCCACACCTCACGCTTGTTTCGTAGACCGTATTCTCCAACGAGCTTCAACTCGGAATCACTATTAAGGCGACCATGTCAGTTTTTACTCTCTCACGACTTAAGCAGAGTCAAGCTCTAGCTCAGTGGCCGGTGATTACTGACAGACGGGCGGCCTCGAAGGGGCGACGGGGGACCTTTGCGGTCTTGGAGTAAGACAGAGGCGCCATGATTGCGACTCAATTGTCTTTCTTTCTTGGTTGGTGGTTGACGAAGAAAGATGAAATTGAGGTTGTCGTGGTATTCGCGGAATTGAGAAATTGAAAAAGTGAATGTAAGATAAGAAAAGATGGAAGTAGGAAAAGAAAAGAAGAGTGGATTTGTGGAATGGAGTAGGGCAAGTGTGGGTCTAAACCTAATCGGGTCAAAGTACCCCTCGCTTAATTGGCGGCTGTTGCGGTATGACCAGGTGGGTTGGCAAGGGTTGACAAGGGTAGTGACTTCCCAAAGTCCACAACCAAGTGACCCCAAAAAAATCCTAAGCGAATTTCTTGAGCGGAACATCGAAATAGAGAAATCAATCAACCTCACATCAACAACCAACCTTTCTCTCGCCACAGCCATAACTCAGTCAAGATGGGTCACGCCGCAGGTCTTCGCGCTGGCACTCGAGTACGTCTATTTAATTATATGTCATCTATTTTTATAAGAGAAATTGTCATTGACAGATGCTATAGTATGCCTTCTCTCGAAACTTCCGAGAGAAGGGTATGATCCGCCTCTCTACATACCTACAACAATTCAAGTACGCTTCGACTTGGGAATTTTAAATACGGGACCAAAATATTAACAGTTGGGTAGGGTTGGCGACATCGTTGATATCAAGGCAAATGGTGCTGTTCAGAAGGGGTAAGGCAAATCCAATCCTCGCGAAAATGAGACTCGACTAGAACCCTCGAATTCATACACGAATATCTTCGAATATGGCGAGAGTATAGTGGATATGGAGGAACTGGAGCTGATCGGCAAATAGTATGCCTCACAAGGTCTACCACGGCAAGACTGGCGTCGTCTACAACGTCTCGAAAACCGCCGTCGGCGTCATCATCTACAAGAAGGTGAAGCACCGGTACATCGAGAAGCGTATCAACCTCCGCATCGAGCACGTCAGCCTATCCCGATCAAGAGAGGACTTCCTCAAGCGCGTCAAGCAGAACGCCGAACTCAAGAAGCAGGCCAAGGCCGAAGGCACAACTCTTACCGTCAAGCGACTCCCTGCCCTACCCCGTGACGCGCGATTGGTATCCATGAAGGACAACCACCCGGAGACGGTGACCCCTATCGCGTACGAGACGACCATCTAAGGGGAAGGAAAAAAGAGATGGGGTGCGGTGGTCGTGCGGTGTTTATGGGTTCTTCTGCCGGTTGCTCTTTTCTAATTGCATTAGGGGTTTTTCGCGTGGCCAGGAATCTCAATCTTCCGTGCATGGCAAGGCATGGAGGGACATAGGCAATGCCTAGAGGAATGACAAAAATATACCAAATGCCAACAAGAATGCTTTGGATTCGTGATAAGTTTCCGTGACTATCTCTCAACAGCTACTATGATCTTGCTCAAGGTAGGCTAAGTAGAGACCCAGCTAACCGATTCTACACTCGTCAACATCCTGGATCCATCTTGTAAGTTGAAATGCTGTCCTTGTACCGCAGCTTTGGAACCGTACGGGTGTTCATCAACCCTCCAAATCCCATTATGTGCACTTCTCCCGTCAAACCCGCTTTCGCTCGCTCCTAACCTTACCCACTACCGTATCTTACTTAGTATACATTCCCATAGCAAGTGCCGCCAGAATCAGTCACTTCGCTACCCAGTTCATGCTCCTTGGAAACCTCTGCCGCGAACGCTTATCCACGTACGCTATAAATATCGTTATAACATCTGACTGACTATACTGATCGGTGCTGAGATCTGCGGAGAGGGAAGGGCTAGTCTATGATGGGAAAGTAGCAAATAAACGTTGTAATTTACCTAGCTAGGTAGGTAGGTATACACGCCACCTCTTCAACGGGCTTAGATTTACGTCCTTCGCTCCTTTGTATGAGTACGAACCTCTTCTTAAACGGATTCAGTTAGTTACGGGGCTTCCTAAACCTAGGTGTATATATGAGTTCTGTGTATTTGCGTCTTATTATAATGAAGGTAGGATGGTGTACTTAGAGTGAATTGGGTTGCTAGCAGAAGAGGTATAAGGGGGAGATAGAGATGTGTACAAGTATTGGTGGTTGAGCTCAGTCTCAGGCTGGCTACCTGGAGGATGTCTGCCTCCAGTTTCTGTACCGACAAATATAGACAAAGCAACTCTGATTCCTAATATACGATAGGTAGGTAGCCCATAATGTGGGAAATAATAGCATGAGATCGGTAGACATGTAGCCTCAGTTGGTTATGTCAGTGTTGCTACCCCTGAACTACCACCTACAAGACTTCGAGGCATCTCCATTACCACCATACCATCTTGCTGAGAGGGGACTAATTTTACATTTTACTCAAATGCTAAGATGATCTCCGTCCCTTTCTATATGGAACAGATAAATAAACTTAAGATAATCCTCCACCCCGAACCCCTCCTACTTCTCACCCAACATCACCCCATCACCCCATCACCACCAGACAAACAGGACAACCAAGAAGCACGCCCAGCAACGTCCATCCTCGAAGAGAAACACGACCTACGACCACTTGATAATCCCTCCTTTCTGCCTGGGAAGAGATTAGACAGCTCCAACTACCTACTTTAGTAAATACAGCATCCAGGCTCTTCGCTTTAGGAGCAGGCTTGTTGAAAAACACCATTGCTCACTTACACCTGCAGCAAAAACCTAGGTTATGCGGTTTACCGTACCGCTGTCATCGCCATCACTTGCATCTATTAACAGCAGCTACCAAAGCACTTGTAGTCACATCACTTCAGGTTAGAACACACAACCAACATAACATAACACTCACAATCACAATCACACAATCACCACATCAGTTTTCTTTTTTCTTTTTGTTCATTCTTAACATTGATGCTCTCTCAGCCGATCCCTCGGTCCTCAGACCGGCATACAAAGCCAAAAATGCTATGCTTTTTGCTTCCGCGATCCGCGTGTTAGCTAACCCGTACATCAGACGCGAGTCTGCGTTACCATACGCGCGCGCAAGGCCGCCTTCCCGATATACATCCCCCGACAAAAAATTTCGACGCAACGGTGTCCTCCTTCGGGGTTGTCCATCCTGTAGCTGTGTAGTGGTGGTGGCGGTGGTCTCCAAGCTCCCATCCAATCAATGGCGGTAGAGATTGGTTTTTCGCCCGTTTCCCTAAGGTTGTAGAAAGATAAATGATGACGACCTCTGTCGGTTCGTTTAGTCGATTCATTCAAGACGACTGGTTGGACTAGAGGTTCATGAATCACGGAGATCCTAGGTCCGTAATTCGTGGTATGCTTTCAAAAAGATTCGTATTTCTGACGCCGGCAGGAGTTGTGGCAATGAGCCAATAAAATCATAGGTCGAAGAGAAAAAAAAGCAATGAAGATAAAGGGGTATATCGGAATGGATGACAGGAAAAGAGACGTTGATTGTAAAATCGAACTAAACATTGTCCGAAGGTGAGAAAAGGCGCTTGAACAGCATGCCTCCGTAATTAGAAAAATGTATGTGGCACCAACGTATTCGAGCTCATGTATACAAAGTCATTCGGAGAGCTTTAGTATACCCAACAGCCCGTTAAAAGGATATTAATGAATGCAACATCTTATAAGCCTGGATATGCGCTCCCAGGGATCATGCCTCCTCCCCTTCCAGAGCTCATACCTCCACGGGTCGACGGCAGCTGAAAGTCAGGGTTACTATTAAGAACATTTACTTCGTTGCGGCCGACCGGCTTGCGTAGTGGCATTGGATTATACCCTTGGCCGGGAGGCGGGTTCCAGCGAGGGTTTATACCACGTTGCGAAACGGACGTGAAGCCTGATTGCTCGGATATCGCCGGGCTTCTGGGCTGAGGTGGTAAGTCTTCATAACCCATTGGTTCTTCATAGGCGACTTGCTGTCGTCTAGAAGCTGGTTCTGTGAAGCGAGGATCTACGTCTTCGTAGTAATTTCCCGCAACAGCAGGCGCCGGTTGATGCTGCGACGGCATAGGTGGCGGTGTCCTACTGGTAAGTTCTTGCGGGTCAGAAGGTATTGAAAGAGGCGAAGGGACAGCTGAAGGTCGTATGCCTCCTTGGTTCCACACTTGTCGAGCTGGAACGAATTGTCTATAAAACATGTTAGTAGCCAAACCCAGTTTTAGTGGTTATTCAACTTACTCTTCTTGGCTGTATCTGCTTCCTTCACTCATGAATGTATCATGTCGTTGTGCTCCAGACGTCCTGGCCTGTTGTAGGGCTAACATGCCGGCTACATCCGCGTCGCTGTCCCGGAGTTGATTATTGAACTGACCGAAGCCTTGAGGAGCACTAGCAGGACTTCCCGTCGAAGCATCCATTTCCACAGCCTGGCCTACCGGTGGTGCAGGTGCATCATCCACCCCGGGTAACGGAGGGGGGGACTCCGCTCTGGGCAATTCGCTTTCACGGTCGGGCTTGTATGCTTGGTAACCACCTGCTTCCGCTGGACCGGCCGCGATATTTGGCATAGGCGGAGGATCCATCGCATACGTGCCACCTTGTGGTGCTGGAGACATCTGTCGGTTTGGTCCATACTCCCTATAAGCACTAGCTGGGGATGGTCTTCGATCGTAAGGCCCGCCGCCCGGGTAGGTCGGCGGTGGTGTTCTTCCACCCCTCATCATTCCGCCGGGAGGGCCATAACCCCCACGTGGGCCATATCCACCACGACCGGGCGGACCGTATCCGCCTCTCCCATTCGGCGGTGGGCCGTATCCTCCTCTCCCACCCGGGGGCGGGCCGTAAGGTCCAGGACCATAACCACCTCTACCGTAACCTCCTCGCCCCCTATAACCAGCCGAAGGCCCGCCGCGACCTCTTCCGTTCATACGCTCGAAAGACGGACCTCGTCGCATATTGTAATTATCCTGAGGCTGATCTATCGGGTTTCCGTACTGATCCCTTGCGACCGAGGGGTTCGAGGCTGTCCGTTGGGGTACAGGATACGTAGTGCCAGACATGCTCGTATCGGCAGGGGCGTGATTCGGAGACCTGTCAGAAGGGGACCTAGCGGTTAAAGGTATGCGTTCGTCACCATCCTTCTCAAACGAGGAAAATGCAGCTATCTTTTCGCCGGGTCCGTTTGCTCCACTGACGACCGGAACAGTTGGCTGTCGTGATACTGGGGTGATACTGGATTCGGCTGGCTCTTGAGCTTGGCGGTTGTAATAATTCTCTCCGCTCATCTCTGCGTTCTCGGCAATGCGTCTCTTCCTCGCTTTCCGACTAACTACGGTGCGGCGCATAGCACAAGAAACAATGAAGCTCAGGAATACAAGGATTGTGGCAGCCAGGACGATGTAGGAGCCCCAAGCCATGTGAGGGACGAAAAGTAGGACGTCGATTAAGAAGGAGAGGAGGCATACTAAAAAGGTAATGATGCCGAAGATGAAAAGAAGCAACAGATAACGTGACGAATGGGAAGGCGAATGAAGGTGAGCGACGATAGCAAGTATTAGCATCACCAGCGTAAATAGACACGCGATAGGATGGACTATGAGGATGGCGGATAGCGTCGCGCGCGTCCCAGCAGGTAGATCAAAGGTAGCCGAATCCGCGGAGTTATATTCAGCTCCTTTAAAACATGTTAATCATGACCCGATATAGTTCTCCCGCGATGAGGATTGGGGGATCAAGGTAGACATAGACAAAGACATACCTGCATCATATCCAATCTCTATCTGACTACACCTAACAGTATCGCACCATCCGAAGACTCCAAAGCTTTTACCTTTATATGTACCTAGAGGGATCGCTTTGATGATAGGAGTCGACAGAGTAGCGAGCAACAGGAGAACGAATGCTGCGAATAGCAACACCGTCAGAGGTGTAGCCGGCCGCAGCATGATAACGGCTTAGAAGCGCGCCGACTCGAATGAGCCGCGACGCCGTACAAGTAGTCGCTTGCGTTCGATAGAAATCAGAGTCCAGTCGAATTAGAGCTTAGAGGTGATAAGATATTTGCGCATGCGAGGATTGGCAATTGAAATAATTGAATATCATCGGTGGCGGCATGTAGAACGATCGGTATCCTCGAGTTATTTTGTCAAGTTAGGCACCTTTGGAGTTTGTTATTCCGTTATGCAAATAATACTCGTTGTTGTTGTTGTTGTCGTCGTCGTAGTCCATGAACACTAGTGTAAACAGCCAATACACGAACTCGTTTCAAAATATCTCCCTGTTTGGACACTTCTCGTCGTCGCTATTACTGCTGTTGTTCTTGAAATCCGAGATATTATAATATCTATCGTCAACCTAAACACGCTTTCCAGAAACGAGTGACTAAAGGCGATCGAGGACGATAATATCAATCAAAGTGGCGGATTGGATTACGCTGGCGAGGTGGCAGTGCCAGTTAGTGACGGAGTTGAAGATCGGAAAATCGACTTGAAGAGTCAAGTTGATTGGAAGGAGAGCACTGGGTCACTGTCAGACTGGGTGAGATTGTTTAGGTGGGTGAGACGGGGCCGTGACTGCGTGATTGCGAAGAAACCATGAGTGGAATTAGGTACTATGTACAACCAACTTACTTGCAGGAAAGCATGGCAGGGCAAGCAGGGCAGGTAAGATGATAGATTGGAAGTGGGTGAACAAAGGGGGTGACCCTGTAAAGGTGATTAAAACAGTGGCTTAGCTCACATTTAGCCCACTTAGCCCCTACGTTAAGCATCAGAAGCGTCAGAAACGTCTTGATGGTGGATACCTTAGGTACCGTACCTGCCTAGCAGAGCTTGTGAGGAACTATACTAGTAGTAGTGTAGCGCCGGGGCTAGTCCGGATAGGCTAAGGTCTCAAGTCGCAAGTCGCAAGTCTCGACTGAAATTCGTATGTTAAGTTTCGTAAGTTTGACATGGCTTAATTAAATCCTCCTCGAATCTTTTTTTAAGATTGGTAACCTTGATTTCTTTTATGGTCTGAATTCTACGAACTCTCAACTCTGAACTCTAAAAATGAATATGAACTTCGTCATCATGAATACATGTACAACACCGACAAACATCACCGAGTTCTACAGTAGCTCATGCACGCGAAACCCACCAACTACGATGTACCTCCTAGCTCGGTATTAAATCCTAGAGCGATCTAGCCATCTACTATGTATTAGTAGGTAACTACCTACCAAACATAGCCCCATCCGATATTGACAATAGCGATCTAAGATAGCCCCCAAAGCCCAAACAATAACGGGCTTGGAAGGTATCGATATTGCTACTATAGTTCAAGTCCACAGCAATTCTAGAAAATGGCTGGTACCTAGTTAGGTGGCGTATTAACACACTAACACACTAAGTCGGATCACGTTTAAATCGAGCAGCAGACTATCATGACGATAATTTATGATATTATGCCGTGCTTCAAAAATCCCGGAGTGCAGTTCTGCCTCCGTGCTATAACAAGCAGCGAGGACTACCCAAGTCCAAGCCTACTCCTGTCTGAAGAGAACGTCGGAATAAGGCTATCTTATTATGTACCCAGGCGGCTCCCGTCACTACACATCGTATTTATGCGATGAGCTGGCAGCTTACCCGCAACCTAGAAAGCCGAGCAACTGCAGCTTTCCAGATAGGCTAAACTCGAATATCACGGGATCGGCCGTTGGCGTGCTTGGTGAACCGCAGACCTGCGTCTCTGAATGCTTTGACCTTCGGAGAAATACTCAACTAGGTACTACACTATGAGGACAGGCCTGACTTCTAAGGCGATGTCATGTTACGTTCTATTAGGTTTGAGGTCCTCGGGACACACAAGCGGTATAGCCCTAGCAGCAGCCCGAACCAAATAGTCGATATCGATAGTCAATTACTTTGGTCCACTACTATCTAGACTTTGTCTGATACGCCTCGATCAAAGTCCATTATAAGAGAATACATACCTAGGTAGGTAATACTAGTTAAATGTAGGTGCTAATAATAGTCTTATCGGTGGCGTTCGAGCTTCTAGTACGTAAGCTAATAGGTAATCAAAGATGCACCAACATTGGCTCAAAGAAGAAGGTCGGTCGACAAACAAGAAAAAGGGAAGAATTCGATCAATAAGAAGATTAATACGATGTTCTTTATATACCTAGGTAGTAGTCCACCAATGACAACGCTTAGATAGGTTAAGCCACGGAAACGAGTCGGGGCTTGATCTATTAGGTACACATACCTCACAAGGTAGCAAACATTTCGAGGTCTTAAAACATTCGAGGGATTATCATTTCTAAGATAAGTTGAAGCGATCTACTCTAAATCACCCGTATACCTAGTTATATTTATATATAGGTATTTATAAGAACATTAGTTAATTAAGATCTTAGTTCTGAGCTAGTTCCTTAGAGTCTTTAAGCCTTGAGCCAGCACGGATAATCCATAGGTGCTTTAGGTGCCTAATTGGCAGAAGAACGTCTTATTGGTCATTACGAATCAAGAATCATACCTAGGTACGTATGAGACAAGAGAGAAGACATCTAGAAACTTTACTACTTGGGTACTATGTAAGTATTGGACATAAGAGGTCTAGGTAACGACCCTGGAGCGTGATCATGGAGAGGCGCCGTATAATAACTCCCAATGGGCGATTCTGATTTGCGCTTGAACTTGGAGGAACAACCCGGCGATTTGCGTTTCGTTATGCGTACTACCTACTTCCAAGGTTCGTACAAGGTGTGTAAGCTTTCTCAAACTTCCAGGGCGGCCAGGGATCCTGGACCAAACTTGTGATCTCCATACCTAAGTAGTACGTAATACATGCCCACATTGTATCGTTGGCATCTGATGCAGAGCCTCAGATTACAAGGGATGACATTTAAGCGGCTAAAGAGTTCGTGATGAAACTCAATTTTAATATTCTACTATTACTTCCAAGTTTGAAGTCACAAGCCCCGGAATTCGTAAGTATTTAATATTCTACTTTATCCTCCCATTTAATCCCCGAAGAAAGTAAAGAACATGAACTTGAGTCTTTAGCTTTATCTGGGTTGGCCATAGCTGTTGGCTATTAAATAAGTCGATTCACACCTAAGTAACTAAGTAATCGTGCTTTTTATACAAAGAACTAATCTGAAAGATACGTGCAATTGTCTTCTATTACAATAAAAGGAAAAGGGAAAATGGAAAGTGAATTGGTATTATGAAAAAGTTATCTACCTAGGTACCTACCTATGATCTTTTGAGCAATGGTTGGAAGGAATCGGCTCCGACGGCTAGCGGACCTATGGACCTCCGATTTACTGATACAATCGCTCTATCCAGCATAGTGGGATATTTAGCGTGTCCTCGGTGTAACCGGAGATAAGATCTACAAGATAAAGAATTATATTATCTGCATATCGTCATCGATGTCAGCCTCCACCGTAGCTCCGTTACCAATTTTTCCCTCTTACGACAACACAACATTGAAACCATCTTAACGACGCCCGGACCAGTAAACTACCTAACTACATGTACTACAGGAGATCCGGAAGCTCGCCTTCCGACTCTGAACTTTGCCTCGCGCAGGAGCTAACATGTTCCGCAACGGAGTAGCGAGGCTTTACCACCGCCGAGCCGTCCCGCGGCGCGGCGTCGAAGCCTGCGACCCAGCAACCCAAACGACCCGACTCTTCGCCCGCCGCGGCCCGCGCTACTTCAGCCAGACCCGCCCGCCGCGGTCGTCCTTCGAGCCGCTGCGCCCGCCCTCGCCCTCGTCGCTGGGCAAGCCCAAAGCCGCGCGCGAGTTCAAGCGGAGCCGCAGATGGGGCCGGCGGCTGCTGATCCTGTCCGCGGTGGCCGGCGCGGTGTACGAGGTCGACAACTACGCCTTCGCCAAGGGCATCGGGCGGTCGCTGCTCACGTTCGGCACGGGCCTGTTCGTCGCGCTCGACTACAAGATCAACTTCCGGCCCGAGCCGCTCTTCGGCGGCACCATCGAGGACCTGCACCGGCGCAGCGCGGAGCGGCTGTTCGAGGTGCTGCGCGTGAACGGCGGCCTGTACCTCAAGATCGGGCAGGCCATCGCCATGCAGAGCGCCGTCCTGCCGCCCGAGTTCCAGAAGATGTTCTCGCGGATGTTCGACGACGCGCCGCAGGACGAGTGGAAGGACGTCGAGAAGGTCGTGCGGAAGGACTTCGGCGGCAGGAGCGTCGAGGACGTCTTCGGCGTCAGCTTCACCGGCGAGGAGGGCAAGGGCCTGATGGAGCGCAGGGCCAGGGCTAGCGCGAGCGTCGCCCAGGTCCACTGGGCGAGGCTGCCCGATGGGAGGGAGGTTGCCATCAAGCTGCAGAAACCGGAGATCGCAAAGCAGGTGGGTTGGGATCTCTGGGCGTTCAAGTAAGTCTGGCGATGCTGCGGTGGCTACGGTATATTGTGATAAAATATGCTGACCTTTGAACTAGAGTCGTAATGCGGATCTACACGTGGTGGTTCGACCTACCGCTCTACAGCTTAGTGCCGTTTATCACGGAACGGCTTATGCTAGAGACGGATTTCGAATCGGAGGCGAGGAACTCGGAGATGATGCGAGAGCTCGTCAATTCGGAGCCTAGCCTCAAAGGCAGGGTGTACGTCCCCCAGGTCTACTCGGAGTTCACGACGAGGCGGGTCATGGTCACGGAGTGGATCGAGGGCGTGAGGCTCTGGGATAAGACAGCTACGGGCGGTCGATGGCTGGGAGGCTCCGGCTCTGGGTCTCCCGGTGTTCACGGCGCCGAGTTGCAGTTCGGCCAGTCGGATTGGGAGGCGGCCCGGAGGGAGTTGCGAGAGCACCCCATGAGGGAGAAGCTGAAGCCGGACCGAGAGACCTGGAAGGGTCGTACCGGTAGGGGTGGTCTTGGGCTGTCCAGTAAGGAGGTTATGACCACGATGGTGGATCTGTTTTCGGCTCGGTATGTATCGATTCTTGCTCTAGAATCTCAGGTCTCCCCTGTTTGTCCTATTTCTGAGTATATGCTAACTGGCAGGCAGTAAGTGACTAATGCCTTCTTCCCTTGTCCTCTGTGCATGGTATCATATCGGACTTTTCCCTCGGTAGAATTTACCAAGTCAAAACCCCCATTCCAGAATGAGAACGATTCGAGGAAGCCAAGTTCGAGGAACAACACGGGATAGTTACTAACAATTTGCAGAGATATTCAAGTGGGGTGTCGTACATTGTGATCCTCATCCCGGTAACATCTTCATCAGACGTTTGCCGTCAGGGAAGGCGGAATTAGTCCTCATCGATCACGGGCTCTACGTTTACATGTCTCCCAAATTCAAACACCAATACGCCCTGTTCTGGAAATCGCTCATCACTTTCGATAACAAAACGATATCCGAAATCACGAGGGAATGGGGCATAAACGCGCCCGATTTGTTCGCGAGCGCCACGCTTATGCGCCCTTACGAGGGGGGCGATAACAGCACGAGAGGCCATATTATGAAGGAGCTTAAGGGCAAGACGCCTGCAGAGCGGCACTACGAGGCCCAGCAGCGGATGAAGCAGGGCATCCGCGAAATACTGTCGGATGAGGAGAAGTGGCCCAAGGAGCTCATATTCATCGGTCGTAATATGCGCATTGTCCAGGGCAACAACCAGTTCATGGGATCGCCTATCAACCGGGTCAAGATAATGGGCAACTGGGCGAGTCGGAGCTTGTTCCAAGACCCGAATCTTCCGCTGAGGGAGCGCATTACGTACATGTGGCGGCATATCATATTCAAGACTGTCCTATTAGCGACAGACGTGGCGTTCTACACTTTTAAACTCAGGCAATGGCTCGGGTGGGGAGGGGGCATGGAGGACGAGGTCGAGGCTAGGATGAGAGATATGGCGAAGGACTTCGGCGTCGAACTGCAGCACGAGGTATTCGAAGGCTGAGAGATCTAGATCTAGAGGACCATCTCTGCCAACTAAATACCATGTAGAATCATAAAAGCATAGACGGGTTGGGGGTAGACGGCAGCATATAGAGAGCATCAGGCCGGCTTGTACTATATAAGTGTAGAATACCCCCCGAAAAGACTAAATATCCACTTTAGGTTGATTTGGGGATTGTTTGTGTTGTAAACGTAAATAATTCTTTACCGAAATGATGGCGATGTGAGCCTTGTGGATATATACTATATATGCGACATCTACTTTACAAGGTACCTCCATGGAGTTCAGATATTAAATATCGCAGTACCTATCTAGGTACCTAGATACACTAGAACAGAACAAACCGTGATATGAATAGGTACTGGAGCGACGTCCATCAGATAAACGAAGTGTTTTAGTTAGTTGCTATCGAAGCAGTTACCCGGCCTATCCCGGAGAAGTTCTAACGGGACGAAACATAGCTGTGCCCGTATCGAGATCCGTCGACGATTCATACCTGTTATGATATTAGGCTCGATGCTGCTAGCCGAGACAGAGCAGAGACAGAATACTGTACTGCGTAGTCCGTATGTGCGTGTGTGCGTGTGTACCCATTCTGCAAGGAATTTGCTGGTCGGAACGGCACGTGGAGGAGCCCACTCGAGCCCACGCGGGTGCTGAGCTGGCTACCAGCAATATATTAATGCAAGTAACCGCGTGGGCGCCAACACCAAGAAGCCATTGTAAATATTGAAGTTGTTGGTGAAATTTGGATGGTTGTTGAGATTTTATAAGGCAAATTTAAAAAAGACGATAGAAAACACCAAAAATTTCATAACCGGGAGATACATACCTGATATGTATATACCCCGAAGAGTTGGATATTAAGTGGCCGTTACTAGCATTAAAGTACTGCTCCTTTTTTGCAAGGCTAGCCCACTTAAGGCAAGCAAGAACATTAAAACTCCACCTTCAAGCCAGGTCGTCGGGATATTTCTGTGTCACTTGCGCCGGAACTAACTCTGACTAGCCCTGCTTCGTCGCCTTACCTGGTCCAATCATGAACCCAATTTCACTTGAAACCACCTGGCATCAACGTGGATACCCACTTTGTAAGAGTACGTACCTACCCACACTAGGTAGGTACCTAGGTAACCCTGCTCCAATCCTACTTCCCCTTTTTTCGATCCAGATTGGCAGTAAGCAGTGGGAAACATTTTAGGTTAGCAGCTCATCTCGTGCAGTGATTAATGTACTATTAGTGGGTATGTAGTGGGTACATCGGTATTCTTCGCGTGTTCTTCGTGATGTTTGATACGTACTTCGCACTTAACAGCTTCATCATTTTAATTTTCATATCGTCTGTTCTTTTTTTTCGACGATGGATGTGTTTTATGTATGATCGTCACTTATTCTCGTCGACGAATCTGTGACAGTCCATCCTTTTGAACATAAGCAACTGTTTATGCGTTAAGTGCACAGTTTTAAGTGTACAGTATAAGTGTACATGTAGTGTAGAGACATCGAGGTCCTCCCCAGAATCCCTTCAACTCTACACTACCAGACTACAAAATCGCACTGTCGTCTGATCTTCAACGGAAACACGGATACGGTACCAAGACCCTTTTTTTTTAATCTGTATCGTCCGACCCAATTTTACGAGGAACCGTTAAACGCCCTCCCCCAAAAAAGGATACACCACTTTACGAACCGCACATCTTTCTACCAAAGATCTATCATCGCGAACTGTCCACTTTTTGCGATTCGACATTCATTTAAATTCTCTTAAGGTTAGTTGGCATTATCTCCTACAATAACACATTCCTACTTTATCGCATTACAATACAATACACCCGAGGTGTTTTTGTGTCTTCCTATTCGACTTTACGAGCCAGGTAGGTACAGTACAGTACAGAACAGACGGTGGTGGTTTGTAAGATAATCGCACGACTTCAGGCTTGTTGCGCTCTCCTGCAGGACGGTAGATCATAGAAGAAGAAGAAAACACTCGGTTGGCCCATACCGCTTCAGAGTTGCGAGTTGCTCTCTCAGTCTCTGCTTTACGTAGTACCTCAGAGAAGGTACCAATTGAGATACAATCCAATCCAATTTGCGCCCACTGCCACCGACGCGCCACTCAGGAATCAAGTTGGAAGCGAGGAAGAAAGCTCGAAGCTCGTTGGCTAAAAATCGCTGCAGCTCCCTTTGGTTCTCCCCTTCTTACCCCTACCTAGGTAGCATATTTCCTTCTGAGGGTGCTCATCCCCCTTAATGCGCCAGACGCTACAGAGAGGAAAGAGAGAAAAAGGCAGAGAAACATCTGCGACTTCTTGTTATTTTCATTCTTCTGTTGCCAATTGCGATCAACTTGTCTATACTGACAGGAATTTGACTTTAATTCATCGCAAGACGACCCTGGCAGCTGGCTGACGTTTTTAA
Source organism: Jackrogersella multiformis (assembly GCA_902806575.1). Lineage (NCBI taxonomy): Eukaryota > Fungi > Ascomycota > Sordariomycetes > Xylariales > Hypoxylaceae > Jackrogersella > Jackrogersella multiformis. Next base: position 533,009 of record CADCXD010000009.1, on the reverse strand, counting down.
TATCTGCGATTTATAGGTAGTTTCGATTTACGTCACGTTGACCGTCTGTCACCTGGTTTTGACCATTTATTCTACGTTCTTTTCCCCGGCAGTAGAAGCTGTCCGAGTTAGGGTACCCTCATAAAGTTGTTTATCAAGTATAAACATTCGATTCCAAAACTGGGAGTAAGAGACGAAACATACGACTCGCACACGCATACGCACACGCGCATCCCTAAACCTTTAAATCGCCTTGGATCTATCTACCGTCTAACCAGGATTATCCCCACGGTATAGAGATCGAACACGAGACAGGAGGATACGAATATTCTTTCCCCAAATCAGACGCAAGCATCTTCTTTTTTACTGGCCCGCCCTCCTTTTACATACTGGGTAACCTAGCATACCTACCCGTGCCTAGGTCATTGCGAATACACCTTCTTCGCATCACCCCTCACCGGGAAAGTCATTTGGCAAATTGGGCAGAAAAGAAAGAAATCTCGGTCTCGTAGTTTGAACCTTTTTTCAAACCGTAAAAACCGTCCTATCGCGGTATCTCTTCACCTACTTTCGCTCACCAAGGTACCTACTCCCTGAGGTAGAACCCCTTAAGTACACGTCACCGTTTCGTCGTTATTCGAACTTTCGAACTCTCGATAGCTCCTGTGGTCCATACCCGGACAACCTTGAGTTCATGCCAACATTGGAAGGATAAAACTATGAGCCAACCGCCTCGTCGATCTAGCTTCGGGATGTTGCTTCGACGCAGTAAATCGGGCGACCTCGGAAAGGGGGGAAAGAAGCATCAGAAGGACCAGCACCGGGAAACCATCCCTAAATCCCCCCCTCGTCTTCCCGCTCTCTACAATGGTGCTCAACCTCCTCCGCCTCTGCAAAGTTTTGGAGGTGATACTCGCCCAGATTCTCTAGCAATCATTTCTGGAACAGCAGACCACTCTTTTCACCGTCATCCTCCTAGGGCATCCATCGATCCAGGCCGTCCCTCGATGTCTTCTACTTTTGCCAGTCCTCCCGTACCTCCTGTACCTAACGGCGCTTGGGTCGATCCCTACGCCCGCACCGAAAGCATGACGCACCGTGGCCGGTATAGCTATGCGAGTAGTGCCGTTAGCACCATCAACAGCCCTAGAAGAGTTCGTCGAAGGAAGGATCCTACTCCTTTCAAGTATGTTAAACCCCCTCCTTTTTCTCCGTGCTGAGACTCACGATAAATTCCCAGCGTTCTGATTATGGGCACTCGCGGCTCTGGGAAGACCTCGTTCCTCGAGTTCCTCAAGACTGCGTTGGCCTTGCCACCGAAGAAACGATCTCAACGATCCACCGAGATCGAAATGGAGGTCACCGCTAACGCAACGCCATCGGGTAACTTCATACCACATTACCTCGAGAGCGAGATTGATGGCGAGCGCGTTGGATTAACCCTATGGGACTCCGAAGGACTCGAGAAGAACGTGGTGGACCTACAACTGAGAGAGATGTCAACTTTCTTGGAGAGCAAATTCGAGGAGACGTTCGCTGAAGAGATGAAGGTGGTTCGATCACCAGGCGTTCAGGATACGCACATTCACGCAGTCTTTCTCATCCTAGATCCTTCCCGTCTGGATCGAAACGTAGCCGCCGCGAAAGCTGCTTCTACCAACGGCCACAGCGGAAAGTTCGAAGTAGACGTCAACCGTATCATAGGCGTTCTAGATGAAGACCTCGACCTACAAGTCATGCGCACCCTCCAAGGCAAGACGACGGTGATCCCGGTCATCTCCAAAGCCGACACCATCACTACCGCCCACATGGCCGTCCTCAAGAAGGCCGTCTGGGCCAGCCTTAAGAAGGCAAACTTCGATCCCCTCGAAGCACTAGGGCTTGATGAAGACGATGACGCCTCGCCGGATTCTAGCAGAATTGACGAGGGCGATGAAGAGGACGAGGAGGATGGTGAAGGAGCAGTCGAGTCAGGAGAAGCTAAACAAAACCACGGGGCATCTGCCGTTGCAGAGGACAACGACCTCGAGGAGGAAGAAGATTCTCTCCCCATCCAGGGCAGGGCATCGCCGGCATCGAAACGCCGCTCGAACACCTCGATCCGCCGATCCAAGTCATCCGACGAAGGAGCAAGCGACGAGTCTTCCCTCCTCCCGTTATCTATAATCAGCCCCGATATCTACGAGCCTGGTGTTGTCGGCCGCAAGTTCCCTTGGGGTTTTGCGGACCCGTATAACGAGGAGCACTGCGACTTCACTCGGTTGAAGGACGCCGTATTCAGCGAGTGGCGCGGCGAGCTGCGCGAGGCCAGCCGGGATCAGTGGTACGAGGGCTGGAGAACTAGCCGTCTTAAGCTTCGACAACCTACGAGCCGACGCCGGTGAGAATGAGTGGTGCATGGGCCGGCTACCTTTTTGACGGGACGTCTCTGTATACGCCTAGCAGGTTTTCTTTAAAATTGTGTGTTTCACTGTTGTCATAGCATACCCCCTCATATTTTTTTCCACTTTTTTCATATACCACGATGTTGTTCCGGCCAAGCCAGAGAGAGAAAAGCAGGAAAAGGCTCCGCGGGCGTTGATTCAAAGGCTCGGGTTACTACAACATTTTTTTCCTTCCAGCTCGGCCGACAGCAACAACATCACCTACCTACCTATACCTATACCTATGCCTACGCCTATACCTATCTACAACCAAGGCGCCTCCGCCTCGGCAGGGGGGAGGGAAAGGGGGGGGAAGGACTAACATTTTTCATGGTGTCGTATCCACCATTCAATTCCTTTGTATGACATTGCTTCTCCCACTACACCACACCACACCACACCACACCATCCCACCGCTATACTGGACTCGGCTGCCTAACCTACCTACCTACCTACTCGGGCGATCGGCGGGCAACGCGCGACGGGGGCGGGAAGGGAAGGGGGACGGGAGGGGAGGGGGAATTACTTAGCGGATTCGCGTCTTGCTAGCAGACGACCTTTTTTCTTGGCACTCAAATATATTCTTGGCCCGCTTCTTGGGTCTTTTCCGTCTTTAACAAACAACTAAGACTTGCTCGCTTGCTTGGCTGTGTGTTGTGCGAATGTTAGGATTCTGACTTCTTTTAGTTTTTTGATTTCTGATGCTGGTTGTGATGGTGATGGTGATGGTGATAATGATGGTAATGGTGGTACTGGTGCTGGTTCGTGTCTGCCCTGCTTTCTTAGTGCTTGCGCGCGCTGGGGATATCTTATATGCTTGGTATGGATATGCTATATGTCGTATGCAGGCCGTAGACCCCGTCTTGCAACTTTCATGTCGCGGATAAGGGAAGGGGGGAGATATGCGCCTGTGTGCTGCTTCAACCATCACTCTTCGTCTCGTCTCGTTTTATCTTGTTTTTTTTGGCCGCAGAGCCGCGCACTCCGAAATCTACCCCGCTGTCTGACGCGTGAATGAACGGGGCGAGACGAAATGTGACGAGATGAGGCGGACGGTGCGCGGCGAGCTGTTCGGTGCGGCGTGAGAAGGGATGAGGTGTGAGAAAGGGGCATAGGTAGTGGGTAGGGGGTAAGGTTAGAGACGCGAGCAGTCTTCGAAATTGTATTCCTGTTTTCTATGGCGATGCATGGCCTGTGGCCTCTATGGTTTGGTTTGGCGCGATGTGACTTGACATGATTGGGCTTGATGTGATTAAGCTCGATATGATGGGGTTTGACTTGAGTTAGGTTAGGTTTGGAAGTTGAAGTGGCTTGAATAGTTTAATGTAATCTGATGTGATGTGATTTGATTTGATTTGGAAATATGGACGAGGGTTCCAGATAGGGTGGTGATGCATGTGTTGAGATTTGTACGGAGGGATAGGGGTAGCTACGGCACTTAGATTATCCACCTCCTGGGAAGTTATATATATTCTATCAAGCTAGTCCCTTATTCCTTGTGGACTTTCCTGGTAAGAGTAGCGGTACCTACCTAGCCTCCTATCTTACCCAAGACTTCTTTCTATACAAGAGGGAGGTCTACCTAACTCCCGTCCATCTACTCTCTCTATATTAACCCCTTTTTCTCTCGGAAATCCTGATCGCTTTGATACTCTTCAGCTATATACATAGGCGTATACATACCTAGGTAGGTGCGGCAGTAACTAGGTACCCAGGCAGTCAGGTACATATATTCGATTAGATATGCGCCGCTACGTGGGTGTGTAGATACGTCAATCATCCCATACTATCTCATCCTATCCTATCCTATCCTCTGTTTTTGAGGCAACCATACACAAGTACTAGGTTAGAGGAGTACTACGATTACTCGGGTATCAACGCAGAGAATATTGAACAATATGGGCTGAGAATTAATCACGTAAGATACTTAGGGAGACAGAGGTGCGGAGTTAGGTTAAACCAAGAAAAAGAAAAAGGGGGGAAGGTAGAGCAGGGGGGTTTGGATGCAGAGACAACGAAGTAGAGGAGAAACAGGAATTATATCATAAAGTTTACCACCATTGACTTATTATCTCTTATACCTACCTACTTATAGTTATGTCATATACTGTATCTTGACAACCGAGATTGAGCTAGCATCGCCCCTATTACATTACCAATCTACTCAGAAGCGTAAAATATTATCCTCTATGTGCTTAGGTTGATACGCCGTATACTCAACTACTGTAACGAGTAGGAAAATTACGACATCATATAGCACAAAGTTTACGGGTGTAGGAGGTAGTCCCTAAACCAAGTCAATGGGAGGAAAAAGTGAATTCATCGTATGCGCCAAAGGGCGCAAAGGGGGCATCATCAGAAATACAAAGCAAGAAAAAGAAAAAAAGCCATCGCGCGCCAACAGGGAAAGCATGAATTCATCCTGAGACTGACCAACGTAACGTCCATTACCCTCCTATCAGTCAGGCGAATACGCGCCGCGAGCGCGATTTCCAATATCGACAGTTTCATCGCGTGTTGTTTGACTGTTGCCGGATAACTCGACGGGAGACAGACAAACAAGCGATGATCCCTCCAAGATCCACAGGCGGATCGATATTGTTGGCTACGAATTTCCACCCTTCCCATTTTTTCCTAATGTTTTCTTCTTTTTCTTGTTCGCGTACAGTATCTTTTCTACTCCTGTCATTCCATGTCCAGTCGTGGTCGTCGTGTTACCTAGCTATAGTTCTCCTTGCCCTACTCCATAGCCAATTTGTACATCAGAATGTTATTCTTCAATCAACTTTAAGGAAGGGGTTTTCGAAAAGAACTAGTAAGAACCACCATTACTTGGCCGAGCCATGCTGCCTGGTCTCGGACCGCTGTAGCTGGGGAGCGCCGGGTAGTGCGACATGTCCGGGTGATGGGTGAGCGATTGGTACATCATTGTCAAGGGCGGCTTGGCGTGCTCGTGCGTAGGAGTCTCTTTTGCCTCATTAGTCGAGATGCGTTGAGCGGCAATTATTCCCGCGGGCTTCTCGGGCTCCTCGAACGTGCTGCCGGCGGTGCGGGCGGCATCACGATTATTCTTCTCTTGGGCGACCGCCGCAAAATTCTCATGCATTGTCTTGCTATTAGAGTAGAAATCTCGGTGGAGTTTCGCCCTGCGAGCTGCTCGGGTTCCAGGCATCTGCTGCGCTAAGATTTGATTTTTGCGCTTCTCTTCCTCTTCAAGCTCTTGTAGGCGGAGGTCGGCCCAGTTGTCGGGAATCGGCTGGGTGTTGAAGTTGAAATCTGAAGGGAACCCATTTGGGAAGAACTTTTTCGCTTCTTCATACGTAAGAGTGTCGGCCATCTTGATGGTCTCTTTACCCTTGTTCGTGGCAGCAGGCTGATGGGAGGAGGCTGGTCCATTTAAATACGAGAGTGGAGGCTGCTGAATCACAGGTCGCTGAGACTGAGAAGAATGATGGCGCTGGGGACGGGGAAGATCGTACTCGAAAGCGTCAATTCCGTGTGACTGATCGAAGCTCTTTTGCCAGTGATTCACAGAGGGGTTAAAGGCAGAGGTGCCCTTCTGCGAGGCACTCGTAGGGTTGAAGGCAGACGATGGGAACTGGCGCTGACCAGGAGGACCTGCGGTCAGGGGTAGCGGCGCACCCGGTCCCTTGGACAAGACGGCGGGGTAAGTATCGCGCTCTCGGGTGGTATACTCGCTGTTGTTCATGTGGAAAGATCTGACGGGTCGGCTCGTTGGGCCGTATTCGTCGACTCTATCAGACTGGAGTAGGCTCTCCACAGTGAGCGGGTCGGAATGGGCGTATCTGAGACCGGAACCGTAACCATGAGCAGGAGGCAGACCTCGGCTTTCCTGTGTGGTATCCGAACCTTGATGCTGCATAGAGGTGGGAGCCTGTCTGGCTCGGGTGAGGATCTTCTGAGCCGCCTTCTGATTGGGGTTGATATAGGAGGCTAAGTTAGTCAGGGTCTTGGTAGACATCTGACCGAGGGCTGTTGCTTCCTCGTAGGTGATGTCGTCGTCGGAACTATCGTCGCCGCCATGCTGGTTGCTTGACTCGCCCTGTTTGCTAGAAGCGGCATATTCGCTAGCAGGCTGGTAGGGGTTGAATGGAAACATATGAGGTTGAGGTTGAGGATGTCGAGGCATGATTGCGGAACTAGGAGAATTCTTTTTCTCTAATTCAGCAATTCGAGCGAGAAGAAGACGGTCTGGAGGAAGAGGACTGACGGCGCGATCAAAGTTTTGTTGTAGAGGTGAATAATACTGGGCAGGCTGGTGGGCGACGACGGAGTTATTATCAAACTCGAACGGCTCGGGGGCAGCAGACCGAAGAGTACGACCTCGACGCGTCGGCGGCTGCATAGGGAGTGCTTGCGGGTGCCAGACCGACCCGACAGTTGTATACTTCTGACTGGCATTAGAATGCGGCGCTTGCTGGGACGGATCCATCTCCATAGTGACTGACGAGACAGGAGATTTTGCGAAGATCACACTGTCTGGTCTAGTCTGGTCTGGTCTGTAAAGAGAGAAAGGCAAATGGAGAAATCGCAGAACGAGCGACGGAAAGGAGTGAGTGTATGATGTTTGTGATGATGATGATGATGTTTTTCGTTATTGGTGGAAATGATGATGATGGGAAGTGAGGAAAGATGGGAAAAGAGGAAAGATGGCAACTTACTTTTTGATTTTAATTCATATTCCACCTTTAGAAATGTGGGAAGCATCGAAGTATGAATTCAATATTACGGGACCAAGTACTTGTCCTGATGATCGAAACTGCCATCGACGAGATTCCTAGATTGATCGATTGGTTATTGTTGTTTTAAACAAAAGTATATTCGATCCATCGATATACCGAGGGAAGGGGGGATGCGGATTGGTTGAACGATAGCGCGATAGTATAGTATCAATACCAAATAAGGAAGCCGTCGTGAAGTATAAAAAAGGAAGGCGTTGTAAAACTCAAAAGGAGAAGTTGTGAACTTACTTGTTAGCTTGTCCACTCAGCTTTGCGCCTTCTGTCTTCTGTGTATAATCGACTCATATAATAAACTCATCCAATAGACTAATAGACTAACAGACTCACCTAATAAGACTAAGAAGGATGCACTGGACCTTGTTCAATGTTTCAATGTTATTTCGAGCACGCGAGCGAAGCGATTTCTCCACTTCATCCAATTCTAACTCCCGTCCCAATCCCAATAACAACTCCGACAACATTGAACAAACATGATAATAGCTTCGCTTCAGAATGAATAGCCAATCCATCTGAGGTTTCGGCTAATTCATACTGGTCTAGATTGTTGTCTCCTATTTGTCCTGAACTTGCCCTGTGCGAGGCTATGCGTGGGATCTAGGTAGATAAAAGGGTCATCTCTCATAAGTCATCAACCCCGTCTGCCTTTCCCCCTTAATCCGTATATATTATATATTAAGCTGCGTTATTTGCTAAACTGTCATTAGAACCATAGCGAGCTTAATAGTTGGTCGTATAGGTAACGATCAGGATGACTGAAGTTTGCCGCCGAGTTGGACCAAGCTCTTCTAGCTGCCCTAAGTTTGCTTTCGCTACGTTGTTTTCACACCGTCTGTTGACACCGTCATCGGGATTCTCAGACATAATCGACTGCAACGAAAACCATCACTTAGGCACACATCGGTATATCAAGGCTGCCTGTTTTGGGGCAATATCAATCATAAATGTCCTCGTCGGTAGACACTATGGATATCAGATGACCATATATTCGACGCATACCCAGAGACAATTCATGCTAGCCTGTCCGATTCTGACCCTCGGAGTTCTCAGCATCTCTTAAGCAGCTGCCGTGTTGACTGCTATATTATCGGTATCTGTCATTTTCTTAGTAGGTACCTACCTATGTTGGGGAGTACGCACCAACTGGACATGACCTGCAACTATATCTTTAAGAATATTGTCGCTCGACTGTGGCATGATATCTAGTATTTATAACATTGCGAGCTAATTCTATTATGATAGTTAGCAGCGAAATTATCCGATTCCTCTTGCTATGTCTTGGGGACCGCTTCTACCCTCGGACTTATCGAATTCATACGGAGATGGCTGAAGACCAGATGGTCTTCGTTAGTGGTTATGTGGTTATGCGTCCCAACAGTATGCCCCCAAATTCTGCGTCCAAATGACGTTGCTCCGTTTGAAGAAAAGGTAGTTCCAATTAGTTTTTGAGGCGTATTTGTCTGCACGCCACCTGCAGCTATTTTAGTTCATGCAATATGGGTTTACATGTTCGTACTAATGCAGTCTTATTAGGTACACTTCTACGTTCTTAAGAATGCGAGGAGGCGTAAGAAAATAGGGATAACAGAACACGTGATGTCCCAAGTACAAATTCTACACCCAAAGAATCAGAGCATCTGATAACGCGAATATGAGAATTGTGATTTCTTAATGGTACAGACTGGCCCACTGTACACCGGCTAACATGACACAGATGCGTTGCGAACCACTCACATTGCCAGCTCGTGTCGATGCAGTAGTAGGTACTGCTTACGAGAGCAACACCGAGAATAATCTATTCATAATTACAGTGCATTTTATAGCGCCATCGGACTTAAATTACGTTGGCTGTTGGCTATCTAGGTAGGTATCTACCACGGATGGAATTCAACGGCTCTGCCACCTTGCGACTTGCTACTTGTGTCTTGCGTCTTGCGATATGCGTTTTAGACTCCTTGTGAGACTGACGAGTGACAGAGGACTCAGCCACCTTGTGTTCCTGGCCAGCGCCGAACGCCATAAATAGGAGGGGATAGACAACCCAGGGTCGTCGAGCCTGAGGCAATCGATATGACCCAAGTCTTCTCATTGCAGACTGTCAAGGGTGAGATGTGGCTGGGAAGGATCGAGACATGCTGATCCTGGTCTTCTTCCGCCTCAGCCTGCAGATACTGTCAGAAGTTTGAAGGGTGTCTGGCGGAAACACTGTCCGACACCTGTGTGTGCATTGTCCTACACTTGACCCAGAGGCCTTCAGCATCCTGACTGGCGTAGAGTATTGATTTCGAGTAGATGACCGACCACGCGTAACACGCGATGGAAGACACTACGATACCGCACATCAATTACGGTCGTCGTTGAACGGGACTACACGACCAGATGAAGTGCAGCTGTAGGTTGCAGCAGCTCTAATCTTGATCCTCTGCGTCTGACAAGGTGCGAGAAGTGTGCATTAAAAGAGGACTGAAGGATTCAAAGGTGTGCAAAGGCTGAAAACTCTACGGAAGAGCCGAATTCCCGAATGCATTGATCACGATTACGATTTATCTACACTAGGTATGTATTGGACAGGTCGTTCACAAATCTTGCGTCACTGAAGATGGCACGACGCTGAGCCATATACCATGGCTACGGACACGTATCAATCCAATGGGAATTGAGGCGTTTAACCCACATAACCCAAATTCAAGAAGGGTTTGAAGGAAGAGCAGGGCCATTAATATAAAATTTGCCCTCGAGAGACCAACACTCATGGGGGTTGTCGAATCATAGAATGTTCTCGGAATATCAATTGGTGTGGGACCTGGAGATATTTTAAAACTCGCCGAGCTCTCTGCCTCTTTCGACATCGCTTCTAGTCAAGTTGGGTACGTGACATCCCACCCTTCCCGTCTGTGGAGATGAAATAAGCGATTCCTATTTGCCACCCCAACCGAAAGAACTTGGCATATTGCCATAATTAGTAAGACGGACTCTGATTTCTGTGGCCCCAGCGATTTGGGAGGATACATATTCCCCCCATTTTCTCGAATACATTGGAAATACATACCTCGACTATATTTCGACCGGAGGCCGAAGTAAGGATACACAAAAGGACGGAGAGACTTCTAGTTGCATAAGTAACTTGACTGAGATCTATCCAACTTTATGATCTGTTGTATCACCTACTTGTGTTAACCTCAAGCACGCTACCGCAGGTTGGTAAACAGGTTGCAAGCTTCCCCCCCCTGGGCTCGGGAACGGCCAAACCAAAAGAGAAACCCCTGGACTGGACCTAGCCCCCGTTCCAATAGGCACCATACACAAGACCATCCATCAGCTTTCCTTCGACTTGGGTACATACCTATTACTGGGAGAACCGATCCGAGAATAATAATAATACCATTGTAGCCGCCGGTTTCGCCGTGCAAACCTCTCTTTGCTTTTTACGCTACTTGCAACCCCTTACCGCAACTCCCAACCTTGTATAATAGAGCTTCTCTTTGCGATCGAGTCTAAGTATACTAGTCAAGACAATGGATTTCTCGAATACGTTTTACGGTGGAGCTCATCCCTATCACTTTATCGGGATTCCTCCCTTGACCCCATCACATTCAAACTCAGCCGCATCGGACGAGTTCAACAACCACTCTCCACATGTTAGTGTATTTATATTGTTTCAGCCCTAGGGCTATGTGACTCTGCCTAGACGATGGAGCACTGATCCTTCTGCGATGTTCAGGATGTTTACGATGGCTTCCAGAATAATGATCAGTTCCAACAGAACTTCGAGCCGTACGCCCAATTCAATAATCAATCTCAGACCTTCCCGGGGCCTCCGGGGCCTCCGACACCTCCGACGCATCCCATACAGGGCCAGAATGGCCAGACCCAACCACAAGTAAACGGTGTTTCGGACGCCAAAAGCAGCCAAGTCGATATACTGCCGATGGCTAAGCCGGACCCCGACGGAAGCAGGCAGACGGCGTCCAATTCAGACGAGGACGACCTGACACCTGCCCAATCTCGCCGGAAGGCGCAAAATAGGGCTGCGTAAGTGACCCTCGGGGATCTAGGTCGGAGGCATGATCCGGCAGGCAATAAACAAATATCATAAGACTCTTATTGTTCGACTAACATTATGTTCATCTGTAGCCAACGCGCGTTCCGAGAGCGCAAGGAGCGTCACGTCAAAGACCTCGAAGCGAAGCTTGCCAACCTGGAAGCGCAACAGCATCAGACGGCTAGCGAGAACGAAAAGCTGAAGCGCGACCTGCAAAAGATGAGCACCGAGAATGAGATCTTGCGTGCCACGTCCAGCGTCCAAGCCCAGAACGGCAGCTCCTTGTCGTCCCAACCCCAGACAACAACAGGCCCTATGCAGTATAACCCTACGGAATTCTACTCGGACCTCCTTCAGAACCACGCCAACAAGACCCCGAGTCACCGCATAGTGGAATCAGGCGGTGAACGTCTCTTGGCTGCCGGCGCTACGTGGGACTATATTATTAATCATGAATTATTCAAAAAGGGTTTGGTTGACGTCGGCGATGTAAGTTTGCGGCTCAAGTCTCAGGCAAAGTGTGACGGACAAGGCCCGGTTTTCGAGGAGCGCGTCGTTCTCGAGGCCATCGTAGAGAGCGTCGCCAGCGGTAGTGATGAGCTGTTATGAGGGGCTACGTTTATCTAGCCGGGTTACTGGGCGACAGGCGGAAACACGAGGGCAAAGTTCGTGATACGGAAGAGGGACTACTGCTTTCGAAACTTTAGGGGGGGGGGGGAAGAGGAGGCAAAGAAAAGGTGTGATAATATACATATCACAGCTAAAAGCTATCTCAGCCATATTGAGATGACGATGGATTTTACGTTTACGAAGGAATGGAAGCGATTTTTTGGGTAATTGGGACTTTCTGAACGGCTTCGTTTGCATCAAAATTGGCCCACATTTACGAAATAAATGTGGGCGCCATTGTTCCTCCTGATATCGGCAATAGGCGGGAAAGGGATGAGGGGGTGAGAGAACTACGTGGAGGAAGAGAAGGAAACGATGGTGGGCAGGCGAGAAATGACCTTAGGGAGATAACACCAAACATCGAACATGGATGGGGAGTTTTTGGCTGTAAGGGTACTTTACACGGAGGGTGGTACTTGTCTTTTCCCCCGAACAAAACAGGATATCCATTATAGGGAAGGGCACTGAGTATCAGTCTCCAACTCATCCTGGTTATTCATTTGGCACATCTATTCGAACTGGTGTTTCAACAAGCAGGCGGCTGGCTGGAGGCTTTACAACTATAACCATCTATATCCTACGGCTCCTTTTTTTTCCGGGCTGATTGCTGCATTTGAGAAGGATACGGGGCATGCTATTTACTCTTTCTATGCTGTTATGGGGATCGGGCTGGGATGTGTTTACGTATATTTAGGTCCGGCGTTTGAATTCGAGAAATCTACAAAAACCCTTGCCATGTTTCTTTGCTTTTTTGCCCCGTCGTATGTGTGGGCTGTTGGCTACGTAGCTCTTAGGTAGGTGTCTGCTCGAGTTAAGGGGCGGCCGGGGATCACGATGAGGATAGGATGAGAGACCTCCAATACCCTAGGCACCTGGGTGCATTGCCTTGGCTTCAGGAGACTCCAAATAGCCATCCGTATTCACCACGATCGCTGATACTCGAACGGATCGAATCTTCATGCGAGTGAATTCATGACCTACCATCTCCGAAGCTCTCTCGCCCTCCAGCTAGGCTTACGTCTCAAAGTAGCAGCGGGAGAACCTACATTGAGTTGCATTCGCTAGTTCCTGGCTAGAATTTGAGCTTGGCTTTCTTCAGCCCTGCTGCCGTGGCACTTCGGGATATAGAACCAGGTAGATTAATAGACGGACAGGTTTGTAATATCACAGGACGTGTGTGCCATGGCGAGTTCCCCCTTTCGGAGGGGGGGGGACAGAGTTGTTGAGCTCGGTTTCTCTCTCCATGGGGTTCGGCACGTGGAGTTTCAGCGGACGGAGGGTTTCATCACGCATCTCGACCTCCACGGTCTCTCGTGTCCTGTCTCTTCGCCGCCTCTGTCGATCGCTCGAACTCACCCCCTTCCTCGCGGGCAGTATAAGTCGGCGACGTGACTACCCCCCAGCTTCGGTCTAGAATCAATAGATAACGCAGCAGCACAACCTCTCCTCCGTCCTGAAACACACGTATAGCCTCCTCCTCCTCCATTTTCCTCCTCCGCGAAGCCCGGTAGATCTTAAACCGACGATCGCAAGTCTAGAATACCTACCTATCTCCCTGCCTTCTATTGGCCTGCCTCGGACCTCCCTAAAATCAGGTACCTTCCCTCCTGTCCCACCCTTCGTGCCATATACCTACCACCTGTGTACCTGGAGTAACCTAACGAGCAACGATATATGGATTTATAAGATTTATAAGCAGCCATCCAACCTACCAACCAACAGGCCAACAAACAGGCCAACCAACCAACGTACGTTGGTACCTACCTCTCTCCACGCTTCTATCTATATCCCAAGCATCGCATGTTCGCCACGCGGCCGGCGTGTGCTAACGTAAACGTGCCAATACCGAAGCCCAACCCTCCCCTCCATCTCCCCTCCCTTCTATGTAACCCAGGTGGGATTGCCGGCAGATACGCTGGGCTGCCAGTCATTACGCGGACGGGCCCGCTCGGCGAGGTGCTTACAAAGACCTGCGGATGCAGGAGGAAGAAGGAATGGAAGAAGAATGGAACAATGCAACAGTAGAAAAAGCAATAAATAAATAAATAAAAATAAAAATAAACGCTTAGAGACTAAAATGAAAATAAGGGATAAATGTAAACTCGGGTTAAATTGCTTCTAGGTACCCCTATAGCATAGCATCCCACATTGGAGCTCTACTCGAGTAAAGCTCATCAAGAATGGGGTTGGTTCACTGAATCTACCTAATTCGCCGAATCTAGACTTCGACTTCGACTCCGAGTTTAACTTCGATTTCATACCTACCTAGCACAGAGGTACCTACATAATACATGAAAACATGCCTACATATGTACCTACTCAGTAACGGACGCAATGCAGAAATAACACGACTAAATAAGAATCAAAGTAGCTCTTCATATGAACTATATGACTTTAGCAACCCCTTCCCCATCTTCTCTATTTCCCTCCTAATGTGTTGCTGATAAGAAATTATAAGAAATGAATGTCTAGGAATAAGTTGAGTTTTGGGGAAAATACCATATGTGAGTGAGTGAGTGAGTGAGTGAGTGAGTGAGTGAGTGAGTGAGTGAGTGAGTGAGTGAGTGAGTGAGTGAGTGAGTGAGTGAGTGAGTGAGTGAGTGAGTGAGTGAGTGAGTGAGTGAGTGAGTGAGTGAGTGAGTGAGTGAGTGAGCAAGGTAGGTAAGTATGAGACTAACATCCAGCCCTAATATTATATTATCGTAGCATCTATCGGAACATTGTAGATTCTAATCCCAATCCCAATCCTAATCCTGAATTTTGGCTATTCGTTCGTTAGAACTTGAGCTCTCCCACTTTCATTTTTTCAGTTTATCATATGTGTATATTGAGCTCCAACATCCGATATATTAAGTAGGTAGCTAAGTAGGTAGCTAAGCATCTCACGTACCCCTTCATTACAAGTAACATAGCCTGCGTAGCGAAACGTGATATAGCCCTAGAAGAGCAGAGTCGAGCAGAGCATAGCCAAACCACCACCATAGATTCATCCCACACCCACGTATATCACTTACTCAGACGTTCGCACTTGTGCATCGAATCTTTAATTCATTTCATTTCATTCATCTTCATTATCTCACCTCTCGACCTAACTACCGTCCAAGCATCATTATTACTCATTCCAGGAATGGTTCCCTACCTAGTTGGAAGCCTGAAGTGGTGCGAAGTGACGTGTGGTCGTGCCGTACATAAGTTCATAAGTGCCGCCCATTAAAAAGTGTGTACTGAATAGGGGATATCCTTCCCTGAACCCGAAAAGCGAGGCGAGGCAAGGCAAGGCAAGCGCCGATTTATCCCTGCCCCTTTTCCTTCGTCCTTTTTCTTCCTTCACTCCTCCGCGCCGGGGAAAATCACATAGTCAGTAGTCAGTCATAACCCCCCCTTTTCCGCGAATACCAGAAACCTCAAGTGGCACGCACCCTGACCCCCTAAGCCTCATTTCACATAACCCCTACCCCCTATCCGCGACTCTATTCCGCCTTCTTCTCGCTCTCGCTCTTGACCCCTTCCTTAGCCCCGTCGCCGTTCTCGCGGCCCTCGACGTAGGGGTGCTTGATAGTCAGGCACCAGATGTCGAGGTAGTCGCAGATGGTGACGATGACGTCGACGACGAAGGAGCCGTAGACGCCGGCGGCGGCGCCGAGCATGCAGAACATGAAGGCGACCTGGAAGACGTCGGTGCCCAGGGCGCTGGGCCAGCCCGACGCCCAGCCGACGTGGGCCTGGAGGATGGGGCCGAGGGAGTCGGCGACGCCCCAGGCGAGGGGCAGGGCGAGGATGTTCCAGTAGGGGAACGGCAGCTTGACCAGGTGCGCCGTGATGACCTGGCCGACCTGGTACGCGTTGACGGTGCCGGCGAGGATGGCGAACGGCACCAGGTGCTGGGTGCGGATCAGCGGCTGCAGGTACAGGTACGCCGCCGTCAGGAACCAGGTGCCGAAGAAGGGCAGCAGCCCGAAGAGGGCCCAGCGGCTGCGGTCGCCGCGGGCCCGGCGCGCGCGGATGACGTTGCGCGCCGATTCCACCGTGTTGAAGACGAGCACCACGCTGCCCTGCACCACGTACCACTCCGTGAAGGACAGGTTGTAGAGCCAGTCCGGCACGCCGAGAGCCTTGGGGATCCCGAGCGCGCCGAACATGCTCTGCTGCCAGAAGGAGGCGCCGCCCATGTATCCCGTCAGCGCGTACACTCCCACCAGGATCAAGATGCCCTCGACGGGCCCGTTGACGATGCCCAGGGTGAGGGTCTTGGTGTGGTATTCTTCCCAGGTTTGGACGTAGAAGGTTTGCAGGGCTGTTTTGTATAGTTGTTAGCAGTTACTGTATATATATATCTAATTTAGAAATACTAAGAGGTTGTTTGTACGTACCAGCGAAGAGCGTGGCGACGGTGTACCAGCTCTGTCCCATGTTCTGCGAGGCAGCGAAGATGAGGACCTCGAGGGAGGTGTTGAGGGCGTCGACGCCATGATCGAAGAGCTCGCCGAGGGGACCGCTCTGTCGGGTTCGTCGTCTATAAGTCCAACCCAATAGAAATTAGCCATCTTAATATCCAATACTATATGTATATATGCAGAGCAGTGATATCTTTTTATTGTCCATAGGAGATTGTACGTACGCTTGCGACCCATCCACGGCGTCAAAGGTCTGGTATAAGAACAGACCAACAGCCCACGAATAGTAGACCCAAGATGGGCAGTCCTGGTCGAGCGTCGGGTTGTACCAGAGCAGGGTGAAGAAGTTGGCGACGACGAACATGAAGCCGGTCAATGTGATAAGATTCGGAGCCATCCACATGGGGAAGCACTTGATGACGAAGTTGGTATAGAAGGGCTTGAGGATATATTTGGACGTCAACGAGTGGTCGACTGCCGAGTACTTGTACTGCTTCAAGTTCGGCAGGAATTCCTGCCGTACGTACACCATCTTGACTTCACGATGCCGCGAGGCGGATTAGGTTGGACTATCGACTGGATCTTGATTTATTATATCGACGCGAATGAGAGAGGCTTCGAAAGTTCGGATGCGATATTCATTCGAAGCTACGAATCGTTAATATTAACCGATGCGACGGTAGTGAATGGCTCGACAAGGAGGACGAGACAGAAAGATGTTCCCTTTGTGAGAAGACGTCGTCGAAGGTCAAAGAGGGGACGAATTGATGCGGTGGGGTTGACTCTGTCAATTAAATTAAATAATTAAATAAAAGGTATTCCCTTTTTTCTTTTTCCTTGAGGACTTTATCGTGTGAATCGGCTGGCTCCAATTGTAGGTAGAGGGTAGAGGGTAATAGGGCAAATAATGAAAAAGAAGGTAGAAAACATCATGGGGCGCATGGATGTGTTAAGACCCATATTCAAGAATTTTAGTGCTTTCCAAGCTTCCCTTAGCGCGTTCTGACTTGCGCGTCTGACGTGTAAATTGGATACCACTGTAGCCCCCTGTCAATACCTACCAGTACCAGTACCAGTACCGAGGTACCTGGGCAGCTACGTAACTTTAAATCGAACAATTCCTTGTCTGTGAATACCGGTACCTACATATCATACCTAGGTATGAATATGTACCTAGCCTAGGTAAGTATCAAATGAGTATTTGCATTACTGGTCAATTCATACTCGGGTTCAACCCCTTTGCCTTTGGCTCGTCAGCTTTGGGCACTCGAGTCTTACCAGCTACCAACTACATTCCTCTTCTGCTCTGCCCTTCTTCTCTCTGCCGTTCTCTCTGCGCCTCCCTTCTTATAAACACGGGGTGACTCGGTCCTTATTCCATCTGAGTTTTCGTCAACGCAAGTCTCGCCGCCGGCTCCTTTCTCGATTCTCTAATAATATGCATAATATGCCCTCAAAACCGAAAGGACATTGCTCGTCACTTTTTGCAGAAACGCCTTTCCAGAAACCCTCATAATTACGCGACTGACGCTACCACCATTGCAGCCACGTTCTCCTCGTCGCTGCGTACTGTGATCTTCGTTGTCACACCAGACTTGGATGAGTATGCCATCCTGACGTTTGCCACCACTCTTCCACCGTTGACTGTCTTGCCTAGAAGCTTCAGCTGATGTGTCGTCTGGTTTACTGGTACGTCTGTGCCTTCTAACGGTTGCAGTGAGAGTGTCTTGGCTAGTTGTTCCGTAGCATCTGGTAGTTCATGTTAGTCATGCATTAATCGTAAGGTAAGAATGTGGAAACGGCAAACACATACCCGCAATGCTGTTCATGCTTGACAATTGCATCGTCTCCTCGGCCTCTTCGCCTGAGGCGCCTACCTGCTCCCACACGTGGTTGAAGTTGCTGGCAAATGTGGGTATTACGTAGTCACTGCCCGCAAGATCAAAGTCCGAGACCTCGTACTCATCCTCGTAGCCATTCTCCTCGGGCTCATTCGTGGTCGGATCAATCTCCTTACTCATAAACTTAAGTATGTTGGAGAAGGTGGCAGTAGGAAGTGATCCCTCGCCATTAACTTTCTTGAATGCCACGTAGATCTTTCCGGGCTCGTCTGTAGGGAGTTTCTCGGCTGGGATGATGAAAACTTCCTCGAGTTCTTCGTCGTCGGAGGGAGTCGCCACGACTGACACATTCTCTAGAACCGTAGCTTCAAGGGTATTTTTAACCTCGTATTGGAGTACAATATGCTCCTTGAAGATATGCTTGATCACAGAAACGACGTATTCCGTCTCGGCCTCCGTTAGTTCAACTACGGGCGACGACTTGAGAACGCTGCCGAATTCCTTCATTTCTGGGATAGACATAAGCTCCTGGGCGTACTTCTGAGCAGCGGCGGCGGCCGATGCTTGCGCCTCTGCGCCTGTCGGTGCTGCCTTTGTGGGACCTGTCTTCGGTGGCTTCAGAGATGGCGTGGATGCCGTAAGCTTTTTCGTTCGATCTTCGGCATCTGCTTGTTCCCGGGTGACGACTGGGATCTGGTTGATGTCGAAGGGATTGTCAAAAGCTGACTTGTCATCCGATGTTACATACATGACGAGCTGGTGCTCAAAGTACGGAAGAGAAAACATGTTTTCTAGAATACTCGTTAGTTTCTTCTGTACTTGCTAAAATATATAGCAATGTACTTACCGTTCTTTATGAAGCGTTCACCTAAATCATCATCCTCGTGCATTAATCGAAGGTTAAGCGCAGCACGATCACGAACCTCATCATCGACATCGTCTAAGCATCGAGTTAATAGAACATCGACACTGCGCTTAACTTCGGGATCCTTCTGGCCCACACCGAACTTGGCTAGAGCGGTGACGGCTGCTGCCCTGACAATGGCGTTCTCTAGGACCACTCGGTTGTAAATATACCGGATGTACTTAGTAGGCTGAGAGGTCTTAGGTCCTTCTAGACCTAGCAGGTGCAAGATGCGAACAGCCAACTTGGTAAACTCGCAATCCTCGATGAACTCGCAGAGGTGGGCGAGAGCATCCTCCTTTGAATCTGGAACGAATTTGATCAGATCAAACATGCTTTCTACCACGGCCCGCTTGAACTCGTAGCCGCCTTCGTCGCGTAGAATACCACTCAAGAAAGCAAGCATGCCAGCTTGTTTGCTCGGGAACTTGAGGCATAGGGTTCGGATGGCTTCGACAATTGTGATCTTGAACTCGTCCGTGATTTCGGACATGAAACCAGAGATTTGCTTCATTAATCGATCCACACTAGCTTCGTTACCAGTCTTCAGGAGAGTAGTAATGGCAAACGTAGCAATTGACCGATTGCTGTTCGAGATGAGCGCCTCGATATCGGGGTTGCAAACGTTAACAGCTTGCGGCTTGAAGGAAGCAAAGTTATGTAGAATTCGAAGGGCAGCGAACTTGGTCACAGCACGAGGCGAGGAAAGGAATAGCTGCAGCACATGAACAGCCTGTGTGACTTCGGCGTCGGTGACATCCCTCATATCGCAGATCGCCTTAGCAGCCTCGAAGTTGACCATCTCACTCTTGTGCCTTAACCATCCGTCCAGCAGCTGCATCATAGGTTTTCTGAGCGATGGATCCTCCTCGGCCAGCTGCGCGGCCAATCTAACTAGCATCACTATGGCAGCTGGGCTCTTAACGGCACCAGCAGCACCAAATTGCTGCACCATCTTGACAAGAGCCATCCTGTCGTGAGATCGCATCTGATATAGGAGGCCGATGGCGTGGTATTGGGTCATAGTAGAGTTGTTGACCGGAAGAGATGCGGACGACGACGAGAACCCAAGCGAGAAACCACCAGAGGACTTAGTCGAGGCAGCGGCCTCTTGAGTTTCAGATTGCCATCGTCGAACGACATCCTTGGCGATGGGGAGGAGATGATAGGAGGAAACGAGGGCGGCGGAGGACACAGAAGGGTTCTTGTCGACGATTGCGGTCTTCATCACACGCTCGATGGACTGGACGGTGGTGGCCTGCAGGAGGTTAGCAAGGAGGATAAGTAGGCTAGTTCCTATTATCTGGTAGGCTCACGTCGATGATGCGACACAGAGCTCGTATGGCATTTGGTCTGTAGATTGCGTCGGTGCTACCACCTGTATCCTTCATTATGGTGCTCGTAACCATGATAATATCTTCAGCGGAGTTGGCAATCTCCTTAATGACCAAGTGAACCATCTGTCGCAAGCTGGCATCTTTATTCTGGAATAGCTTTGAGATTCCAAAGAAAAGGGTGGTGGCCTCGTTCGTCGGGAACTTCTCCCCAGTATATAAGAGGAGGGCGATCTTTGTTAAGAGAATGCGACATCTTCGTGGTTGTATAGGTGAACTATTGAACAATCGAGCTTCATCCCGTTTAGCTTGATACCGTAGCGGAGTGGACAATTAAGGCGATATTGAGGGCATCGAGAGTATTGAGAGCGAGAGGCGGTATTGAATTAGACATACCTTCTTGGAAAACCTGAGTACGGTCAACCTTGACCAGGCCGAGGTCGGCATCTTCATCTTTCTTGCCGTAACTCATGGTGGGCGGTGAGACGGCTGGGGGTTGGGAGGGTGAAAGGTTGAAGATATAATTGAGATGGTTTGGTCTAGTCTAATTCTATTAATTCTATTAACACATAATTTCGGGCCACCACAATTCGTAGTTAGGGAATGAGCGACGTTGCAACTGCTTTGATTCAAGTCACGTGTATTGGATTCACTAAGACCCATTTTAGTATGTGTTGTACCTAAGTATATACCTACATGTACATACTTACCAAGAGTACCTAGGTACTAGGTACCTACATGTAGGTACCAATCCATACACCTCATACCTAAATCTTCACCATAATCTTCACTAAGTACCTACCATAATATGATAATTGATCACATTCATGTCGATATTATAATTATTCATCCCCCCCCCCCCAATTTAACCCACCAATATCTAATATCAATGACCCCTAGGGTTGCTTTTTATAAGCTTCATCACGTTATCAGCATATCCCTCCGTGCCGCCATATTTGGCTAGAATTTGTTGTATATCCACAGACGAAGACGAGCAACTTCTCTTCCTGCCGATCAAACCGGTATTTCTCGTGCTTGGTATCCTCAGCATCTCGGTCTCTAACTCCCAGCCGCAATCCGTCGCAATTTTTGTTACCCACTCAACCAGTGACGAGTACGCCGATGGTGATTTGTTCTGGGCCTTCGGCGCCGGTGCTCTAAATCTTGCTCCAGTCAGGTCATGACTGCAACATGGTATCATGATGAATAGGCAGTCCGATAAGGTAGCAAGTATTGGCGTCCATGGCGTCAACTCATCGGCATGATTAGAGATAATAAATGTCCCTTTAGGGAATAAGCCGTCGTGGATAATCTTACTACTATCTATACCGGAGCCGATCTCACCATTCGCATCCCCTATATTCGAATGATGATCGATGATAGAGGGAAGCAAGACATGTTGCCGTAGCGTCTCTTTAGACCCATGTTCCGTGCCGATTGTCTTGGAATAGTTCTCCCAGGATTTGCGTCTCCGCGCATCAAAACCCCATCCCGAGTAACCTTCCTCTTGAAGTATGTATACGAGAAGACCATTGCCGCAACCGATATCAACAAATCCAGGGAACGGTGAATCTTGATATATCTGAGCCCACAGCTCGATGAGGAATGCCGCAATGCTCAGATCTTCAAAGACGTGCTTGGAAGGATCTGTAACTTCGGCCCAGTTATTGATAAGCCGGCGGGCGTATTTATCTTTCAGTCGAGCATACGTATTCTGAGCAGCCACCTGGGGAATGATAGCATCGTGGTGAACTCGCTTGACATAGCCAGCTTTGGTTCCCTCTCCATGCCTGTGGAGCATTGCTAAAAGATTGAGACCTGTCTTCACCAACTTTGGTGGACGGTCTTCATTGTCAAAGAAATGGTAGTGAATGGACACGGAGCCTTCGTTGCTCTCGGTGTTCCATTCATGAAGAAATGCCATACCTTGCACTTTAGGATGATAGAATGGCATGTCAGCCGAAGATGAGACATGGGGTTTGTACACGACCATAGACCTCTCTACATTATCCGGCCCACTGCCATGATATATTAGGCATGTTTGATCTAGAGGTTGGTCTCTCCGGGTGTTCCTGGGAATAAGTTTTCGGACCAATATCTTATCAAGGTGCATATCTTTGAAGTCGAGGATAAATGACCGTGTGACTATGGGGTCAGTTGCTATCTGCTGGCCGGGATCCTGCTCGACTAAGATATCGGCCCGGAATAGCCAGTTGGAGTTGATGTTTGGGTTGCGAATGAAGTTCATCATGACCTTGGAGAAGATTTGTGAATCGAACTCACAACTCTTCCGGAATAGAGGTGTCCATCTCGAACCGGATGAATCCTCGATTAAGATGGGGGAACCGTCGGTAAACTCTTCCGCCTCGAAGCCCATGATATATATGGGTATAATATGAATATGATTATGAATATGGTTATGAATATAGTATGAATACAATATAAATATAATATGACGGGTCACCTCAAGCCCGTTATCTGCAAGACAGGCAAAAAATCGGAAGATGGATAGGTCGATCTAGGACACGCAAGCCGACATAAGTACGGCTGTCTTAGTTGGATGCACCAACGATGAACCCGAAGAAGAGAAGTTCTAGATTTTCCCTTTTCCGAAAAGGCCACATGCAGAGGTTGCAAGGGGGTCAGCTGCTAATAAAAGGTAGGTATCCTCGTGCACGTGTGCGCAGTGGTATGTGGTGTGTAGATTTCCTAACGAGGGTGAGGCTTTAGGAAGTGATTGTCTAAATGACAGAATGATTGTCCAGACAATGTAGCTGTGCAGACTAGTGCAGACAGATAATAGATAGATCCCGGGGAATGGGACTGGTCGAATGTCACATTGAAATGTTTGAGAGTAGGTAGGTAAATATTTCAAGTTGATAGAATTGTACGAGGGTTCAATAAATTGCACAATGTCTTGGTTTGGATTGTATTTTTTGTTGTGGCACATGCCACCGTTGATTAATTATTGGTGATTATTCCATTCGATTGTGTGACTTATGTTTTGCTGCATATTCCCGGCCTACCTAAATCATCATAAAATGACCTTAGGAGGCGAGACGTATGTACCTAAGTATCTGGGGGTACGTAGGTACTTTTGCCTACTCCGCAAAATGTTTAGCGGTGTTCACAGTCTAGGACAGGCTGGACAGGGAAAGACCAGCTTGCCAGGTGCCAATAGCCCCACCCACCCCTAGCCGATTTGCAATTAGACCCACATATTTTGCCCCTCCATTCACACTGCCAACTTGCTGCAGCACTTGCTAATTGCGGCCTTTCTCGTTTCTAGTCTCCCTCTTTTCTACCTACTTGAACCCACCCACCAACAACAACGTCAATTCTACCCTTCTCTACATAACATCATCAACTCTCATTCCACATCCACACAACAAAACATTCTTCCCCTTCACCGCCAATACCATCCAGCAACCAAAACCAAAACCCATCTCCAAACAACTTCACAGAACAGCGAGGCTACTAAGCACAGTCGTCTATCGCTGCACCTCGAGTTCATCTCAACAGACCCTTTTCCCCAAGTCACCCCCGTAAACTCGAGTTTATGTCAATCGAAAACCTCAAGACCTATGGTACGTCCAATTTCTAATGCATCACCCACGGCGGTAGATGATTCTGGACAAAGATATCCATTCTTCATTCTTCCACACGCACATGCCGGTTTATTGCCACTTTGATTATTATTGAATGATACTTGATACTTTTCAATTTGTCAAATAACGAGGCTATCCACCCCTTTTCTTTTTTTGGTAGTATGTACTAATAAACAACCAAACAGACCCCTTCGCCGAAGCCGATGAGGATACAGGTGATACCAAGCAGTCACAGAATTACATCCATATCCGCATTCAACGTACGTGTATACCCACCCGATAATCTCTGTCATAACATCGACCTACGCGACACTGCTCTTTTTTTTCAAATCCCGCCTTCGAATATGTGACGTGAAACCATCATGCTGACTGACTTGTCCCTTATCTAGAGCGGAATGGACGCAAGACCTTGACCACTGTCCAGGGTCTTCCGAAGAAATTCGATCAAAAGAAGATTCTGAAGGTCATCAAAAAGAAGTTCGGTATGTTGTTCCCTATAGTCCTTATTTATGATGACTCATTTAACTGACTTGACCCGTTCGCGACAGCCTGCAATGGAACCATCGTGAACGACACCGAGATGGGCGAGGTCATCCAGCTGCAGGGTGACCAACGCAAGGATGTACAGGAGTTCCTCGTCGACAAGAAAGAGGGCCTAGAGCTTGATCCTAAGACTATCAAGGTCCACGGATTCTAAGCCAGTCATGTCCACAAGCCTTCCGTAATGCCTATTATCGATCACGAGATACGCAAGTGAATGGTCAGCCTTGCTTGCATACATCAGTACCCGGCCGGAACGTTTTGCGACGGCACCGATAGCTTATTTCGTTAGATCGTGCCAAGGGCTGCACTATTGATCGGGGCGTTTTACGGAATGGTTAGGACATGATACCCCTTGTTGGCTTCTAAGAGGCTTCTTGCTTTTAAGATCGACTGGGCGAGATTGAGGCTCGCTCAAAGGAATGTGTTATTAGCTACTTCTTTTTTCACAGAGATGAGGTACTATGGATGGCTTGGACTTGCAAGGCACTCTCGTTCTCGGTTCTGCGATAATGGCATTGCCTTTTAATCAGAACAGTCTCCAGAATGCTACTCGTAACGTAAAATGTGAAGATGCACCCGTGAATGATGGCGTCAATGACTTAGCTAACTTATTACGTAATTCTTTTTCTATTAGCATGCCTCATCTTAGAATTGTTTAAGAGGTATTCGTATAACTATAATTCTAGACTGCCTACACTTAGTATAAGATTATTTGGATAAGTACCTAGGCAGGTTTGATTTTGATAAATTGTTTTGATATATCATCTGAGGTTAATTTTCAGGTTACCACTTGCACTGGAACAATTCGATTTCTTTCATTGCCTCGACATCCACGAACAATCGCATTGTAATCACTCCCATTCTCACTTCAAGTCTGGGCTCCTAGACCGCTTTCTCCGTTAAAAGCATAAAAATATCTAATATAAAGTAAACAAAATAAAAGGAAAAGGAAGGGAAGGGAAGAAAAAAGGCGTCCGGGAACCATGAGACCCCTCCCCAGCCTGCCGGAGCCGCCGCCCGCCTTCGCGCGCAGGAAGGCCGCGATCCTGCGGCAGCTCGCGGCGCCCGCGGCCGAGTACGCGGATGCGTCGCCCAAGGGCTCGGTCGACGAGGGGATACGCGAACTCATCGCCGTGGTCAATGGGCTGGACGGGTTCGTCACTACGAGTAGCTGCGCGGGCAGGGCGAGCGTGTTTCGCGAGGGGAGGAGGAGAGGGACGGGGGGAAGGGGGGTTGGTGAGGGTGAGGATGAGGATGGGGAGATAGGTGGGGAGGCAAGGGGGGAAGAGGAAGGGGAGGGAAGAGAGGCAACGACGTTTGCGGGTGTGGGTGGGAAGGGCGGCGGCGGGAATTGGCTGTTCGTTTCTCACGACCCGGTCCCGCTGGAAGAAGACGGGGCGGCGGGGCGTGACTTGGAAGGGCTGTTGGGGTTGAGATCTCCCTCAGGAGAGGGGGCCGAGACGGAGCAAGGACCGGAGGATGTAGCTGCGGCGAGGCTGGTCCATTTCAAATTCGAGCCTATGGTAAGCTTCGCCTTGCTTGATCCATGCGTTTGTCGATGCTCTCAGGAACAGCCGAAATAGCCAAAAATTCCTCCTCGCTAATCCGACAAATATCAGATCCTCCACGTCCTAACCGCATCTCTCGAACACGCGCAGCTGCTCCTCCGGTGCGGCTTGCAAGCCGGGTTCAGGGAGAGCGGCGCCGTCAGCCTCGCGGCAGCGGGGGGCGAACAGCATGCGACCCCGATGGTCGCCATCCGGTCCATGGGCCTCTCGTTCGAGTCCCTGGTCGGGTACCAATCCAGCAGCGACGAAAGCAAGCCGCAGTGCACCGTGTCGTCGGCGCACCTGCGGACGCTCGTCCGCATCGCCAACGACCGGTTCGGCGAGAATAAGAAGAGGATCGAGAGGTTCCAGGCTGCTCTCGTGGAGGCGACCAGCCCATCTGCTAATAACGGGGACGAATGGGAAGACGCGAAGATGCGGCGGGAGAGGAAGAGGGCGGAGGGGTTGAGGAAGAGGGAAGAGCTACGAAGACAGCAGCAGCAGCAGCAATATGACATCGCAACTACAGATATCGGAGACGAGGCTCTAGATATAATATACCCTTGAATGAAGAGCTCACATGAACTACTACTGCTACAACTACTGTCATGCCACCAACGCATTTCGAATCGTAGAATCAAGTGTCATGTCATCCATCTTCTATACAGCTCTTTATCCCGAGCGCGCGTCCTTTAAAATGCTATGCCGCAGTGTCGAGTATTGTTACAACCAACAGAGTACCTATCTACCCCCTTCGCCCTCTAGCAGCGTTTATGTTCTACGTTCGATTCTTCTTCTTCGTCGTTATTCTTTCCCCCCTCTCCCTCCCCCCTGGTCCTCGTGAACGCACTTCGTATCACTTCAGTGCCTCCCTCCCCCCCTCACACACAATACCTGAGTGGCCGAGCATTGGCATCGAGGAGGTACTTACTCGATTCGCAGGCAGCTCACGAGACGACCTTATCCACCCACCCCTTCTCCAGCCTCCGGACCTCGTCCTTGAAGGCCTCGACCTCGCGCCAGCAGTCCAGCGGGCGGCGGTCGTTCTCCATCAGGCAGCGGACCACGTCGCCGCGGGCCAGCTCGACGCTCTCGGGCACCGGCCGCAGCTGCTTCCGCTTGTCGAGGCGCGCCCGCAGGGCCTGCACTTCTTTCGACACGGCCTGGCTGTTCTTGTCCGAGCCGGGGTCGGCGTCGGAGGGCGCGAGGGAGGTGATCTTGTCCTGCGCCGCCTTGAGGAGCGCGCTTTCTTGGGCTTCGAGCTTGCGCAGCTCCGAGGCCACGCGCGCTTGTACGGCTAGCTCGAGGGTCTGCGCGCGGGAGGTGTCTGTCTGTTTTGGGGGGAGGCGAAAGGTTAGGAAAGAGTACGGTTTGGTTTAGGCTGTGGGATCCTGGCAGATGTGTGCAGAGGTGTTGCGTCCACAGAGACAAGAGACGGGGGGGGGGAAGAGGACAAAGCTCACCTCGCTGCTGGACTGGAGGGATTCGACGACATCGTGGGAGACGCCTAACGGAGAAGATCTGCGAATGCCCGAAGAGGAGCGAGTTAGTTGACGGACGGTCCAGGCTCTGAATATATTTATTTATATATTATACACAAGAAAGATTCCAAACTTACGCCTTCCACACATGTGAGGATTGGCTCGACTCCGGCTTAGACGAGCTCGAGCCCATGTTTATTCGGCTTCGTCAATGGCTAGGGCTGGGGGTTGGGCTAGGCTTTTTTTTGTTGCCCTTGACTCTACTATTTTGCTGCTTTACGAAATAATTCCCGAGCTTGTTGGATGCCACCGAAAAATGTCCACCGTGCGAATTGGATATATTTGGTGTCTTTCTTACGGTGACGGATACTGTGATGTTTTTGTCTGATTCATAGTAGCGATGTACAGTTGTACCTTGTTGGACCTTGAACCTTACCTACCTAAATCCACGCAATGGTATCACGTGAGGATTACATAATATGCATAACTTGTTATTTATCTTATGCACTTCTAGTGAAAGTGTAAAAGTGACAGTGTTAATACATGTGTTGCTTCATTTCTTTCTCAAAACTTACCCCTATTACCATCAATTATCTGTACTATTTTTATGTACACAATTCACCATTCACTGCAATAACATTTTAACTTACATAAAAGCCACCACGATAGTCCATAGCACCGGCTGCCGCATATCAAATGATCGTGAGCTGTTTCGTCGTGGTCTAGCTGCTGAGATGCCCTTGAGACAAGCTAATTCTATGGGTGCTATGGGTTGAGAAATGATACGTTTGTCTCAGTCGCGGCTTATTAGAGAGAATGGACTGCGAAAGGTTGACTTACAAGGCTGAGCATTGTTCTACATTGTAGCCGCTGGTGATGACCTCGTCCGAGTAGGACTCGGAGTTTGTGTTGAAATCTTAAGGCGTGAGTGCGCCACTTTCGAACATTCTTTTGGTGATCGCTTCCGGGCTGCTCTGTTCATTCCGGTACATGAGGGTACCAAAGAGGTCGACGAGCTGGCTATCACAGATGATGAAATATACGATCCAACAGGTGAGCTAGTCAGATTCGTGGAGGAGATAGTTGTGCTCTAGTGCTCGAGAAACTAGAGGATATCAAGCTCAGAGTAGATCTAAAACTTGTCGTGATTTTCGATGAAGCGACAACGGATGATCCGACCGAAAACATAGAAGCAGACTATATATTGGACGATAGATTCTGAACAGCTACCTAAGTATTTTCGAGGCAACCATAGGTACTCGCAACTTCAGGTTACCAGGTAGGCAAGGTTTAAATAAGACCATAGTACATATTTATATCATCCCTCATCAGCGAGGTCACCCGAGTTCCCCTAAAATCAAACTTGCACCAAAACTACGCCCGCGGCTTAACCCTCACCTGGAAGCCCACCGGTCTCAAGTTAAACCACCCATCCTGCTCCAAGACATACTCCGGATCGACTTTCTCGAAATCCACCTCCTTGATCAACGTCGCTAACGTCGTCATGCTCCACTGCCACGCCCAATGTTTCCCGATGCACTCGCGCTTCCCGTTCCCGAACCACTTCTTGACCCCCGCCGGCAGCCCGTCGAACGCCTCCCCCATCATCCGCTCCGGCCGGAAGGCGAGCGGCTGCTTGAACACCGTCGGGTCCCGGTTCACGCCCGCCAGCACGACGATCATCGCTTGGTTGTGCGCAACTTGGTACTTGCCCCCGGCGAGCAGCACGGGCGCCTTGCCGTCGCCGGGGATGGGCTCGATGTTGAAGCCCGGGGCCGCGAACGAGAGCCGCAGCGACTCGCGCACGACGCCCTCGACGTAGCGCAGCCGCGCCAGGTGCTCGAACCGGAGCTCGCCGGCGGCCCCGACCACCGCGTCCAGCTCCTCGCGCGCCGCGGCCACGACCGCCGGGTTCCGCGTCAGGAAGTAGATGGCGGTGCTCAGCAGCGCCGGCGCCGTGGAGCTGCCGATCGGCATCGACACGATCTCGTCGACGACCTGCGAGTCCGTCAGCGCCGCGCCCGTCTGCGGGTCGCGCGCGCTCATCATCGCCGCGAGCAGGTCCTGCCGGTCGCTCGGGCGCGCCTTGCGGTCGTCGACTATCTCCTGCGCGTACGCGCGCATCGTGCTCGTCGCCGTCTTGAACTTCCCGCCGTATAGTAGCCAGTTGAGGAAACCCGGGCGCGTGGGCCGCTTCATGGCTTCGGACGTGGCGTCCTCCATCGCCTTGATCACGGGGTGCTCAGGCCCGGAGAGGCAGTTCAGCTTCTTGCCGTAGAGCGTCAGCGTGGTGGCCTCGAGGTTCAGCCGGTTCAGCTCGGCGATGGCAGAAACCTCGCTGCGGGCGGCGCCGAGACCCTTCCACTTGGCGACGAGCTCGCCGGCGACATCGCGCATCTCGACGAAGTGGTCCCGGAGCGCGGAGGGGCTGAGCTTCGGCGCGATGATGCGGTGCGCGACGCCCCAGCTCTCCTCGCGGTCGAAGGCCGTGAACAGCGCGTCGTGCACCGCGTACCGGATCTCGACGATGGGGCCGCCCACGTACTTGCGGAAGCGCGTCTCGTCGCACAGCTCCTCGGCGAGCGCGGCGCCCGCCACGAACACCACCGTCTGGCCCAGCACCTTGATCTGGAAGATCTCGCCGTACTTCTCTGATAGCTCTCGCAGCGACTCCCACGTGTTGTTGGGGTTCACGTCGAAGATGTTGCCCAGGAGGGGCACGCCGGGAGGCTGGGGGATCGGGTGCGACATCGTGGCTGCTGCTGCTGCTGCTGCTGATTAACGGGTAGGTGTGTAGAGTGAGGAAGGGGAGGGAAGAGGGGAGCTTGCGAGCAAGCAAGAAGGCCAGCCATCTGGGGACCGTCCATTAATAATACGAGGATTGAGAGTTGCGAGCGCGAGGGTCACACCGCAAGTAGGTATGTATGCGTGTACGCCTTCTACGTCACATGTTCCAGTGCGATGTCGTTTCGACTCTGTCCTCCTAGACAACTCATCGCGCAGCGGTCAGGTTGAGTAACAAGGCGTAATGCGTTACAATAGGCGGTTCTAGGCAGACCGAATCTAGCGAAGCTATTTCTACATATGTAGGTATGGTACATACTAGGTTAGTTCTATCACCATCACTCGATGGATTCATCAAACTTCGAAGAGCTCGAATACGGTACCATTTCCGACTCGCTCTGCGAACTTCCTATTTTCTTTTTCTGTCCTTTCTTTTCAGATGCCTGGTGGGGAATGTCTAATATTGAATCAGCTCGGGAAAGGAATCTGCGCTGTGGCGTGCGCAAGGGTGCCGATCGTGAGGGGACTATCAGATACAGCTGCAAGCTAATATGCATTAGACATGCCGTGCCTGTGAGCAATGGTTCTAGTAGATTAATGGTCTATGGGATACAGCCTATCATACGTAGGATATTCTAATATATGTAGCTGCTCGCTTATGATTGGAAGTACCGTGTCATAGTGATATGTGGAAGTTGTGATAGCTTCGGGGGTCTTAGAACCAATTCATTTGTCGGTATAGAAGAACTCTTTTACATATATATGCTGATTTCGCACTTAGACTTACGAGAATCATTATCGTAAAGTCCTTCTAAGTTCTAACATTACCTTATGCAGCATGTGATCTCGCAATAGATCGTCTTCCTCACCTCGATTCATAACGGTTGCATGCATGAAAGTGTATATTAATACCTGTCTCACCACCATTCAACCTCTTATTTTATAGGCTCAACATATTACTAGTCATCGCACGAAGCGCTGTATACCTAGGTAAATGAAATGGCGCTAGAGCTTTAATGCGATTTTCAAATAGGTGCTGCTATGGATATTATTATATAATGTTTAACTTAAGTAACATACACTATATTGCTGGGTTATCATAAAATTATAAACATCAATACCTATATAACTTAGGTAAATTAAACTAAATGAAGTTACAGTCGCGGTTATGAGCCAACGTGCAGCTTATTATAGAAAAGGGGGGCGCATAATAGGGGTTCTTACAGTGGTTAAATATACAAATATCCTCTGTAGGATTTTCCGCCTTGAAGCCCCTCTCTCATCTAAGCATACCCCTTGAGTTTACTATCACCATGGACGCAATATTTACAACATCAACGAGAATATCACAGCCTCCCATGCACTCGTAAGAACAAGATGAAAGAAAAGATGAAAGAATAGAACACCTTCTAAATTAGCTACACGATAAATCATCCGTATATGCTACATCATGCAAACACCAACCCCTCTGTGGTAAACCGCCACAAACCATGCATCCGCAAGAACAATGCTGGAGCGCCCCGTCAAACCCTTCCCAAAATCCCCTAAAAAACATTCATCCCTTTTAAGCACCTATTTTACCTCCCTAAGGTACATACATACATACATACATACATACATATGTGAAGCTAAAACCGACGCAGATACCACTGCACGTAAAATATCAAATACAGCACCATGCCGGCCAGCACCAGGATCTCCACCGCGCGCGCCGCGACGTTGTACATCTGGCGCCTGTTCCTGCGCCTGGAGCGCGCGACGAAGTCGCTGTTATCATTGACATGGGGGAACGGGGCGTCGCGCGGGACGGGCTCGCCGAGGAAGTGGCACAGCGGGGCCCAGCCGTCGGCGACGCGGAACTCGAGCAGGTTGCGGCCGGGGACCAGGGCGCGGACGTCGTCGTAGTGGCGGGCGAACACGGCCTTGCCGCGGCCGGGGAAGTCGCCCTCGAAGAAGGCGTCGAAGAACTTGGCCAGCATGGGGCGGTACATGGCGGCGGCCCAGCTGAAGCGCGAGAGCAGCCGCAGCTCGGGGTCGGTGGCGCGCCAGTACGCCGTGCGCATGGCCGACGCGTGCCAGGAGTCCGCGTCGCGCCCCGTGAGCACCACCTTGGCCTCGGGGTACGCCTCCACCAGCTCCTTGGCGAAGGCGCACGCCGGCCAGTCGCACACCGCCTGCGAGCCGCCGAGGAGCCGGTCCCAGTCCTTGCGCGTGAACGGCTCGCCCACGCCGTCGTACTTGGCCCGCAGCGCGTCCATCCAGAGAAGCGCGTCCGGCGGGTTCTCGATCGAGCAGCTCATCATGTGGTACGTGTCGATGTAGCCGAGCTGCTTCATGGCTGCTCGCATGGCTTTGTTGGAACGTTAGTTTTCATCCATCCACGAGTTTGAGATTCGAGATTTGGTGTCATTGGGGAGAGTGCTTACATGCTGTTCCTGTTCGGCCGCAGCCGAGTAGGAGCACTTTCATCGGGACTGTCCGAGTACACTGTCGTCGGTCGATGTCCGTGTCGCTTGTGAAGATGTCCGTGATCGGCTTGGGAGTGTATTTTGAAGCGTAGGCCATTCTTACGGTTGAGGTCTTGCTTCTTGTTCTGTAATGACTGTCTAGGTAGGTATGATTTCTCAGTGAGTTATCGAAGATGTGACAGTATCTCAAGGGTATACGGGGTTAGGGAAATCTAATCAACGAAATTCTAGAAAAGGGGTATCTCATGGGAATGCCTGGCACTTCCAACAATATGAGAGGTAGTGCACAGGTATAAGTGAGTCTACGGTGCTGTGAGTTAATAGTCAACAGCACATGAAAAACCTCAGGTCGTCTAGTGTATATAGCCGTCTCCGTTCTCGCTCCTTTCATACGTAGATCTACACATTAAAGGAGACTAGATCCTTGACATACATTAGCTACCAACACGTGTAGGTAAGTAGGTTCCATTCCTAACCCATCCTCCATACGTAAAGGAACGCGAGTACGCTGTAAGAGGGACCCAGTCTACCTATCTGGCAAGATGGCGTCAGATTAAATGGCCCATGTGCTAGCTTTGCTGCCCTACACCGTCCAGTTAACTATCCCTTAGACTACTTACCTAAGTAATATATACGAAAATGCGGTGATATGGTTAACGGTTACCTAGCATACCTAGGTAGCTATACAGCGTAGTATAGTACTATTAGTATATAGACCACTTGGTATGGGTTTCCCTAACTCGCTTCGACTGGAGAAGGGTACCTATGTATGGGAGACTACGTACGTGCATAACATTCATGAACTTATTTAGGCGCTAAACAGCCATATCCAGTAGTGGTTGGATCATAGAGCCACGACGACATTGGTGTGATCCGGTGTGCTAAACGTTATCAGATCCAAAATCATCCACGAGCACCGACCGGCCGGGTTCGGTAGTTCCCTGCATCATGCATTCACGTCTAGTACACTCCGGGCTGAAACTCCACTTCGAGCACCATGACGCGGTCAAGCCCAATGATATCTTGTTTTTGGCCATAACCGTTTGATGACGAGGACGCTACATTCGAATAACCTACCTACGCTAGGTACACATTACCTACTACTAGGTAAGTAGTGAATAATTAGAGAGGGTTTCTCGAGGAGTGAAGATTTTGAAACCCGGGAGGAAGGACGCGTAACCGCAATGAGCTCGCGTTAATTCCGCCATAAGACCGGATTGATGCTGGATGGGGGACGCGGGTTCGGAATTTCTAGCGTCGTTAGTCGTTTAACTTTTCTGAAAGCTGGAGTAGATAATAGGAATAAGCAACAAAAGTATGAAGTTCACTATTTTAATGAGTTAGTTTACTGTGATTTATGGTACTATTATTATGTAAGTGCTTAGGTGCTATTATCCATGGAGACCCGAGTCGCTGACGCGGATTGTTGCGATCCATGTTGAATGTGACGGCATTTTGATTTTCGCAAGATAGCGATCGTAATTATATAAAATTAATACGAATCAGTGGAGTAAATATTTATTAGTCTGTTAGTTACTAGTTAGTGTAGGTGACGATGCATGATTCCTAGTTTTATAAAGCAACTGTTAGTAATGAGAGTCCAAGATGAGTTAGAAATCTTAACACCCACGACGCGATTACAACATCAAAACCATCTATTGCAGCATTAATATTGGAACCGGCCCACTATTGCAACTATTCTAGGATCTCGGTTATCAACTATTTGGGTAAATACCTATTTATAATTAATTTAGGTTAAATTCTTAAGAAATATGTAAATCAAGTAATGTCCGGATTAAAGGGGCTTCATGTCGAATTCATAGATTCAATATTGACCTGTGCGTAGATGTGCTTCAGTGAATGATTTAAATGGGCGACATACCTTGAAGTGATCTCCATTAACCTCCAACCGAGGATCTGATTATGCACATGGCCTTCAATATCCATGCGAGTGAGCGATCCCTATGCAGGGAGTTGTGGATGCTGCATTTCGTAGACAGCTCCGAACTTCGCAACGGCAAAACATGCAGCAGTGTAGTATTGGTCTATAATCAACTCAAAGGATGATCATTCATTCCACGATGAACTTCAAAACATAATAAATTAATTCGTACCTAGGTAGTCTAGACTCTATTCATGGCTTGGCTCAGTAGTTGATACTCGCCGGTACGCTCTCCGCCGGTTATCCCACGCCACGATTCCCATCCGCAGAAGTATGCCTATGATAAAAATACCACCACATGTCATAGCAATCTGAACTGCCCAAGCTGCGTCGTCCGTCATGTTAAAGCCATAAGTATACGCGAGCTGTGGTGTGTCAATGGATAGTCCCTGTTGGGATAGGGGTGAGATCAGCCCCGGGCTCACCTTGCCTTTTATGGCTTGTACATCGAGATGTTCGCTGGCGCCCAACATGTACCCTTCGGAATGAACGGCTACCGCCCTCAGATACCGCGGGTACGACTTTCGTATTTCGAAGGCGGTTTCGAAGCCCGTCCTCTTCGTCCGATTCAACTCTTCCCACTCCTGGTCCGTGGCGTTGGAGCTGTCGGACCCCTGAAGAATCCACTTCGACACCTCCGTCGCCCCATTCCAGCTCACAAAGAAGCTCCAGTTTCTTGCGCCATTCAGTCGCTGGGCTGATGCCGGACTTGTCTGCGGCCAGCCGTGCCATTCGTACTTGTACACTCGGTAGGACTGCACCTAGGTAGTTTGACTATGGAAAAACGCCTGGCACAGTTGCGTCATGCCAGAACGACATCAATAGACTTAGCAACTATCGAGAAGAGAGCTAGTGACAGGTTGCCGGTGCTAGGGGAGTCCAGTAGCGACGATGAGAGTAGCGATGCCGAATCAGTAAAATCCAAGAATGGATCCGAGAACATTACGTGGATGTCTCTTCCTCGAAAAGACCAACTAGCAATTATTTTCCTGTGTCGCCTTGTCGACTTTTTACAAGTCGCATCTTTAAAGGCCTATGTCTTCTTCCAACTGAAGAGCCTCGACAGCAAGCTATCTGATTCCCAGATTTCAAACCAGGCTGGCATATTACAAGGTGCCTTTACCGGCGCCCAGGTCCTAACTGCGTTTCTTTGGGGTAAAGCTGCGGATGCAAGCTGGTGGGCCGTTGCTGTCGTTTCGGCTTTGGGGTGCGCGTCGGCAATGCTTGTTTACGAAGAGAGCGGCCATGAGATCCTCCTCGAGGGCGAAGAGGATGAGAAGCTTTTGGGATAGAAATACAGAGGAGCTTGGGATTCATGGGAAGGCTTACTATACCCGGTGCTGGTTCAGGATATCTTAAGGGGTGGTGGGATTTACTTTTTACATCTTCGAGAAACATAGCATAGGTACATACATGGCACATTGAGTTACTTTGTTTATTTTCTTAAGCGTTACATCTGATGTAAGGTTGACTCGTGATGACGATACCTCGGCCTGGATGTTTATAGCTCCATATATCCAAGCCTTCTAGACCGTTTCCTTGTATCCAGGTAGGATGCGCCAGGTACCTCGAAGACGTGATCGACGACGCTAGACATATAT
Organism: Jackrogersella multiformis; assembly: GCA_902806575.1. Classification (NCBI taxonomy): domain Eukaryota; kingdom Fungi; phylum Ascomycota; class Sordariomycetes; order Xylariales; family Hypoxylaceae; genus Jackrogersella; species Jackrogersella multiformis. The sequence continues at coordinate 496,689 of CADCXD010000009.1, read as the reverse complement.
TTCCCAATTAGGATTCATCTATGGATCGGATTGGTGCGCATCTAAGGCAAGACTAGGTTCTCCGCACATTCGGCATTCGTATACGAACTATATAGTGAATTAGGCCGAACTGTGGAGTGCGGAGTCAGTGGCACCATCTTTACCCCGGGTTTACCGTAGCATCACCACGGACGTTGTCGACATAATTCCTCCAATTCCTCCGCCCACTGGCGATGGCGGGAAAACTCAAGTTGGAACACTTTCGTCTCCTCGGACTACTAAAGATGTCTATTTATTCTATCCCAAGGAATGGCAGGCGATTAAAATCACCTATTTGGTTCATATCGAATCGCTCGAGGTAAAAACAGATCGGCTCACAACATGTATACCCCTTCTATTCTCCTCGCGACGGCTCTAGCTAGCACTATTGCTGCAAGTCCCACTGCACTGCGGCAAGCCCCGAACTATGTTGGCTACCTGATCTCGACCTTCAGCGATCCCGTCCCAAAGGTTCAATTCCACCTCTCGAACGGGAACAACGCATCGAGCTTCAGCTTTTTGAACGGAGGTAATCCGGTTCTAGCTTCGAACGTCGGGTCGAAGGCTGTGAGAGATATATTCCTCGCTACGGATTCTGCCCGGTCCGAATACTACTTGCTTGGTACCGGTAAGTCTACATATCGCTCGGACTTGAAAACTAGTTCAATTCGGCTAATAACCTCCCAGACCTCGATGTCACAGTACCTGGATTCTCATGGAATGTAGCCACACGCCAGGGGAGCCGCGGCATCGTCATTTGGAAATCGACTGACCTAGTCAACTGGTCCTCCGAGTCCCTGAGAACGTACGCAGTATTCCTCTTGCCTTAAAAAACCCCCTTAGAACCCCATCTCTAATAATCCCGCGCTTTGTAGCATCGAAACCCCAACCGCAGGCATGGCGTGGGCCCCCTCGGCCGTCTGGGACGACGCGACGTCGCAGTACTACCTATTCTGGGCGTCGCGGCACTACGCGGCGTCGGACGTGAACCACACGGGGACGGCTAACCTGGACCGGATCCGGTACGCGACGACGCGCGACTTCGAGACCTTCAGCGAGCCGCGGGACTACCTCGCGCTGCCGGAAACGCCGGTCATCGACCAGGAGTTCCAGTACCTGGGCAGGCCGGGCGCCTTCGCGCGCTTCTACAAGAACGAGACCACCCAGCAGATCGTCGAGGAGGTCACCACCGGCGGCCTGTTCGGCACCTGGACTCGCGTCGGCTACGCCACCACGGATATCCCGCGCGAAGGGCCGGCCTCGTTCGCTGATAATGTCACGCCCGGGCTGTACCATCTGTTTCTGGATGACTACACGCAGTACATACCCTACCAGAGCTCGAATATCCAGGCTGCGGGCTACACCAAGTCGAGCACGACTGGTTTCCCGACGGGCTTGAAGCATGGCTCCATTACGCAGCTGACGCAGAAGGAGTACGATGCTCTGGCTGCGGCGTATCCCGCGTAGAGGTGGCCTGATGACTTGGATAGCATGGGTATAGCAAGTGTGATATCTGCGTCCTGACTTAGGTTTCTATGGATTGCAATTAATGCTACAGCCTAGGTGTTTAATGGCCAATTTCAAAGTTATATGGAAAAATCTCATGCTGAATGGTTGAAAGCGATTAATGAAGTATACGTGATTCGGCAGGACTAAAAGTAATAATCCATTCACCGAGCAATTTCGAGCTGGGGTCGAAAGGTGTAATATGTATTCACCCATAGAACTAGCTAGCTGTGTATCATAATCCAGTATAGTCTTTATTCTTATAAACACATCACTGGACAGAGCCCATTTTGGCTCGGCAGAGCGTTCCAAACCTCCACTTTTCCTTCCTGGTTTTACGTCCCTTTTGGCCCGTGAACAATCACCAGCGGATGCCTCGTGTTGATGGGCACGGATGTATTTGTATAATTCCGTGGTGCTTCTTTCTAGTCACTGACCGGTTCCCCTTTAACGTAGTATGGGTCTTCGTTATCGAATAGGACGACGCGAAAAGGGTTGCCTGGTTGTGACATGGTTGACTGGATGGAGTGGTTAGTCGGGTGAGAGAGTGAGGGATGAGCTTTGGACTTACCGGGCCCGGCAGTAGGGCGCTTCGCTTTGATGTACTGGTTGCTAGGGGCAGGCAACAGGACTATAGTCTGTAAAAATACGGAGACTGTTATGGTCTTCGATAATGAGTAGAAAGGCGTCAATTATAACGAGACTACCCTCCCTAATGATGAAGCTAATCCTTAGGTTGAATGGGACATTGTTTGGGATGATTCTTGGGAAGGTATGGTTTGTGATGAGGTCGTACGTTTCGATGAAGTGGGTACGAAGATAACGGTGTCCAGCCGTTTGGACTTGAGAGCTTTTTCCTCCTAAGGATCGCCATGAATGGCCACTTCGTCTGTGTCAAGGGGGTGACTGGATGCCAACGTAGATATGTTAGTAATATGGACAAATGAACATTAAAAGGAATCAAAACCGAAATTTGCTATGTTGGGCAGGTAAATAGGGATATTTCGGGGATACAAGGGAGTTAGGATGAGGACGATGATGATGATGATGATGAATCTGTTTTCGTCCGAGAGGACGTATGTATCTAAGCTAGCTACATACATCGAAGCGTTGTGTAACGCAAGGGACGTTCAGAGTACCCCGGAGGGCAGAGCTGGAGTGCCGTTTGACATAGTAGGATGAGGACGAGACGAGTAAACGATGCTTACCTCTGCCCATATATGGTAGGAAATCCTCCTCCATATTGGCTGAATCGATTCCTAATATGAGGGGCAATCAGATTCACCCTGAAATTCTGATGCTTATGAGTTCATTTACGTCTCGCGGACGTGAAGATTGCATACGTAATCATACACATCGGCGCACATATTACTTGGTGCGTAGGACGGCCAAAGTTCATGGCCGCAGAGCTGGCGTTCCGCCCCTTGGTGGTTGTCAGGGAAATAAAGGTGATATCGAGATGATGATGATGATGATGATTTTGTTTACGCCCGAAGGGCTAAGAGTACTGCCCTAAAGGGCCAGATCTAGAGTATTGTTCGACATAGGCGGTTGTCTCTTATTAGACAAAGAAAGGAATGTGAAGGAGGTCTTAAGAGGGAGGGTCGTGTAGAATCGCGGTACGTACCAACGTAACGCGTCACTTTTGTGCACTTAAATTCACCTACATGGTATGTTATGCACATAAGTACCTACCTAGGCGCTGAAGAGACTCATTTATCCCGTTCTCGTCGTCAAGGAAAATATTAATTATATTAGGTACTTATTATTAAACCCCTTTTTATACTTACATATATTTAAGCAGCAATTTTATTATTATAAACCTTTAAAAAATAAATTATAATATTTCGTTTAATTATTATTATAAACCTTTTTAAACATTATTATTAAAGTATATAATAATATAACTTATTTAAAATTAACATTAATTACCTCGTTTTCGTTAAACTTAATATTAAGTGACTCGAGATTTAATCCGAATACACCAGGGTTAGGGTTAAGGTTAAGGTGCCAGGTTTACACTGAGAATGTAATATGTACTAAATACCTACCTAGGTACTTAAGTAGGTAAGAAGTACTTATTCTTTATGAAAATAATCTGATATGAGTTTAAGATACTGATATTATATCATTGCAATGCAGACACTTGTCAAAGCTCTAAACACGATTAAACCGACGAGCTTACCTAGTTAATTACCGTGATGAGGAGCGAGTTCCAAGAACCTACTGACCACTGTTAAGAGGAACTTAGACTCCTGCTCGCGATATTCAAGTTTCTGAAAGGGAGCTTGATGCCAATACTATTTCTGTTCATGATGCTGTCACGACTGACGACTGAAGACTACTAGACGCGACAAACTCAGGGGTCGACGCCATCCAGAATGTAGCTATCTCCCATCGCAGACAAATACTGTAACCGTTAGGTAACCCATCCCGTCAGAGCGTTCACCAACACCTCCCCCCTGTGAGAGGGAGTCAGAGAGGACGCGGACTGCCGCCTTCGAGGGGCTGTAGGGTGTGAAGTCGGCGAAACTATAAAAGGACACGAAAGACCCAGTGAAGATGAGATGCCGCGCCACCGGTGGAGTGGGGTTCGCTCTCCCCGTTTTGGCCATTAGTGGCGGCATCTACATATGCAGCTGGTCGTAGCCAGGAGTTGAGGACCGCATCACGAGAGCGCATTCGGGCGCCGTGGTAACGTCGGCAACGACGTAGTCAAAATGTTGTGTCTCGGGTGGGCGAGCACCTTGCTGGACAACAGCTAACGCCACACTCCGTTCTAGTCCTATGTCATAGCAAGGGAAAATAGGGGGCTAAGTGTTACCTATCTATATATAGCGAAGCCTACAAATTCCATCTTCTAATTTGCCGAGATTTCACAATGATTATGATACTTGCTCCCCTTTCGGCTAGCTTCTGATCTGCGTTAAGGCCTAGCCCTGTTCAGCCCCCAGTGATGAAGATAGTCCGAGGTATTTTCAATACGGCGTACACAGTCCACACTAGGTTGTATTAAAAAGGAGGTGAACATACCCTTCTATTAGCGGGGAGCTTGTTCTGTAGGAGACTGTTAGAGTGACTAAGCAAGGTGATTGCCTAACTAGGCGTGTATGCCGCGCTATCGATGCCATGTTATTCTAAAGAGTAGTTATATCAAGAACCTTTAAGCTGTCCTTGTTCTTCGTAAGTTTTGGTATGGCCCCTTGTAAACTCGGGGATATTTCTATTGACTACTTATTATCCTTTGAGCAAAGCAACTGTATTAACTTCGCTAGTTCTTCCCATTTCTGCTCATCATCCTTGGTTTGTGTAAGTACCTCAGTTACAGGGTTGAAAACATCATACACAGGCAAGTATTTCCTATCCTGCTTATGGTGACCCTTCTTTTGAATCATATCAAGCGCCTGCTTCATTTTCGTCCTATCTTCTAATGATTCGGCAAACTCTTTAAATGCTTCCACGTTACGATCTTTTGTCTCGGTATACCGAGCCTGCACCAGTCTAGCGAGGTACATGATCAGTGATGCCAGGCCGGTAGCAAGAGCCGTGCCGGCGGATGACCCGTCGTGATACTTGACTGGGCCTTGTGACCTAGGATTTTTGGCCTCCGCGACCTGATTTCCTGGGAAGTACTGTGATACATCCTGTTAGTTGGTACCTTCCACTTGAAAAGATCTATTAAATCTTTAATAATATAAAGGGGGTTGGACAAGAAGTATAGATTTGTACTAACCCAATCAATTCTATCTGGCGTCTCCGTCGACGGATCACGCTGGCCGAGCCAAAGTGCAGCACCAATGCGGAAGATATGCTCTGGCTGCTGACAATATGGGAATGCCTTCATTGCAGTGGTCTGGATGTCATCGCTCGCTGAACAAAACATAATAATGCCTTCTTTCTTCACATCATCAATCGCATTTTTGAGCTGGGTGTAGGAATAGGAATGGTTCTTCACAAGTTAGTATGGGTTGCTTTCGTTCCGAGCTTGTCTTACCTCATTTGTCTCTCGGTTTTGGATAGTCCATGATGCCGAAATAATCTTGACCTTGAGCGCAATGGCGGCCCGGATAGCTTCGGCAGCGCTGTGGGCTGAAATAGTTCGCCTATGACTGTGCGATAAGCCGCAGTCTATTTTGATGACGAAGAGGTCGACCCAGGGATTAATACGCAAAATCATATTGGCCATGACGGTGCCGTGGCCACCACTAGAGCAATGCCAGGGGTTCTCTGTTTTACGATTGGAAGAGTGGAAACTGAGACCATTAATCTTTACCATTCTATCGTACATGTCAACGCTACCAAGGTTCACTCCATCGTCGATAAGCGCAACCTATGGCCAGAAAAAAAATTGGTATGTAAGCAAGATGCTAGGTAAGTCGAAAAGGGAAAATCAATATGCGTACTCTGACTCTGTTATTTGGAGAAAGTTCTTTTCGTACCGTAGGTGACACAGCTTCACGGAAATTGTCCATGGCGTCGACCCAGACATGCTGTTTCGCGGTTGTGTCATCATCAGTGTACTCAGACGCCCCTTCGCCGGCATGAACACTAGTAAAGTGATTCCCTGTATGGTTGTGGATGACGAATTCGATCTTAACCACTTTCGGGGATTCCCTAGGTCGTACAGGCTCCTTCAATATGTCCTTATTTTCTTTTCCCTAGAATAAGAAGATTGGCGTTAGTATTGTCTGTCAGATAGAACTGTTGTATAAATGATCAACGCACCTTATCTGGGTCGGGAAAGGCCACATTTGGGTATGTTTTCAGAGTATCCTTGAATTGTTTCATAACCACACTCATTCTATCTTTAGTTTCGAGGCCCTAAATGATATAGTAGCGTTAGTATGTGTCGTGAAAAAGATACCAATAAATAAAAACCCTGTTAGATAACTGTGAACACACCGGAGAAACATGAATGTAAATCTTTTCCACGTCGGTAATTGACTGGAGCCTAGGGATACCCTCACTGCACCCCCAGCCTTTCAGCACAGTCTGATTGCCACTCCAGTACAAGTGTACTACCTTGATTTTGCAGGCGGCGAAGGCGATAACATCGGTGCTTAAATCAGGCTTACGCCAATCCCTTCGGCAGTCATTTCGTTAGCCAGATATACTGGGGGCGGCCCGTTTTAGCATAATAGTTTCCGTGAACCTACCAAGTCTGAATTGAAATTGGATTATGAATAATCTGGTCCTTTGTAGAGTCTTTCCCCCGAATTGCTTTCTCAATAGCGGCATCTGTATGTGACGGCATATGTCTATCTTCGACCTCAAGTCGCAAAATTTCGGTCACATTGAGCTCATTGCTCAGTTGACTGAATACATCTACGAGATCGGTACGTCCAAATTGAGGACTCGGGGTTTCTACATTGTCTGCTGGCGGTGAAATGGCGGGACGGGTAGCCGGGATGTTGACATATGAAAGGATGTTACTAAATTTACTATCTTTCATCCGATCTAAGAGCTCCAAAATCTTCTTGGTCTCTTGCAGGCCTCTTGCATCGAAATATAGATTTGTAGGCCAAGCTAAGAAGGCAGTTATGTTAGTGGGAGTACTTCAATGTTTCATTATGATTTTGAAAGGGTCGGCCCAAACTAAGAGATGCTTACCCTCAGCACCTCTACCGTAAATAAGGCCACGGGCGTCTAAGTCTGGATTTGTCCCGAGGTAGTGAGCCTTGAGAAAGTCGGACAAGGCTGTAGCTATTTTTGCGCCGGCGGAATTTGCTTGTCTGCTTGAAGTCGCCGGAACTAGCTTATTGCCAGGCGGTAACATCTGAGACTGGTGCTGAACCGGAGTGATGTTTTTGGTAGTGTCGATGGTAGGTGCTTTCTTTAGCTGATGTCCTTGTGGGAAAGTGGCAGTGGCGGTTAAGGGGGCAGAGGTATTCATGGCTACCTTCTGATTTCCTATCCAACGGTCACTTGGGGCACTGTCTTGGCTAGGATTCTTCTGCGGCTTCTTCGTGGGACCGCTCCCCTCGACCTGGCTTCCTTCCGGGCTTTCTGGCCTTTGAATTCGACTGGGGGGCTTCTTTGGACGTGTAAGGAGCGGCACCGATCTCTGCGTCGCCCGAATCTCCCTTTCTTTCTTGGCATCGATGATAATATTGCGGCAGTACATGATCGGAGACTCTCCCTTAAAATTAAACAGCGTTTTATTCTTGTTCATGACTTTATCGGCTCTGAGGATCAAGGCCTTGACAATTTCGGTGTATTCGATTCCCCTGTCGTTGCATTGTTTTACGTGCATGGCATAATGAATTGGCGTGTTGCCTTCGTCGTCAGCAGTCGCAAGCGTTTCTGGCTTGGCTTTGAGAGCAAGCTTCCTCAGCTGATCCAAATATAGCTTGTTGTCTTCTAGTGATTTCTGCGGCAGTGATTTTTTCCCGTAACGATTGAGGGGCCAGGCAAATAGGTGGTGTATGCAATTCCTTTTGTTATGGTCTTGATGATGTAAGAAATCCGGAAATTTGTCCTTGAGACATTCCTCAACACAGTCGATAAATTCATCGTTCCCGTAAATCAGGGCCACGTCAAGGACTAACCTCCCCTTCGGTTCATCCGAAGACTGGGTCTCGTTTGTATGTTGTTTTCGACCAACAAGGAGATAACGTACCAGTTGCTTGCGAACATCTTTGTCCACCTCGCAAAACCTTTTTTTTGAGCATGCAAGGATGTGGAGTGCTGTCGCTCGAAGAGGATCATTGCTATCCTCCTTTCTGTTGGCCAGCGTCTGCTTCTTGTATTCTTCGAGAGGTGGAATGCCTTGGCTTCCGGTGCTGCTATCCCACCGTCTCTGATTTCTCGAGAGAAGCTCTAATACATCTTTACATTGTTCGTCAAGCAGTAGATCCTTCCATACCTTCTCTTCATTGCTTAGCTGAGTGGATTCGGTGATCTCTTCCTCGTATGTCTCATCGTTGAAGAACTCATCCTCTATGTCACTGCCAGGCATGTCTCTTGCTAATGTGCTCACGGAAGCAAATGCTCAGGTGGAAATAAAATAAAATATTAGAAGGAAACGCACGTCGGGGGTAAGATATGGTGAGTTATCAAGTCCCCCGCACGGCTTTGCTTCCCCTCGGGCAAACATAGAAGAAGCTGAAAGTATGTAGCTATACCTCAAATGTACATTCTTGGAGATAAACACATTTTGTGCTTACACCCTCATGCAACTTCAGCACACAACATACCCTTGCAAAGTGCTCACATCATTAACTCCACCAATCGATTGACGATTCGTAGCTAATCGTCAGCTTACCTCTGCAAGCCTACTTCTTTAAACAAGGAGTTTTTTTTCCCTTTTCAGTAGATAGCTACATATGTAAATAGGTAATGTAATCGGACGGTGTGTAGTTAAAGGTTCAGCTTCAATAATTAACATTACCAACGCCACCTATTTAACCTTACATATTAATATTGGATTGAGCTTGGAGGAAGATAACTTACCGACTTTTAATTGTTATTAATGTGAAGTATGCACTTACACTTACACCAAAGGGTCCTAAGATTGTTATTGATACTGGGCCTCGTGGTTCCTACGTACCTAGGTAAGTATAAATCTCACGAAATACCTAGGTAAACAAGGATACTATAGTGAACTTAAGAGGCAAGTCAAAGGATATTACCTTAAGCAGTAAGCAGTAGGTTTGAACGTGGATTCTATTAATATTCTTTTCTAAAAGGAGTGAAGCTAGATATTATAATTCGACTTCTACCGAGAATAACGTTCGCAATCGGGTTCGTATATGTAACCTCAGATTAGGTATACATACCTAAAGTATTGTTGTATGCCACCAGCTGATTCTGCTTCTCCCTCCCTTGGCTAAAGAGGGGAGGGGGAAGGGTAGTGGCATGGGAAGGGAGTGTACACGGGGCAAAACCCAAGAGTTGAGAACCGAGAAAGTGCTCTTAGGCTAAGGTATGCAAGACAAGTTCTTTAGTATGTGGTATAGAGCAGATAATACCATTACTCCGGTCAATTAAGCATTCCAATAATCTCTAAGGTAAGGTCGATTTAGTTTCTTTGATGGTCATGACTTTCTTGGTGCTATTTCCAGTTGTAACCATTGGCTTTGAAGCCTTGATAGCATCCTCGAATGTTGAGTAGAAGGTACAATCCCATAGCTTGTTTAGATCAGAGTCAAAATTTGAGCTTGAAATGATATTTCCCCCCAGTTTGTTGACTGGAGCGCGTGTTGGGACAATCTCTATTGGACGGTCGGGGGCCCGAAATCCCCAGAGAGGTGCTTTCAGTCGGGTCTTCAAGTCAGGCGTAACCTGAACGGTAGGATAGAGATAGAACTCCTCATTGTTTTCCCGTGTGAGCAAAATGCAGGCTCTAAAAAGAGACACTATGCCACTCATCTGCGATTTATTTTCTGATAGCGACCACTGGCTAAGATAGCGGTTACCCCAGCCGTCGACGGGATTGTCTCCCACCACTTCAGCGGCGTGAGTTGTGATCTTCTCAACCGACGTCTCGACATGAACACCAGCGTTCCCGGACATGACAGTTCCGCCCTGGATTCCGACATCGCCACCAACGATCCTTGTTACGGTCTCAGTAGTCCTCATCATTAGGTGCTTTGCGTAAGGCGCGACTGCGGTGACGGTGGGCCCTAGGCTGGTACTGCCTTTCTTTGCTTTGAACTCAAATGAGATGCTCGCATCCTTGATGCGGGTGGACCGGTAAGAGAAAAACTTGAAGTCATAGACTAGGAGGGTAGCAGGTGTTTTTGAATCTTGGTCCAGTGTTCCATGAACGATGGCAATGGCAACGGCATCGACATTGAAAGCCGGTCTCTTTCTTCGGCCACCATAGAATCCGATCGCTACCTCTTCCTGAATCTTCCTAGGTCCTTTGCTGCAGTGGAAATCTTTTGAATGATAGTTAGAGCCTCTCCCAGCTATAGAGGCTTCGAGGAGCAATGCGGGTAGTGTATTTAGCTACTTGCCTCCGGCTTCGGCATCTGGGGTCAATTCCAAGTTGAACGAGGCCGCGTCTTCAGCCCTTGGAGAGTACCGTGCAATTTCAAGCTCCTCGTCGTAATCAGATTCCTCCCCGCTCACCCAGAGCTCGGAATCAAAGTCGGAATCGTCCATTAGCAAAGATTTACGGAAGAAGACACGACACGATTGATGTTAGGGAATATAAGCCCTTATTGTTTGGCTGTATCACTGAGTGAGAGGTAGCAGAAAGAGGCTCGCTGGTAGTAGTGTGTGTTGAAAGACTAATAACGCCTGACCTTCTCCTGATAGCCTTGGGACCTTCGGCCCCCCTATATATACAGCTGGAGGGTCCTCTTCAATATTGTCCCCTGACAATTGAAGACACGACACAATTTGTTTGAGGACGACTTGTCAAGATGACAACGAGGCTGGCTTATCTTGGAGAAAGACGACCACCTCGCTTACTGCATTTCGATGTGACGACCCTTTCAGCTCGGCATGTGGTCGGTGCAACGCTTCGGCTCCTCCGTCCCCTAGGTAATTGTACCAGTCATGTATCTGAATACATACGACGCCTTCTTTGCCTACTCAAAAGATAAACCCCACTTTCTCACTTCAGCCCCTTCCTTCTCCCTATCCTGCTAGTCCAAGATAATGTTTTTGTCAACTCTTCTTCAATGTATTAACAATGTTACTACAGAAGAAGCTCGCTGATTTTCCACACATACTCATTTCCCAGCCATGTCATATTCTTCGGGTACAATGGAAATGGACAAGGCCGAGGAAGTAGCTTTAGCAAGCAACAACAGTGACACAATCGTTTTCGGGCGACTTATGCTCAAAGATACTAAGCCGCCGTTATTAGGGGATCAGAAAAGCAATGTGCCACTAATCGAGTAAGTATTTATATACTATCATAGTGTGTATCTACCATCAGCATATCAGACTAAGAGGATTCTAACATCAGATATTGCATTTAGTGTAGTACATGTTACGGCACTATGCTCAGAAAACGATAGGCACCAGCTCTCAGAACTTCTAGATTCGGCGGGTAATACAAAGAGAAGGGAGCTCGTGTTTCGAAGTGGTCTGTCTAGCTTCCTAGCGGGAGACCTTATCCAAGAATCCGTTTGTCAAGAAGCGGTGTGTCTCCTTCACGATTTACTAGCTGCAAGACGACCGAACACTTCAGTCAGTACTATAGATCCAGCACATGACGCAAGGAGAGCCATCGTCTTCGTGGCTTATGATCTTGGCGCTGTTATAGTCAAGCAAGCGCTTTCCATTGCTGGGGGGTTTGAGAATAAATATTCTGGTATTTTCTGGAACACGTCAAGAGTGGCAAGTTCCCCCAGTCATATACTACACCACAGGAAATTCTGACAACGACGCTTCAGATCTTCTCCGGATGTCCGCAGCGAAGCATTGATACATGGGGCATGATATCAAAGCTCTGGACGTTTCTGTTAGATAAATTGGACATCAACTCCCAGCGTTTCCTCAAGCCACAAACAGTAGATAATCTTGCACATATGACAATACAGACGAACGAGGCATTCATTGGTTCTAAAATTGCGCTACGCACGCATATCATCCATCTCTATGCCGGGGAAGACGACGCAGGCATGATACATCCTGTAAGCAAACCACCTCTTCTTAATTGTGCTGCTGGAGGTTGGTGGGTAGTATTAACATGCTCAAAGAGTATGGACGCCTTTACTGCAACAATGGGTCTTCCTTCAGAAACAGCCATCCAGGAGCGGAGCGGGAACGAGTCAACACCGCGATTTCCCGGTCTAAGCAACATAATTGCTTACAATTTAGAGAGTATGAGGTCTATCCTTGAGTAGATTTCTTGTATATTAATGGATAAATTCTTCTCTAGATTTGGTTTCCCATCCTGATTGGTTACCCATCGAGCAGGCACTTCTGGCCATAGCAGCTCCACCGCGAATATCACAACTCGATCCCAGAGAAGTTGCGATACTTATACCAGCGGTAAATTCACAAGAGCACGAACATTGGAAGAACTTCCGCGGGCCTCAGATATTGCAAATTCAAGGACATTCTCAGCGAATTACACACTGTGTCGCGGATCAAATCATGCTCAAAGGAAGAGCCAAATTACGACAGCAACGTAATTACAGCTTCACAGACTATACTTCCTTCAGCTTTGATTCACTAGACCCCCGACGTCGTTCTATCCCTGATATGATAATCTCTGTCCTCCTTCAAACCATTTCTGGCAACTTTACGGGTAGTATCGACAAGAGTTTTCATTTACTCCGAGATATGTTTCTCATGCGTTAGTATTCATTTCTAAGTATTAGTATACATAATATCCGAGCTCCTTGACTCAGATTGCTAACCTTTCTATATCGCCCAGGAGGCGGGTGGACTGACAAATCAAGTATCTCCATGTTTGAGGTGGCCCGGACATATTTCTTCAGTGAGGATGCTACTATCATCCTGCACGACTTTGATGAATGCGACCAAAACAGTCGGAGGGCCTTCTTAAACTATTATTCGACTCTAGAAAAGAAGACAGAGCTCCCTTTCAAGTTGGTCATTACATCACGGGAGCCGAACGCCTTGGCGGTTGAACTTGAACAGTGGCCCAAACTTAACGTCGATGCCTATGTCACCGACATTGCATCCGAGTCTCGGAGATTGTTGACTGATCTGATACAGCTGTGTCCTGGCGGTCCCAAGAGACAAGAAATGCAGGTGCACTTAGACAAATTATCTGTGATGGAACAAACCACCCAGGATACAATACTGGGGTGGCTTTTCGATCATACGAGCTGGCCAGATAACCCATCGAGTCACTCTCTTTCTGAGTTCACACAACTCTTGTCACTTGTCTCTACTTTCGATACGCTTGAAGGGGTCCTGGACAAGATAATCCGGTCCGATGAAAATTCTGATCGGCTCCGTTGGGTTTTGAGTTGGCTACTGTGCAGTTACCATCCTCTCAATCTCAAAGTGCTTACTACGGTTATAGAGTACTATAATAGGTTCAACGCTACTGGACCTGAGCCCCTGATACAGCCTGTGCCAATTCAATCTCTGATGGGAGCGCAGGAACAGCTGAGGTCTTGGCTTCGTATGTTCACCGACTTCAGGTATGACCAAGCGACTATCCGCGCCGACATTATGAGTCTCCTAGTCGACAACACAGATACTGCTTCATACATATGGAACGAGGTTAGACATGAAGCGCATCAAAAGCTAGCCGAATTTTATCTTGCTTATCTCAAGTCAGACGAGGTGGTTGCGTCGCTCAAGGATATAGTCTTACTGTACGAGTCCGCATTGCGGGAACAACAACAGCGATTTGAAGTAGCCACTTTAGTTCTTCCAACGGACCAAGGACTCCTTCTCTACGCAATACAAGCATTGCCTTATCACCTCTCTAAGTGTTCATATAGCTATCAAAGCACTGGACTTTCGTTCTTCTTTGATAAGCGAACTACAGCTGTCTCAACATTGTGGGCGAAGGCGTATTGGGCAATGAGCAATCCTCTTTCCCGGACCCCAGTACCCCCCGAATCAGCCTTGCCAATTTGTGCCAGCCTTGGGTTCCTCAATCTTGAGAAGTTGAACTCTGAAGCCGAAACCGAAACCTTACGGATACAATGTATGAGCTCAGCAGTCATCGGCGGCAAGGGCAGAGAGGTGCTGAGCTTCTTTACACCAAATAAGCTCACAATCTCCATATGCATGGAACTTCTGCTCTCGGCCCTTCAAGCAAATGATCAGACTACAGCGCTGGACCTGACACAACGCGTTCTTTCCCATCCTGAATGGCATATCCATACACAGCCCTGGCCTCAGTTCGCAATATGGTCAGCTGTGTGGTTAAACATGGTGGAGCTTACGAAAATACTGCTCGACAATGGTGTAGGTGTTGACGTTGAGCCAAATGCCGAGCTGATGATAAGGAGTTATCCTTCAATTCTCCATATGGCATCTATGCTGAATCATCCTGCCATTGTAGAGACTCTACTTTCTCGAGGTGCGACCTCGAAAGCACCAAACCTGACTCTTTATGCAAATTTTCAAACCGCGGCATACCGGGGCCACACTGACGTGGTCCAGAAGCATCTGAACCATAATCCTTTATACATAAAAGATAGGCAACCTCATACCGCTCTGTGGGCTGCCACTGAGTGGGGTTCCTGGAATTCTGTAGGCACACTTATCGATGCGGGCGCGGATGTCGACGAGCCGCAGGGCCAACCTAGCTATGACTACCGCATGTGGACACCCCTAGCCTTCGCATGTAGGGAAGGCCGTTTAAAAACTCTGGAAGCGCTCTTGGACGGGGGCGCTAATGCCAACGTCATCGGCCCCTATGGAGTAGACACGCCACTCTGGTTTTGTGCCATTGATAACCCCAATGTCGAATGCGTCCGGATTATGCTCAAATATAACGCCGATCCTAATCACGACTTCATCGACCCACCGCTGTTGATAGAGATGGCAAACTCTAGCCATGATATCGCCTGTATTCTTCCTATCTGCGATGCTCTCCGTGGCGGAAGTCAGCCCATCAACCCCAACGCAACAAATGACGATGGGCAAACGGCTCTCATGTTGGCCTCTCAGTCTGGCAAACTTGGTCTGGTCCAGTGGCTATTGACAAACGGTGCTGATCCTGATGTTCTAGATTACTCCGATAAGTCTGCTCTATACTTTGCCATTAGCAACGAGCACGTCGATACCGTCGCTGCTCTGTTAGAAAACAAGGCGCGGATTGATGTAGCTCACACCTGTGGTGAAGAGCCTCTCCTATTTGATTCTATATCGTATCCTGAGATTATGCGGCTGCTGTTAGACTTTCATGCAGATGTCAACCTTCCAAACTCATCCGGTAACATGGCCATCAATGAAGCTTCATCAGCAGACAACGTGGAAATTGTCAGGATGTTAATAGAGAAGGGTGCTGACATTGATCATAAGGATAGCATTG
This sequence comes from Jackrogersella multiformis, assembly GCA_902806575.1. Classification (NCBI taxonomy): domain Eukaryota; kingdom Fungi; phylum Ascomycota; class Sordariomycetes; order Xylariales; family Hypoxylaceae; genus Jackrogersella; species Jackrogersella multiformis. Next base: position 481,235 of record CADCXD010000009.1, on the reverse strand, counting down.
GCTGGGCGCCCATATTTGATGCAGTGTAAGCAAAGAGCCTGCGTTTAATTAAACTAGATCATAGAGATGTCGCGAGAGGTCAACTAGGGAATTTCGAATGCCTACTTTCGTCACTTTCAGCGCAACTATGGTTTTCTCCACACACAAAACACTAACGGAATTTTGTCACAGGAGCTTTTCTCATAATGTTGCCCTAACACGACTTTTGGCTGAGAACGGTGCAAAATTGGACGGCATGATCAACGGCGATACACTTTTGCACCTATCACTTGACAGTGACCTCGAGATCCTTAAAGTTCTACTCGAATTCCGCAAGGCTATCGACATCAATGCTGTTAATCAATATGGGCTCACTGCACTGCATAGTGCCATTGACCGAAGTAACACTGGATATCTACAAACTCTCATCAGGGCAGGTGCCGATTTAAATGTGCCGAAGCGCAATGGTGAGACTCCTTTGCATAGCGCTGCCCGAGGAGCCAAAACACTTGATCACCTTAAGCTCCTCCTCGCTCAACAGGATGTTGATTTAGATAACACCTGCCCGGTATGGGGTAGTCCACTATGCGTTGCTTCACGACAACTCAATGTTGAGGGGGTACGGGCGCTTCTCGATCGTGAAGTCAATGTGAACCTCCCCATACCAAATATTGTGCTCTCCACACCCTTAATGTCGGTCCTTGGCACAAATGGTTGCAACACACGCAGCGAAGACATCCTAGCCATAGACGAAATCACTCGCATGCTCGTTTTTAATCCCCGCAGCAAAGCAAATATCAAACAAAGAGTCCCTGGTAGCCCTTTCTATACAGCTTTCGCAGCAGCATGCCTTTCTTCTGGCCCAGCGACGCTAAAGTTCCTCGTGGAAGAAGGAGCCGAACCTCGCTTAGAAGATGAATTCTCAGGGAGACTGCCACTGCACTTCGCCGCCGCCAACGGCTTCGACAATTTCCAAGCCGTTGTTCTCTGTGACCAAAGTGACATAATGGCCTCGGACAAGGAGAAGAAGAACTGCCTCCATTGGGCAGCGCAATTCGGAAACCTTGAGACCGTCGAATTCATCATCTCATGGCTTGATAACAAGAGAAATCTTGCGGATTATATCAACCAACCTGATAGCGATGGGTGGACGCCTCTTTGCTGGGCAGCACGTCCCTGCGAAGGTGGCTACGCATATAATATGCGGTCTGAGAAGCCGAACTTTGCAGGCGTCGTAATGGCACTGCTCCTAAATGGAGCAGAGACAGATGTGAAGTGTACATTGGGGAACGGAACGATTACAGAGAAGCTCACGCCGCTTGATCTGGCCCGACGATGCGATGCAAGTGAGGATATTATCACTATGCTTCAGCATGACATCAGGGATCAGGTCGAGTTAAAGGAGAGGAATGAGATTGCTGCTGAGAGGTCGGTGGAGATTTATGCATTGCATAGGAATGCTACTTGTGACATCTGTCATAACGTGAGCTTACCCTTTTTCTTAAATGTCATCGCGCAAGCTTTATATCCTTCCCGCATTCCGATGCCCCGGTTAGCAAGCTAACTTGCTCAGCCAATCTTCGGTTTCGTGTTTGAATGTACAATCTGCGCTGACTATCGCGTCTGCGCAAAATGCCTACCTCACAAAGAGACTTTCCACACAAAAGAGACGCAAGGTGATGGCAAAGAGCACAAATTTGAACGGTTATCCCAATTTAGTGAGTATCAAGCCATGGACGATAGGGGGCGAGAGAATAAGGATGCACCAGTGCCTGATGAGCAAGCTGGGGATCAACAGAGGGATCGAGAAACAGGGGATATTTCACCAGATAGTGAGGAGGAGCTTTTAGATCTGGATGATGTTCAAATTTGACGGGTTTTCGGACGAAAAATCGTTGTGCTATCATTGAGTACCCACCTAAGTAGGCATGTACGTCGTAGGGGGCATGCGAAAGCTCTGGATTCGAGCCCGATTCTCCCCCTTTTTTCAACTTGACCCGCTTTTTAATAGTTTCAGCCAATCAGAGCTCACTTTGCCAAATCATTTCTACAGTCTTAAAATCATTTTACAAAGTTGTAAAACATGTACGTTACTTCTGTATGATAGTCAATTATATGAATAATGCTTCCCACTTTTTGGAATCATTTTGTTAAGCCATATTGCCCTGCTACAATAGGTAGATACCTGTTGAGATTACTCCCACTCCTTTCCCCTAACAGCACGCACAAAACGGGCTAGGAAATAAATACCCACTGTACTTGCTAATGAGTTGAGACATTCATGCTATACAAAATCACTTAAAAGACTCAAGACTCAAGAGATCATTTAATGGCATTAAACACAAAATAGGTCTACATGCTCAATTCGTAGATGTTCCTAACACTCCCCTAAGTCCCATATATGTTCATGAGCAAATTGAATGATTCGTCTTCTAGTAGCTGTGTCGCAGTCGGGCGATCTGCGACACGATAGGTCAACCCTTTTGATAGAACGGACACAACGAGGTTTCGCTCAGCTGTGCTAATTTCTGGTCGACACGCCAGAACCCTGCTCTCAAGGCTTTGTGTTTGGTAATCCAACCTTATGTGATCATACCAGGAATTCACTATGGGCCGGCCTTGGTTGGAGTAATGATCCTTCCATTCCGCTGGCATCGGTCCTAGGGTATCGACCATCGCGTCTATGTATGATCCTTCATAGGACCAGAAAATATCGCGGCCGAGATACAATGTGCCGAGGATGCACATATAACTCCACATATCGCCTGAAAAGCTGGCCGCTATCTCGTGGGACCTTTCCGGCGCATAATACTCCTCGGGAAAATATGTCTCGTACGGTAACGAAGGGTCATACCCTATCGAAGGATCGACTTTAACTGCCATGCCGAAACCCCCGATGTAGGCTTTGTCGCCTACTGAATCCGGAGGGAATTTTACCAGCGTTACTAGATCCCCCTCCTTCAAGAAGCCTTCAATTTTGATCTTCTGTGGTCGACCAAAGTATTGATATACTGCTGCCTTAGTGGAGAGGTCGATAGGTTTCATGCTCCATATGATACTCGACAGGCTTAGGTCTTAAGGACGATAGTTAGTCTTAATATTAATAGTAATAGTTGCATAATAGCTACTTACTACGGTGTACAATCCCAAGATCGTGGAGAGATTTCAATGCCACCAGTAATTGTCTCGCAGCTGACATGCGTGTATTTACAGGAACGTTATTACGAAGCGTTAGATTGAAAGTCTTCAGGCTCGGACCGCAAATGGGGAAAACAAGGACTATATGTTCATCCCCAAAACCTCCAGGTGCAGAGAGAAACCCTCTGGATAACAAGAGATTCGCAGTCTCTCTAGTTTTTTCCTTGATAAACATATGTAAAGCGCGTTCGTTTTCTCCGACTGATCCTTTGCTCATTACTTTGAGAACCACATTCTCATTAGTATGAACATCCCGAGCTAACCAGACGGTCGAGAAATCACCCCAGCCGAGTTTATGCTCTATTAGGAACCGGTTAACCAAAAGGGTTCCTAGGCATATTGGGGCGTAATAGCCGGAATGGTAACTTTCAAGACTTTCAGATGAAATCATGACGCCAGCTACAGACTCCCAATTCTCAAAATTCCCTTGGTCAATGTAATCACCGAAGCTTAAATCATCATTATTTGAAGAAGGCGGCATCGTAAATATTGTAAGCCTCGCTATACTGCCCTAACAAGTGGTAAATCGCAGCCTTCACTTTCACCACCATAATAAATAAAAGCTGACCACCGGGTTATATATCGCAATAAATAAGATTCTACAATATATATTTGCTTAATATTTGTTTAATATTTACAAAACAGGGTGACTTAAAATAACAAAAGGGGTATTAAAGGTATTATTACAGTTGTCATTAAAATCCATGACCGGTTTATAAGTTAAGCGTTTTCAGCAAATTAAACAAGTATTTAACTTAATTGATATAATAATACAAATGAATTATAATCGTCCGTTTTATTTGTGAGAATGAGTGTTTGCGAATGTTTGAGTGTAAATTAAATATCATGAAATTAGTTAACTCCACATTGGGCACATCTTCCCCCCTATTCCAGCGGTTAGCACATGAGTCAATCGAGCACACAATACCTTGCCTGATGATGAACGCAAATAAATTACCTCAATCAGTCATTAATATTTTTGGTGTATTTGATTTTAGTTAATGTTTTATTTGACTTATCACAAACGCTGAACAAGCCGGACGAATCGCTGACGTCACCTCACTTCACTTGTAGACCCAACTCTACTCCATATTCTCCTAAAACCGGCTGATTCAACTCCTATTCCTTCTTGAAAGTTTAATTAGCATTATGGAGGATTAAATCTTTTTACTTAAGGATCTCCGCCTGTGTGGTTTAACAGACATGTTACGACAGACACCTGCTCTGCTTAAGACGTGGTGGGATATTTTAGAGGTGAGGATGAGGAAAGGTGGAAGTTCATATATTTGCATGCTGAAAGTAAATTTTAAGCTATAACACCACTTGCATCTAGGTAGTTATGAGATTTCCGTAGGCCTTTAATGACAATTCACGACTTCGTTACGACAGTTAACTAGACGGTGCGAGATAATATATTCATCGCTAAGATTCTCATCCTGAAAGGACCGCGACCTGTAGATACGTTCCTTTATATTAGACTAGACGAACTCAAGTTAGGTAGTTCAGGAAGATGAGAACTTGGAGACACTTTGGCCTGTGATATACTAGTAGTTAGCGGTACCCGAAGTCTCATTTGCGAGTCGCGAATGTTATGGAGGACTCTATTTTGGTTGCTCATAACTTCTACTCGTGGGTAACTTCTTCCGCGTAGGAATTATTTAGGTTACTTGAAAAATGTCACTGGTACTGCAACTGTATCTGTCTCCTTTTCAAGCTGCATAAAGCTTTCCGCGCAGGCCTTCACGCTTTCCCTGAGACTAGTCCATCCGCTGAGACCTAGGCCACGCAACAGCTCCTCTGCCCTTTGGTTCGGCACGTCTGTTTGGTCCCAGCCGTTGTCCTCCAAGACTGACACATTTCTCTCGGGATATAGCTCCTTCAAGATCTGGCTAATCCTGGGCCAGCTGTACCTATCGCCAAACCCAAATAGCCTCTCTCCATTTACCCCCGGCGTGATCAGAGCTGCTAGGTAAAGCGCTCCGCAGTCGCGAGTGTCGACGTGCCATTGAGGTGGGATTTGGGAGAATACTTCTAGATTGGTCCCGTCGACGAGCCATTTCACCATACCGCATGTGCTCGGAATGCCTTGACCCTCTGGGTGAAGACATTGGCCGATGACGCTTTCGGGAAGGATTGCGTTGAAAGTAAAGGACGGCTTCTCTCTCCTGACCCATTCCCAGATTTTCTTCTCGAGCAATGTCTTGAATGCCATGTACGGTTTTATCCCTTTCTCCTCGGGCGAAGCATCGCTTCTGACTTTCTGCACAGAGTATTCGTTCCAGGACCATTCCGACAACTTGACCTTCTTGGTTTGGTCTGGGGTATATGCGGCCCACGCACTAGTCGTGTAGGCAAACGACTTGACACTAGGTTCGTTCTTCGCCGCACGAAGGAGCGATTCATTCCAAGGGAATTCCTCTTCCAGGGCTTTGTCGATATCCTGGACCGTCAGTGGCGCCCCACCGGCTACGGCTGCAACAGCTGCGACGCCTTTAACAGCTGCGTCCCACGCGCCAGGAGCACCAAAATCGGATACCTGTACTATCTCAAGGTGGCGAGAAGGATGACGCGATGCGAAGAACGGTTCCATCCACGCGCATTTTGCAGGGTCTCGAACGGTACCCCGAACATCGTATCCAAACGCAAGGAGCCAGTCAACGACATGAGATGCAATCAGGCCATTGGCACCAGTGACTAGAACCGTAGAACCCGGAAGTATCGTCGGAGTAAATTCGAGTTTATCCATTGTTGGTCGTATTTGGATGTAAGGATTTATTGATGATTTAGAAAAAGTCCCACACGTTTAACAGAACGGAAGTTTATATTTGTGCCGTACATTTATACCTTAGTTAAGGTCGGATATAATCTAGCACGATGTATCATCGCTCCACATAATCGGACTTAATAGGGGGGTTGTTAACAATCTACGGGGGGAAGCTATATAACAGCAAATGGTCATATCATTACTACTAACCCAGGTACTTACCTACCTGATACCTACCTAGGTATATACAAATAGGGGATATATTATTACTCAACATGGCCTCTCGGAAGTCCGACCCTCCTCATTTGTCATCAACAGTTCTGGGAAGAAATCGTTAAATCCGGCCATTACACTAGTTGAAGAATCTCGCCCTTCCTAATCCTCGCGCCTTTCGGGCAACGTAATATTTTAATCACCGAAGTGCGAAGTAAGCAACATTACTAAACTATCACGTAAGATATCTGACCTGTAAAATCTATGCACATATTTGCATGGAAATTCCATAGAATTGGAAGTAATTTGTTAGATTTGCTTGTCCGAAGGGCGCGAGGACACATAAGCTAGATGCCATATATTGTTGAAATATGCAACTCTCAGGATCGAAGTCTGGTGATGATCCCGTGGACGCCAAGAAAGTTTGCAAGATTTTGAAGACGAGGTTGTTGGTAGATCAGTTATTTCGTTAGGGGTAGAAAATCTTTATATAGGAGACCCTGATGATAGGTAGGCAGGCAGGTAGGCATGCATAAAAGCTCTATCAAACCCTTACCTAACCATGTACCAACAGTCATCTAATGAATCCATTCCAATCACCATCGTGACTAAACATCTCACAAAAAATAGAGAAAGTTATCCTGCTAAAGAAATCTAGCCCTTGGCTACTTTAATTAGGACCGACCCAATACCAGTCCCACCGCCCCATTGCTGATGCGCAGTCTTAATATCTTTCATATCCCACACGTCCTTAATCGGGACCGTGATGCTCCTATCCTTCACCATATCCAGCAGTAGCATGACGTCCAGTTTATACGTTGCTGAGTCGCGCGAAAGTCCAAAAACGGTAGTTCGCTTACCGGTGAGGACATTGAGATTGCGCGCCAGCAGCTTTATTATCGGTACTATCGGATTCCTATTCATATCATTCTGCAGCGAGTCCTTGTTGTTACCGTAGGCCACGAGGAGGCCATGTGGAGCCAGGATGGAGTAGCTTTCGTCGAAGCTTTCGAAGCCGAGGGGGTCGAAAACGACATCTGCGCCGCCCAGCTCGTTCATCCTTTCCATCCAGTTCTTATCCGTATAAACGAGCGGCGTGGCACCGTATTCTTGGATGCTGCCGTGGTTACGCTCACTAGCTGTGCCGTATACTTCAGCCCCCTGCAATTTGCTAAGAATCATGATAGCGCAACCAACAGCACCACTAATACCGTGAACAAAGACCTTCTGGCCTTTGGAGACCCCCGCCTTGTGCGTCACCAACGCGTGAGCCGTACTCCAGTCGCTTAGGAGCGCCGTTGCTTGCTTTTGATCGACATCGGTTGGAATTTTGATACAATACTGTTCGGGCTGGTTGACAAGTTCTGCGTCGGCATCGTACGTGGTCAAGACGCCCACCACGTCGCCAATCTTGAAGATGTTGCAATCCTCACCGTTGGCCTGGACGGTCCCTACTAGACAGTATCCAGGGGTGAGAGGCGCCTTCTTCTGGAAGGGGTAGATGCCTTTTCGCATGCTAACGTCGGCGCCATTAAAACCTGCGTACTCCACCGCAATTTGTATATGTCCTGGTGGCGGAGATGGGCAGACGTCGTCTACAATTTTGAGGACATCAACGTCGCCAAATTCTGTAATAACAACTTTGCGGATGGTAGTCATTATCGAGTAAACGAGTTGGGAATATATTGCACTAGCTGAAGAGGCGCTTTGGTGTAAGAAAGGATGATGAGCGATACCTGAATCAACCAGGTTATGGAGGAAGAAGATGTGTTAATGTGGCTATTAGCAAAGTCCGGGGGTCGGTTGTGTATGGCAATAGACTATGATGCAAGGGATAGGATAGTCATTTTAAGGTAGTGCAATATCCTTGTACGAAAGAATCAAGTTCCTGGGCATCGGGTTGGCTTGTGTCTACCTAGGTAACGTAGAACAAAGATACGAGAAATCATCGAACTATAATAGTTCATATATACTACCTAGTACTAGTGAGTAGGTGGCTACCCGGGGAGGCACCTTGTCAAAATTTTCGGAGCGTTATGACTAGGTAAGTGGGAGTGTTTCTTCTTAATATTTACAAGTTAATTCATGGCCTATAGTATATCGTACATTTTGAACAGGCCTCCTTGGTAGGTTCACTACCTATATTGATGAATGAGCATTCTACTTCCACGGTTATCTTCCTTTTACACTAAAAATATTACGACTCATCGCTTGCCTCAGCTGCTAGGCAAATATCCCGATCTGCTCTGGCCGGTATATCTGTTTCGCCTCTTCGTATTTCCTCTGGTTACGAACATCATTTGTGAAATTATTCATAGATCCAAGGGTAGAGGGATGTTCTTTACCTAGCAAACATCATTCTAGCGCTAGTGTCTGCCCGAGCATCTGTTCTGCTTTGTTGAAGTTTCCAGGGGTAAGGTGACTTATTGCAACCTTACAAGGAAGATTATTAGCACTTTCCCATCTATCCGCGAACTGTTTCTGGGATTCCAACGCAGCTAGGTTACGACGTGTGGTAGGTACCTCATCCAAGCTCCCCTATTCTCGTACTCGAGGAAGGGATACTAGTCGGAAAGCCTTTGGATCACATTTGTTGCCCTTTATTGAGACTCCTCGTTCTCTCGCAACCAATTGCGCATGGCTAACCGAACGAGCCGGTGGATGTCAAACGAGTCTGGTTCGTTGCGCTCTATGATGAATGCGTATCCTTTCGGAATGTCATTCGATTCGCCTGCTGCTACCTCACCCAGCTTGTCTAGAGCTGCCCAAGTTACTTTGAATGAAGTTATTGTAGAAGGAATATTCCTATATAACACTATCAGTACAATACAAAAAGCCGCTTTACAAAAGGGGGTATATGAGTCGACCCAAACAGGGCTTATATGTTTACATAACTGGTATTACAATAAACCATTCAACCTTTCGTAACCTAATCATCATTTCCCAAACGCCTGAAACGTCTTTACGCCGTAGATGCCCAATTCTGCCATATTATCGGCCCATTCAACTCCATGTTGTTAATATCAAAGCCCATCATAGCATGCTCATCCTGATACCAGGTTGCCTCGTCTATTTCTCTCATATTCACCCCGCGTAGGTTCATTTCCTCAGTTCTATAGTCGCCATCAATATTCTGGTGTTTTCCAACTGGATGGAACCACTCATGCTTCATTGAACTGCTTGATTCGGAGTCTGTTGGTATTAGGGTGTTGCTTCCAATTGAACTATGTTGAAAACCAATTGGATCAATCGGGGCTCTGTAGTTCTCTGATAGTAAGGGAGTCGAGGCCAAACTCGCGCCCATAGATTGAGGGGGCGAGAGTGCTGGCGGACCCTGCGGATAGATGTCTTGCTCCATTAAAGAAGTTGAGCTCGAGAGCGAAGAGCTTGGTCTTCTCTGTCGATAATAACTCATAGTAGGTGATTCCATCCCGAATTCCACAACCAGCATCTTTAAATGGCTCCTCACGGCTCGAAGAGACGGTCCAGGGCCGAAGAACTGATCTTGAGCAAGTTCATCTAGTCGAGTGGCGAGGGATCGAACCCTAGATTCATACATTGAATAGAGTTCAACACAATGAACCGACCCTTTTATTGAGCTAATAGTGGATAGAGCTCGAGCGCAGGTGTCCAGCGCGAGTGTGAAGATTTCCGCTGAAGATGGGTGTAGCTGCGGAGGCACGCGAAGTAACGGGCTGGTACCTGTCTGCTCATACGCAGATATTATAATTCTGATGAGCTCCTCGGCGGAGACGCAAAACCGGTGGATGATGTCTCCTGTGAGAGCCGAATCCGTGAAACCCCCTTCTGAATGAGGGAAGAGGACGTGGATTGCTATTGTATGATACACGGCAAGCACGAGGGCCCGTGATGGCGCATGATTGATCTTACCATCTAGGATGTGGATACTCTCAACTAGTACCCGGTGAATTTCCTGGCGTATTAGTACAAGAGTCTGTGGAGTCGGACCGTTGTGGATGTGTCCAGGGGATAATATTGGGGCACCGTGCCAGAGAACTGTCTCCGGTGAATGACTCGACTGGAAATTCTGCGGATATAGACCGTAAATGTAGGCGATAACCGAAGACACGTGTGCCAGAGGCCATATATCTAGCAGCGCGGCCTTTTGCTTTTGTAGGGTGGATAAGTTATCCGAGGCTTCATCCAGCCGAATCAGAACGGACGATGAAGCATCGACGGGAAGAAATACTGATTCCAAACTAGCCTGAGGAAGATAGGGGAGCTGCTGATCGATTTGCATGGATAACCATTGAGTGAGTATAAAATTGATCCACCATAGGTAGGCCACCATCTCTTTCTCGACTTCACATATGTCGATACCGTTGATACGGCTACCCGTTCCAGTAGCCGTGGTTGACCACTTTTGTTGTTTGAGTTCGGTAGCCAGCCGAGTCGCAAGGCCGATATAGCACGTCGCCCGGCGGATCTGAGATTGGCAGAGCGCGTTCCATCCTAGAAGCGTCAAGGCCTGGACTGTGGAAACGGTTTGATGGGGTAGGATGGATTGCCTAGTTCCTGATTGAAGTTGGGGGGACTCCGGAGCCTTAGAGGATCCTTGTCTACGAAAATTTGCTGTCGCATATCGCAGAAGCGTTTGACCTCGGGCTACTGCGATGTCGCTGCCGATGAAGAAGTTGGCGTCAGCCAGGACTACCGCTAGGAGAATTTCGTCGATAGTTTCGCCGCGTAGTTCATGCATTATCAGGGTTTTGGATAGCAAGAACGACAGTGGGTGATTAGAGAACCAGATATCGATGAGCTGGGTCGTTTTACGGTGCCCGTATTCAGTCAAGGGGTTCGGTCCAGGGGGTCGAGGATCGAACATAGAGTCTGTCCGGTCCTCCTTGAGTCCTTCTACTAGAAACCTTGCTCCACCGTTCTCAGCCATATGACATCCTAGACTACCAAACTTGTCCACGACCATTGCGACAAGATCTTCCGTGAGTAAGGAGAGCAGACCAGCATATTTAGTAGTCTGTGAACCGAAGCTCGGGGTGGAGTGGTTAGCGGGCGGCGATGCGGATGCTCTAGGAAGGGCAGAGACTTTGTGCCGCCAGCTATCCGGATTTGTCTTACTAATCCGTGTTGAGAAGTTCTCGAGAAACATCATCCCCAGCTCCGACGCGATATTGTATGAAGCCGATGACGTGGTGTCCTGGAAGCCTCCATCATTCTCAACTAGACCTGGACTAGGACTATGTCGATCTGATCGGACCACAATGGAGTCTGCCGTCTGCTGCTGAGATTGCCGAGATACGTATCGCGAGGGAGCTTGATAGGGTTCGAAATCATATATACAATCGACACCCTGCTTGCGGCAAGCTTCGCAAATAGTCTCGTTAGAACATTTTATCTTACGAGAACGACAAAAGCCGCAAGATCTGCGCAAAGGGTGTTTACTAGTCGAACTCATTTTGTGCTGAGCAACTGTTCAGTCGGTCGACCAAGTGAAACAAAGAGGCGGCTTTGTTGAACCGGACTTTCTAGGGTTCTATAGAAATTAAAAGTCCCAGGTCCTTCGACAGAAAGCCGACAACCAGGGTCTAGCTCATCGAACCCTTGCGGATGAAGGATTCATGGGGAGTTCTATATGTCGTATCCACGTGGCTGCAGCTGCAAGAGAGCGAAAAGCGCGCCTGCGTCTTAGCCACAGCTAAGCATGATGACTACTCCACCTCCTGGGATACTTTCCTATTCAGGTGGAAGTTCATGAATGGAATCTTCAATTTTGCTGGTTCTTCATTTCCTAACTGGCATAGATAGGCCTTTACGAGACCATTAATGGGCGGCAATACCACTCCTAGACTACCCAATCGAAGCCAGTTGAAGTCGAAAATGTCTGTTAAGGGGATAGTTAACATATGTCGGTGTTTAATCGCGTAGATCCTTTGGTTGTGCCACATGTTTCGTAGGTTTGATTATAGTCAATGACAAAATACCTAGGTAAGCATAGCCATCAACTGCAGTAAGCTTAAAATCCTTGTCCAGATCCAGATACTAGACCTTATTTCGTATGCCTACCTACATATGCTGATATGTACCTTGCGGCAAACGGGTTAGTTAGATCTTCGCCAAGTATAAGTGGCGGCATATCCTTGAGCTGTCCCAGCGGCGTCCCCGCGACCTACAATTATTAAAAACTGTTGGTTATGAATGTGTACCTAGCTGCCTAGGTAGGAATCCCACGTTCGCAGGCTGAGACGCCGTTTCAGATGATCTTCACTCTAGGCTCCAGCTGAACCCCTGCTACACCATGCGTCTCATCATTGATCGCTTCGATAGGATCTTATCAGAAGATGAATTTGAAGTTCAGCGATATTTTTGGATCATTTGGCCTATTCGGGTTAATAGAGCCAGAAAAGGAAATTTCCCAGTGATTGACCTCTGATACCCGATCTGGCAATGAGATTCGGGTAAGCTTAACTGGTTGAGGCAATCAGTTTCTCTCGGCATTCTCTAAGCCCCATAAACGTCGGATTTAACGCCAATAGAACTACCGTTCGCATATAATTACCTTTAATATACCTTTCCGAGGTGGGAACTATATGAGGTAAACAAATAAAGTTGAAACGAAGCCTGCCTTATATTTTTGCACTTTCTTGACGTATTATTTTTGGAGTTGATAGGCGTTCGTACAGTCATCAGATTGATGTCCCAGTGTATGTGCTTACAAAATGGGCATTGTGGCTTACAACGCATTCCGAAAGCAAGTACGGCTTCTTCTTCGTTACTTACCAATCACTCATAACGGAAAATAAAGTTATACTATGGCCCGCTAGGTTGGAGATGGCACCAGAAGATGCCTCGGTTTCCCTTGCCAAGAACGAGATGGTTACTTACCAATCACCTAGTAGGATTACTTTATTACTTACTATCATGATAGAGAACTTGGTGTCGGATACCTACTAGGTAGGTATGTTACAAGCCAATTTATTGTATGATTAGCTAAGCCAGAGCTAAACTGCCTTATGTCAGCCTCTGGATCCCGCAATACCCGTACGAGCTTCGGTAGTCGAAGTTCCATTGTCTTACCAGATCTGCCGCGCTGGGTGATGGGATTAATACCTTTCCCGTTTATATCTTGGATTATATTTAACGACGTTCTTACTTTGACTCCCTTTGTTTCCATGTTAAATCAGTTCTTTCATACTATTTCTCTAGCAGATAATATTGCAGTAGGATAAACTACCATGCCTGGCTTAGTAGGTCAAGTCATTAATATTAAATCATCTTCCCACGACTAATCTCCTTCCTTCTTTTGTCAGCTTTAAGACTCCCCATCGGTGACAAAATAGTATTAAGTATACGGATACCGCCAATGCCGAAAACAAGCTCCTACCCATAATTACTTGCCATTTTTAAGCTCCACTAAGACCCACTGGGATCGTCGCGGAGAACTTGAGCCCTCAATGAAGAGGAACGAGTGCTATTGCTAGAAAGTCTCCAGTGAAGCATTCGGGACTTCCATACTTTTAGCGTGGATATAGGATCTCTTTTGTCAGATTCACAGTCCCGTAACGGCCTAATGCAAGGTATAACCTAAGAGTCGCCAGCAGCGGCTCTCACGGTGGCCTTTTCCTCCCCCCGCGCAACAACAGTTACGCGAACCATGGCATCCTTAAAAAGTCATAGATGTTTTAGCAACACGAGTGCATTGCAGAGGTATTACTACGTTACTTTATCGAGCTAGCCGCAAAGCTTCTTTCCCTTCAAGAATATCTTAAGATCAAACAAGTTACCAGCAAATCGTCGAGGGTCCTAATCCTGTCACCTAAAGAGGGTGTCAAAGTTGACACCATCCACTTTATCGGATTTACAACTACCTAGTTACGGTCTCTTATGGGTATATAATATCTATGTGGCCTTCATTGAAGTACTTACTAGCCGCTTTCCACACCGATGTATCACCTCACGCCTGATCCTTAACACTCCTTATGTTCTTTATCTGGTCATACGGGAGTAGGTTCAAGCTGGACCCAGCTTCGTGCCTCTTAAGCCAAGCGTACACTAGTATATATATGAATACTTAATGTGAATAGTCTCATAGCTATATTTTTTCGCCTTTACTCTTTATTCAGTTCTTTAATCGTTGTTAACATAACACCCTCAAAACTCCATTTCAGGGGCAATGCTTAATAAGATGCTTAGTCATCCACGAAATAGGAGAGTCACGAATAGGAGAACAACAATATTTTATGTACCTAGTTGAGATCGCAAATAATATGTGTAGATCAGATATGATACCAAGTAAATAAATAATGGATATTACTTGGTTTCATAGAAAGGTGTGGCTAAAGGAAGTTTAAAGCAAAGCGGTTTATCAACTACCTCCTTTTTAGACTGTATCTAGTACCTTAAGTCCGTTTATAGCATGAATTAGCTGTAATTGACAGTTATGTGCATATTTAAACATTATAAGCAGTATTCATTAAGCAGGTATCGTCACTTAAATACTGAACCGACAGGGTGTAAGTGAAAATAAGTTTACCGTCCTAAAAAGGGGTAACTCGTAACTTTGTAGAATCGAGTGTGACGTCATTTCACTTTGTGCGACAATATGACATCAGCACCTGTTTCTTTACTACTTCAAACATTGAAACTTCCAAAGATAAACACAATCTTATAGCAAATAATAATCCTACTACCAAATCATAGAAAACTCAACTTGCAATTGTTATTCGTAACCGCAATCGACCACGGTTACTAGGTACCTATTAGTCAACATCATATCCAACAACCACATCCAGCAAACAACACAAAGAACTCCCACCTAAACCACCACCGCAATGTCATCTCAGGGAAACCCGACCAGCGGGCTCCAGCGAGAAGCCCAGACCCAGACTCAGACTCACTCATCAGCAAACCCCAGCATCGGGACGAGCAGCACGATGCACGACGGATCCGTGGTCACGTCGTCGGACCCCACCACCGACCCGACCGCCAGCACCGCGCAGAAGCTCAAGGGCGACGTGGGCGGCGCCGTCAGCGGCAGCGTGGGCAGCGTGCAGGCTGCAACTGGGGCGGTGCTGAGGAACAAGGCGATGGAGGAGAAGGGCATGGCCAAGATGCAGGAGGAGGACGAGCGATTGGGCGCCAAGAGGGGGGTCATGCCTGTGGGTTCCGGACAGAGGCACACTACTACGGAGAACACGAATTAAGACTGAGGTTAGTTTAGGTGAGGCGGTGTTGGCATGCCTGGCTACGAAGTTTGCGATGGCGTATGAATAAGTATAACGATCCTATGAACTTAGTGGAGGATGATCCATAGCTAATGCACGAGAATGAATTGATATCACTATTCAGTTGGCATCCAAGACTCTTCTAGCCTTAGCCCGTGGTCGTGATGCTTGCCGCCAAATTATTATCCAATTTAGGTTTTATAAAAGACTATATCCCGTACCAACGCCTGATGTGGTATACCTATAAAGATACATTACTGCCCGCTTGGCTAATCAATGCGCAATGCCCGCTGACGTACAATGCTAACTATTAATATATCTCATACCAAGTGTCAGGAAGGTAGGTAGGTAAAGACTCCAGTTGGTCTTCTCCATTTCCACCCGAGACGTAGGTACTTAAGACGGAACTGACAACCACATTGTCTGCATCTTCCACAAACTCCCCCTGGTACGGCTGGAACGATTCGTCTATTTTTAGCCCGATATTCTCGACCAGCAAGTTTGCCCCGTCAGGCGTAAGGTGTCCAATGTTGAGAGCTAGCTTCTTAAGTGTCGACTCTTTCAATGTAGAACCTATGACATACATTCTCGGCGAGGCCCACGCTGCTGCGTAGGTGACTTCCAGGAAATTTCTCCACCAGCCTCCGACTTCGTACCGCTGCCTGCGGAGGAGGTTTACGCAGAAGTTGAAGTAAATATACGACGACGCCGGGCGAAATTGGACCCCCTTTGTGAAGGTCAGTTCACGTCCGTCGAGTGCCGCTCCCCAATACTCTAGATCGAATCTATTTTCTTCTCTTAGAAGGGCTTGGTCTAACACGACGACTCTCCAGGAGTTACTCTTCCCTGGTACTGGGGCAAGTGCGATCCTTGCTTTCTCCAGAAGGTCCTCGTAGGCGTGGAACATAGGTATACCGTTTCGAGGATCCGTCGTATGTCCGTCACCGTTTCTCACAGGTCCAAAGATGTAACTGGCTTGCACCTCGCCTATGTTGTGTCGGATGATTTGTGCGGTTTCGATTAAAGAGGGATGGTAGTATCGGCCTGATACTGAACACCGCACCATCCCATTTTTCAACTGCGCTCCGTAACATTTGATCACGTTGGTTCGGAACCTTTGACGAGTCGATTCATCTCGGAAAGGAAAGAATATTGGCTCCGCGGTGTTGAACATTTTGTATTGGTGGATTAGATCGTTAATTTGTTCCACCTCCTTTCGATGGTGCGGGCCCATCCAGAGCTCGTCGTCTGTTAGGCGGCCAATGAGCGTTTCTCTTAGAGTCTTGATAACTACGAGATGAGTAGAGATTCTGCCGATTTTCGTTTCTCTATCTCGGAACCAAGCTTCATAATCAGATCTCGTGAAGCCTTCGTTCCCAGAGAGCGATTCGTCTATCAATCTTCTGAGAGCTTCATCCTCGCAATCAAAAACATTCTCAAGGTTCTTCGTATATCCATTGAGGAAGCGGCGCTTTTCCTCTCGCACAAGTTCTCGAGCCATAGTGCTCTTTGGTCAATGTTAGATTGTTTGTTGGATTGTTTTTTATTTGTGTTGAAATGTTCTTCGAGAGAATGACGACGCTCTGTTGTAGGTATTGCGAAACCTATGTAGAGGTAGCAGGGCTACTATATGTTATACCTTGTGGTGAGAAGCAAGGTTTATGGATTGTGGAATAACATGTTTGGTTATTTCTAAGGGTCTTATTTGTAAGAAGTAAGGTATCTGTCAAGGTGAATTAGGTACCTAAAATACCTAGGTAATCGAGGATATATAGGTAGGTATATATATATACACATGTATACAAGGATTACTCAAAGTTTCAATACAAAATATGGGAGTTGAGAGTTTCGCCTCCAGGTGGCTATTGCATTTGAAGTTTACCTATAACTAACCTAGGTAGTAAACCTTCACTTTCTTGCGATTGTAGCTTCGCAATAAAACGCCAACGCGAGTAAATCGCCAGGTACCACTGTATTGGGTAGTTTAATTCCAAGAAGGTCAGAATTAGCAAGGAGACAAAAGTTAATAGTCTCAAGTTTTCAAAGACTTTAGTGGAACGTACCTAATTAAGTAGGTAAATAGAATCTGAAAGGTTACCTATAAGCTAGTTACCGTCTTACCTGAGTGAGGGCGTCATGATTTCACCCATTCTTCGAGCTAGGTTAGTCCTTTAGCTAGTCGTCCATCAGTTCTTGGTAGCATACAATAATCCTCCCTCCAACTATAGTCTTATACTTCAATACACCCAACTCAAACCGCCACAATGTCAACCAACTAACGCAATACTTCCTTCACCCGCGACAAGTTCTTCGACATTAAAGCGTTCGTGGCGCTCGTCAAAGGTAGCGGCTCAGGCATCAGGCTGATGGCCAATGGCGCGAAGGTTTATATCACGAGGCGCACGCGGTCGAAGCTAGATCGCGGATCTAGTAAGAAAGGTAAACACCCCAAGAGGACTGTCTGTGCATCTGGGTCAACAAACGCGGGTATCAGAGGATATGTATTAATTCCAGTAATGAGAAACGAACCAATCAGCAAGACCATTGAAGCTATCACATGCATTCATACTAGGTACCGAGGTCAACGAATACCTAACAACACATCCAAATTCCAATCTAAACACCATGAGAATATATTCATATCCCCGTGGTTTAATAAAACCGAGTTCATTCATCACCAGCTCGAATCGTCCACAATAGATACCTACGCAAGTCATCTAGACAATTACCCTTCACTTTCTTCCCGCCAAGACCATCATGCGTCGCGTCGTCGCATCGAGCTTATTCAACCCTACTTCTTGGCCACATGCACCGATCTGCCGTGATGCAATAGCGGATAAGACGTTGGTATAACATGACATCACTCGGGACATCTGATGTTTGGCTCTGATGTGTATGTACTTATGTACCGACTAGGAGGTAAGATCCTGGATGTTGAAGCTCTCGTGGTGCATGTGCGCGTGCCTTTGAAAACCTACACGTATATAAGGTTACCTACGTTTCTAGCAAAAAGCGAAATTCTCCTATCAGCCTCATTTCGCTATGGGCTACGCTCACAGCTACATCGTCGGCTTATTGTCGTTCTAGGTGCGGTAGGCACCTCCCTATAGGTATATACCTATGTAGTGTAGAAATATATAGTTTCAGGCCGTGTTTATGCCTCTGGAAGAAGTTCTCAGTTCCAAATTACTACCAAATACATTTGCTTAACTCAACCATGGACATATCCCAAATTTATAAGTAAAGGCACTAAGAATTGCAAATAATAATAATAATAATAAAAGGTTCAAAAGCTGTAACCATCCATGTAACATGTAACAGTGATACCAGGTAAGCATCGCGAACCCATGCCCGAAGCGATGTGACACGAAGGCCTGACCTAGGTACCTAGACCAACCCAATTTACCAAGCAGCCCATTGCGGGGCCCCATTCTTGCCCGTCCCTCGGGATCCATTCACCCCATCTATGGGTGTACAATGCATACCTACAGTACCCAGCACCCGCACCGCTGGAGGGGGTACCTAGCCTACAAATACACTAGGTACCTAGGTATGTATTACTACACGTACCTAAGGTAAATAAGCACGTTAACCTCGCGCCGCAACAGCAACCAACAAAAATAAAAAGTAAAATAAGATAAGGTATGATAAACTATACCATGCATGCGCATCTCAACAACACAGCAACTCAACTCCGCGCTCTATTACGTACCCAGGTAGCCAGCCCTCCAGAGCCAAGCGTCGCAAACCGCGAACCGCAGGTGGTCGCAAGAGGTAAGGCAGGGTGACATCACGATCAGATTTAGGGCAAGGGCGGGCGGGCGCGCGGATCGATCGACCCTAGGTACCTACCTAGGGTAGCCCTACGTGCCCTACGTTAAAAAAAAAAAAAACCCTCCCCAATCCCACCTCGCGCGCTGCTGCTGCTGCTGATCCGGCAGGCGGCGCGCCGCCAACCAGCGCTAAAGCAGGGGACGGGAGCGGCAGCGGCAGCGGCTTCTCGTAGCGTACCGTAAGCCTGGTAATGGGAAGCAGATTAGATCTATGGATGCTGCTGCATCATTCCGGGGTTGGGATTATAATGGCACCTTGATACCTTGACACATTTGATGATTGATTATAGCTCCCTAGGAAGTCTAGTATGTCCTTTAGAACCCATCATATAGGTATTTTGGAGCATCAACTCCCTCGTAACAATCACTACCTAGTAAATAGGTTGCATAATAAGATTGTGTGTGTTCGCTGTTGTGTTCTCCGTTGGAAACTACCAAATTTGAAGCTGGGGCACTACCTAAAAGCAGATGTCTTCAATATTGTTTGAGCTCAACATGAAGTACCGTAGCCGACGAGTCCTGTTCACCTGGCCTTTCTCAACATTTCCATAAGTTGGCCTATCACGCCGCCGGCTATCCCTAACATGAATCCGTTCCCTTGCCAAACCTCTCATTCTCTCATTGAAACCAAATCAAAGCCTTCGTCACTCTGCTAGGCCGATGGCCAATATAACGCCGTGGATGATGCAGAGGTATCCTTAGTGGGGTGAAACCCAATCTGTCCGGAAATGAAACAAACGACCGCTAAACCCGACCAGCCTCCTGTAGACCCTTCCTGTAGACCGAAAGAAAAAAGAAACTGTGGAGTGGAGTAACCATAGGGGTGGGAATCCGCTCACTCCGGGTATCATTGCAATTCTGTTATGCTGTGTGCCGAAAACCGAACCTCTCCCGTGTGATGTGGTGCCGATAAATGAGTTGACGCTTCCGAACCAAGTTGAACCGGGGTGACAAAAGAGACAAGAAAAGAATATGTAACGCTGAGACCGATATCTGATGGCCGTAAAATAAATGCAACCGCTGATAGGCTGTCCCATCCAAGCCTGCCCGAAACCAATATGCACAAATCATGAAATGTCTGTATCATCCATGAAAACCCAAGATATCGCCAGTGGGATAAATACTCCCGAATGTGACGGTCCATACCTGATGGACCAGAAATGGAGTAAGGCTATCGTATCAGACGTGAGGATCCATCCAGGCTCTGTCGAGCCAACCGACCTTGTCAAAGGCTGTCCACAATTTTGATGCTTTGTTGACATCGATCTTGCAGGCCTGCTGCGCATCCGTCTTGCGGAACTCCTTTCCTACTCCGAGGCATTCTCGACGTCTGATGAACATCCGTCTCTTGCTAGTGAGATAGGTAGCGCAATCAAGTCGGAGGTTTGCAGCGAGCGCTACCTCGTCAGGATGCAAAAGATGGTGATGCGGATCATTGCTCAAATCAATGGGAGTTCCCTTCCAGTCTACCTTGAGGCTGTTGGCCTTGTGCGGGAGTGAATTAAGAGGTGGGCAATAGTTCGGAAGCGACTCGAAGTCCTTGTCTTCTCGGTTCGGGGCAACTGCGCGGCGCGGCGAAGGATCAGGCGCGGAGCTGGATAGGCGCTTCGGAGCTTGACCTGGAGCTTGACCTGGACCAGGGGTCGGATACGATCGGATAGGGCGTGGAGCTGCAGCGTGAGACTGCGTCGCCTTCGAGACCTTGGCGGGCTTCGTGGTTCTAGCTCGCTGCGTTTCCCTCCGAATCTGCTGAGGCTTGGCAGGAAGGATTGGCTTCGGCTGAGGCTTGAACTGATTGTTGCGCGCTCCAGCTTGTCGGTCCGTCAATAGTAGTCTACGCTCTCGCTTCAGCCACGTCTTCGGATCCCGGCTGTATTTCTTCATAACCTGGGCGCTGAAATGCAGGAACAGCTCGTAATCCTCTCGCCTCGGTGGAGTCGCCTCTCTGAAAAGATTTGCTGGCCGCGAATTGACATGGTCGTCTACCATTCGACGGACATCGATTGAGTCATCCTGAGTGAAGAGGGGTCGCTGTTGCGGCGAGCTGGAGACGTCTTGCGAGGGATACAGAATGGGATCCTTCACGGGAGTGTCTGTTGGCGACATAGCAGCGGCAAGAAGATTATCCGTCTTAGTAGCGGGAGAGATAGGAGGTGACAGAGGAGGAATGGGGCCCATGCGTCGAACATCGGAGACAGCTGGACCCATCGAATTCGAATCGCGTCTTTGCGAAAATGAATCGAATCGTGGAGGTTCGGGCGGCGACATTAGGTTGCTAATGTCAAGTGGTTTTTTCAAGCCCTGCTCTTTCGACGATCCAATTGACGCCATTGGGGGTTTGTCGATGGGATGTGGAAGCGAGTGACTAGTAGATGAGTTTGTGGAAACCTGGATGCCAAATGTGGGAGAAGGCTTCATAGTAGTTGGCGACGTTGGTTTGTCAGCCATGGTGGGTCGATAGAGTGAGTTGTGAAGTGGCAAATCAGGCAGAAATATAATTGCGTAAGAATGGAATGGTTTAATAGTGGAATATCAAGAAATGTATTCTATGCGATTGCGGTTGGGTAGGATTAAAACCAGATCTGATTTATTTCGGAATTGAGTTGAATTCAGTTTGAATTAGGATTGTGATGTAGGAAGATGAGAATATGGGAAGATGGAAAGATTGCAAGATTGAAAGATTTATGTATGATGGTGAGTGGGAGAAATTGGGAGAAGATGGCAGAGCTGGTCTCGGAGATAAGCTGTTATAGATCGAATTCCCTCGTAATTGATACTGCGCTGTTGCCTAGAAAGACGACAGAGCATTCGACATTGAACAATAAATGCTCGAATTGGAATTGGAATTGACAATGTTATAATCCCAGCAGCGAAGGCGAATGTTGACTGTTAACGGATCGACGATCTTAGGTTAGAAGGTAAAAGTAGAAGTAGTCCAGCCAAAGTCAAGGGCACAGACATCAAGTACCTAAATGGTCTAAACGCCGAGCCTGGCAGTGCGCATCAAATTGAATTGGAAGAACAGAACTTTATAACCACAGAGTGGCAAAACAATGGCGTATATCTGTATTGTGTATTCTGTATTCTGTAGTCTACACACACACGCAATTCAGCAGCAGAACTCGAATTGGGATATAGAAGGTAGAAGGCAGAAGGCAGAAAGAGGGATGGAAGGGAGGAGTAAAGATTGACGTGTAGATCCGATAGATGGATGGATGGATGGATGGAGGGATAGATGACGGAGAAATAGATACATGTAAAAAGAGTGTGAGAGAGGGAGACGTAGAGGGCAATATAAAGTAGATACCAAAAACCAAAAGAGAAGCGTGTGTTCGATGTTCCTAGCTTTAACGCTGATGGTGACTTGGTGACTTGGTGACTTAGTGACTTCAGAACTTGGTCGGTTTGGGGTCCGTACCTACCTCATCGGATATAGACGTGGATACGTTTTGCTGGTGGTGTCGTCGAGGAGTCACACTCCCTACTCCCCAATCCCTCCAATAGTCATCGATGTCAGTCATAAGGCAGGCCCGGACAGGGCAGACGCGGCGTGGCGGGCGCAGGGGTGTGCTACATTGGCGTTGGCTTATTTTTGGGACCTGTCCTGCGTGAAAGCTAATCCCCCAGACCTCGTACCTTGAAGTACCTCAGGGGTGTAGGTACTTGCGTCATCGGAATAGTTACTCCCGATCCACCTTGGCTTCCTATCGACCACCAACGCCATTTTCTAAGTCGAATTCGGACACCATCTCACCTCTGTACCTACGGATGTATATAGGTAGGTAGGCAAGTACAGCCTGACAGGTGGAGGAAATATGGAAATACCTGCCTAGGTATACGGCCGTCCAATCAATACATGCAATACATGCTATTCAATGATTCCCGTCTCTGAACTGAATGAGATTGAATTCGAAGCTACTCGAATCCCATGGAGACGTTATGACGGGTACGGTACACAGAGAACAATAACTGTCACATAATTGACAACTCTCCAACTCAATTGTGCTTCATAATCGACGCAATTGGGGAGGACAAGAGGTTGTCGATTTGCAACGTGATCAGGCTTCAATGGAGAAGAATTGAAGAGGGTGAAAATGCTGTTGGAGAGTGGGGGGTAGGGCGTCGCTGAGAGAAAAGAGAGGGGGGAGGGGGGAGGGGTGTGTGTGGCACACAGCACACATAACACACACCTCACTTCCCTGCGATAATCTACACAACCACTTGGTGCGTACTAACCATAATTGGCATACGTACCTAGGTACTCAGACATGCCAGGTAGGTCTGTTAAATCTTGGTATTCCCCCCCAAAGATAGAAAATAATAGGAAAGAAAGCCCAACTACGGCACAACGATTTGTCACACCAACGGCCCTTGCTAACGCGGGGTCCAATTGCATGAATGAATTGGAGTATCCAATGTTGTCCGGTTCGCAAAGAATCAATCAGCGGAAGGGCAAAGCTGCAAAACTGGCACGCAATGCAAAGTTGACGTCGACGGGATTAACCTCAGCGCACAAGATTTGCGCGAGATTAGGCACCGTAACTACCTACCTATATGTATACTTACATGTAGATAGTCGACGAATGCTGTTCCTTTTTTCCCCCTGTTTACTAGAGGTCATCTTGAGCGAATTGGTCCGGTTTCTGTTTTTTTTCTAGAGGGGTCCTGATGCCCAAGCTTTGACATCTGTATAAGTGGACCAGGAGTTCGATCGAATACGGTAAAATTGCGACAATAGCGAAAGTGGAATCGTGTCGTGTCACGCAGCGTCTGGTTATTGCTCTCCTCATCGATACTGTGGACAGGATTTGTTGCAAACCAGGTGTTCCGAAACCGTTGGCCAATTGGTAAGCGTATGAGGTGGGCGATGTTAGCTATCAACCAATATAGTGAAGTAACACACTGATGAATATGAGAGTTAATTCTTTCGTGAGCTTCGTGGTTGACCCGTACGGATCTGACATGTCATCATCCCGTTAGCCAGCAAAGTTGCCAAGCCATATGCGCACAGAGGCAGAAGAGGATGAAGAGGATGATGACGATGATGCTGATGCTGTATATCTGGATAGACTCAGGTACATAATATTATTAAAGCTCGACGTTGAAGTTACAGCTACAGGTACTTGGTGTTGTATGATAAGTATGAGGGGTTAATTATGACGGGTTTAGGCTAGGGATAAAACACAACATAATGAATGCTTACTTTGGATTTGTATCTGTAACTATGCAACTAGATTTTATGCAACGAATAGGAATTATTAGAATGCCTCTTAACGAAAAATACTTATTCTATCAAAAACCTGATTCCAGTAACTGCCGGCCACCTTCATCCTCTTAGAACTGGCTTGGGGTAGCAGATAGCAGAAGGACTGATCCTGATTTTATTACCCAGGTAGGTAGGTATTAGAGCTGGCGCGACCGCGTTTCAATGGCGGAGGCGGAGATAGTGTCGTCATCCCGGAGGGACCCAGCATAAAATCCATAAATGTAATGCCATTCCTCGCATTTTTCGCATTGATACCTTGGTAAACGATAGAAGGACTCGAACCGGGCTGGGCGGATAGAGCGGCTATTCGAACAGGTACCTTGACCTAGCGGATAGGCTTTCGGCAACAAACGCGATTGAGGAAAATTTGACCAGCAATTGGATAACGACAGTGAGGAGAAGAGAAAGGCAGATCTGCCACCTCAGCTACCTAGACCGATGAGAAGAAGCAATTAGAAGCTACAAACGCGAATTGGCCAATCAAGGAACCAATTCCATGGCGAGAGTGTCCATAATTGGGTGGATTCGATCGAGCTGAAAGAGTTGGTAGCCGTTGTGTGAGTGAGTCATAATTATGCGTCGACAGCAAGGCGAAGAATTTGAAAGATGGAATTAGAAAATTAAAAGAAATAAAAAGGGATATGAGAAATAAAAAATGAATAATGCTTATGATGAAGGGGAGAAATTTAAGAATCTCTTGGCTTGCAAGAGCCATTAACCGTTCTTGTTAGTGTTTTACTAAAGAGCAATTGAGTTTAGATAGCCAGATTTCCCCTTCTAAGCCTAGCGGTCTTTATTGATAAGCACATTCTTATATTTTGAAGGTGAATTTAATTGACATATAATACCTAATACCTAATACAAGGTAAGTTTAGTCTCATCAAGCAGGCACCAGGCTATACAACCTTGGAAGTATTGTTTTTATCCTCGAAGTACCGCTACTAGTCCCCACGTTAATAGATACATCCTAGATTTAGCCATTCACAACGAGTGTCATGAGCTAAAGTCACAAGCCACCATCTCACGTACCTTATTAACGGGGCGTTAGAGTGGGTCTTGGAGACTTAAGCAGGCTGGCAAGCTACATAATACATACCTAGGTACAGATAGATCAATCTGATGGCGTCCCAGATCTTTAACAATTAGGTACATACACTACTTACATACCTACACCTACATATGTACATACATACATTCCTTACCATGCTTTTGTCAGTCGTGGAGCAAAGCACCGTCCGTACACATCGGCGATATGTACTATGCCTCTTCTACCTAATCGGTACTTATACCTAGGTAGGCCCAAGTAGGCCAGGGTAGCAGGGTAGCAGGGTAGGTACCTAGGTCTGGAGTGATGCATCACAACACCGGCAGTGCTGACGATACCTGCCCTGTTGCCTAGGGCCTAGGCATTACACTGCAGTGGCAGGGTACTATGTATATAGGTACCTCTTAGGTAGATACCCGGATTCGCGGGATACGGATTATTACCCTCGTGGCAACGGCGATATCGACAGCGATGATCTGACTATAGGATTAGTCTTTCAGACCTATATACTTACCTAGGTAGGTACCTAGCTGGGAATATACTCTGCCTAGGTAGGTACGGAACTGCACGTAATTTGGCATCATCTATCTGATCCGGACTTAAACGGACTTACCTATTACTGACGACAAGTTACTAACTAGCAAGCTTCGTAATTCATCGTCATCAATAGAATATAGGTACTTCATAGGCAGTTCAGTCTTTCCCCGACGGGTCCGGAGCATCTTCAATTCAAGTTCATCGAGTTCCCCCGCTGACCGAGTATGGTGAAGGTGGCACCAGTCACGAATACGACATACTGGTACTGGGTAGGTAATTTCCTGGCTGCCTACCTACTCCCCAATTACGTTATGCTTGTTCCCAGCTCCGCCTCAAATCTCTTATCGTTAACATCTGACAGTTTCTGAGGCGGGACGACGCTTGACGGTTGACGCAGATCCGAAAGCGCCCGAGCTCAGAGTGTCCGTGGGTAAGACATTCTCAAAGCTAATTAATCGTGATCCTATGATCCTATGAGCTGTGGTGGAACCTGAAGCTTTCCCGTATGCCTAACCAGGCACCACGTTTATTATACATACCTACCTAGGTAGGTATTTGCCTAGAGGAGCCACGAGGATGATACCTTTCAGGATTACGCCTAGTAGCAAGACGGCAATACTCAAATAACGGACAGCAGTCGACAACTCGCAACACATTCTCAATTGGTAGCCTCGAGATAATTAATATGCCTAGGTTCCTTAGTAGTGAAATGTCCAACGGGTTATCTACTACATACCAACCTAGCACCTAGGTAGGTACCTAGGCAGTAAGTAAGCACTTTTATCGCCACTATATATTCGAACATTGGGCACCTACGACGAAGAATTCACTCTGATAAAGTGAACCTTGGTTGAGTGCTGTTTCGAACTCAATTGGCAATGCAATTGATACCTATCTCCCAGGTAGTCGAGAGAATCTACATATGTCCACAATGGAGAGGGTTGGAGACCAAAGCATACGGCTCACCTCTATTGGTCCCGGAAAGCTATTTGTGTTTCAATTGAGACCCAATTGCCGACATGGACATGGTCACTTTATCTCAACACGGCATAGCATGGCAAATAATGGACCACTGACCATAGACCTGACCATGGACCTGACCAGTTTATTACACCAGTTTATTAGATGCTGGTTGCCTCACTTAACATAAACAAGCAGTTGGCTCTATTCGCAAGTACCGAAGACCACAGTACGAAAAGCAGATGCCTAAAAGCATATTGCCTAACAATTCCTAAAGATTCCTGACGATGCCATTAATCAACATCTGTGCAACTCGGAAATCCCTAGGTCAATCAGTTGATATTAAGTAGTGTGTGGCTAGCTCGTTTACGCTTATCACGAGTGTCATACTATCATGACCAATATACCTAAGGTTAGGTAGATATCTCATCTATCACTGGCTACCTACCTAGGTATGTGAGTACGGCCATCCACATGACCGAGCTGGAAAGGAGACGGCGCGAACCTGTGGCTGCGGATCAGTTCGCCTAGATCCGCCCTAGCCGTCGTCGTCTCTCGGGCGTGGGATGTGATGTACAATACACTAACCTACCTACCTAGGTGCCCGTATCCAAGACATGCAGTAGGTGCTGTACCTAGGTAGCATCGTCGCCTTGGTAGCCCTACTATTTATGGTCATCTATCATTATCATCATCATCATCATTATCATCGTTTATTATCGTCCTTCTTATCGTTATCTTGTTCTGTTCTCGTCCAAGACACCCCTCCGTATCTAGCCCTCCACTAATAGATTGTTGATCACGTTTCTCGCATAGGGGTCGTCACTTGACCTCTCCTCACTCTGTTTAAGTTACTCTTTGAATTATTCTTATTATCCGAGACATGGCAGTAGTATCACGGTAGTATTCTAAATAGTCAGGCGCCGCCGCTATGGCATTTTGCAATGGCGTA
The DNA here is from genome assembly GCA_902806575.1 of Jackrogersella multiformis. NCBI lineage: Eukaryota > Fungi > Ascomycota > Sordariomycetes > Xylariales > Hypoxylaceae > Jackrogersella > Jackrogersella multiformis. Next base: position 453,288 of record CADCXD010000009.1, on the reverse strand, counting down.
ATGGTGGGTTGAATCCACTTTCACATGTCCATTTGCAGAGAAGCGACGGACGACCTGAAGATTATTAAATATTAACCCCGCCGTAGCTTTCACAACCTTGGAAGGTTTCATTAGGAAAACTTTATACAAATATACCCCGCCTGTGCGTGAGATAACATCTATGATTACTACACTACCTAGGTACTTACAAACGCATTATCGATAAACTAAAGAGTCTATCGTTCAATGTCACCCCTCCTCATCCTTTCCCTTCTCCCCCCTTTTTCCCGTTGCAAATCATGGGAGGGAATATTCCAATTAAATCCCCCCCTTGACAGACCGAATATCTCGTCTTAGTTCAGGTGAATGAAATTGACCATAGCCTATACTCCTAGTTTTCTTGAGCCTCAATTCAGGTAAACACTCATAATAGCACGAAACTCTTGGTCTAAACCTCGTGGACAAAAGGGGATTGACTACCTGTACCGCATCATTCACCATTCATTCAGTCAGCTTCCAGCAGTTGACTATTGATTATAGCCTGCATTACGTTCCCTTGTGCTCACGTAATCCCCCCGCACCGGCCCGTATCAGTCCCACGAGCTCGGGTTTGCGCTATGTGATGTGCCCATCATCAATGACATGGGAATCCCTACTTGCCGGTTTGCATGGGCACTATACATCATACCGCCATCGTACCGCCCAGCCCAAGAGGGCGGTTCAGGGTCTAACATGCATTGGCTTCAATGTCCATGTCCACCTTTTCCTGTATGTGCAAGCTTTTTCCACCTAGTCGGATAGCTATTCTGCTCTGATCTTCCGTCAATAGGGCATATTGCCCACGACGTGATGGCGTTCCGAGCTAGGGAATCCCATGCTCCCTCGCGTAATGTGGCTCCTGGTGTCTTTTTCCGGCTTTGCCCATTCCGTGCAAGGCGGGCTGCGGTTAGTCAGTCTAGCATATGGGCCACCCAGCTACTGTGCTGGTGTCCAGATCGTCGGCAAGGTCAGCAAGAGCCCTTGGTCCGTCCAATCGAATGCTCCGATAATGGATTCCGATCGCCTCGGTCCGCATTGTATTACTCGAGATATGATATCGGAGTCGTGGGAATTACCAAGCAGGGTTGCGCGATGCCCTTTTGGGTCAAACGACATGTCCTGCCGTGGGGAGCGGTGAATTCGGGAAGATTATTTATCTATCTCTATCTCGTTCACTCGCGGCTCGCGGCTCGGCTCGCGAATATACACGGTGAGGCTTGTGAATATCTGCTGCATGGGCCACCTTAGGTGGCCCCTAGGGCTTCTTAGACAACTAACACTGAGACAACGCTCGGTCTAACCGGTGATTCATCCCTCACCACAACAATTTCCAATATCGGATGTTTACGCATTTCGATAGGGCTCGCAGTCGCTATTACGCTTTATTTTCATAATGAGATCTTGATTGAGGTTTTGCCTGTATTCCTTGAATCTTCAGCCACTAGGTACCTAGCCAATTGGGAATCTCTCGAACAAGAAGATGGCGGCAGTGTGGTGGAAAAGCACGCTCTATCCTTCGGAACAATTCGTTGAAGCCTGCGGAGCAATCGTATTCGACACATCTAATTACACCCAAAAGGTTCTTCTACTCCACTACGGTGCCGAGGACGAATGGTTGCTACCGAAGGGCAGACGCAATTGTAACGAGTCTCGGAAAGAGGCGGCTATACGAGAAGTTCGCGAAGAGTCCGGATATGCAATTCAAATACGCCCCGTGACCATGGCCACTCGAGCCCCATCCGACTCGGAATTAGCCGACGTCAAAGATGTGCCCCGGACGTATGACAGTGTGACAGAGCCTTTCATGCTAGATGTTCGAGATTTGGGCAGAGGCAAAGGGGTTAAACTGGTCTGGTGGTTTATCGCTGAATTGGATGGCGTTGCGGGAGAAGGAGAGGTCCAGTTTAAACCCGAATTCTTCCAGTGTGACGAAGCTGTGGAGAGGTTGACGTTCAAGAAGGATCGTGAGGTGCTAACGAAGGCATTGGACCTCATGGAGCACGCAGCTAATAAGAAATCGGATTCTGAAGAGAACGGCATAGAATGAGCGAAAGAGGACAAATGGTTGAGGTTCTAGTCTTGGCTTCTGATACCATTCTAGAATTAATCGCCCAGTAAAATATTAAAATTCCTATTTAAAATAACGCGGCAATAGTTTCTACGTTCCTACTACTAGTACCATTAATCTGGATAAGCATTAAAAAAATCCCGGAGAGAAGGTCGGAAGCGGCTCGCCCTACCACATCCGATTAAATCCTAATCGGCGAACGATGCCGTATCCCGGAGAATTCTCCAAGACTCTTCTCGGGCTATCTTGGGTAGGATTTTCAGGTACTTCCTTCAAACTCAGCTGGCCATGTCTTAGCAGAAGTGACCGCCTCATTTTCTTACTCACTATAACAGCCATTGGCGCACCAGCGGAACTAGTATGCTTAGCGGCGCGGCGGGCATCCCCACTGGAAAGCTATCGATGCTGCACATCGGGCCGCAAAGTCGACAGCAGCCACGGAAGCTAGCGCTACCCACCTTCCCGTACTAACCCCGGGAGCATCTAGAACCGGGAGTGGGGACCGGAATATGATCTGCGTATCTAGTCATGACAGCCAGCAGCAAAAGGGGGGGTTGCTGTATCACTCCAGACGGAGCAAAACGTGTCTACCTGACGGGTTGGGCCTACGTGCATAAGGCCGCACATAATTCCTGATCCTGGCGGAGCACTGACGTGCTAGTTAAGGCTCTGCTGGTAAGCGTTCGTGCGGAGAAGGAACTCGGAATACCCTCAGCGCTGTGCTGTACATTATCTTTCTCTCCTCTTCTCCGTCGGGCTGAAGGTCGAGTAGAGGTAGAGTCGCAGAGAGTTGGGTTGGGCGTGAAGGGTAAAGGTCTAGAGAGCCGAGCTGAGGAGCGATGTAACGATTTCTCCATGCGCGGTGTATAGTGTATAGCGGCGACATGTTGCGCGCGGTAGATGTACAAGACGTGAGTTACTGCGTTACGAGGGTGACTGGGCTGGCTGATATTGATTCGGGATACGATATCCCTCGTTAGTTCTTACCTTTGTGGAATCGTACATGATGATGTTTGGGCGCTGAAGATGACACGACTGTGTATAAGCTCGCAGCTGAACGAAACAAATTGATGTGTTTATTACTTTATATGCTTGTGTAATGGAAATTACTAATGGAATGCTGGATATAGACGACAATCGCAGGTCACCTTAACTTCTGGGTTCTCTAGGACTGTAGATCATTCGTAAACTACCTACCTATTGACTCAAGATTTATTAACGCAAGGGAAATCTGCACTTGAGATGAATCAAGCTGGATACTAACCTTACCTACCTAGGTAGGGAGCTATCTTAACCTTTCCAACTACATTCTTAACATATTACCTAGGTACTTACTGTATCAGTGACAAACTAGCAGCCAATGCTTGCGAGTTTTTATAGTACTCGAAGGATGCTCATCAAATGGGCGTACTTTTTAAAGCCGAAAGCATCCAATAAACTACATCTTTAAGTCAGCGAGGTCTAAGATTTTCTGCTTTGTGGGAATGTTTCTACCCTACAGACTCCTTTGAGGCTTGTACTATTACGACCCAGAGGAGACTAATGACATTATTGACTTAGAATCATATTTACTAGGTACCTGGCCGATACGATACGTGCCTAACCTTCGATAATTATGATACCTATTCATTAAAATTGTAAGATGAAATATCTTGACGTGATAGTTTGACATACCTACCTAGGTATATCAAGTCGTATAGAATACAACAACCCCTTGCTGTGTTATTGACCCCTAAGTAGCTCAATCCACTTCACCTCGTACCTCGTACCTCTTACCTCCTAACCTAGAGTACGTAATAGCGAACCAAAAAGAAAAGCCACTGGAATAATATCGCCATATGCTCTCTCCCAGAGACTAGAAACTCAGAGTTCCCATAAAAGCTACGAGCTACAACTCCGGCCCCCCTTACTATTTTCCCTACCCATCCCATACTCGTCCCCATCCTCTGTCCCCGTCCCAATAACCCTAACCCTCAACCCCCTACCTCTAGGAAACCCAGCAAACCACTCATGGAACGCGACCCAATCCTCATCAACCGTGTCATGCAATCGCAACTCGAAGCCGGCGCGGGGTCCCAACACCCGCGCCACCGCCAGGTACGCGTCGATGGTCGCGAGCTCCATGCCGAGGCACAGCCGCGCCCCGCGCCCCCACGGCCGCAGGTACCGGCCCAGCCGCCGGCGCTCGTCCGCGTCCACATCCGCCCACCGCTCCGGCTGGAACGCGCGCGGCTGCGCGAACACCGATGCGTCGTTGTGGGTGTCCTGCGTGCTTGTTGAGATGATCGTCTAGTTGCGTTAGCGCGTTTGTCCCGCTTGCGTTTCGCGGGACGGAAAAAGGGGGAGCTTGGCGCTTATGAGGACGGCGCGGAAACTTACACCTCGGGGAATCACCCAGTGCTTGTACGTCAGGTCCTGGTCCTCGCAGACCCGCGGCAGCCGGCTCGGGGTCGGGTTCGCGAGCCGCAGGCCCTCGTTGACGACGCCGGTGATGTACGGCAGGTCCCGCAGGTCCGCGTATTCGAGCGCGCTCCCCTTGGCCGCCTCCGCGGCCCCGAGCTCGTGCCGTAGCTTGTGGAGCTTGGCGGGGTCGCTGAGCAGGTTGCTTGCGATGCAGACGAGGGTTGTCGCGGTCGTTTCGGTGCCGGCCATGATCACGGAGCGGCTCTCGGAAAACAGCCGTGGGAATGTCTTCTCATCGGCCGGCAGGCTCGAGGATATTAGCGTCTGCACCATGTCGTGCGAGCTGCCAGGTGCCGGCTCGGGCTTGTTCATCGAGCGCCGGACGCAGTTGGTCATTGTCTGCGGGCAGATTAGATGATCTCACTTTATTTCATACATGATATAAATTTAGGAGTCGTCGAAAAGGAGACGACAACAGGGGCGTGACTTACATCCCTCATCCACATCACCCTCCCAAAAGCCGGGTTCATCTTCTTCGCAACGCTCTCGGGCAAGCTATGCAGCACCGGCAGAAACAAGCCAAACGTATGTCGGCTCAGCATGCTAGCCTTCACCACCATCTTCACGCTCAGGTTGAACTCGCGATCGAACGTCGGCTCGTCGAGGTGTCCGAACGGGGCGCCGAACGCGAACCCTGTCGCGACGTCCGTGGCCAAGCACCGGAACGCGTCGCTCAGGCTGACGACGGCGCCGTCGGCGGCGCGCAGGCGCGCGCACAGCCTGTCGACCTGGGCCGCGATGGTCGGCGCGTAGCGCTGCACGTTGGCGGACGCGAAGAAGACCTGCAGTGGGGCGCGGCGCAGCTGGTGCAGCGCGTGCGACTCCGCCACGTTGGTGCTGGGGAACCGGCCGAAGAAGCGGAAGTAGAACCAGCGCGGCTTCGACGCCCGCGACGAGGACTTGTACACCGCGTTCCAGTCGGGGTCCGCGATGTGCACTTCCCACGGGTTTATGCGGACTATGGGGCCTAGGTGGGTGTTTGAGTGTGAGTTTAGTGTGTTCTTGATAGGATTTTATGATGGCTAGGTGGATAAGAGATGATGGCTAAGATAGGGGAAGGAGGAGTCAGTACCGTAGCGCTTGTGCATCTTCTCGATCTCGATCCAGTACCTCCCACCGCCGTCTTTGACACATTGATAATAGGCTTCATAGAGCCCAGTAGAAGCTGCTAACACTGGCCCCGGAAAGTGAGCCAGAGGGTGAAAAGTAAGTCTATACAAGACCACTGACAGAATTACAGAAGCTAGGATGAGCGGCAAGGCCGTAAATAGATACTGGCTACTGAGGCCGTACAGCCACAGGATATTCATATTGAAGTCTCTTTGGATTGTTCAACGGACGGTCGAAAAGCTCTGCCCAAGAGAGAGCGAGCTTTCTCTCTCCAGCGTTTTATGAAACACTCTAGCGACTTAAGGCCACGACGAGCTTGAGTGTCCAAGCACTCATTCTTCCAGCACGTTATATGTATGTATGCAGTGTAACGGTCAGACTTCTAGTTTGTCGAATCAAACTTAATGCCAGATCCGGATTCGTACGTAATATGAGCTCCTTCGAGTGCCGAGAGGAGAGTATTTATCCCTCACCACTCTTCTGCCACGAAATCATTCGTAAGCCACAGAGCTCTGCCGTTGAATCCTTCAGGGCGACGAGATGGGGTAGGGTTATGAGCCTAGCTTGCTGGGCCGAACCTTGCGTATAACTTTCGTGCTGACGTTTGAGGGTGAATAACTGTCTCATTTTTGTGAGTGGATCAAGCTGTCTACGCGTTGTACACGAATGGTGTCTTTGATTTCTAGATTTTGTAGTTGTTTAGTAGGAAGATTCGTATGAAGAATGGCGTCACCAACTCTCGCGATCTGAGATCTCCTACGTACCTCGCTTAGATGCTTACCAACTGTGCTTAAGAACTCTAAGCTTGTCTATATGTATTCAAAGAGGGGTGGCATTCAAACTAATCGATCACTTTCTATATGTGGCTATATATTACCTACCTAGGTAGTCAGACCTTATGCAAACTACTCGATTGCATGTGGGTGCGTCGAATTAGTCTCATCTCGTACCCATCTGTCATGAATGTACCGACAGAAGTTAGAGATTCACGCTTAACCTTGGATTGCCTGCCTACAATACCCAATTCGGCGCAGACAAGGTTTTGACCTGAATATTGACAGCATCGATTTTACAATATTCCTCACAACTGTGTTTTGTATGACTGCAATTTACGGTTAATAGGGGCGCTATCCATGCTGTTCTCTATCATAAGTGTCATAGGTAGTTAATGATATTATGTTCATACTTCTTCAGTCCCGTCATCCCAGGAGCAAAGCACTCCATTGCCAACGACAAAGTCCATCAAAATAAACATACGAGCACATTAGACTATTAATTGATCTCGGATACATTCAGAACATACCACATATATTGCCACCCACCCAGGTACAACATCCAAACCCGCGAGTTTGCCTCTCCAATCTATGACGCTGCAAGATGCCTTCGTAACAGTCATGATAAGCGGTACCGCGGTATGGTCCGGATTCCCTTTGTCTCCTGTCTCCTCTTTCCTGATCTAGATAGAAAGGACCTCACCGCCTGAACTCGGGTATGCAAAAATTCATATAACCGCCGCCGCCGCCGTTCTCCGACTATGTACAACACATTAACCTGGACCATCCCTTGCGTCGGGCATCTATCGTCTGACGTACTCCGCCCCCGCCCTCCGACACGCAACATTAATCCCATCGCGCGAGTATAGATGTGTGCATATGTAAGTGAATATGTAGGTGTATATGCATGTGGACGCAAGTAATTGGCCGCTCGCTCAAGCCGTCTACGCATCCCACGGCTATGGTTTCCGGCCGAACACGTATCGACACCTCATGTAGCCGTGGATCTTCTTGCTGCGCAGCTCCCTCTGCATCCTCTCCAGCTCTTCTTGGTAGCCCGGCGTCTTCTCGCCCATGACCGTGTTCCACAGGAAGAGGGTGTAGCCTACGTGTGCGCGCCTCGCGGTTAGGATGAATGGTGAATGATTATGACTATGAGGGAGAGTATACTAGGTTGGGTTGGGTTATTCTGGCTCACCTTCAATGTCGTTGAGCAGAGTCAGCTGGACGTACTGTCCTATCTCGGCGAGCTTTTTATCCGCTGGCCATCCGCCGATGGGGAACTATGTTTCAGAGCACGAGTTAACTTCTCGGGCTACTAAGACACGACATCCACACACGGATGCAGGGCGCAGGAGATTAGAGGGCACCAATGCCTACTCCGTTTCCGCCCCTATCGACCAAAAGAAGCCACCTCCTACGAAATCCCCAGACTGACCTTATAATCGCGAACCTCGATGTCGCGAAAGCCCGCAGCCTCGAACGCCTTCCTCTGGACATCATCATCGATGGGCTGGAACGTGGCGCCGAGGCGCGCGGTGCCGCAGCGGTACAGCATGTTCCAGAAGGTGGCGTAGGCGCTGTCGGGGGCGACGGTGTCGTCGTCGCTGCGGATGTCCACGTCGGCCTCGCAGCTCTGGACCCAGCCGCCGGGCCGCGTGACGCGGTGCGCCTGCGCCAGCAGCTCATCCCAGTCGCCGATCGCCCCGAACAGGTACCGCATGTGCACGAAGTCGAAGCTGCCCTCGCCCCACGTCCACGGCTGCGTGCAGTCGTCCAGCTCGAACTTCACGTTCGGCGGCACCCACAGCGGCTGCGTCGGCGATAGGTCCGTCCCGATCACCTCCGCGTGAGGGTACGCTTCCGCGAAGACGCTGCGCGCGGGTTGGTTAGTGTGGGTGGGGTGTGGCCGATCGGGGCTTGGGATTTATATTATTTGGTCTAGGGGATGCAGGGTGGGGATGGGGATAGAGGTAGGAATAAGAATAGGGATGGGAATTAGGGAAAATGGTCGTCTAAGCTTGGGATAACGCTCTCATCGCATGACGTACATGGACCATATTCCTAGTTAAAGGTTAGAGACTCCGGTTTCGTAAGAGCTAGTTGCGCCGCTGCGCTCACCTGTTCCGGTTCCAATATCCAACACCCTCTAATAAGGAGAGAACATCAGCACCTTGCTCACTCGTGAATACACGCGAATCGCCATGAAAGGGACCACACAAACCTGCACGGTATCTGGTATCGGCGCGAGGAATAGTTTATCTCCTATTAGCATGGTAAGGTAGTGGTGACTACGGATTTCGGTTAGGTACGAGCTTCCCACGAGACCCGAGCGAGCGAGCGGAACACATACGTGATGTCTACAGACTGCAGCTGCTGCTCGTCGTTCGGCGTGAAGTACATGAAATTGTGCTTCTCGCTGTGGTACGTGCGGCCCTGTATCGTCCGGTAGTTCAGGATGCTGGATGTGATGGAGTGGATGATGCTCGAGCTGGCGAGGAGGTCAACGATAACAGCACCGACGAAAACGGTAAGAATATGAGTTTAACTACAAGATCGTCATCCCCTGGCCGTCAAGACGGCCTCAGGGGCAACGCGGTGGGGAAGAACAAAAGGGGACTGACGCATCGTCTCCCAGCGCTGAATCTACATCGTCGTCGTTGGCGTCGTCTTCGTCCTCCTGCAGATTCAGATAAAACGGTTAAAAGCTGTTTTTTTAATAAAAAAAGTTTGTTTGACATTAACTCAAGAATTGACATGAGCAGGTCGTCACCAGCATCGCCCATTGTCAATAGGCTGCTCGCGGCGGCGTTCCCTCTCACTTTGAGCTGATACGGCGACATAGGTATCATACCTCGGTGTCTATGTCCGACGCAGCCATTATGGCCGGTTGCTCGGGCGGGTTCTGCGCACTACTCGAACCGCCGCCGCCGGCCCCGGCTGGAGTTGGTTTGTACGCCATTGGTGTTTCGGGGGGTTTTTTTTTACACTAGGGAATCCTTTGGGTCAGCTTTAGGTTTCGCCTGAGCTGGGAGGTGGTCGTCGGGGAGGCGGAATGGGGAACAGTACGACGATATGACAATGAGGTAAGCATGTACTTGAAAAAGGCGACAAAAAGGCCACTCCAAATAAAAGAACACAAGAACACCACCCAATTAACACCAATTTAATACCCAGCTAGAGTAGGAAAATTACGATATAAAGTAATAGATACTTATACACACTTTGCGATCCTCCCCACGGGGATGTACAAAGCAAGGTCCCAGGTGGAAAGATCGGGAAGAAAATGAATGTATAAATAAATGTATGAATGAGTGAGCGAGTGAGTGGCTGTCCCTTGCCTAGCCCATAGGATGATCTAAATCTCTAAAAGTTCGAGACAGGATGGGCGACGGGGAACGAAGAAGCAGAACGACAACCCACGCAGCGGGGTATTTTCAGGGTTGCGTTCTCCTCCCCCTCGGGAATGGTGCCAAAAAATCGCAACAGTCGCAGTGGAGCCTCGAGCGCAGATGCAAGTCGGTGCTGGGCGAGATTCTCGTTTAAGGCGGTCAGCAAAGAGGGTCGTCTGGTCGTCTGGTCGTCGTACTACTAGGTGCTGCTACCGTTGCTACATAGGTGATACTACCACTTATTCATCCCCGTGGTATAATCCAGCTGGGATCTAAGATAGAGTGTAACCGCTGCGTTGGGATGTAATGTAGGTACGTAGGTATGCATGAACAAACAAAAAGGGAAGAGAATAAAACCCGTAGGTAGTTGAAATAAGCCCCCTCCCCCTCGCCCCCCTACAAAAAGGCTGAGCATTCTGGACGTTTTCGGACATATCACGTACATATGATCTATCGCAAACTGCCCCGGGGAACCCTTCTGCTGGCTCTCAGCAACAGCGTAGCCGGCCTGCTGGGAGGGTTTTGGTAAAGGTACAGGAAAAGATGCTGACGACCTCGGGTCTTGGATCCAATAAGTTCTGGCCCTGCAGGATTTTTTTAACTTCTCCAGCGCATCCAATATGACGAAAGCAACCCATGCTCCTAACTACCTGGGTAGCTAACCTAGTTGCTCATCGGGAACGTCGATCAAGCATCTTAGCAGCATGCTCGACTTGATGCACCATTGCACCGTCCATACACCGTACACCACATATACGTCTACGTCTACGTATATGCATCCCGTCTCCTTCACCTTAGTCTGGCTTGGCCTACATAAGGCAAGTTCCCTTACTTGCTACAGAAAAGGGAAAAAATAAAGAGATGAAAAAGGGCACAAAAAGGAAAAACCTGGCGTAATGCAAGATATACAACTCATATTACCAACTCGAACAGTTCCAAGTTCCATCGGTTGGTTCTGTATGCAAGTCAAGTAACATGGATAATGCATGAGTGGCAGCCGGCCTTGCAGGTGCGGTCCAATCCGGGCGCCCGGGTCCTGGCTCCTGGCTTCCCGATCATGGCTGAAATACAGGTATGTACATACATTAGGTTAGGTACCTAGCCAGGTAGGTAGGTAGTACACGATATGGACATAGTTGTTCTCGATAGGCTGTTTTTACGCTTAAGCATTTAGTATACTTGATTTGGCTTGAATGAGGTTACACCACACGACGATAATTGCATACGAAGATCCTCACTCTTGGCTAATCACTCCATACTAGCGGTTCATTACTAGTAATTGATTCCTTGCGATATTTAGCACAACAAGTACACCATTTCACACCACCCCTAAAACGCGATAGTGAAGTTCCCAGATGGCAGATGGCAGATGACACATAGGTAGGCAGTAGACACGGAAGCATCCGGTAAAAAACACATGCTAAATCAAGGTATTCTTTTTCGTCGTGGGAATGACTCCGCCATGTTCGAGACACCTAATCCAGGAAACAGATGTACCAGGTAGTAAATGATTAATAATGTACATTGCTCATGCCTCAAAACTCCCCTTCTATGGTCAGTAGCCTATCCTTCATTTACACGCGTAATACCTTGGCGGCGAAGTCCTCGATGAGTTGCTCGCTGGGGAAGCTCAGCTGCTCGAGGCCCTGGGCGTAGGGGGTGGGAACCTCGGCACCGGTGATTCGCTGCGCGGGGGCATCTAGGTAGTCGAAAGCGTATTCCATGGTCGTGGCCAGAATCTCGGCGCCCATGCCAGCGAAGGGGAATCCGGATTCGACCGAGATGAGTCGGTGGGTCTTCTTGACCGATTTGACGATGGTCTCCACATCCAGAGGCCTGACCGATCGCAGGTTGATAACCTCAACATCCACGCCATACTTTTTCTTCAGAGCCTCGGCCGCGACCATGCACTGACCTACGGTACGGGAGAGGGAGACGAGGGTGAGGTCCTTGCCCTGTCGCTCGATCTTGGCCTTGCCGAAGGGAATGACGAAGTCGTCCTTCTGCGCGGCTTCGGACATGGGGAAAGATACACCGTACATAAGCTCGTTCTCGAGGACGACAACGGGGTTGGGATCGCGGATAGCAGCCTTCAGCAGACCCTTGGCATCTTCGGCAGACCAGGGAGAAACAACCTTAAGACCGGGAATGGAACCGTACCAAGCGCTGTAGTCCTGAGAGTGCTGGGCGCCGACACCAGAGGCGAAACCGTTGGGACCGCGGAAGGTGATGTTGCAGGGCTGAATACCGCCGGACATGTAAAGTGTTTTGGCAGCGCTGTTGACGACTTGGTCGATAGCCTGCATGGCGAAGTTGAAGGTCATGAACTCGCACTAGAAATGGCATTCCCCAATTAACCCTTGTTTTATCTCCCCAATCGACTACGAGGGGCGTTTGTAGTTCTACTCACTATAGGAGCCAAACCACTCAGCGCGGCACCAACGGCTAAACCACAGAAACCACTCTCGGTAATCGGCGTGTCGATGACTCTCTTGTCGCCGAAGCGATCTAGCAGGCCCTTCGTAACCTTGTACGCTCCATTGTACTGAGCAACCTCCTCGCCGAGAATGAAGACCTTGCTATTGGCCTCCAGCTCCTCAGCCATGGCCTCATTGAGGGCGTCACGGACAGTGTACTCTTTAGTTCCCTTGACATCGGCGAACGTTCTTCTTTGGGAGACGGCGAAAGTAGCAGGTGAGAATCGGGTAATAGTTCGGGGTGCTGCGGCAGTGCGTGCTGTAGCAGCTAGTCGAGCTGCGGGACGAAGGTATCGCGACATGATGGTTGGGTTAGGGTTAGGTGGTGAGTTTAAACCAGGAGAGGGGGAGGATGGAATTAATCAATTAAGGCCGAACACCTAAACCGACAAGACTCTAGGGTGTTTGTCGTTGGTGACGGTGACGGTGACGGTGACGGTGGTGGTGATGTTGGTGATTTGATTACGGAAGTGTTTGAAGAGCGATTTTCTCCGTAAGCCTTTCGCTTTTTTTTCTTCCAGTCGCTATCAATTCGCGTTTGGTGGTTGCTTCCCAACTTTTTTTCGGATGGAATAGGAACAGCTTGTTGAGGTGGGAAGGATGCACTAAACCATATTAGGCTTAGTGAATTGATTCTCCGAGTTATCGGAGCTTTGGAATCTCCAGTTCCTTCCAAAGCAGTGTAGATATAGATATAGATATAGATATCTTGTTCTTGTTTAAATGGTATTTCTACCAACTGCTCACGGAATAAAATAAACTCGTGTTTTAGTTAATGATATTTTAAAATCTTAGTTGCTATCAAACTAATGTCTCTTTAAAACCTTCATCTACAAGTTTAAGTACCTAATAGTTTGTCACTTACCTTATCTCGGAACTTCATTGGGGAATTCTCCGTTGGGGGTAATCCGTGTGTACCTATGTATCTTTACATATTTCTCCTACACCACATAGATTAGCAGTGGTTATAACAATATCATATCAGACAAGTGCATCTTTATCGGAGTATAAATCACCTCCCCTAGATTTAGAAACAATGATTGTAATTTTCTAATTTCTATTCCTCGTGATGCTAATAGGTATATATAAAATGCTATCGGTATGGCAAGTATCCTTCAATGTCATATGTACAAAGAAGTCAGAGCCAAGGACCTTTTCTTTATGAAAGATTGGCCTGAAGACTCTTCGGGTTGTTCAGTATTAATAATATTAAGAAGGTATTGATTGACGTTGCTTCTTTACTCATTACTGTGCTTATAAGCACATTGCTCGTCACTCCTTAGTTTGCACCTTCACATCCGTCACTGATCGTTGTGATCATTGCTCCGGCTTCTTGCCAACCATCAGGTACATCGGTGTGAAGAGATGCTTCGCTCCACCGGCGACCAAGCAGTCGGCAGCACGAGCCAAGCTGTCAGCCGTCTTCTTGGTACCGGGGGGAGCTAACCTAGTCATCTCCAGAGCACCAGCGAAGTTGTGCGCTATTAGACGGCCCCACCACGTCATCCGCACAATCGTAGGCGCGTCGAATACTGACTGCATGTATTTCCATTCGCCAGCAAGGGGCCAAAACCAAGGGATTGGGTCGGGGCGCTCAGCGAGGTCTTCATGGTGCAGCATCTCGAAGCCCGCAATCTTCATCGCCTCAACACCCTCCTCGACCTTAACCATGTTGGAGATGCCGTTACCCTGCTCGATACCAAGTCGGATCTCACGATGCTCGAGGTTTTCGTTGTCAAAGTCATCGGTCATAAGCCACTCATACACACCAAAGATGCCACCGGGTTTCAGCACTCGCAGGATCTCGCTGTATACACCTGCGAGCTTGGGCGCATGCACCGTAGCTTCGATGGCGTAGACGGCGTCGAAACTGTTGTCAGGGAAGTCCATTTGCTGTCGAGTTGGGTTAGTCACGGAAGAAATCAAACTAGACTACTGCACTGGTACATGCTAGGTAGGACTCACCATGAAATCACCCTTGACAAAGTGTAATTGACTCGACAGACCCTCCTTCTCGGCGTAGTGAGTGGCACGCTGGATCTGGTAGTCGTTGTTGTTCAGGCCGGTGATATGGGCACCGGTGAACTTGGCTATCTCGCGAGCAGGACCGCCAACACCACAACCAACATCCAACACCCTCATGCCCTCCTTGATGCCAATTTGGTGTGCGAGGTAATGTTCGTGTCGGGAAATCGCCTGGTAGAATGTCTCGCCGATGGAGTATCGGCAGAAGTGGAAGGACTGGCCCCATCCGTACTCGTACAAGTCCGTCGCAAGGTTATAGTAACTACAAAGAGTGTTAGTATTGAGAGGCGGAATTAATCGGGAGATGTATTCTCGACGTACTGTCTGGTCAGGGTAGCATATTCAGCCGTTCGCTTTGCGCGATCTTCGGCTGTCTCGTCCTTGGCCACTTTACTATCCCAGTGCTTGAAGTACTCATCAACAGCAGCTTTCTGCGCATCGGTGCCTTTGCCAGCCTTGCTGATGATAGCTCGGAAACCACCAGTTGCCTCAGCAGTGTCGCCATGCATAGCCTTGTTGAAGGCGGCATCACGCGCTCTGTCCTGCTTCTCGAGTTCAATCTTGGAGGGCGCCATGTTGAATGTAGAGGGTTAAAACTGAAAATTAATTATAGGAATTAATAAAATGAGTTTACCAACAGGTGAATCAGCGACGAGAATCGTGAGTCGACAAGTGGTGTAGATGTAGATGCGGTTGTTGTTCAAGAGAACGTTGAAGCGGTAGAGAGGTACATGTGAAGAAAGGGGTCTCAGGCGACATTTTATGTTATTATTTTTCTACGGATCTGTACTCGTTATCGACAATTGATTGCGGGGGCCCACATGAACTTAGGGGCCATGTCCAATTTCTTGGCCAATTTCAATCTAGGATTGGTCAAAGCTTCCAAGGTTGAATGAAGGGCTTTTTCGCCAATAGGATGACGCCGAACCTACATTAGAGGAAATAGACAGGGGCAAGCTTTGAACCGCACCTTCTCTGCCGAAGAATCGAACATTCCCCTGAATCCGAATACGAACTCTACAAGCCACAGGATAAGATAGTTAGTGATGTGGCTGAAATTACATGTGGCTTCACCACCCCTGCCCTACCTTAGGTACTTAGCTGCGGTGGGAATTAAGAATAATATCTTACGGACGCATATGTGAATCCAGCTAAAGATTCTCCTAAGAACCACCGGATTACGAATACGAATTCGAATTCTTAACTATCATTTTTTGAACAGCCTCGACAATATCATTTCTCAATTGCATGCTACTGAGGAACTTTTATTACTTCGTAGTGCAGGTCATAATAATCCCGCTTATTCATGATGTGGAGACGGAGACGGAGATGGAAACGGGAAGGGAAAAAAGGCCGGCTTGCATATTCAAATGAATATCTCGTCACCCATGCTGTTATACCTAATAGCTAATAGCTGACAGCCAATATCTTCATACCTACAATAAAAAGGCGACATACAATAAATAAATTTAATGTGCTTAAGTTTAACACTCGATAATATAACATATTTAATGCAGTACTTAAGTGATGATATGACGTATGTATTATTTAACCATTTTGCAAAATATTGAACACCATTTAAAAAAAATGGCAAAAAGGTGGTAAAGAAGGAATTTAACCTCCTACTATTGGACTCGCGGGGAATCGAACCCCGGACCACTCCCAAGTTAATGCTAAGGGAGTATTATACCACTAAACCACAAGCCCGCTGCCATCTAGGACCATCGGTAGAATGATCGATCTGATTCATTGGAATTTTCTTCTCGTTAATTTATACTATATTCCAAGGTCATTAAGTGGCCAAGCTTGCCCGCTCTAATGAGCCGGTTGGCCTTCGCTCACCGCCTTCGTCTTGAAGTCGAGATTCTCATACATACACCGAGAATTATGTTCCACGACCACTTTCACGCACACGCAAGCTTTTTCATTGAGCTGAGTAAATTGCCTGTGGATCTACTGGCATCCTCTGAATCTTGTACTGGGAGACTCTTTAGCGAAGATATGCTTAATTTCAATATGCTACCACCACCTACCACCAGGAGGCTAAGTAGTCAATATTGAATGAGATATGGGGTTTTTATCAAGTTCATGAGAGCTAATATAAACCAAACTCTCACTCATCTTACTATGAGTCGTGACATTAGCGATGTCGCCTCAGGGATCGAGGAGCTACATTCGAATTCGTGTCTACCATGCCCACCTTCATTTCCTTACCAGTTCAACCCTCTCTCCATCCGGCGTCGTCTTGTCCGTGGTCCCAGCCACAACAGGACCATTTCCGTGCTTGTCTAACCTCTTATTGCTGATGACATACCACGCGCCCAGCCCTATTATCTCTACACACGCCACGGAAGAGAACACCAGACAGATAGTAAAAGCGGTATAATAAAAAGGCGCGTCCTGCGTCCTGAAAACTTGGCTTCTAGCAATCACCCTAGAATTGGCGCCCATCACGATCATCCTAAGTATCAAGATTAGAAACGAGAGAACAGAAAGGTAGCGAATGATATATTCAATATCAAAGAAACGGGAAAGCAACTTACGCCAAAGCAATGCTTCGCTCCTGCGGACGTTGGCAGTTCACCGTCAACCACCCGACGCTGAGGATGTGGATAGTCGCGTTCGTCGCCATCGAAAAGACAACGGCTGCATATTTCCTACCGACGCTCCAGTCCCGCGACTCCCTCAAGCACGTGAACGCAACTATGCTCCAGACCGCGGCGACCAGGAGCGACGGTGCTCTCCTCCTCGTAGTGTCGCATATCCAGGCAAGGGTCCCCGTCAAGATCGGGGCAATAAAGCGCCAACGCTCGCCATCGCGTTCGCTCTCACGGTGCCGTAGCCGAAGCTCTTGATGACGCTGGGCCCGTAGGTGTTGATCGCAGTCACCGGGACCAAGCTAGTCATCGTGATGACGATGTGCACCAGGATCCGCGGGTTCTTGACCGTGGTCCACACGTCGCTGGCCGAGATGTGGAGGTGGTTCGTGGTCTTGGCCGGGTCGTCGAGAAGCACGCGCCGCACCAGGATGTATGACTCCCGCCGGCTGAAGTACAACCACCTGCCGAAGCTGATCAGCAGAGAGCCGTTTCCGACTTTAGGCGGGAGGAATAAGATGAAGATGATGCCGATTCCAATTGTGATAAATCCTTCAACTGTGGAGAGAAGAACTCCAGGCTAGGCCGCTAAAGTAAAGAGGAAAGGGTGGCTCATAAGATGAGGCCTACCTATGAAGAGCCATCTCCAACTAGGTATTCCGTACCGGTTCCCGATGCTGAGAATTTCAGCATCGATAAGCGAAGTAGTAGCCGAAGCAATGAGGTTTCCGAGGAAAAATATGGAGATGCGCAGACTGGACTCGGATTTCTTATACCACGTCGACATCGTGTAGAGCGCGCCAGGTATGAAACGAACCTCACACTACGCAAACGTCAGCATACTAGACTCGTATATAAAGACCTTGAATAAACCTCCCTTAATTCCTGTTATTACCTAGGTATCTATATTTCCCTGCTCTTGGCATTGTACCTTTCTACCTACTACATATATTGTCGCAGCAAAGGGAAATTCCGACTGTTTTGAAATTTTAATACCATGACTAGCTGAGATTCTCTTTTTGATATAAAATTACATAGTCAACACTTGTATTTAAACATCAACCCGTATGTCAACAATACAACATGGTTAGGTCAAGTGAAACCCCCTGAATGTTAATTTAGGTTAACCACATCTACTTAAACTGTTCAAAGCGCTCTCTCTCATCGTCCCCCTTCGCCAGATAATCCACTGTCCACCTCCAAAGGTCATCCTGCTTCGCCTCATCGTAGCTATCCTTACTGCTCTTAATCTCCTTCCTCCCCTCGAAGTACCTAGCAGTTACGCCCTCCACATCCGGGCCAACCGCAAGCCGCGCCAGCGAAGCCCCGGATTCTTTCGGATGGTGGATATTTGGCGTTAGTAGTAGTTTTAACAACGGGATGATCCACGGTAGGATTTGCATTCAGAGGAACAGTTCAAGCTTGCTCGCCTCGCGCGCTAGCCCCGTACCGGGCATGAGGCCCGGGTCAAACATGGTTACTGTGATGCCGAGATCCGGAGCTCGTTGTGCCAGCCGACGATCGAGTGCGTATCCCCATAGTATGTTCGCAAGCTTGGCTTCGAAGTACCGCTGCCGACCAGGGTTTTTGGCCGTAGAGGTCGGGTGTGCGAGCTCCTCGGCGCTAATGTACACTGGCTGGGGCATCCCTCCCGTCATTTGATCCGGGTCGTGCGTGCCGCTTGAAGTCAGGACCACTCGTGCCCTGGGTGCGAAACGAGGAAAAAGAAGATGGAAGAGTAAGGCATGGCCGACATGGCTAATGGCGAAGGTAGATTCGAGACCGTCCACCGTCTTGGTTACGGGGCCGGGAAACTGCAGAGCGGCGTTCAGGAGAAGGGCTTGGATGGGAGGGTAGTTTTTCGCCACCCAGTCTTTGGCATATGCGCGAACTTTCTGCAGGTTCGAGAGGTCGAGTGGGATGTATATCGTGTTCGACTGGCCGAGCGTCTTGTTTATTGTCTCTGCCGCATGTTCGCGGTCGGTTCGTGATGAGACTACGACGAGGTACTCAGGATGCGCCTTTGCAATCTCGAGAGCGGCATAATAGCCCAGGCTGACTGTGCCCCCTGTGACGATGATTGATCGTTTGTAAGATTTACCTGCCATAAGGACGTGTGGCAGCTGGCGTGTGGGGAGGGCTCGAAGAATGATATAAATTTGGTGTCCTTAGTATCTTAACTCAAATCGCGTCATTCAATTTTCACTTGAAGAAAACTTGATATATTATGACTATGGTATGACTAGTTATATACGTATTCGGTTTCTATTACTCTCTTCTCAACGAGAATTATCCCTCAGGTCTAGGTAGGCAAGAAACTATCGAAGCTGGGTATACGTTTCTGTTGCTGCCTGGCTGTATTGTTAGGAACTATCTGTCTCCGTGAGCCAGTCCCGACGGGAACCAACTCATATAGGGACCGTCGATACCGCATTTAATGATTTTATCGGAGTTTAGGTACCGGAGAGAGGCTCTTATTAGGGACTACATGTACGGCGGGTGCCGAGGAGCCCGCAGCCCGTCATCGACATCCTATTACTCGCATATCATAGATTATCCGCATATGCATTTAACAGTTCAGGGAATAGGGGCATGCATATCTCCAACTGCCCATGACGTACCTTAGGTAGATCTGTTTTGTCCCATAACTTTTCGATCAACACCCATTATAAGTCTAATTCAACTTACAAAATACCTCAAGCTATCAATATTGGGAGTTATCGCCATGGTTCCCAAGCTAACTCCCGCCCCTTTATCCTCCTTACGTGTTTCTAGTTATCCTATTCCGGCATACAACCTCATACCCAACACTAGCATTCAGAATAAGCCTCTGTTACACTATCATGAGGTGTTTTCTCCTTCTACACTGACGACATCCGCCATAGAGTCGCATCTCACAGCAGTCGGTGTTGTGGAACCTCAGTGGTGTTTTACCATGTATAGCACAACCCACTTCCATTCCACTTCTCATGAGGTGCTTTGTATCAGCCAGGGGAAAGCGAAACTATGCTTTGGCGGTGAAGACAACCCGGGGAAGGTGGAGAAGGAAGTCGTGCAGGGCGACGTGTTGATCTTACCTGCTGGTGTCGGGCATAGGCTTCTCCAAGATCTTACAGGCGGCTTCGAAATGGTAGGGGCCTATCCTAAGGGCTACAATTGGGATATGTGCTACGGTAAGAAGGGGGAGGAGGCTAAAGTTCAGAGCATCGGAAAGTTGCCATGGTTCGAGAGAGACCCCATCTATGGAGATAAAGGACCCACGCTCGAAAGTTGACAGTCGAGGGACTACGGTGATAAGGCTGTAGTGGAACAACTGAAGTATGAAGCCTGGATTTCCGATGTTTTCTTTGTCCCGCGGTTTCTAGGGCTGGTTTACAAAACAGATGACACAAAGGGCGGTCAGGCATGAAGAAGTCCTTTGTTAACGGAAATGATATAATTCTTGGTCAATTCGATAGGACGGACGTCTTTCTCGGAGATGTGTGTTGTGTCATCATACCATGTCGCCAGATCCAGCTGGGACAAACACAGGATGACCCAGTCGGAAACCATTAATTTGATACTCTTCCAAAAAGAGTCGCATGAGAAGCAATGCCAATGCGACTGTCGAAAGCTGGGCGTCGGCGTCTGCCACAACGCGCTCGTCGGCAATCATGATCCGCACAGAATCTTGTGTGACCTTTGCTATTACGAGCTGACCAGGATGAAGGGTATCAGAAAGTACGAAGCATGCAGATATCCGTCTCAAGTTCCGACTCGCCCGGCACCTATGGAACGATGACGATATCAAGTCACGTCGTCGCGACGAAAAAGGATCTGTCATTTTGGCCACCCCGAGGAGTTTGAGTTTTCATCTGTCAATAGTTGGCTGAATTAGGCTCTGTGGCTTCAATAGAGGCCATGCTAGTAAAATCTTCTGAAGCTATGAAATTTTATAAAGCATATCACTCTCGTTCTTAACGGCACAAGCTTTGTTGAGATTCCCTGAAGAACCATTCATATCCACCCATGGTTCTTCAACACTATCTACCCAGAGGTATAAAGCACCCTCACAGCCTCGATGACGACTCAAAATCCATTGCGCTAGTCAATATAACCAACTACGATCACTTCACAACTCACTCCACACTATCAAACGGCGGGACGAACATCGCAATAAGTCGACACAATGTGCAAGCTTATTATAACCTACCGATGCGGTTGCAAGCCGTACGAAACTAGCACCCCTTGCAAAGTACCAGACTGTCAGACCATCAAGGAGATAGTCCAGGAACCACAATGCGAGCAGTGCCAAGGAAAGGATGCGGAGTTGGAGCTGGCTACGACAGCAATTTGAGATCCATATTTATCTATCACGTACACTCGACGGCGTGACAATAACCATCAGGGCTTTATTATATTCGAGGTGGAATAATCCCTTGCTAATCAGGGAATCGTTTCATCGTTTCAAGTGTCACAAATTCGCGACACACACCTTTCAACTATCCTCTTCTTCAACTTTTTATATTGCAAGTTGAAAGATTCTTCACCTGTGGCACATATCGATATACCTGCAAAACGAATCTGTCGAGATTGAGAAATCCGCGCCGAGGACGAAGAACACGAGCCAGGGCTAGGCGTCACGAACTCGGATAGACAATCGACAAACGGTCATTTTCGTTGGCTTTGCCACCTAGCTTTTCTCCCTAGCTTTTCTCCTCGGCTAGAGCTCGATATATGCTTGTTGTTTGCATCGCATCCATCTTGCAGTTAATATTCGTGCAACCCGGGGAAGGGGCTGAGTAAATTGTGCCGCATATAAATAGCACCAAGTCAGTCATGGAGTAGGAGGACAGGCTTGGCGTTACTGAGGTGAACCAAAATTAAACAAAGTTATCATTTTTTACTTTGATTTAATATATGACTTAAAAATTACATTCGGTGTTCGTTTAGTAATAACTGTAGTTTGCTCTGATTGTCGTCAATTAACTGCCTCCTAGGTTTTAAGCTAACCCCTGAACCAACGAATCTCACCAATCTAGCCCTTTAGTACTGAATCGGTGCTGAGGATTCTTACCTAAGGTGGTCCTGATATCCTCCGCAGGGATTTTAAGTCATTGTTATTTTTAACGGCGCGGTATTATATTGACGGGCATCTACGCATCCGAGAAACCATGGTCAAATATAGCCGGGGCTGACCACCGAAATATCTGGTCGCCGAAATATTTACCAGGTAGGCGAGCAACCAACAAGGTACCAAGGCAAATATATTTAACTTAAGTAGTTACGTAAATATATGACTGAACGACCTCGAATTTCTTGGCGTGCACTCAAATTGTGGCAAAGTTACCTTGATTCAAGCTATTTATTTATTTTTGATGTCTGGTCTAACATACCAAGGTACGTAGGTTAATCAAGTCAAAGACCGTTCAATAGATGTGGTGTTTGGAAGGAGTTGGTAAGTTTGATCCGTAGACTGCGCCATAATCCTAGAGATCTTTACCTAATAGAATCAATACCTATCGCCCATATCCATATCAATTTGTTAGTTGGTAAACTCGATCCTAGAGCGGCAATGTCGTTTGGGTGAAGTGCCTTCTATTTTCTAATTCGCCCAGACACAGTCGTAGGACGGCGATCTGATTGGCCACGTTTGTGATGCGCAAGTCCACGACTGCCGGCCCATCACGCTGCGGAGATCCTCTCCGTCACGTCACATGTGCGATCGGCCTGTCAGAGTGACGGTAACTTGGATGTAGGACAGGTACAGCTATGATTTTACATATAACGGCTCCCTCTCCGTCTACGAAACATGACATATTCCTTCCTCCAGCACGGCGACAAATACCTACCTAACAGCCTAGGTACCTACTCTAGTAAAGGCCATCGCACACTACCGCCGCCGAGTTTCGCAGAACGTCTTACCTAGATATTGCATCTGAGACAACATCAGTTAGGATCTCCGCCGCACCTCACTTACACATCTACACGCAATGCATCGCTCGCTCCTCCTCCTCCTCCCTGCCATCCTCGGCACCCTCGCAGCGGCGCTGCCGTCCCCCCTCACCCTCACGCTCGCGCCCCGGCAAGACGCCTGCGCGGGCGACAAGTCCATCGCGGGGTACTGCACGCCGCTGACGTACATGGACGTGACGGACAACAGCTCGTCGGCCAGCTCGGCGGACTGCCAGTCGACGTGCCGCAGCATCCTGACGGACGCGGGCGACTGGGGCGTCGACTTCGACGGCACGCCCGCCGGCTACGTCGACGAGATGTTCCTGGGCACGTGCGGGTTCGGCGTCGCGCGCGAGACCGACGCGGATACCGCCGAGTTCGGCTTCTCGATGCATAATCAGGATATCGTGGATGTGCTCGACGAGGCTACGAAGAGGTTCGCTGGCGCGCATGGTGGGAAGGTGAAGGCGGAGGGGACGATGGATTGTCAGGGCCATGTCGTGAGGTGGTTTGTTGGGTAGGTGTGTCTGGGAGTGGGATTTGGTTCAGGGGCTATTCTCTGGTACTTGGAACATGGATGGCCGCTAGGCCTGGAGGCGTTCATGGGGAGTGGGAGTGCATGGCTTGGGCGATGTGAATCCTTACGGCGCAAGGCAAAATATAGCATTGCCAACACCGAAAGAAATTGCCAGTTTGGCGTCTTTTCTTTTCTTTTCATGCCTTGCCGACCTGAGAAACCTAGCGACTGATCGTCGGCGTTGGTGTGGCTGCGAAAAGTAAAGTTCAGCTCATAAACTGATTCAAAATGCCAAATACTACACTACTTATATAATCGTTACTTTATTTCTTCTGCATAACTGTTTATTATCCTAGGTGAGTCGTATCAAGGTATCTAAAGTGTTTTCATAGTTTCATCAAATTTGCAGACCTAAAGTTTTAAGTATCGCGACGGGATCTTTCAACCACTAACACAATCGTCACGATGCCAAGTCTACGAACTTTACTACCGGGGACCCTTGTCATTATAGTGGTCGGAATATTGCAGATCGAGAAACAAGGCGGCTAAGCTGGAAGCACGACACGATCTAATTGGTTGACGGATCGATAGATCATGCACGGCGAATCACTTGCTGCAGGGGCATGTGGGGGGAAGAGAGGGGAGATGAGGAAAAGGGGAAAAGGGGGGGTGATTCTTGAAGACCTCTAACATCGATAGTTTATCTCAACTGTACAACATCTTTGCATGTATTACTTTATAATGCAAGATTGTCCAATCATCGTCGTTCCTAGTGGGTTTTGATTATTGATGCAGTAAGGTTATTGGCGACCTCGCACCTCGAGGTCAAGAAGCAATAGTAACGCATACAAGTACTGTGCCGCCATTCGAGAGATGCGGTATGGTACCTGCCATTGAAGAGGTATCGCCTGCAGGTCTGTAGACTTTCACTTGCCGGAGATGCGGCAATGCCTAACTTCGTCTACTCGCAGGTGGCCCATCCTGACGAAATCAGGATCTTAACATTGTACCCGGGCACGGAGGATCAGGGACTTGAAGGGTCCATAAGGCACATTCAACTTCCTCCCAATATTTCACCAACCCTGTCTTTTGCATCAGACACAGGACAGCAAAATATACGAATCTTGCGAAATACGAGGAGATTGCTTGACATCTTCGAAGCCCAGTCGCATCAAACCGTAGACGCTGCGGACTCTGGTGGTAATACTTGGCACTGGAATCTCTTCGAATCGAGCAAGGCACCGAGGCGAAGGTCGATTCATGGAAGGTTGGCATTCATATGCACAGTCCTAAAATATTGCGTTACTAACTTAACAAAAGGGAATTCTTCGTAGAAGAGCCGGTCTTGGGCTTCGACTGTAGTCGTATTGAATATGATCAAGAATCCTACGATGCACTATCATATACATGGGGGAACTTGGAGAAGACTAAGGAGATAATAGTTAGCAGTAAAATTCTTAGTATCACGCAAAATCTTTACATGGCCTTGATGAAACTGAGGTCTTCGACGGAGTCGCGAAGCCTGTGGATCGACGCAATCTGTATTGATCAGAAAAATGTTCAAGAGAGGAACCATCAAGTACAGATGATGAAACGGATCTTCTCTACGGCCTCCTCTGTCATCGTATGGCTTGGCGAAGCGGCGAGCAGTGTACACGCCACTCTGGAGATGATACTTAAATGCAATTGGAGCCGGGGAAAGAAGAATCTCTTCAACTACCCCGAAGAAGCGCTACGAGGGCTAGACGAATTATTCAGCCGGTCATGGTGGAAGCGCATATGGATAGTGCAGGAAGTGGTTGCGGCGCGAGAGCTTGTTGTGCTCCTCGGCGGGACTATCTTCCCCTGGATGATGCTCGAAAATCTGTGTCGAGCAATTCAACAAGCCGAGTTTCTCTCGCACCCCATGGCATCTATAATCCGTGCCTGCGGGTATCAAAAGTTTACGGTCCTGGGCCACTTTAGACGAAACAGGAACATGGAACTGGTCCACTTCCTCCACTGCACTCAGGATTATCAAGCAACCGACTCGCGCGATAAACTGTACGCACTTCTCGGCATGGCTTCGGATGTATCTCCTGATGATATTATCCCCGACTACACGAAGCCGGTCCAGGAGGTATTCCTTGACCTGGTCAGGTTTATGGCTACGAACCGCCGCAGCTTAGATGTCATATCCTCCGGTCGGTTATCCAACTCAAACACTGCTACTCCAACATGGTTACCGGATTGGCGGGGCTTGAATACCCTACGGCCATTGAATAGTGAGGAGATTGGTGGACACTTCTATCGTGCTTCGGGTAACACGGATGCCGTGGTAGACATGGCTGAATTTCCTTCCAGCCTAGCAGCTGAAGGGTGGGAAGTAGATACGGTCGACTTCTTCGACGACATAGTCACGCTCACTCATGTGAGCCCGTCAACAATACGCCATTGGCAGAGCATCGCAGCCGCGAATGTTGACCATACGACCATGAGTCTCTTCTGGAGAACAATTATCATGGACAAGGACCATCTAGGGAACCAAGCCACGGCGTCTCTTGGTAGGACATTCGAAGATTTCATCGATAGCTCGGGTAAAACCCGATCGAGACTCGTTCAGCATTTCTCCGACGCGGTCACTCGAGCGGTGCTAGGCAGGCGGTTTTTCATCACGAAAAGGGGTCGGATGGGCCTCGGACCACCAGAAATACAGCCGGATGATCAGGTCATCATTCTAAAAGGATGTCATGTCCCACTCATACTACGGGAATCTGGAGACTACATGCTTGTTGTCGGAGAGGCGTATATCTCTGCATTGATGGGTGGTGAGCTTGTTTCCGAGTTAACGGAAGGTCGATATGGTATTAGGACAGTCAGTTTAAAATGACATCTAAATATGCTAGCTTCTTGGAAGCGTGATGAAAGTTTATTCAACATGATTCGAACGCATTCTCTACATCACACAAAGAGTAGTTTGAATTTATTCTTGAATTAATTATACATGTACCTCCGGTCTATGGAAGTGGTAGTTCATCTATGGTACATTACTCTAAAACGAGCTTGGTATGAGTCCGACAAACAATGACTTAGGAAGTTGACTCCATATTCTCCTGGATAGAGTGCAGAGTTCTTGCGTGCTTAACAGGCTCTCCCTCTCCAACAGTACTTGAACGCTTCTGTCCGCGGTTAGGATCCGTCTCATGAAGAGCGTCCCTGTGGGGGGAGCTAGGTGGGGTAATCGTGATCAAGGGACAACCAAGAATCTCCCGCAGTTTGAAGAATTCCCAGCCTAACTGGAACGATAAGCTGTGAACGCCTTCTCTAGGACCTCGTTTCTCTAAGAAGGAAGTTAGTTTGGGTCGACCCATGTGACCGAGAGCTCGACGGAATTGGTCAACTGTCCAGCGTCCGTCGTGACAGGTGAGAATTTTGATCATGGCTCGGATCTGGTCGCAGTCTCGATCAATCTCGGTTCCAGCATCTATCCCTAGTTCCTCGGGAAGCTTGTCTCTTAGATCAGGCTTGATGACTGATCCCCAAACTGCCTGCTCGTAGGTGCGATGGGCAAACATTGGTCTAGGAGTCAGGTCAATGTTCACGTCGATGTCCTCCATAACATTGACTTGCTCCCAGACACATTTTGCTTCCCTGTCAGTTTTTATAGTCCTACCTCCTGTGATGTCTGCTTCAAGCTCTTTCCTTTTTTCTTGTTCATCTTTCTCTTCTCTTTTCTTTGCGATCAGTGAAGCGTACTCCAACACCTCCGAGGTGCTAAGGTCGGAGAAAATAGACTTCCGAGCACCCTCACGCTTCTCTTCTTCAAGCTGGGTGTTGATGTAGTCCATCAGACAATCTCGGACGTAGTGGTTCGGCACGTCCTCTAGGGTGTGATCACGTCCCAGCCGGCCGCCGTCGACCCTCATTGTTGCGCCATCGAGGAAAGTAACATTTTGATCGTCACCCATAGCATCCCACCAAGTGATCTGTGCACGGATCGCAGCAATTTGACGAGGGCCTAGATCAGCTACCGAAGCCAAGTTCTCGATTAGTTGAGCATTGGTCTTAACAACGTCAGTTGACTACACACTATTAGCTCGCGGAGACAACATTTATTCAACGTGAGCACATACGGATCTGGACACTGAAAGCAGCGTCGCTGGGTTCTCGTGAGGGCCAACTGGAATCTCTTCCCGAGATGAAAGCTCCTCGGCGGGTGGTACATCATCCAGCACAACGACGTGGCCAGTAACCATCTTGGAGTTTCAATGTTCAATAAAATGAGTTAAATTATGCTGAAATCTGATATTCGTAAGAAATATGTATAACTTCTCAGGGTTCTCAAGGTAACAGGAGATTATGAAATGATCGAAGAATTGATTTCATTGCCCAGAGAGGGTTCAGAGTCGACCTTAAATGGGAAATAAAGTAAATAAACGCGTCGCGATCAATCGAATTATCTACGTCATCTCAACTACGGTCTGGTAGAGATCTTCGAGCATGAAACTCTTCGGGTCGATGACTTTACGTCATATATGATATATTATATCATCCCGAGGGGATCTTCGTATGAGCTCGAGCCGCATTGTGCATGTTGCTGAAGATGTTTCTTTTTCTTTTTCGAAAGCAGGTACAATAGCGTCTGATCTGGCAGTCCGGGAGGGAACTAGGTAGGTGCCTAGAGTAAGAATAGGAAAACAAAGGGACTAAATACCAGTTCTGCGAGTACATGTTCAAAGGTGAAGGCTGTAGATATTAATAGCAATTGGCACATACACTATTTGGAGCCCTTTAGCTACATATGCAACTATCAAGATTACCTGTCTATGTAGGTAAATGTATTTATTGGGTACCTTGTACTTTGACGTCATGCCTAATTCTATGTTACGTAAGTACCTACCTCCAGCTCTATCCTAATAGCTTCGATTACACAATTGATGGTCGTCGCTTCACGGTTGATGGGCGTCTCGTGCGCACTTGCGCACTTGATACAACACACGATGCTTTACACTTTACACTAGCAGCTACATTCAGCCAACCAGTCGCTATTAACATTGATGGCCCAATAGGACAACCCCTCGCTCTACCTACCTCCTAGGTATCTAACCTTATTTACATGTAAGAGGTAGGTACACCTGGGATCTTGGTACCTATGGGTAGGTACTTGGGTATGTATCTGATGACTTTGATCTTTCCAATGGATTTCTCATCTTCTCTCATCTCTCATCTCTCTCTTTGGATCCTAGATGGGCAGTTCTAGACTTCGAGAGCATCATTCATTCATATCCCAACATTAATCTTTCCCCGGCGGATGTATTACTCACACCTTCGTTATATTAGCTTTCTTTGCAATCCTCTTATATTTTGATATTCATTATTCTCGATTTTTTCTCGATTCTCATTGCACTCTGAAGTCCCTCAACAGCTTATCTAAGAGGTATCCAAGTACTCAGATTATTGAGTAATTCGCAGTAAATAATAAAAGGGTTATTGTCATTATAGAAGATATATCATAGAGATGTCTTTAATAATTTCTCTACCTCCAATACCAACCCGATCCAATCCTAGTTGGAAATTGGAGAAATGGATGATAATCTGGACTTCGGGCATGGCCATCAGTCTCTATGGCTACGACCAGGGAATGATGTCCTTAGTCAATACGAATCGGTCCTACCTCCGCACCATGGACATAGCAGAAGACTCTCCTTTCGTTGGCCTTATCGTCTCCCTTTACTACCTTGGGTGCTCAGCTGGCGCCATGGCAGCCTCATATTTAGCCGACAGGACCGGACGCAAGACCTCAATAACTACCTGCCTTATTATAGGCATGGTTGGCAATCTTCTTATGTTCATCCCCGGCATATATCCCTGGAACTTGGACAGCACGTGGGGTGGTGCCTCGCGTGTTCTCATGATGGCCGGACGCATTATTCTGGGTCTGGGTATCGGGGGAATCGAAGCCGTATTTCCTGTCTACAGCTCTGAGCTCTCTAAGCACGACGACGACGCTGACGGCAAAGATAGTTCACGTGAGTAAAATTTAGCTTCCATTATTATCCCCTTTTCTTCCCGTTTAGATTCGACCACCCTTTTTAATGCATCTAGGAATTGTATGTTCGTGGACTTAACCTAAAGCATTAATGATATTTCTGGGTTCACAAGATGTCGATTGCTGATTCTATATATCTGTAACTAGTGATGAGGCATTATTTCGGAAACATTGCAGGAATGTTTTCATCATTCCTGTTCAGTTTTGTCCTTACCTTGTATCTGAAGAAGGATAGTCAATGGGCCTGGAGGATCCCCATTGTTATCATGCAGGTTTTCCCTATCGTGCTTCTCTTTTTAATGAGCGGCTTGCCAGAATCGCCACGCTGGCTGGCCAGAAAAAATAGGTTGGCTGACGCGAGAATTGTGCTCGCAAGGCTATACGGCGAAGCCAAGGCAGCAGATAAACTCGAGAAACTTCACAGGGCTCGACAAAGGGAGACCGACGAGAAGGTTGGGTACTACGACATGATCTGCTACGGCGGAAGCCAATTTCATCCCACCGTGCTGACGGCAATGGGCCAGATCAATCAGGCGTTGACTGGCTACGGGGCGGTCTCGGTCTATGGTCCGCAACTGTTTGAGCTTCTAGGTATGACCACGGAGGACGCAGAGTGGACAATACTATTCAACTACTTTTTTAACCTTTGTATCGTGACCTTGGCTTGGAGGACCATTGAACACACGGGCATAAGGTCGATGATGATTTCTGCGTCCGTGTGCCAAACAATTTGCTTCGCGGTCTTAACTTATTTGGGTGGCATTTCCATGCATTTATTCCGCAAACCTAGCCTGTGTGTGGAACTTGCTGGCTCTCCTCTTCTCTACACGTTCACGGCTACATTTGGAGCATGTTGGCTGACCACTGCTTGGTTGATTCCGACCGAGATTTATCCCAGCAGCGCGCTTGCAAAAGGCTGCTCCATCAGCGTCATCGTTTGGGGCATCGTCAACTTTATTGTTACGCTGCTAACCCCTATGGGCTTGTACAATTGGAAGTTTTGGTTGTTCCTCGTATTCACTTTCACCAACATGGTTGCGGGATTGTTGACATGGCTTTTCTCGCCCGAGACAAGAGGCAGGGGCTACGAAGAGAACCGGAAGTTCTTCACATCGGCTCGAGAGGATGGTAGCTGGGTGGTCATGAACGTCGCCAAAGGAAGTTTCAGGAGGATGCCAAAAAAAGAAAAAGTGACTGAAAATGCTGATGTTAACAATGTTGAGGGCGAAAACACTAAGGATGAGCCTTCAGACACAACACCTCTTTTGGGGACGCGCATCGAATCGGTTTGAGATTGTCGCATTGGACACTTTCTAGAGATGCTAAAAGACTGCCGGCGACTTGATTAGCGCATGATATATAGATAGATACAGCGGTTACAGTCAGTATTACAAGCGAAATAATACTGTTAGTTGGTTTAAAGGTCACAAAGCTGGTTACTTAGGTACATTTAATAGTACATGGCCTTTGAGAAACACTTATAATCACTATCATAGTGACTACTAGATGTGCATGTCTACTTCCAGGTTTTTGGAAAATTGAACTTTTCTCTAACGCAACAGCTATAGGCTATTGTGCTCTTAGTTATCCTCTGATTCCTTAATCAGCTCTTATTACCAGTCATAAAGGGTATATATTACTCAAATAAGTGACTTAAGGGATAGATACCTATACACTGTTTGAACTTAATGAAGTGTTTTGTTTTAATGACCTAACCTAAAACACAGTAACATTTTGTTTTTTAAGTATATATTTCGCAAATAGTAACAACACGTGTAATTGTTGGCTGCTGAGAAGTTTCCGATCAAGATCAACTCATAGATCATCTACTGATCTTCAATGCGGATCATGTATGCCATTGGCTGCCCTGCGTTCCTAGACCAGGCCGCTTTGATTTTCCTTATGCGTTACCTAAAGTAACATAAAAACCTCTAGGACACTCTAATCTGTGGTACATGTCTGGTAAGTGGCTAACTGAGAGCCAAGAGGAGAAACTACAAGTTACTTTTAAGTCCACAAAATGACGAATCGTGTTTATCGTTTATTCTACGATATATCATATATCAGAAAAACAGGTAAGTTGAACTCCTTTACCTGCGTTGCTAGTCTCACTATGGTTATTCATTCCTGTGATAGACTCTGATCACTACGCCCAAACCTAATGTCACTAATAGAACATGTAAGGCTGGGTAGCAGTAGTCTGAAACGGAATGGAATCCCAGCGTACCCGACGAAGGTGTCGTTCAGGATCCTTGACATTGCTTGGGGCATGTAACCACCGGCGATTATCGACGAGAATAACAGTTTGTTCTGGCAAATCGTCAGAGGTGAGGTTCACAGTTAAATTCGCTTGACCGCCAATATTCTCCAAAATAGACTTGAGTTCATCCAGCGCTCGTGATGCTCCTTCGTTCAGGGGCTCCAGTATATCATCCCTATAACGCATCATGGTCGGCCGGCCCTCGTTGTTAGTCATTAGGAGACAGGTACCAATCATAAACGGCGGTGTGGAATTTTTGAAGAACTCCGGCGGTGTGATAATTCGGTACTCCGGGCTGCTGGAGAGAGATGTTGAATTAGGCGTTCGATATTCATGATCGACAGGGTCCTACCGCCATATCGATCATGGCGAAGTACCTGCAATGCAAAATATCTCGGAGGTGGATCTTCATAACTGCAGTCTGTATGCCAAGGGAATTGTTTCATAGTTTCTGATCGGGCTTGACAGTTGGCCGTTTGGAAGTTCTTGGTACTCGGACGGACGTCCCAGAACCAGCCACGGGTTGCACTATGCGTGATGGGGAGTTTGTGGCCGTGATTCAGGTGGAGATTAATAAGCAAGTTCTCAAGATATTGACTCTCATTGTCCGGGAAGCCGAGAGTGATTTTCAGAATGCCATTCTTCCCTAGCCGCTCGGAGACGTCGCGAACGTGATGGGGCTGCTCAGCAGAGCTAAGATGTGGAGCTTCTAAGTGAGGCAAGATATCTGACACTTCCGTAGATATATATCGAGATTGACAGGTTTAACCAGGTCCGACTCAGGTTTTTCCTTTGGGCATACCGGGGTGCTGATGAGGGTGGTTACTGAATCGCTTGGAGGTGTGCTCGGGGTTTTTCTCCTGGTGAAGGTCGGGTAGCTGGCGCCGACGCCAACCAGCTATAGTAATGCCTTTAGGGCAGGAACAGCGGTGGATTTCCTATGTCAAACGATACTCTAGCTCTGCCTCTCTGCAAGGAGGTACTCTAGACGTCCCGTGCATACATGGCTGTGCCTGATGTGTAGATTATTTACCTAGATAGTCTTCACGTCCTCCGGACGTAAACACAATCATCATCATCATATCGAGATTGACGAGAAGAGTATTTAGGAAGTTGTAGGAAGTTTGATGTAGATCCGTAATGTCCCCGTGGAGAAAGTAATGTACGGTACGTCTTGTGAAGATGGTACGCAACTCGCATCGTGAATAATGTTGATGAGGTCCTAAAGGACACACTGGTAAAGGTCAAGGTGGTTAATATAAGTCAGGGTCTTAAACCCAGTATTCTCAGTTGGATAAGTATTAAGTTCTGAAGACTCATAAGGTTATATACCTAACTAGATGTCCGATATGTGATGTCCGAAACAATGAGATAACTGACGAATCTTGTCTTACGATACCTACATACAAATTGTGTAATTTTCTATCGGACATATCAATTGTCGGTTTAAAACCTACGTACTACTGTCTGTTTCAATAGTTCCCTCGGCGTTCACCGAGAAGAGATTTTGTGTCAAGTTTGAATAAGGGGCGTCATTGTAGCTTGTACAATGTATCCGAGGAATATCTACCAATGCTCGCATACGCAGTGTATAGCATTCATGAATGCTTTATAAGTATTGAGTAACTATCAAACGGCGTCCGATTCGTCCTCGCATTGCTACTCTTAAGTTTACTCAAATAATAATTCTTTAGTATGGAGAGCCAACCATTCTCAGTTTTACAACAGATCCACGTCGGGATCGATTCTCATGGCTATGCACCCGTGACGCACTACGAATCCAAGGGGAGTACATATAATCAGGAATATGACGATCTTCAGGCTACTCTCTTATCTCTATGCCCTCTACATATATGGCCTAAAGGCTCTTGTCGTGCCGCCTGTCCTCGGCCAATTCTTGTCAGCAAGCATCATCAGCAGCAACTATCAAGATTGCAAGAGGCCCTGGCCACTGCAATCACTGATATTGTTGAGCGGTGGTGGACTGACGAGAAAGCGAATTTCCCTAAGCGTATGCCTCTACTGGAGGAAGAGGAAGACCTGTTGCAGGTATGCCCGTTATTTCTCCTTACTCCATCATTCTCTAACTCTAGCTGCTTGCTAACAAGTATGTCAGTGGTTAGAAACAAGTATGGTGTGGAAGCCTACCGCACTTCCCGGCATGTCGAGGCTCATGGAGGCCAGACTTCCTCATCGAGGAGGATAGGAGTAAGAATGATAACGTAGGAGGGGAGAAGTTTCGAATCACGGAAATCAACGCCCGCTTCTTTTTTAATGGGTTCTTACATGCGGCTTATGGGCAACAAGTTCTAGATAAAATGAGTCTAGGAACGAAAGGGCTGGCAAGTGCAACAGATGGAGACAAGGTAATTCCGAAGCAACTCTATTCTCCTAACTTGGATTCTAACTGTAGGCAGCTTCTTAACAGCCTAGTCGGCCTCTTCAACCCGAAGATACCCCTTTATCTTCTTAAAGGCGAAGAGCATGGTATAGATATCCACATGTTTATAGACGCCGCTCAGCGTCGTTTAGCTGTCATGCCCCGTCTGATTACTCCGTCGGATCTCAGACTCATATCTGATCCTCACAGCAAAGGGGGCTATAGGCTCTGTTGCCTCGTCAAGAACGATGGAGATCTATTTAACACCCCTAATTCTTCTACACTAATTATTAGCGAAGGAGAAGTCGTCGAAGAGATCAATCAAGTTGGATTGGAGCTGCACCAGCATGAGTTACTCGCCCTGGAGCCAGAGATGCTACGCCAGATTAGTCTACGCTGTTTCAATGACATGCGCACCATCTTCCTTGTCCATGATAAACGCATGCTCGCCATTGTAAAGTAAGAATTACATTCATTGGTGGCGCGTGGAGTGTTATCCCGAACCCAAGCCCATATCCTCGACGAAGGCATTGTGGACACCATACTTCCCGGTTCGCAGGAAACAGATCGACTTCTCAAAATCTCTGTTCTTTTACCGAAGCTGAAGGACAACTATATCATAAAGCCAGTACGAGGCGGTAAAGGAGCTGGAATTGTATTTGGTGACGATCTCACTCCTGGCGAATGGGTAACTGCCTTGGGGCACTTACAGTCTCCCGGGTTGGTTTCAGGGACTACTTGTGTTATACAGCGCAGGATCATACCTCGTTTGTACGATGTAATACTACATACATCTGGTGAGAGACTTCGATATCAGCTTGTCGGGACATATCATGTGATTGGTGGTGAATTTCTTGGCTTGGGAATTTGGCGTTCTAGTGGTGATCGGATCTGTGCAGTTAGCAGTGGAAGTTCATGGATATGCTCGGTCATGAATGCAAAAATAGATCGGAAGGATACCTAGTGGAAGCTTTAGTGCTTTACTACGGGTCGTATGGTAGCTTTCAGGACAGGGATTTTCAAGAATCAAAAGTTACCCTTATGCCAAATGAAGCATTCCAAAATGAATACATGCAGTAGACTATTTACGTGACTCCTTATGATGGACTTTTAAATCGACGAGACAATTTGGGTGAGGCCAAGAGTAAAACACGGTGCGCTCACTCATGGCTGATATAAAGGCCAAATCGAAGAAATTGGGCGTGTACGATTCGTATATCTACCTCGATTATGATGCAGCGTGGCAGGAGACTATTAAGTGGTATAGCGAGGAGATCGTCAAGTAGCTGTAAGAGCTGAGGCAAAAAGTCAATCTCGATAAGCTGTTAGCGCGGAAATCCAAGGGCGTGTTTAAGGCTTTGCAGAGGTATTAAAAGGAAGATAAACCTCGAAGTAGCTTGCTTGTAGTAAAAAGCGCGTGTTAGTTGCTATTAAAAACTGGGTTTCTCTATAAATAAATTTTACCTAATGTTGATTAATTACAAGTGTTAAATAGAATATTAAATCTTTTAACAATAATGGATTAAAGTTTGGCCTTAAGATTGACACAGTTATAAACATCAGTTTTCCATATTCTCACTGACCTTATGAATATGCACAAACAAATAAACTAAAAACAAACAACTACAATTAAGGGAATATAGTATTTATTAGCCTTAAGAAAGCCACCATTTACTAAATATATATCCTCATTATAGGTAAAGGTCCAATCAGCTTTATCCGGGGATTATATAATAAAGGAAAATAAATGATTTCAGCCCCAGTTAATATGACCCCTTTTTTACTGAATGGCCGGGAGGTCCCCCTTTTTTAACTTTTTAACGTGTTTGTTTTTCACCTCATAATCACTACTAAGAACCATAGACTAACAGCTATGGGTCGACTGTAAAATTTCACTAAGGCATTCATAAACTTGGTGCTTATTTAAAATCCTGTCTTTTTCCTTTTTACCTTCTTTACCTTTGCTTTTACATACATTATCCGACGACCTAAATAAACTATCGAACTTCAACACCTTACGCCATGGCTTACAATACTTCATCTCTTGCTCCCGGCGTTTCGATTGAGACTCGATTTGATTTTAAAGCTGCGTTGGATTTTGTGAAGGCGAAAGTCCGCGCGAAAATCCCACAGAACGAGTGGCACCAGTCCATCACTGATGCATTTTATACTTGTTTGTATGACAGTAAAGACGACACGAGAACATCTATTCTGTGGTTTTCCCTTAGATTCTTGGATGTTTTATGGAGTACCATGTGTAAGCTTGTATTCTTTACCCAGTTTCCCAGTCGGAGCTAATCAAGGGATTTTAGTTGGCAAAACCACGGGGCCATCCCCGTGGAGAAAGAACCTTGCTACGGTCTCGCGATCAAGGACCAATGCTACCGAAGATCTATGTATTGATCTTAATCAATTAAAGGAAGTTGTCGACCATGGAAGAGACACGATTGAAGAGATCATCCGACAGACGATTCAAGAGTGTTTCCCGATGACGGTATACTGCAGAAGCTAGAATTTATCAGCAACCCAGACCTAACAAGACCCAGAGCTACTTTAGCATAGCCGGCATAATAGAACCTCTGGAGATTTCTGGGTAACTGGATGGCCTGTGAATAAGCCAAGAAATCGGATATACCTACCTATATTTAGGAGCCTTACTCATCATAGCCGACATTAGCAACGGTATAAAAGCAATAGTGACAGTATCGACAAGAAACTACCAAGTATGGGACTAGTTAGTTTGGCTTATGCAGCCAAAGGACCACCGTAAGGCTCCTTCGTTTTAGAAAGATATCGATCCATCGAACGAAACCAAACATAAATCTAAACTTTAAAGAAGAAAAGACGAATGTGGATTTAGCCAAAATCGTTAATGGCATCAGAGACTAAATGGCGCAGAATTCTCAACTCACAAAATTGATAACAACCTTTAGTAGCAAATTCGACCAAATACTTAACCTAATAATAATAATCTTTTAATTTATCTTATAATAAGCCTTTTTTCTTTCCTGTCCCCGTAGTAATAATATAATTTTAATATATTTCACGATTATTTTATTAGCTTAACCGTATTTAATTTTAACGGCGATATATAAATTTTTATTTTTAAATTAAAATATTACTCGAGTTATTTAAATGTTTAATTAATTTTAAAAGTTATTATAATTATTCGTTACGAGTTAATATCGTTTTATTTAAGTATATTTATTTATTTATATAAGTTTATAAGTTTGCTTTTCGTCATAATATTATATTACTTTAATACGAATATAATTTATTTAATTAAAGCTTTTATATTATATGTTAAAATATTATTTATTTAAAATTTATAATAAGTTATAAGCGGTAATGTTTAAAAAATATAAAAGATGCGTCGTTAATGTTATTATTAAAAATGATTAAGCATTAACCCCTTTTTTACCACCAGCACCTGCCGGCACCTGCCAGCAGCCGTATTAATAACTTACCAGCAGTAACTGGGTACTTAAGGCATCTAAGTTAAGTTATTTATACATTACTGTATATAAAAAAAGAAAATAACCATTTCACTCACAATTCGCCTTGCCCCTTTTTAACCTAATGGCTAGCAGTGTTTTTTTGTTTGTTTTCACCTTGGTATCGCCACCCAGAAGCATAGACCCACGATATAACCCTAAGGTCGGAATTCATGCCTAAGGGGATGGTATTGTTATGGGTCATTTGCCAATTGCTAGGCATATTATTAACACTGGCAATTCGATATTTCACGAAGACAGTAATACACATTTAAGGAACTGCTTTTTCTTCCTTTCGTCAACTTTCACCAAATTCTTTACCGAATCATTATTACTCCGACAGCCTACAATCGAGTTCAAAACATGGCTCTCAAATCATCTGCTCTCGCTCCAGGATTCTCGGTCGAGACACGATTTGACTTTCAAGATGCGCTCGGCTTTATCAAAGGAGAAATTCGCGAGAAAATTCCACAATCAGAGTGGTACCGATCAATCGCAGAAGCATTTCGGACATGTCTCGATGATACTGAAGACGATCAGCGCACCTCTGCTCTCTGGTTCGCCGTATGCTTTCTAGATATTCTATGGTATATCCTATGTAAGTATTTTCTATCTGTTCTTTAAATCGTTCCTGACTAACAGTTTTTAGTTGGCAAGACTTCTGGGCCTTCCCCATGGAAGAGTCACCTTAACACGACCTCGCGATCGACACTTAACAGCAACGAGGATCGCCATCTCGACCTTAATATTATGAAGATATTAATCAACCAGAAAGATCATACGACTGAGGTAATAGTTCGAGAGATGGTTCAACCACATTTCCCTATGACTATCTGCCAAAAACGTTAAAGCTCTGGATCCAGCCTCATAGTTATGAACGATGATAATTAATATAGGATGATATTTAATAAGGAAGTGGAGATGAACCCTTAATGGTGTTTAAGTGGCAAACTAAGCTACCTAGGTACCTCATATTCACACTTAAATATTGATGTCAAATATTGGAGTTAGACAATATAACATCTAGGTTATTGCTTTACATCATATAATGCGTTTTTCTTCATTAGCTTCCACAAACCCAAAAATTAGTTATCTCTTAACCTATGTTAACTTAACCTTATGGTATTTATGATCGTGAATGTTCTGGTCATCTAGCAATGCTTTGGAAACATGAGCCATCTTCATAACCCTCAGTGCCCACTGGGCACCGCCCAGCTTTCATTTAAGCAGTAGTTCACTATACAGCACAAGAGTAAGCTAGACCAAAGACTCATTAGGTAGAGAAACGAAAATTGCAATGCTAAAGCACATGCGGTTTAATTCTTCTTCGCGGTCGATAATGCCTTTTCTCTTATATACCACCCGAAAGTGAAAGCAGCCCCGGGCCCAGAAAAAGCGGTAATGACTGGCAGAAGTGCAACGTTAAAGACCCAACCCTTTCCTAGTAGTCCAGCACTTCGAAGGTCAAAAAATGAATATGCGAGCCATAAAAATGAGCTAGTGAATACACCTAAGTAGTCGGATTGAAGTGTCTTTCGGAGATGTGCAAGAGCCCCGGCTTGTGATCCCGCGACCGGTAGGAAGATAGTTGAGAGAGTATAAGGTGAATATAATAGCATGTAACCCCAAACACCGGCTGAAATCAAGCCTAGTGTCGTTAGAAGAAGCTTTGGTGAAGTGAGACTATTAATTTTAGGTAGAAGCGGTTTTGTGATCAAGCCAAGTAATATATTGCTCAGACCGATCCAGAGAGGGCTTAGCTGCCAGGCCCATGTCCAGAAGTGTCGTGTTGGTAGCTCGGGAGCGAGGTACATGCCGAAGACCTCAGATGTGTGAAATAATAGAATGACTAGAAGCAAAAGGCCGGTATCACTATGACGGATAGTCCGATCTCGAACTGATTTTCGGGCCAAATCGGAAGCGGTTGGACCAAAGGTGAAGCACAGAAAATAGAAAATGCCAGCCGTTGGCCCTAGGCCTACAAGTTGTCCAGCGAGGGTAAATAATGTTGGCCTATAAAAGACTTGTTAGTCTGTTCGATGGTATGCTTTCGTTTGCTAACTCACAGGTACGCCGGCGTGTATGCGCTTCCGGCACGGTAGGATTCCAAGATCCATATCGCATACACCGGTCCGATATCGATGAGAAATGAAATCATCTGCCACCAGGAGACAGCATCATATCCGAGCGTAGAAGGCGCAAAAGTTATCGATGCGCTACGCCACAATTGATCAAGAAAGTCCACATGGTGGAAGTGTTCAAGAATATCGATCTTTCCGCCCTCCCACTCAATTACCCCGGAGTTCGTGATCGGCTGTTGATATTCCAATAACTTTTCGATTCCCATGCCCTGAAAGGACCAGACTGAAATAAAAATAAATGGGACCGCGGCGGCGGCGCGAAGGATTTTAACTCCTCCCGGTGCCATGGTCTATAAAAGGCTAATTACTAATGATACCAAGATTGTTGAAGAACGAAAAGAGAAGAAGGTGAAAAGTCATCATTCAACTCTGAAGTTTAAATGATTTAATGAGGAGCCTATTCGGATGGTTCGGCCGAAATACGCTCGCCTCGCTTACTTTGGTTCGTTGAGTCGTAAAATTGAACTGTGCCGCATGTTATTTTCTTATGCTGGCACCTGTTACTGGATCCCTTATTCTGGACACGTGTATTAATATCCATAATTCCTTAGGTTAAGTAATCCATGAAGATCTTGTCTTATATACGTTAGCATAGCATGACTAATGGAAGTAGGTTAGCTTTCCTAGCATCGATACTTGGTATCATTTCTGTCAACATAGGTATGAATGGTTTATTCATGGGCTAAGAGTCCCTGTGATGCCATACTCCAGGATCGATATCTACCTTTCATCAAGTAACCCATCATATTAGGCCAGGACATTGCCGGCACCGCTGAGGCCGTTAGGTTTACCGCCACCTCCAAGTTCAAAACAGGAGATCGTATTTTTGCGTTCACCATTAAGAATAGTTTCCAAAACTATATCATGGTAGACCACATCTTAGCTGCTAATATCCCGGACGGCTTGTCATTCGCTCAAACTTCGGTACTCCCCGTCTGTATTACCACTGCCTCAATGGCCTCTTCGGAAAGGACTTCTTAGGTTTGCCTTTGCCGGGCCTCAATCTTACCAGCACCGGTAAATATCTCTTTATTTGGGGCGGCAGCTCAGCCGCTTGTAACGTGTCCTAGTCTTTTGAAGTCTCACAAGTCAAAGCAGAAACTGTTTGTGGCATCTTCTAATCTTATACAACCAGGGGGCGTCCCAGATGGCGTAGACGCTAAGACGGTCTTTGGGAATGGCGGCATTGACATGTTCAAGGAGATATTCCCTATTACCTTCGATCGATACCTTGTGGAAGTCTTGAAAAGGAGGTTTACAAGGTCGTACCATCACCAGAGTTCGTATCTACGAAGGGCCTGGTGGGTATCTGGGAAGCTTTAGATCTTTTCAAGAAGGGTATTTCAGCGAATAAACTGGTCGTCGGAGCTAATTAGAGTCGTTTTAGTCGAGTGTTTAATTTTCTACATATTTAATTAGGCAGCTATGTATTGGTATATTGAATTGGTGGATATGGATGGCTTATGTAAGATGTTTTTATATGAGTTGTGTAGAAGCTTTATTGATAGATTGCTAGAACTGAATCTAGCTAGCCTAAACATTTATTTTATGGATGAACTCGAGCTAGAATATTAATCCTTTTCACTATCTAGGTAACTATAATACCAATAACGAAGGATGCTGCGAGCAATAGATACCTTGGATCCCGCTATCCGCACCCTCTCCCAGACTGTGGCTGTTGGGCTGACGAGGATCGCCCCGAGGAGATACAAGAAGCATAGTACCATTACCGGTCACTGATTTCTTCACCGGCTTGCTTAGGTCCCAAGCTTTAGCAGTACAATGTTAGATTGTACTGGAGCTGCGTCAGTTCAAGGTAAATATGCCTAAGCTTATCCAGAGGCATTGCATCATGATTTTTACATATATACAAGCTTTACGCATAATTAAGGCAAATAACTAGATAAGTAGGGCTGGCCGTAATATTATTTCCTTTTCTTCTCCTATCCTCGCCGTATAGTTCACGTTACACATGAATCCCCTAACCTAAACCGTACCCCCTTTAACGCCAACTACATACTTACCCCGTTGTTCATAAGCACTCCTGAGCGGCACTGTGTCCACCACCCAGACATCCCTTTTCATACCAACGTAACTGACAGCCCAGTCCATACTTACCTCTCTGCCTCTTCTTTAAATCAGACCTCCCGCAGCCACAGCCCCACGTACAGCTGTTGTTGTAATAGACGCAGGTTATAAGTATTATTCTTATCATGTCAAAGGTTAAGTTGTAAGGAGCTAGTAGAGGTCCGTAGGTATGCATATATACCTCCTTAGATACAGAGCGTAGATCTTCTAGTCACCTAATATTCCAATAGTTTCCGCCGTGGCGCTTTTCAGCATACACACCCTCACGAGGCGGATAACACGATACCCGCAAGCCGCACCCGGCGTCGTGCTGTATCAAGCCTGATTTATTTAATGGGAAGGCTCTCACGTTGTTACGCATGGAGGTCGTACGGTACGTGTCACAGAGAAAGCTCGGGCGAAGGGATCTCACACCACGCCGGCGCAAAGGAGAATTAAACAGTAGCTTCGTTATGGCTCCGATCAGGTCTCCGATGTGGGTCTATAGCATATAGCAGTCTCTCTAAGAAGAGCGAGAGAGTCTCTTTGGAGAATCAGTTGAATACAACCCACTTTGAGCTTATACGACCTTAGTAAGTGTGATAGTACGTTATTAGTTACGCGTACCAGAACGTAGTCGGCGATGTCAAGGCTGGTTGGGAGCCTGCTGTGGTTCCGGGAGAGCATGAGGGCGTTTCCGGGCGTGCTATCGGCCGCTCTAGCTGCATACCTAGGTAGGTTAACCTGCTAGGACTGTGTAACCTAGGTTCTAGGCTGGGCTCGATCTCGTGTATTTCGCCCGGCGTGGTTTATGGCGTGGCGGCTGCGATAGTTTATTTCATTTTTGATGTATCACAGGCAGTTTATGTTTCTTGGTAGGGGTTTATGTAGGGCTTTCTTCGCAGGGTTTGTTGGTGAGTGCGACCAGGATTTTCGGTGAAGGAGGTGTGATTCCACAACTTACCTAGTGGAAAGTTCTTGTTAGACCTGGTATGATTCATTGTTTACTTCCTGGTGTGTTCCCTGGCACTATACACCTATTCAACTCATAGTATCCATAGTAGCTACTAGCGAGTTAGCAGTAAATCCATATGAAGCATTCATGCCTTGGAGTGAGGTATTCGTCGTTAGTTATGAATATGCCCCACAGGATGCTAGTCAACCATTTTGAAAATTATTGACTACCTTAATTCGATTGAAGGATTTTATCAACCCAGACAGTGACCACATGGTGAGGCGAATGTAGGGCGGACGGCTTTATTCATGGTGTCCAGTAATAGCATAGCGTAGCATAGGTACGTAAATCCTACTACAGACCAGGAGCCAGGGTACCAACTCACCCCCTAACACACGCAACCTTCAAAGTCGATTTCGGCCCGCTTCCCACTCAGTTATCTCTACTGCCATCCGCCGAATTATCTCTCTCCTCCTTTGTTTTTTCTTTGAAATAATAGCAAGGTATACTCCCGTACTATATGGCCATTGGCCTTACAAAATGGGTGACCCTATTGGCATCACTGGCACAGCCGTTGGTATAGTGTCACTCTGCCTTCAAGTATACAGCAGTCTAAGCGGCTATCTCGATGATTATAAGGATCGCGACGCATGCATCAAAAAGATTATCGGGTATCTCTGCCGGCTGCAAGATTCGAAGAGGGTCATTGAATCTGCCATTCCAACCTTCGAAAATGATCATTCCGTCCCGAGTCAAACAGTTGTGGATTGTCTGCGAGACTGCGAAGTCGAACTGAAATCCTTATACATCAAGATACAGAAATACAGCTCCACGCCCGTCACTGACGTGAAAGGGAAGTTCAGGGAAGCAAAGAAGAAGTTCCAGTATCCTTTTGCTCGGCACGAACTCGAGAAATTGGC
The DNA here is from genome assembly GCA_902806575.1 of Jackrogersella multiformis. Taxonomy (NCBI): domain Eukaryota; kingdom Fungi; phylum Ascomycota; class Sordariomycetes; order Xylariales; family Hypoxylaceae; genus Jackrogersella; species Jackrogersella multiformis. The sequence goes on along the minus strand of CADCXD010000009.1, from coordinate 409,669 downwards.
CTGTGACCTTGATCGAATCAATAGTCTTCTCTCAGTAGCGCTCCAGGGGCTTGACTTGTATGTTACATGTTTATGAAAATTGATCCTAGAACTAATTCTACAGTAAGGCATGTCCAATCTTCGAATCGTGACAAGCTCATAGAGATTGACGGTTCGACCCGAATAGCTGTAACTGAGTTGGCGACTATCTATAACAGGGTTGAAGAGGTTCACTCACAAGGCGATATTATCAAGGCCAACTTGGAATTCAATCAATTCGCAATCACAGCGGTCTCACAAGATGTACAGAGGTTATCAATTGTCGGCGCTGAGATTCGGTCGTCGGTTCCTCAGCTCAATCAAATACAGACCAATACCTCTTTCAGCTTAACTCTGCTACAAGGGCTCACTGCAAACCACGAAGTATTTGAACAGAGCACTATAAGACTCGAAGATAGGATACAGGAGTTGAAGGATGTCATCATCCAAGCTAACCAACGTTCACCGGAAGAAATATTCCTTCGAATGCTAATATCAAAGCCAGACTACCTCAGAAGGTGGCAAGATGACTTCTCAGCCATTCTACCCGACTCTACTAAAGGTACAGCAGAATCAAGCATAGCTTCATTACAACGCCGACGAAAATATGTGATCAATAGCTGCGGATGTCGGTCCCGTCGTCAAATAAGTCGGCAGTTCTCCAGGTGGCACTTCTTTACTTGTTTCGACGAGTCGATTACTGATCCCCGTCACGAGCCCGGATGTCCTAGGTATCAAAAATCTCGTACAAAGCAACGACGCAAAGTCGGCATTGTCTATACAGGCTTACATCGATTGCTCAATATCGCGGTCGAGGCCAGTTTCGGTTGCAGTAGGGGCGCTGGTGCCTTCAGTATCAGCCCAATATTTCGATGTTATGCAATGGTAGACAGGAAAACATCTCCGGCGTTTCGCATTGTCGAAGCCATGGCAGGCGCATTTAATAAGATCTTTGGAGAGATTGCCGAGGATGTCTACGACATAGATGCACAAGAAATGGCTTTCCAGCAGATTTTTCATATTGGAATATCGAAGCTACAATACATTTTTGCTGCCAGATCTTCATCGCCAACAGATATCGATCAATACGGATGGACGCTATTTGAAAACTATATGGAGAGGGTAAGCTTACAACAATGGCATTCAAGCTTCAAGCGGAGATTACTAACATCCAGGAATAGACGTGGAGAATTCCTGCCTTCCGAAATGGGTCATGGGTCAATCATACCAGGCTGCTAGGCTTAGTAGATCTCGATATACCTTGCACGAGTAACTACGGAGAGTAAGACACAACCTTCGGATCTAGGGAAAATACATAAGAACCTTAGAAGGCTAATTTATTACCTAGATGTGCTATAGATATTGGTATCCATGCATCACAAATACACGCCAATGCCAATGACGGTTATAGGTACATCGCAGAAAAGTTAGCCCCTTTAATTATTCAGAACCAACCTGAGAACCACATTTATCATAATTGGTATCTTTTGACACAGCATGGTGCTCAAAATTGTATGTTAGAGGTAGAAGGTTTTCTGGAGTGTAAGCATTTTAATTAATCATTATTGATAAAATCTTTTCTGACACTCTTTCGCAGCATTGGGTGTTGACGGTCCCCTCTTCGAAGCTTTACGAAAAAGGGATGAACTTCTGTTGGGGCGTGTGCTGCGGACACTTCCAAAGTCGCCCAGCTCGTTCGTGTGCAATGGACTCTCGGCAGCTCACATCGCAATTTTCTGGCCGAAAGGATTGAGAAGGCTACTCGCTTTCTGGCCAGATCTCGACTTGAATATGGTTTGTGACATATACACACCCTTACAATTGGCGATCAAGACAAGTGGTCAAATTTGTCGAGAAAAGAATGATGATATAATGTGCGAAAATTGCCCATGTGCCGAATCGACGGAAATCTTGTTAAATTCCGGGTGTCAAGTCACTGAGTCTACTCACTTTCATCTATTATCTTTGAAGAGAGGGATTTACACATTCCTCAGCCATATTAAAGTATGGCGAGAGAAGCTGAAAATGCTAGCGGAACAGGAACTCTGCGAGGCCGAAATACAACAGCTCGGCCTTCGCGATTCATCTGTTTTGGATAGCGCGGCACCCGAAGTCATTCGGAAACTAGAAGGGAAGGGTATCTTCCCATTTAGCCATTTTCACCTAAATCAAAATGACTATCGCCTTTCTCCGCCATCAGACTGTCCTGGATCGAACTCTATCTATCACCAAATAAGCGACGCCCGCGCAGCTGAGATTGCCTTTGAGTTAGGATTTACTAGGGACATCGATGTGCTTTATGATGGCAAAACTCCAATCATGCGTGCGATCGATGATTTGGATTGCTGCGAGTGGTTTCTTGCCCATGGAGCAAACACCACCAACATCGTGCCTTGGACCTCCCGCAGTACCGATGCAATCCTCCCCGCTAAACTTCCACGACATACGGTCGCTCATTCTTTAATGCGTGAAGCTGGATGGTATTCATTCGACAATGATAATCCTCTTCCTATAAGCCGTATCATCAGAAGATTCAATAACCTGCAGATCGGGGATAGCTGTGAATGCGGCTGCTCTGATCTAGATGATGGGTGTAGTCCTGCGAAAATGCTCATCAGTCAGGCACTTGAAGAAGTTAAGCGGAGACAGAAGAATTTCTTTTCTCAGATTAACAGCATTTGCGACCTCATAAGCGTTCTCGAGATTAACGACGCATCTACGCCTGTTATCCTTGCAGACGCAGCAATACGAGCCCTCACGTTCGAAGCCTTAGGTATTAGGCACACATGCTGTACAACAACATCAATGGGGTATTTGATTGAAAGCTCATATGGTGAAGACTTTCCTTGTATTCGTGACGAGGACGCATCGCTCCTAGATGAGCTTGAAGCTCTCGTAGCTGAATTCAAGGACAGATTTCATTCTCAACAGCAATCTCTCTCCGATTTTCTTAAGGGCTATTGGAAAGATCGCATGGACCGGATCAAACAGGAGAAAGAGACTAGGCGCTTGACTCGGGAGGAAAAGGCAGCGGCTGAGGATTTAGGCGTAAGGTTCATCGAGGATGATGAAGAAGAGATGGAAAGGGAAAGGGAGAAAGAAAGAAAAGAGATGCGTACTGCAGAATATTGGATTCGCGAGATGAATAACATATATCTCACTGTAGATACATAGGTACTCATCAAACCGATACTTCAAGCGGAAAATGTTTATCTACGGGATTGTTCTTTGTAATCGCCGTCATGTCCACCTTAGCATGGAGAATATAGGTTGCTATCAGATTGGTCCTTCTAATTTCAGTAAGATGTTGTATTCATTGTCTACAGAAAAACTCTTATTCTACTAAGTGTATCATAACTTACCTAAGTGTCTTGTAACATCTCTCTAACCTAGAGGATAGGACGATGCTTAACAAGCTAATTCTTCCTGTACTATTACATCTGAGATCCCCGTTCTCGGTGGCAACCATATTAGACTAGGTAGGTAACCTACTGATGTGTTAAACAGCCAAAAGGGGCATATCGGCGACTAGTTTTAATTAAGATGATGACAAACTGCATAACCGACCCACCCGTCGGTTCTCTACCGAACATAGCTACCCCTCTTCTTTCCGGTTTATTTAAGAGCATTCCCGTTCCGTCTGGTACGATAACTCTTCTCCTTCTCTTCCTCTTCCCAGACTTTTTGTTCACTGAACTCAAGATCTAACTACGCCAACAAGTCATCCCATCGGTATGCTCTTAAAAGCACCTGCCATCATGGAGCTATACCAGTATCAAGGTAACGTTGGACAATCGCATGGCGGGTGCTCGATGTTATTGATCCTGTTGAGACTTCCCTTTGACTTCTATTGAGGGGAAGATTTAACAGGGGAGAGGCATCAGGGCTGAGATTACACCGTTCAAACTTGATCTGGATAATTCCAGCGAAAGGACATGCTGCTTTCCCTCCCCCTATTCTACCCGAACAGCTGAGTATTAACTATCGCAGTTCTGCTTGATCCACCATGTCGACCGACAAGATCACCTTCTTGACCAACTGGCAAGCATGGAGGCATCTATTAGACAGGAACATTAACTAACTCCAGTAGGCACGCGACGCCGTACCACGCTCCACTCTACCTGGCTCAAGCCAAAGGTTACTTCAAAGACGAGGGTATCAAGGTGGCTCTCCTTGAGCCTAATGACCCAAGTGTATGCTTTTAGCAACGTAGTTTCGTATCTATAGGTTCACTACTCACACATAACAGGATGTCACCGAGATCATCGGCACCGGGAAGGTCGATCTCGGCTTCAAGGCCATGATCCACACTCTCGCCGTAAGATACCTACTATTCGACGATTATTTGTATCGTTTCGAGCTAAAAAGAACCCGAACTAGGCCAAAGCCCGCAACTTCCCTGTTCTCTCCATCGGCTCGTTGCTCGATGAGCCTTTCACAGGCGTTGTGTACCTCAAAGACAGCGGTATCACCGCTGACTTCACGACCCTCAAAGGGAAGCGAATTGGCTATGTCGGCGAGTTCGGAAAGGTGGTCTGCCCTCGGCCACTCCTCGAAGCACTCCACTAACCCGCACAGATCCAAATCGACGAGCTCACTTCGCACTACGGCATGACCCCAGCAGACTACACCGCCGTGCGGTGCGGCATGAACGTGTCCAAGGCCATCATCAAGGGGGAGGTCGACGCGGGCATCGGGCTGGAGAACGTGCAGATGGTCGAGCTGGAGGAGTGGCTAGCCTCGCAGGGCCGGCCCAGGAGCGACGTGCAGATGCTGCGCATCGACGAGCTGGCGGAGCTGGGGTGCTGCTGCTTCTGCACCATCCTGTACATCGGCAACGAGTCGTTCCTGTCGTCGCGGCCGGGCGAGGCGCGGGCGTTCATGCGCGCCGTCAAGCGCGCGACGGACTTCGTGCTCGCGGACCCGCAGCGCGCGCTCGCCGAGTACGTCGAGTTCAAGCCGGCCATGGGCGGCGAGCTCAACCGCAAGATCTTCGAGCGCTCGTTCGCGTACTTCTCCAAGGACCTCAAGAACGTGCGCCGCGACTGGGACAAGGTCACGCGGTACGGCAAGCGCCTCGGGGTCCTGGACCAGGGCTTCGAGCCCAACTACACCAACGAGTTCCTGTCGTGGCACCTCGACGGCGAGTCTGCCGACCCCACCGGAGACCAGAAGCGCATGGCGGAGCTGCAGAAGGGAGTTGCTAGCAACGGCGGCTTCCACCGTCTAGGGGCTGGCAATGCCAATGGCGCCGCGATCAAGACTTAAAAGGGGGGCTACTATACTCAGGGGTATCGCGTTTCTAAGTATCATTGCTTCCCGCGTGGACTCACTCTTTTGGAACGGCATTAGGACTCCAGACGCTCCTTAACAAGTATATATTGCGAATATGATAGCTATCTATCATTTACATAGTAACATGAATAAAAGGGACTTCCTAACGCAATTATTGACTGAATGTAATTGACGTTTATTTACCTAGGTATGTATCCAACCCTACTAGCACTGGCTACACATAAAGTTCGCCTTGTGCCCTAGCGGGCACTGCGCTTTAATTAGCCAAACGGGCAGTAATTAACTAAGTACCAGTACATAATCTCTTTAAAAATTTGTATAAGCATATATGTACTTTTACATGTATAGTACAGCGCTAAAAAGATGTGTTAATAGGGTATATGAATATTGTATGGGATAGCTACCTTAAAAGAGGTAGGAAGCTAATCTTGCCCGTTTCGTTAATTAAAGCGCAGTGCCCGCTAGGGCACAAGGCGAACTTTATGTGTAGCCAGTGCTAGTAACCCCTTTTTATAATTCGGGCTGGCTTTTCATCGGATGGCAATCCATTCTCCTACTTAACTTAAATCATAGTTGGTGTTAACTCGGGGTGGTATTTGTGTGGGGTTATTAAGAGCACACTCTTATGAAATGAAATAAAAAGGAATTGAAAAAACTAGTAAAACTCTGGTTAGATTCAGGGTTAGTTGATGTTTATAATAGAATCCAAGTTATCGAGAAGATTAGAGCAACTCTGTCTCTTACATATCGGGTAAAGTGAGATATGCTGATATGTAATAACCCGAGCAGAACTGCCAAGTATGCCAAGCATTCACTATTCCCATTCCGGTCAAGCCTCTCAACGCCACCATCATAAATTCATCTAACCATTAACATCGACTTTCCACTCCGCCCTACTAAACAATTACACCATCTAACACTATTACTACTAGTATCAACAAGTCTTAAAGATGGCCGACTGCGGGCTTCCCTTTCCTGTCGTTTGCATCCAGTGCGGTCGAGGCGTAGGCCTCTGCGGCATCAAGATAATCGGTAAGTTATGAATTAGGCTAGATTCCCTACGAACCCGGCTATTGCTTTGCGGATAATTACTGACCTTACTTACTACATAATTAGGACCAACCATCGGTTTCTGTGTCGCTGTATTGGCTGCTTTCATCTGCTGGCCCATCGCGCTCCTATTCTGCTGCTTTACTGAGACTGGCAAGAAGTAAGCTTACCCCCTGAATTCTTTGTATTGCCTAAATCTCATTTCTAATTTTCATCTAGATGGTTTTGGAAACCGTGCGATATTAATGCAAAAGTTTCGGACCTCTTTCCCATCTGACCAGAAGGAAAGCCCTCAGATTCTCAGACTGTAGCTGTAGCTGTAGCGTCTAGGGTCGTGGGCTATATCAAGAATAGAATTCCCGACTAGGTATTTTCTAAATGAAATCAAGTGGTTCTAGCTATGCAACAGTAAATATGCAGAGGGGTCAACCGCAAGCATCAAGTTACGAAGTCGAGGTAATCAATATTTATAATTCAATTCTTGGTCTGCATCAATATAAGGTGATGAATGAATACTGTCCTACGAGCCATGATTACATAGGATTGATGCTTCAGTGGGATGGTAGTTTAAGGGGCGACGCAGTTAGTTACATTTTCAACGTATTGCTAATAGTTATAAATAGAAGTCTTATTAGCCTAGTACTTTCATTTCGACACTGAACTGATGTTCCGAATATCCTCAGATTGCTTCCTAGCATAATTAAACTTGAATTTAAAGTAAAGATAGGCTTAGACCGGCTCACTACACCGAGCGATCGTTAGTTATGATATGTATTTACTCGATAACTTTACTAATAGTAAAACAAAACATAAATCAAGTCGCCAGTTAAATCTTTCCGTTTTTATATAGTGTTGACTAATCTTTTATAACTAGGATCTGCCTAAATCTTTTTAAGGGGTTTCCTTAAAAGGGGCTTAATAATTCCCACGCGGGATGGGATAAACAATAATTACCGCTACCGTTCAACTTCACTGTTACCTACCTCGGTAGGTAACCTAACTTATTAACTACCTGTTCAAAACAACACAAGTTTGTCAATTTATCTCTCTATCTTCCCGCTATAGCCTTCAGTCTCCTTGTAAGCCAAACCTACCTAAGTGGCAAGCAAGGCCAGACATCAACACCCTCAAGTATGTTAGTGGCAACTATTATACATTAGATAACGACACATAACTGGCCGAAAGGTATTCTCCATTCCTTTATAATTGATTAAGTATCGGTTTACCCAATGGTTCCTAAATTTCAATATTTCTACACGGAGGCCTCCATGTGTTAAGACTCGGAAAGGCCTATAGCATCTTGACATTGAAACACTATAATCGAAGTCTACCTGATATTCGCCTTCTTACACCAGCCTAACGCTAAGCCAACCCCATTTCTATAGCTATACTATTAGTCATAGTCGTGAAAGTCGGCACAATATGGGAGGTATGTAAACCACGGACGGCCCATATGGTCCCCTAAACAGCCATCTACCGGAATGCCCGACATCCTTCCGTCCGGCCGGTCGTTTCAAACACATTGCAACGGAAGCTCCGAGCCCCAGATATATGCCGGTAGCTTGACTTCTGTCAAATGTAGTTGTAATAGATACCCCAGTTATGCTGACTCGCGAGAGGGTCCGCGGCAATTAGTCGCGCTAGGTTGTTGGATTAAAACAGGAAGTGCGGAATAGTGCAACACTCGAAACAATTCTGACTCGTTAGGTCGTGGGGATAATGAGGTTGGCACATGTCCCCCACGCGGCAATAATCGTTGTCCGCCTTTGAGGCCTGCGGGCTGTCGACGGCGGCAGAGGTGTTGGGTGTTTCAACTAAACTAAACTAGAACGGCATCATGATTCAATATGCCTGCTCTACGAACTTCTAGCTACTTACCTGACAAGAATGAGGTATTAGTGGCGTGTCAGTTCGTAGCCGTCCCACCAGCAGACATGAGAAATCTAGCATGTCGAGATAGGTACCTATATAAACTGGCCCGAATCATCCCAAGCATTCCCTTTCCTTTCCTTTCCTCCCTAACATTCATTCTCTTATCCATTCTCTATACTCCAATCCTTGGAAATACTATTATTAGCAGGTCATTCTTTTTGCCTGCTGCCTCTCCTTGCCCGCTCTCTCTCAGAAGATCAGCGGTGTCACTATCCTTACCGACGAACTCCGTCGTAACAGAATTTTACCAACTCACCATCCTTTGAACCTACGGGAATTTCAAGCATACTTTTTTATCTCTTCTTTTCAAACCTTATATATATATATATATAACTTTCTCCCAGCTTACCCTTTCGCAAAAATGCTGTCCGTCACCAAGATCGTCGCCGCCCTCTCCTGCACCATCGGCTACGCCATCGCCTTCAACGGTGACCTCACCTACTACCAGCCGGGCCTAGGCTCGTGCGGCGAGACCAGCACCGAGGCCGACCACATCGTGGCCCTCGCCCCCGCCCAGTTCCTGAAGGACCCCAGCGCCTGCGGGAAGACCATCCAGATCACCATCGCCGGCGGCAAGACCGCCACCGCCAAGGTCGTCGACAAGTGCATGGGCTGCAGCGACGACTCCATCGACGTCTCCAGCTCCGTCTTCCAGCAGCTCGCCGAGCTGACCGTCGGCCGCGCCCAGATCGAGTGGGACTACGCCACCTAAATCTAGGTATCCCAGCCGCCGCCACTCCTACCTACCTTGACGACAAACCAACAAATTTCGGGGTTTTCTCCTCGTCATCATCTCTCAACAGCGCGGGACGCACCACGAACCGGAGGGTGTTTTTAACTTGTTACACTAGAAGACGCATGCACATAGACCGACCGACCGACCCCCTGCTAGACACGGGCGAGCCTCTCGCGAGGCGCACTTGATGACCATTTTAGAACCGGAGAACACGAAAAGAGATACCCAGTGTGATGATTGTACCGTGTCGGAGATGGTACCGGCTTGAACAGCCGTCTCATAGAGAAATGAATAAGACCAGCCCTACCCCTTAGGGGTAGGTATACCTATTATAACCTTATCTGAATTCTTATGCATGTGCTAGACGATCTACATTTTTAGAAGAGAAAATTGCTTTCAAATAATCGTGTTTGATATCGAAACTGATATGACATACCACTCGAAGTCGGAGTCGAATAGTTGGGTTGTCAACAGGGGTAAGTTGCAGTGACGAACATGAACAAAGTTACCCGAATATAAACGGACATTATCACCCCTTTTCAAAAGACCTAGGTATCTAAATGAGCAATGTATTCATCATGAAAGTAACTTAGCAGGTGGATACGTAGGTATTTAAAAGACTGACCTGCTAAAACCATGTAAAAGTCCAGTTATCACGATAACATATCACCAGCAACACAAATTCAAGACAGCATCTGAAAGTACGAGGCTCTCAATTCATAACATAATAATGGTACAAGCCCAGCTTCCTCTCATGCCAAACCCGCACCCATCACGTAGCCGCACCTGTGACGCCCGCCTATGTGTATGTGTGCCCAAAAGTCCCATTTTTGATCCGGAACTCCTTAGGGCGAAAGCCTTATCCGGTTTCCGCCACCCAATTCCGCCATGTCTCTCTCCCCCTTAGATGTCACCGATAATACAAGATTTAGTGATGAGGTTGATGTTGATGTTGATGTCTGTTGTCCTAGGACGCTTGATAATCCGGGTCGGTAACTCGGCGAGGAGGCTGTAGTCGCCTCCTCCGATACTCCCGATTTCCGTTCTTCGACGGTGATTGCCCACAGTAGGGTGAGCAATACCTCTCGCGACGGTAAGCTGGTGCCGTCTGGCCACGTCTGCGGTCCACGGCTCCGGTCGCCCTTGATACCCGGGGATCCAGATGCCAGCTCCTCGACCCGGTCATCGCGTCCCTTCTCAGACACCAACCGCAATAACTCCATCGTCGCATCCTTTAGAGGACGCGCCAAGATGGGGCTGCTGGTTAAGAGCTTCTGAAGAGATTTGATTCTCAGAGTCGAAGAGGCTGAAATCCGGGTCCGGGTGTTCTTGGGCGACGGAGTCGCTTCCCGCGGTCGCGCCTGGAGCTGCGCCGCTGACGTCGTCGGTGCTGAGGAACTGGTCGAAGTCGAATTCCGGAAATTGGGGGGTCGAGTTACCAGCCAGATTATTGTACTCAAAATCGAGGGGGTCGGATGAAGGGCTAAATTGGCCTTCAGCGCCCCACGAATCAACGTCAAAGGATGCCGAAAGGCTGAAAGCATCGCTGAAGAGGCTATCAGCATCGTTTGAAGCTGTAGGTAGAGTGACAGCGCTGGAGGCGACGGCTGTCGCGAGGCTACCCATTCCCGCGGAATTTCCACTGACGGACACTGCAGGTCGCACAACATCGCTGCTGGATGTTGTGTCGCGTCGGAGGAAGTATCAACGGGAGCGGGAGCCGTCTCGACTTGTTCAGCCGTCAACGATTCATCAAGGTTGTCATCAGGGATAGGGGTTAGTTCGGGTGAGAGGGAGGCAGGGTTGACAGTGCCGTCCTGCTCCGGCATGAGGATGAAGTCATTCATCATGCCGGACTTGTCCTGCGCCGGGCCATCCTGGGATGAACCAAATAGCGGCTGGGACAGAGTTAGGGGAGATGGTTGGAAACCATCGAACGGAGACGAGCTCCGACTCGCACCGGATCCTTGTCTAAGTTTGTTTAATTCATCCATCAACATCTCATTTGTCTTCTGCTGGTTGCGCAGAAGCTCTTCTAGTTGTTGGTTTCGCTGTTCTAGAGCTTCCACCTCCTGTCGCTTCCGTTCCCGGGAAGACTGGGCGGCACGACGATTTCGGAGGACACGCTCGACTCGCCGTTGCTCCTTTTCATCCTCGGTCTTGGCTCGCTTTCTGTTTGATTGGTTAGTCGGGTGTTATTGTTAATACGCTTGGAGATGATCATACCTCGGAGGTAGATTAGTCTTGGGTTCTGGTAGGACCTGACCCCATGACTTCCGCTTCTTTGCCGTCTTCTTCTCTGAACCTTCAGGTGCCGGAGAAGGGGTGGCTTCGTCGCTGCCCTGGGAGGCGAACTTGTCCTCGTTGGTGAACGACTCGGGAGTCATAGCACTCTCCAAGGAGTCTAATGCAGAAGTGGCGAAGAGAGAGGGATACATGTCGCCGGGGACGGACATTAGAGACTCGGCAGGGGATGCCTCGAACTTGACTTGAGGGGTCGAGTCAGTCGAGGTAGCTGTTTGTTGTTGTTCTTCCCAGTTATCCATTTTGATTGTTTGTTTGTGGTTGTTTATAATATATGGGTTGTTGTTGTTGTTATTATTGTTAGGAGGACTTTGATTCTTCTAGCTGCAAGGCTAATCAATCTGCAAGCAGGCGAGTGAAGTAATACTCGGATAGTATTACACTCTTGATGGATTTGCTTCAGAGATTTGGCTCTAGTTTATTACTGTAGCTGTAGCTATGGAAGAGAAATGAATGGAGCTGAAGTAAAGAGGTGCCGTCCTAATTCCTCGATACAAATATCAGCAGTGAGCTTCACCCTTGGCAACGCATGGTATGGTTGGAACAGGGTTCAATGAGTCAATCCGTCTTAGATGGTGGTTGTTGAGTCAGGTGAGTAGCTGTAAAAGACTAGGCAGTAGTGTAAATGTGTAGTGAAAGTAAAAAAAGGACACCGTGGCCACTGGTATAATAAATTGTATATCTTGATTGGTGGCCTATGGTCGATTGTTGATGGTAGGTGCTGGTGCTTAGACTAGGTACTGAAGTTTGGTTGGAAAGCACTTGGGGAGACAAGAGCCTCTCTTTATGTTCAACGTGTCCTGTTAGTAAGGAGGTACCTAGGTAAGACTTAGCAGCCTGAGGCAACAACTTCCAGGTTCCTATCCATCCCTCCTCCCCTGTTAGGTCTTAGATGTGCTGGATCTGTCAGCCACCGGTGCGCAGGTGGGGCCAAGGAATACCAGACTATGTACGTACCACCCTTGGCAATTCCAAGCTTTCCTCGCTAGGGGGTGTCGGGTGTGACAAGGATGGAGTACGTATTCGGGGGCAAGAGGAAGGGAGTATCAGGGGTTGATAGACCTTAACTGGGCAAGTGGATCCTGTGGCACTAAGCCACCGAGACGAATGAGAGCCCTGGAGGTACCTAGCTGTAGGTATCTAGTGTAGGTACCTGAGTAGCCGGCCCTACCTACCATTGTAGCCTGTGCTCTGTGTTCTCGGCTCTCTCTCAGCCTTCGATCTCCGGGCTCCTTTTACCTACTTTCATCATCATTACACCAAACTTCCTTTCTTTTCCCTTCAGTTCCATCTAATAACACTCTCAATAATCTCAATCTGGTATGTAACCGAAAATCAGGTTACATCCATTTTCAGATTCACCAGTCTCGTCCATTCAATTAATCAATTTTGCTCTAAGTAGGTAACTAATTGTTAGACAAACTTGCCGATTGGTTCTTCCTCTTACCGCATACGATGGGTTATGGATTATGGATTATGGATTATTTTACACGTGTAAGCAGACTGGCATAGTATATCCTTTTTAGGTCGATTGCTGCGTATAGGTACCCAGGTTAGGTAGGTATACCAATAATACGCCAATGATACTGCGAATTGGAATTTTAGCACAGCAGAATTATTCTGTCCCGTCGTTCTAGTGGCTGGATCCCCCTGATTAGTGCCTATAGTTGATCCTCTCAGCCTCTATTATTCCGATACGATCAGCATGGACAGTAACCCATCTAGAAACACCCCAAGACTTTTAGTGGTTATTATTAGCAGCATAACTTGCCCAGCTCAGCGACCTGGAGAACCCGCCAGCCAACAATGTCAGCCTACCGCTGACTTGCATAGGAATATTTGCTGAGAAGACTTAAACTCCAAACCCAACATAGAAAAGATCTATGACGTTATAATCACGATCGCGCCATCACTACCGCTATCAGATTAAGCTTAAGCTTTAGATAGGGTTCAATAATAAAAATAGGCTTCATGTTCGGAGGAGGATGATTCCATCATGTCTAGACCGTCTACATAGTATCTAGAACCCGGCAATGATGAGCCGGCTTGCTTTGCTTCCTCCCGACATCCAAGCCGACCAAGTACATCGTTTAGATCGTTGAGAATTTCAATCGGCAAACCCACAATTTGTCAACACATTTAATCCCTTCGGCCTGTTCAAGACAAAACTGACGTGGTTGTCCGAGGGGGAGAATGGAGAACCTAGAGTACTAATCTATTATGAATTAACCAATACATGAGCTATTAGCCTGTATGCTTGCCGAGTCGCCCTTCGAAAGTGGCCCGGCGAGCCACGGTGGAATGACTACCGAAGCCTTCCGCATCCTCAGTAGCACACTCATTGGCGGAACCTGGGGAAGAACCAAATTCTGCGGCTACGAATCCAATATTCTAGGAACGGGAATATCATTAGCGACGCGGCAATCCTGTATTGCGTGGCATACCCTCCATTGCATATGTGACGATTTATTTACCTGTTGGCAGAAGATGGGGCGCATACGGCACACCGACTCGAGAGCGGCAGCGAAGCCTTCACCATGGCGGCACATGAACTCTTCTGCTCCTTTTCTATCTATCGCCTACATGTTTCAAGCTCATTGGGTTCAAATCGTTACTTGGATTCTGGCCTAGACTGATTGAGGTTTGCTTAACACACGTACCTAGATTAGTTGTACGGGCTAGACCGGGATATCTTAATTCGTTCTAGAATCCCGCGATCCTTCAATGCACGTAGTAGTTTGCTTCTAAATTCGGTTGTCGTTGAGCATGGTGCGGATAGGTAGTTACCGACTATTATTCTTGGTTTTAGTTGGAATCCCTTATGCCGTGATTACTAACAAGAACGGCAGCGATATTCAAGCCTCGAAGTGGCTTGTTACTTACCTAGGTTACAGCTTAAGACTTGCCGTGCTTGAGGGTCTGTTAATTCACTCCGAGCAACCCGGGAACGGACTCGGCAAGGTTGTCCTCGTGCGTACAAACTACCTAGGTACACATTCTAGATTAGGGAGGACGGTGGTTTGTTACTTATCGTCTTACCTATTCGGTAGCAAACCACCGCGACCGATTAGAAGATATCGACTCCAGTATCAAGTCCAGTTAGAACCATGAAAAATAGCTGCCAATATCGGAAGCTATGAAATCGTTGCCATGAACAACTCCACTCATGACGAATATAGCCCATCGCACCTTGTTACTATATCGATCCAGGAGTTTTTAGATCAACTGTTTTTATCCTCCTTGAACGATGACTTTGCGCAGGGGTTGATGTCGACATCTTTGGGGTTGGAAACCAACAAGCCAGCCAATAGAAACCGTGCTAGAATCAGCTGTTTCTATGCCACAGGGCAATCATTTATTAATGGCTACCTACTACACTAGGGCTGACTTCAACGCTGCGATAAATGTTGGTTGGTGGTTGGCCAGTCCTTACGCCGTACGCTCAGCCTCCCTCGTAGCCGCTAGGTTAACTCGCATCAAATTATGTGTGATGTTGGTTTTAATCTGAAATCACTTGCTGACCAAGAGGATTCCTGTGTGATGTTTAACATTGCACAAATCTTACAACATCAGATTGATTCCCCATGTAGCAATTACAGTATTATCTTGTACTAGCAAACCACCAAGCAATCTCGGCCGAGGCTTGTCATTCGTCGGGACAATGAAACACTGTTTTAAAGGAGAATCTCTCAGACCTTCCGTCCGCTACTCTCGAATTCCAAGGTCTAAACGCCCAGACACCTTCCGCTTCAAATTGAGCAGCCTAGTTGAGCGCGGTGGATCTCGGGCCATCTAAACGTTGCATTGATTTCGCGATCTTCCCCGCAAACCCGGTTTAATCTATCACCAGATTTACACGGAGGCACGACATCTCTCTTTTTTACAATGTCATGCCTTTATTGGGATAAGGTGAGTGAGGGTCATATGAATTGCTAACCTAGGATTCTTCACCATCCCATTCACCTCACGTTGGTAGGTGGTATACACAAGATGTAGTGTAGGTGTGGACATAAGGGGGCACATGCTCCCTTTCTCCAACTGATGAACCCCAAAACCTGTCCCTAATTGCAAGACATACATTATCCTCCCGCCTCCCGTCCTTGGAATTCTTGATCGCTATTACATTAGCCATGCCAACCTCTACTAAGCCTACCACGACCTGCACGACCTAGTGTAGATGTCGGCTCACGCACGCACATACCTACGCACATACGAAATGTTCCAGAATCAAACCACCGGAGAGTCAAAACGAGGCAGGCGAACGGAGCGCTGTACGGGTCCTACACGGCGCCCGTTTCAGGAAGTTGTGAACGGACCAAGAGCCTAGATGTTCTAGCCTCTCATCTCGAAGGGATAGTCCCGAGCACCAATCAGGGTATGGTCCGGGCGCCCCTTTTCCCTTCCCGTCTCCCGACAGGGGAAGCTCGGACGCTCGAAGCGAAGTCCCCATATTTGAACACGAGGCCCCAGATTATGCACGTTAGTACGCTTTCCTGATACGAATCTTGTAGATAGTCAGATAGTGTAGGCGGCGATAGCTTGCCATGTACACTAGTGTACCGGTAGTAGCAGGGCGAGAAGTGAATGAGTGAAGACTAATGAAGGTCGCGCGATGATAATATCTTATGACGATCACTAAGCGGATTTCATGGTGATGCTGGCCATTTACTCGTTACCTTGCCTATTTTGTTCTTTTGCGTTCCAATATTGTTCTATGTATGCCTCACGTCAGGGCTCTAGGGCTGACCATGTACCCTGAACATTTTACGACGACCCAATCGTGTCCGCGTATTCAACGACTAATACATGCGTACATGCGGCGTTCCCTAGCCCAGCTGCCTATCTCAGCTACCTAGTGTAGGTAGTGCTAGGTACGAGAGTCAGCGAGTATAGGCTATCTTTATAGAATTAATGCGAAAACAATTGAAAGACTTAGCTATCTCGCATGATAGTTGACGCCATAGTTTGTGCGATATAGCATAGGATGATTATGAAAAGATAGCCGGCTATTGCGAGAAGCGATGAATTATAATATAACCCCTAAATATGACGAATCTAGGACATTGATTTGCATCTCCCTTAGCTTACATAGATGTTGTGATACAGTACATATCTAGTAAGCCGAGATATTTGCCCCCTGAGGTATCCATGGGTATTCTAGTTTGCTAGTGGTAGGCACCGAAGGCACAGAAGGCAACTCTGAAGATACACCATCCGAATCAAGTGTTTCGGGGATTTCATCAAAGTCATGTGTTTTCTTATAATCAGATAGATCATTCAGACGATCGAAATATCATCAACGAATAGAGAGAGATTTACTCGATCAGTAGTCACAAGTACATTGATGATTGGATACCAAGGTGAAACATCACATCCTCTAATGATTTTGTCTGGCAGTTTGTCAGTCTGTGTGTGTGTGTGTGTGTATGTCTCGATAATCCAATAGTGTACCTAGGTAGGTAATTGGTATTTATTATCGATAAGGACTGTGGCTAATAGGATAATCATAGAAAGAAACTAGGTTAGCCAAGACTGTGGCTTGAAAAGTCCCCACTCCTCAGCCCGGCGAACTCTAATCCACCGGACTGCGTCATTCGCCATTAACTTGGTCCCCACCATATGGAAAATGGCCGGCCGATTGTGGCCCAGACCAAGAACCGCATTCTATCCTACCTTAGATATCTTAACGACGACGACCCTCTCGACGATCTTTATCGCTACAATCCTAGCCTCACTCCGATACTTTAATATTCAGTGTATAACTGGCGCTTTAATCGAGCCGACCGATCGTTGTCATTACTTTACCAACCCTTGCGCTCGCCTCAGCCGACTCAAGATGTCGAATCGACAACTCGCCCGCGACACCCAAGTCGAATTCCAAGCTCGCGTACGCCTCCCATCCCCATCCACGACTCCCAGAACTCCTTAAAACACATTACACTCCATCGTGGCATTGCTAACATCTTTAATCCTCGCCTCACAGTTCCAAGCGAAGCAGGCGCGCCGCGAAGCCCAGAAGGCAGCGAAGCAGGACCCGCTCCTGAAGAAGCAGATCCAAGAACTACTGAAGAAGGGGGACACCGCGAAGGCATACCAGAAGGCGAAGGTGTTGCTCTCTAAGCAGGCCCTGGCCCAGCAGATGGACCAGATGGCCGACATGGCCGAGCTCAGCGTCTCCCAGATCCAGGCCAACAACGCCATGAACCGCATGACCCACATGATGGGCCAGTCCTCGCGCACCATGAACGCCGCCCAGAAGAACATGAATCCCGAGAGGGTACGTTCTATTATTTCGTCTCCTTTCCTTTCCTTTCATTTCCTTTCCCTTGAACTCCTCCTCTTACCCCTACCCCCTATCCCTCACACTCCATCCATTTCACTCCCCAGCCCACCAACCCCAACAACCAAACCAAACTAACAAACCCCCCTCCCCCTCTCGCAGACTCTCATGACCCTCGAGCAATTCAAGCAACAGAACGAGGAATACGCCGTCAACAACGGCATCTACCAAGACGCGATCTCGCAGACGACCTCGCAGCAGGTATCCGAGGAGGCCGTGCACGAGCTGCTCGGCAAGCTGGCCGACGACGCCGGCGTCCAGCTTAACACCCAGCTCAACGCCGCCCAGCCCAGCCGCGCCGAGCCCGCCCTCCCCCAGGCCGCCGCCGCCGAGCCCACCGCCGAGGAGGAGGACGCCTTGCAGCAGCGGCTCCGCGCCCTGAGGGCTTAGAAGGCTCGGGGCGCGGGCGCTGGGGACGGATATGGAGATGGAGATGGTGGGGGGGAGAGTGGGGGTGATGAGGGAGAAGCGGAAGCGGAAGCGGAAGCGGAGAAGGGAGGGGAGAAACGCGTTGCGCAGGTAGCGGCGGGATGATAAGCGGGTGTGCATGGATACAATACCTACACCCACACATCAGACCCAAGACCCGAACAGAGAACACAGAATACAGGGGGCGGCAATGCCATCCAAACATGGATGCGGCTCGGCAGGCAGGCAGACTTTGATTCCTTATTACTTAGCTAGCATCACTCACGACATACCATACGGGAAGAACGGGTCCGGCGTTCCGGTTTTCGTTTTCCGGGGGGTGTTTTTCTTCTTCTTTGGTTTCTTCTCCTTCGGCCCACGTAGATATCGTGCCGCTTGCTAGCGGGCAGTAGTTAGAAATGAAATCAGATTTGTGCCTTTGGGCTAGAGAATGCCTAGTTCCATGCTTGGAATTTAAAAGGGGGCTAGGTGATGTTGATGTGTTGAAGTGGGAGTGGGAGTGGAAAGGAGGGGGTTGTAGATGATGTTCAGATCCCAAGTCTAACTAATAGCTATATGCGGCCTTTTAGTGTGGATATATTATGAGTTTCGTCGTAGAGCAAGTATTTTGATATCTACTATGCTCTATTCGATGGCAAGCGTACATGCATGTGTTCCTCAGTGTTCTCGCCACCATATAAATTATGGCTTTTGCTGTGTGCACAGGTATCTAACTACCTACCTAAGGTATGTATCTAGTGCTCGGTGGTCTATTTCCTCAGGTGAATATGCGATCTATTCACCGTATCGTCTACCAACACTAGGTATTCATTATTACAGTGACGTGAATTTCCCCTATTACTCATCGTACTCGGTGCTCTAAGTTAGTGTAGTATCAAGTATTTTCATGTTTATAAGTCTCCGAGTCTCTTATTTTCCTCTGAGTTACCCCTTTAATCCTTCATACTGTCAGTGTTAAGCCTGAAATAAAAAAATAGGAAGACTATACTGGGAGGTGTAGAAAGACAAGATGATTGATACGCTATTTCCATAAGTTGTTTTTTTAGATACCTAGGTACTTTATCTTTGTTGGTCTAGGTACCTAATTGCCTACCTACTGATATATTATATTTATTTCCCTGAAGTGTATGCCGTAATATAGAGCGCTCACTGCGCTGCTGGGGGATCTTCACTGTTCCCACCTGCTTTGGCGGTATCTACCCCCTGACGATCATCGCTCGTATCACAGCTTGCTTTCGAGAGCTATCTTCCATCTACCTATCTTTACGCCAGAAGGAAACGCTCTCGTCTTCTGGCCACATTCCCCTTTTCTTCCAGCGCTATCCATCCGAACTACTTTCGTACGTCTTCTCTTCCTGATCTGGATATGTCGGACTGTAACCCATACCGAGACGTAACCTAGCTATATTGTGTTTTATAGCAAAAACAACAAAATTTCTGAGACGGGCGCTACGTTTGTCGCCAGTGGCTGCGAAGCTGAAATGCACCGCAAAAGGTGAAAAGGGTGAAGAGGTGTTACCACCTTCATGGTTGGTGGGGTCATATTCGTAACGTAAAGCTACCTATGAACTGCAAGCTCCTAGGGCTGGTTAGTGGTGAATAAGATCTCCGAGTGAGTAATGTCACCAGGAATTTGGTAGTACGAGTTAGATGCCTGAAGTGTGTTCATTCTGCTGAAAATCAGTTATCAGAATTATGAATTGAACTTGACGTTCCGGTTGGAAATTACCTTCGTCGAGGCTTTTGGTACCTAGGTAGGAAAATGTTGAAATGTTGGCAATGTCTCTTGCCTGTGTCTTTTGCCTGCAGAGATTGCTTCCCTGATGACAAGTAGTTAATAGAGTTGTAGGGAGTTGAGTACCTAACATATGAGTTATGACATTAGAAAAGACGTTGGATCTTTACCCCCTGCCAGGACCTGCTCTCCTACCTATCTGAAAATGAGTAGGTTGAAGCAAAGAACTGCTATGTACTAATGTATCTAAGGAAAGAGCAAAGAGTAGCTATGTAGCTATGTACCTAGGTCCCATCAATTGCCCCTTTTTCATCCTATAAATATACCCCTACCGGAGCCCTTTTGGGGGTCCCTCGAGCTACCAAAACCTCCTTTTCAACTGGTTTTGGCCTGTGATATAAGTTGATGCATATTACTAGTTGCCCAAGACGAGAACAGAAAGGGGGTAGCCAACTTACTCCACTGCCAATGACGGCAAATTGGTATTGGAGAATGGCTGATGTAGGATGAACTTACGAGAGGGAGGTTCTGCGAATCGATGGCGGAATAGTTTATATTGCCTGACATGACTAATGGTAAGAACGAGGTAGTATTCAAGTAATCATCAATTTTATACCTATGCTGTGGCCCTAGACGCTCTCAAGTGGAGCTTGTGAGCAGGGGAAATCTCAAAAGAAGAAAGCTGATATGTTATATGTGTTTCGTGTCTGCGCTACGTACGTTGATATTGTGGGGTGTATGAATGAAAAGCTAACGAAGTTGTTGGATTGATATGGTAGAGGTAGCTGAGAAGATTTGAGAATGAAATGGGGTTTTTGGGGATTGGCTGAATGTTATATATAATAGGTACTTCTGAGCGGGATAAACAGAGTTTGCTCAACTTGTCGTAATAACTGGAATAATACAAGCGGAATAATGAGACTAAGAGAGAATAATAGGGTGTGGATTATTCCATTCATATTAGTTCATTGGGCAGGTGTGCCTTCCCATGTAGATCGAGGCAGAGACCTTTACATTGTCATTCAAGTGTATATAATTTTCTGGAAATATACCCGGGAAGTAAAAGGTAGATATGCACAGAAGTAGGTCATCAATATAATTAATGTTCATCTTTGATAGGAATAATGCGTTGAGTCTTCGATATTATTGGATCATTTGGTAGAAGTGTCATGAGATTAATAAAAAAAGGGGGGAGACGAGAAGGTGCCCCTACTTACCTTATATTAGGATCACTCAGCAGCTAAAGACAAACTCCCAATTAAGATATTCTAACGAACCTAATACATAGGGATACCATAGCATCAAACACCACTTCAAATAACATGCCAACCTGTAACTAAATATGAACCATACACAAATACTGTCATCAAATCACTCAATATGTAAAAGCACAACTCCCACCAGCGCGCAAGGCATATAAAGCAAATAGCAAGTCTTATTTCATCAAGCGTCATCATATCTCTAGGTATGTAGCATGTCATGGCAATGTCCCCCTCACAAAGTGTTTCCGTAGCCCCCAAATGCAACATGCAACCAACAAAGCCAGCCATTCGTATCTCAACACTGCCTCTTGGCCTATACACAGGCAGAAAAACTACATGTACAAGCTAGCAACCGCAGTGATGTCTCTCTTGATCATCTCCTGCGCCGTCTGCATCTTCTGGTACAGCTCCGGATCGCCGATGATGCGGGCTGCGTTCTTGACCTCGCGGCACGTCTCGTCGAGCCTCGTGATGGTGCGCACGATCGTGCCTTCGAGCACGTCAGTTAGGTCCGTGATATTCTTGAAGCTCATGCCCTGCGCCCATTCGTATACGACCTCCATGAGCCCGAAGCGTGGGCGTGACACGAAGTCGTTGCTGTCCTCGGAACTTTGTATTACTTGGTGCTCGGTCTGTACCGTGTTGACCTTTTCGCTGATCTCTATGATCGTCTTCATGCCACGCTCTAGGTTGCCCGTGAGGTTAGGCACCGATTCTGTCTTCTCCTGGAATACGAAGGCCGAGAGCAGGGCGGCTATCTCGGCTGGTTCATAATCCGCGAGAACGTTGTCGAGGATGAGCTCGGTGAGAACTAGCTCATCCGCCGAGTGGATCTCACATGCAACTTTTCCTTTGAGCTGAATGCGGGTATCGTCATCAATGAAAGAAAGGTCTTTCAGGACTTGGATGCGCTGCTCGTAATCGGGTAATAATTGGAGATTTTGATCTGCGAGGGCTGAACGAAGTGACGAAATGTGCTCCTTGATAAGCCATTGATCATGACACATGGCGTACTGTGATAATGTTTAGTACTAACCTTATAAGTGTAATGGAGTGATAGTAGAATAAGGATGTGGCGCAAGACTTACATGCTTCAAAAAGAACCGACAATACATAGTAGCAGTGGCATTGATAGTTGCCTCCTCCTGTCGGCGCTTCTCGATAATCTCTTGCAACGGCAAGTTCCTGATTTTGGAAAAGCTGACTTCATTCCATATATCCGAATCCCAGGTCTTGCAGATAGTCATCATACGGTCTTTCGCCCTCTGACGCCCTTCTCCTGGATCGAAGAAGTCGGGAATGATCCCTGTAGTAAGTTTTCCCGTGAGGCATTCGATATCGCTAAGCGGCACATGAACGGTCTTAGAAGCCATGGCTCTTCTCTGGCGTGGGAGAGGCGTCAGTAGGCAGCGGAATGATTCGATAAAGGGTAGTAAATCAGTAGAATTGCGAGTCTCGCGTTCGATCCTGATCTCGAACACATGGACCATTGGTTGGCCTCCTGAAATCTTCGTGCTGACACCGTTCGACAATAATATTCCTGGAGTTCGCACTCCATCCTTGTTGAACACAATCAGTCGTGATTGTGTGAATAGCTTCTTGCCGATGGGTATATTTAGAAGACCCCTGTAGAGGTCCTGTGTTAACTGTTTGTAGTTCATAGATGCCTGAAGACACTGTTCTAAAGATTCATCGCAAATTTGGCATGCCTCGCGTTTCACCTTAGCTAGGTCAGCTTCGGATATTTTGACAGCCTTCTCATGCTCCGGGAGCAGCTGTTGAGTGGCGTGTTCAGAGAAGCTGCGCTTAATCATCTCTTCGATCTTCAACGCCTCCACTCTCAGCAGGTTTAGGATCATATTGTAGGTAAGTCTGAACTGGGACCGCAGCTTACTAGGCGGGTCTAGTATCATCTTCTGGAGGTCAGTTACGGGTGGCGCTTCGTCTACACTGCTAGGAGGCACAATGATGACAGACCCGACGGGGTCAAGTCCACGACGACCAGCTCTGCCAGCCATCTGGGTATATTCGCCTGGGAGGAGGTTTCGGAACGAATGGCCGTCATGCTTTCGGTAGCCGGAAAAGACGACAGTTCTAGTTGGTAGATTGAGACCCATTGCAAAGGTCTCGGTAGCGAAGAGAACCTTTACTAAGGTCTGAGCGAATAGGATCTCGACAATTTCCTTGACAATCGGCAGGAGACCACCATGGTGAACAGCAATACCACGGCTCAAAAGCTCTCGCATACGAATAATCTGCGGGAGAACTCGATCCTCTGGCCGTAGACGAGCGATTGATTTCTGGATGATCATGTGGACGTGGCTCTTCTCTTGAGAGGTACAGAAGTCTTGGTTGCTCAGCGCATCTGCATTTTCCTCGCATCTCCTCTTGGAGAAGACAAAGATGCAAGCAGGCAGGAGAGTAGACTTCCTTAAAAACTGTACAAGGTGAACCCATAGGTTCTTGTCTTGGTTTACTGACGAAAAGCCGCCTGGTCGCCCAGCACGGCCCATATGACCAGGCGCATGACTAGCCCTCGGGGGACCTCCTCTACCTCTTTGCTGGTTACCGCCTCGCTGACCACCCCGTTGTTGGCCGCCGCGCTGAGGACCTCCTCTCTGGTTTCCACGCTGATTGCTGCCACCACGAGCGGCGGGTGCTGGAAGAACCTTATCTCTTCCACGCATCGCTTGGTCCGCCTCCTTCCAGCCCCTCTCGAGGAATTTCTTGTCGCTATCGACAATCTTGTAAATATTCTTACTAGCCCATAGGAAGTGTTCTAAAGGCACGGGTCGCTTCGGGGTCGAAATGACGTATATATCCTTCTTCTTGGTTCTACCAACCCAGGAGGCAAATTCGTACGTATTGGGAACAGTAGCAGACAGTAGGATAAGCGAAACATGCTCGGGAAGCATAATGATGACCTCCTCCCAGACTACACCACGCTCCAAGTCGTTGACATAGTGAACTTCATCAAAGATGACAAATTCTACGTCTCGGATCAAGTCGGCACCCCTATACAGCATACTTCTCAAAATCTCGGTAGTCATAATCAGACAACTTGCTTCAGGATTGATCTGAACGTCGCCTGTCAAGATACCAACTTCGTCAAAGGTTTGTCTGAAATCTCGGAACTTCTGGTTACTTAGGGCTTTAATAGGCGACGTGTAGATGGCCTTTGTCATATGTCTCGCAGCTAAGGCGATAGCATATTCGGCCACGACCGTCTTGCCCGCTGACGTATGCGCAGCGACAAACACGGAATCTCCGTTCTCGAGATGATAGATGGCTTCTTTCTGGAATGTATCGAGCTCGAATGGCCACTCTCTGGCCATATTAGGAACGAGTTCTTTGAAATTGGTAATGTCGCGGTTGATATCCACCATGTGAGCCCATTCTCGACCAGCCTTTCTGGCACTGGATGCTGCAAGGTTACTATGTGGCTCTAAAGCCGGGAACTCGACGGGCAACAGTGAATCGATGTCTTCGGAACCCTCTTCGTCGGGATCTTCATCGACACCATTGGATTCTACATGCCCATTAACTTCCTCCGTCTCGGGCTCTTGTTCAGGTTCTTGGTCAAGTTCTGCCTCGATGGCCCTAGCTTCTTTCTCGTTTACTTTGGACTTCTTCTTGCTGAAATCAATGCCTCTCTCCATACCAGGAGCTACTTCAAGGAGTCCACCTTCGCCACCAAGCTTGATTACACGCTCTAGCTTGTTCTGGGCACCGGTAGCACCAGAGCGTAAAATTTGGTCTTCGATCGCAGCAGTGGCTTCAACGCCGTCCATACCACCGGGTGCAAAAGGGAAGAAACCGGCGGCTCCACGTACGAAATCGGCACGGTTACCTGGCTTGCGCAACAGGGAGGTGGAATTCTTGGCGGTGGCACTGTTTGCAGGTACAGTAACATTTTTGTACCCGGTTACTCTACCCTCGAGGCCCTGTCGCTGGAAGCGTGTGACGGTTCGGGTTTGGGTCGGGGCGATGCGAAAGAGCTCGGTGAGATCGGTGGAGCAGTCCCATCGCTGCTGTAGGCGGTTGAGCCATTCGGTAGAGAATGTGTGAGATGGGGTTAGAAATTTCTGTTCAAGCTCTGCCTTGAGAACGGCGGGATCCTGTTTGAATCGTTTACGGGGACCTTGTTGGAAGAGAATATCATCGATTGTTGTGTCGTCTCCGATGTGAAGCTTTTGAATAGCTTCTACCAGATCTGGAGACGCCATAATTCTTTGAAACGTCGAATTCGACGACAAAGAAACGCTATAGACAGCGGCAAAAGAGATCAATATGTTACCATCAAATGACGGTTGCTTGCGATGTTTCCTATGATGATGTTCTTTAAGAAGTCGGGTTTGGTGGGATGCTGCAGCTATTAAACCGTAGGGTGGATCACTTTCTTATCGATAAAGCTTGAAATAGTCTACCCACTACCTAGGTAGTGTATACAGATGCCTGTAAGTACCTAGGTACCTAAGTAGCTTACAAGAATAGGTAGGAATAGCCCCTTTTACGAGCAAAATATTTCGAATAATTCAGTATCAATAAGACTGACTGTGAAGTGATGGTTTAAATACTTGGTGGCAAGCAAGTTGTCCTGTAAGTGGTGTGTTTATACTCGAAATTTACTAGAGGTCCAACACCTCTAATAGACATGTCTATGATTAAACACTTGTTTCTCACAATGCTACGCTGAAAGACCCCGAACACCATAGAATGCATCATGATACCGTATCCATGGGATGTCATTATCAAGCTTAGCTCTCACCATAACCCATCCATTTCAGCCATCGCCTCCTCTTCATCCACGTCCGCCACATTTTTAGGTACATCCGTCCCCTCTTTTGGCTTTGAGCTAGGAGGTGGTTTTGCTTGCTCCTCACTTTCTGCTTCCGCCATTAGTGCGTCTAAGTCATCATCTTCGCCGTGATCTACGGTGGCCTGCGCCGGTTTTGACGCGTAATTAACATTGTGGCTCCGGGGTTCCTGATGGGTTTCGGCCTCGGCCATTAACGCATCTAGATCGTCTTCGTCAGGTTCATCTCGTGGCAGAGTAGCTTTTCCACTGCCGTCGCCAAAGAGAGAAGTGGGTTCCGCGCGTTGTACTTCTTCCTCGGCCATTAGCGCATCTAGATCATCCTCGTCGGGTTCGCCGCTATTTCCAAATAGCGACGGACTTGCAGGCCGTGCCGTCTTCGGCGCAAGGGGTGTAGCATTATAGATATCATCGTCGTCACCAGGCACATCATCTCGCGCCGGCGTTTTCGCTTTCTCGCCACTTTGACTTTGAAATATCGGGGCAATTCTGGCAGGAAATATGGCTGGGGCGCGCTCCTCCGGCTGATCATTGGACTCGCCGAACAGATCATCTCCATCGTCGTTCTGCGCCGACAGTCTGGGCTTTCCTTCGTCGATCCACTCCATCCGCTTCATTCTCATGTATTTCTTGTGGCCGGCCTTCTCTGCCATAGCTGCGGCGTCCAGGAACTTTGCCTTGGGAAACAGGTCGTCAAACCATAATTGGTAGAAGGATAGGAGTCTAGCAGTATCTGAGAACTACCATGCTGTCAGCATCTACCCGTTGGCTCCATTATAAAGCATAAGTGTACAAGATAATAATACCTCATGACCTTTGCCCTTGAACTTCAAATCTCGCGCTTTTCTTCGTAGCCTCGGTATACCTTTCTCGGATAATAACCTGCTTTCATCTAATTTGACAATTGGTACTCTAGCCTTCTTCGTTACCGCTACGGCTTCGTCAATTCCTAGACCGGTGGTGTCCTTGCGCTTTTTGGACTGGGTGCCCTTGTTAGGAGCTTCGTTTCCAGACTCGGCGAAGGGGTCGTCGTCGACGTCATAATTGTCTATGTCGTTATTTACCGGCCTTGGTGCCGCCGAAGCTGTTCGTGACGCCATTATATCATTTGACTGTGCTTGAGTCACGGTAAATTTGCGAGTTACAAGGTTGTGAATTGTTAGGCACCTTGGATAGTTGAACTTATTGGTATGATCATAAGTAAAGACTAGCAAGACGCGTCTAATAGATGAGAGACGCGACTAACGTGGGGCAATTTAGCTCCCGATAATCTATTATCAGTAAATTGAATAAGGTTATTAATAGCGGAGTCATGAGTGGTCATAGCTTTGGGTACTTCTGTATGTACTTGGCCCACTGTACAGTTTAATGGGTGGAGAATACCCGAAGAAACCCCGCTTACCTTATCAACTTCTTCGACTTCGCGATTTGGAGCTTCATCATAAACCTCAATCGAATCTACAACAGTACCTATAATAGCACACCGAAGCTCTAGGGGAGTTCAATTCGACTCCGCAAGCATGACGAGCCCTCCACAACAGAAGACGTATATTCCCAGCAAAGTCGCCCAGTCCGACTACCCCGTACGTACCGCTCGCTCTCCATTGGGCCGTATAGCTGTGAAGTCATCACTAATCCAAGACCTACCTATCTCTATCTAGCTCATCGACAATGACCCGTACGTAATGACCTCGACCTCGACGCTCCACGGAGCGATTAATGGTCTAAATATTGACTAACTTACCATCGCACCTCAGACATTTCAAGCGAGTAGTAGGATATGCCCGGACATCAGACTACATCCACGGCACCGTAGCCGCAGTGGCAGGGCCGGGCCTTTTCTGGATGATGGAGAGGTTCGCGCCCTCGTACGTCGGCCGGGGCGGTGTCGCGAAGGCCATGCGTCTAGCAGGCACCATCGGAGCCATCGGCGGATTTCTATACTTCTACGAACGATCATGCTGTGCGTTGCCCCAATACCCCACACCCCATACCCATCTAATACTATAAGCCACCCCGCATTAACAATATACACACACCCCAGTACGATTCTACGGCATGTCGGAGAACGCCCGCGAGGTGGAGATGGACATGCGGGAGATGGTAGACAAAGTGAAAGCCGGGGAGCCGCTGTACGGCGAGAGCCAGCTGACGCCGCACATGCAGGGCGTGGCCGCCCGCCAGTCCCGGTACTCGGCGCTGTTCATCGCCGTGCTGCCCTGGTTCAACTTCGTCAACCACAACCAGCACGGCGTCGACACCGCCAAGTACTACCGCCGCGCCGAGCAGGAGCTAGAGGCCGAGAGGCTGGCCAAGGAAGCTTAGTAAATTGCGAAACAGAGAGAAAAAATAGAAAAGGAGGGGGGGTGGGGAGAAGATACGGTCGTGGGGGTTGTGGTTTTGGTCGTGTGTACATATACCGATGCGCATCTTCGCCTGGTAGGTAGCCAGAGCCGAGGTCCAGAAGGGCCTCGAAGACGACGTGAAATGCAAAGTCTAAATTTATCTGTTGCTTTTTCTAATGTGTTAGGAGTATTTATCCATGTCACCGGAAGCTATTGACTGTTCTAATAATCTTATAAGGGGCATCCTATTACCGACATCATAAAATGTTTGGAAGGGGCATCTCATTAGTTTTGGTATCAAATATTGATATACCGGTGTACCTTTCCGCCCTTCCGAATCAGGCCAAATTATCTTACACGTTCGCAACTGGCCCGATCACGACGGCCACCCCGAGGGATTTATCCTCGAAAGGTCCTCCTCCAGGAGCCCCATCATAGAATTATTGCCCTCAAACCAATCCCCCAGCTGCGTCGTCTGCGCCATGGACCTCGCGTGGTCGTCGGCGCCGCCGCCGCCGCCCACGTCGAAATTCGCCATGCTCTCGTCCATGGGCATGAACCCCAGCTGGCTGAGGTACATGTTGAACTCGTTGCCCACGGGCACCATGTCCTGGTCCAGGGGCTGCTGCGCCTTGGCCTCGATGTACAGCTGCGCGACGTTATACAGCACCTGGCACAGCTGGTGCAGCTTGCTGATCGAGTGCGATAGGTCGCACGCCGCCTCGAGCGACTGCACGAAGTCGGCTAGCCGCTGCAGGTCCTCCGCGCTCGACGTCTCGATTACGAGGCAGAAGATCACGATGAACGGGATGAAGGGGGCGTAGAGTATTGTCCTTTTTGAGTAGATGTTTAGTAAAATGGTCGATATTAGGTACGAGTGAGTTCGAGAAAAAGGGGGGATCCTCACCAGTGGATATACAGAAGCTTCAGCGACTGATCGTCCATCATACCCATAGCCTCCTGATGGCACGACATAGCAACCCGCGCGGAGTCGATGCAGTCGTCGGAGAAGGTGCGGGAGCGCGCGCCCACGGGCGGCATCGCGCGGTACGTAAGTACTAGTGACGACAGGTACGAGACCTCGTCGGACTTTAGCATAATGGCAAGCATGCGGCCCTCGGCCGAGTCAGACCTATCGAATTCGGCGAGCAGCTCCATGCTCTGCGCCATCAGGTGTTTCTGCTCCGAAACAATCATGCCGACCTGCTCGACGCGGTACGCCTCCGACTGCCGTAGGGCGCCGGGGCTGTATAGACGCTCGTAGATGCGGCCCTGGATCTGCGCATGCTTTATCCACAGCGTCATGACCACCGTGTCTGGGTGCGATGCCTTGGCCTCGGGCGCGATGTGCGGGAGTGAGATGTCGTAATCCTGCAGGTTGGATGCGCGGCCTAGCCGCAGTGACAACCCCTTGTCAAGCATATACGCACACCAAAATAACAGTGACTTATCTGCCTTCTTCTGGGGGGTATCGTTCTTCATGGTGTGAATCTGGTGGAGACCTAGTGTCCTACACATGTGGGCGGCTCGCGATACTAGCAGCCACGCCAACGAGGGCCGGGATATGTCGATTGAGAAACTAGACTGTTGACCTTGCTGTATTAGTCTGGATCTAGTCAGGAACCCTACTCGACAGAGTGCAATTGGCTTTTTATCACTATCCGTATGGAAGCTGTGTTAATGACTTACCGCCATGAGTAAAGCCTCGATATTCTCCAATGTCGCTGGCATGAGGAAATCAAGCTGCGCCAACGTAGCCTCCAGATTCTTCTGACACATGGCGTAGTAGGTGTTATACAGGACCTTCTCCTCGTCCGTTTTCGCGCTCAGCGCCGCGTCGAAAAATACATATGCGAGTCCGGAGTTCACGAGTATGAACGTCGCGTCTGTAATATCTTCTGTGTTAAAGTAGACCCGCCGGCACTGGTCAGTGAAGCGATCGACATCTACGAAAGAATAGAGGACAGCTAGCATCAGAGGGGCCGGGCCATCTTTGGTAAGGGTACAGTTAGTAGTGAGATATGAAGTAACACGAGGACATAAAACAAGCATGGGGCAGTATGAACCGAGCGAAAGGACATACGCTTCATCTCCCTCAGTTTCTCCGCCACGAGTTCCATGGGCGGCAGCGGCAGAGCTCGTAAGCCTGCCTTAGGCGGCTGTTTTAGGCCGGGCAAGCGAAATTCGTGGAAAGACGAGATGGCGCGGCGAGTCTCATGGATGTTCACGATATGTCGAAGCGAGGACAGCGCAGCATCAATCTTGGGACTGCCGCCCTGCTGCTGTAACGGCGTTCCTTGCACGGCATGCTCGAGGAACTCACTCGCAAAGGCAGTGTGTGCCGCCAATGACGAGTTTCCTTCGAAGTCCCCCGCGTCTTCCGGGCCGAATACGGTACCAGATGTGTCATCCCGGCTATTTGCAGACGGCGGTGTTAACTTGTCAGTTGGTTGCCGTGTAAAGGTCTCCGTGGCGGAGGACTTAGGCGCCGAGATTGGGCTTAAGTTCTTTAGGAGTTCCTCGATGCTACCGAGCCGCTCCTCGATTAAATCAATCTTCCGTTCACTAGTTTGAGGTTGATTTTATTAGTAAGAATTTTTTTCGATTACTGTAAGTTGAGCCGTCGGAGGCTGTATACTGCTTACTATTGGCTAGATATGAGTACACGCTGCCGTGCCTCCTTGGGTTTCTGACCAGCTCCTGTAGAACTGCATGACCGCTTAGCGCTCTGGCAGTTGGAGCATGGTGACTCCTTGTCACAGCGTATCTACCAACACGGAGGGGTAAACCATTAATAATCCCGGCGATATTTTTGGCTAACGCGGTGGCAAAAGGGGGGGAAACGGTATAGCAGAGCTTCTCACCTTTCTCAGTCTGCATTGGTCACACTATCACACGATATTTCTTAGCCGATAGGTCTTTGTCTAACGATAGTTCAACAGTAGGGTCGGCCCTAAGCCATACGGGGCCGACGGGTACCGAATTTCGACTTACTGCTCGTCGAGGCCCAGGAGATCCAAGACAACCACTGGCTTCGGGCGTTTCGGCGTCCATCGTAAGACGGATATTAGACTATTTATTCTTAGGGTTACTTTTCTGACAATGTAGCATATGCAGTAACCACAGCATTACAAGTGAGACGGAGACTCAAAAACGCATAGAGCAACTCAAACTTTTGGGTTTAAGCTGGCCTCTTGCTCTTGTTCGGGAGGTAAATTTGAGTCTCGGCACCCGCGGGCTCCGAAGGATGGCCTGAGTCTGGATACCATCAGTTATATATTCCTAGGTATGTCTATGCTATTTGGAAGTACAGTACGGTATCAATATAAATCACTATATTTCTGAGACATTTCTATAGTCTTAATGATATACAAGACTTGACGTCCTGATAACTCGTTTACGTTGGCGAAAATGTGGTAGTGGACGAGAATGGGACATACGTTATACTTATTCTATGAATCCGTCTTATATGAAGAAGCGAGATGTTTGCTACCCATTGGAATTTGGAGTTTGATATAATCAAGAAAATGTTTGGCAGATTTTATTCCTCATAGATAAATATTATCCAAGTCAGTCGTTTGTGATGAGTAAGTGATAATGAGAAAGACCGTGAAGTTATGAACGAGTTAGGAAATATTCCGATGCTCTACAGTAATAGGCTTAACTTAACAAGCTATGGTTACGTAAGCTTAGGTACCTAGGTACGTAAGGTACTAAGGAACGTTGGCTTGACTTCCAAGTTTAACAAGGCTCCCTTACGTAATATGTACATAGGGTACATACCTAGGTAGGTACCTAGGTAGCTAAAGTTAAACCCGATATCGTTGAATTCAATATCTCATTCGACTATTA
Source organism: Jackrogersella multiformis (assembly GCA_902806575.1). NCBI lineage: Eukaryota > Fungi > Ascomycota > Sordariomycetes > Xylariales > Hypoxylaceae > Jackrogersella > Jackrogersella multiformis. The sequence goes on along the minus strand of CADCXD010000009.1, from coordinate 377,555 downwards.
TCGATAAGATTGACGGAATGCGATTTGTCCCACTGTAAACTGTAACTCACCCACTATCAACATCCATTCCCCATTATTCTTATCGGCCACCTCTTCAACGAACTCCTTAAACAACCTTACCCTAGGTACCTAAGGTATCTTAAACAACCATATGATATAATTATATAATACCTTTTTTAGGTATAGGTTGTGGGAGATTCTTATTCATTTTCAAGTCGCAGGCCGCATCATGACTTCCAAACGGAAGCGCTTCGAATCCGACGTCGCTTCAAGATCCACGGTATCAAAGCGATCCCGCCACACCGCGTCTCCGGACCTGCTGTCGCCATTACCAAACGAACTCCTCGTCCGCGTACTCACCTCTCTACCCCTTCCGGACCTATTGAACAGTGCTCCGGTGTCGCGACGCTTCTATGACCTTTATGGCGACTCTCAAATATGGAAACGCCTCTACTATTCGCGATTCGTCCTTCCTCGCGCCCTTCGCATCCCGGGCTTTCGCGATGGCTCTTCTAGGGAGGGCAAGCTGCATTATTCATCGCGCAAGGCGATATGGGCGGATGGAAGAAGAGGAGGCTGGGTAGATATGCACGTTGGGAGCTGGGAGGACCGCTCAAGGGACTGGAAGAAGCAGTACAAGCTCCGACATAACTGGTCCAAGGGGAAATGCGCTGTGGAAGAGTTACAGCTTGGACAAGAGCCGTCACTATTCGAAACCAGCTCATCCCATAAGATGCTCGTAAAGGTTTCCGATGGCGTTGCGGTAACAGCAGATGTTGCTACTGGAGTACGAGCTTGGGACCTAAAGACAAAGCATCTCCTAGCACAAATTAGCCTAGGCGGAGTTAACTCGGACGCCGTGCCGAGCTGCATTGCAGTAGACGATCAAAAGATTCACGATCATATCCTGGAAATAGCGGTTGGGTTTTCTGATGGAAGCTTTGGGGTTTGGAGGTTGAACATCCAAGAAAGACGAATACTACGGAGGTATCGCCATGAGAAATCTAGCAATGGAGAATTAGTCGGAGTTGCCTTCTCCTACCCATATCTCCTGACAGCAACCAAGTCTGTTCTCATCTCCTTATATACATTCGACGGACCCTCTAAACCGGAACATTCTGGTCCTCGGGATTTTGAAGGCGGGAATACTGAAAGCGAGAATGCACGGGATTTCCAGAGCGAAATTATGCAGGAAGACACGGAAGATAAACATATATCGAGGCGTTCAAAGATAAAGATACAGGAGAATCGCGAACGATTAACACTTCGAGCACCATACTTACTCACATCACTCAAGTCACATACTTCAAGAGCACCGCTAGCACTATCTATCCGAAAGACGGTGGGAAGTATTATCGCCTCAATCGCTTACACGTTTTCAACGCTCCAGGGGTGGTCCTTGGGTATTCAAGATCTACACCTGCGCCCATCTACTTCGAGATCAAAGCCCATACCAGACATCATAACTACCCGGCTAGCATATAGTCTGCCCGTCCGGTCAAGTCCTTCCTATATGCCTTCTCCGCCCACCTCCCCGGCTCGGCATGTCAACCTAGTACCTCCTCCTTTTCAAGATGATGAGGAGCTAGATGGACCTATCAACCTATGTTATACTCACCCATACCTCCTCGCAACTCTACCCGACAACACATTGATCCTCTACCTTTGTACATCCAACGCGACTTCCCTTTCGATTTCACCTGGGATCCGGCTATGGGGACATACGTCCGGTATAAGTGATGCCGAAATAACGGCACGTGGCAAGGCAGTTAGCGTCAGCTGCCGGGGAGAGGAGATCAGGGTCTGGGAATTAGAAGGCAGGGCCCATGGGAAAAGCATCGAGGTCCGCCCGACAGCCAAGCCCATACCCGATGATGCAGAGGAGGTAGGCGTTGTCACCTCTGGCGATGTCGCGGCCGTTCAGTGGGATGATCGGCGAAATTGGGTCGGCTTCGATGACGAGATGGTCATTGTCCTGAAGGAGTCCAAGGGAAGAGAGAGCTTAATGGTTTACGACTTTACGTAGTGTGCCTATTGCCGAATCAAAGACATTGGAAATGTTGCCATGGAACCAACTGTGAATGACCTCACGAAATAGTCTGCTTTCTAGCAAATTATTATTGACCCTGAGTGAAATCAAATTGAGAGTTACGTGAAGTTAATCACCCGAGCCAGGCAATCGCCGACGCCAATACACGGAACCCCATACTCGGAAAGCGGGTCACGGAACGGCGCGGGGGCGGATCAGTGGGATCCATATCTAAGTCTAAAGCGAGCTGATCTGTGGGACGCGAGGGCTAGTAGGGTGGAAACCTTATCAATGGGGCAGTTTAGATGATATAGTTACTGGAGTCTGGAGATTCCCTACATGATATACCTTAAATACCTACCTAGGTGGCCATGGTATAACTTACCTCGAAAACATATCCATGTTACGAGTCGATGTTTTTGCCCAGTACATCGCCCCTGGGGGGTTCCCAGTCTAAATATGCAACGTTAAGCTATTGCTAGGGATCTTTTCGTCCACTGAAAACCACCAAGGATACCAGGGACGAATACATCAAGGCTAGCATTGCCGTTCATAACATTATGCCTTTCCACTCATCAGTTAAACCTGACGTATCCGGTGTATAGAGAACTACCACCAATCCTTTTCGGAAAAAGCATCAGTCGATTCAGAAACCTCGATAACCTGAATTGAACTGTTTCAACCAGATAAATACCGCTACTACCTAACTCGACTCGAACTTTTGACGACGTTGCAGACTATGCCGTGTAATCGTTTGTACGCAAATCGTCGAATTATCTTCGTTACGACAGGGGGAGACGGAACCGTGAATTTAACCTAATAGGCTGAAGTGGTTTTATTAATTCTATATTACCTATGACCACATGGTGCACTAATAGTGCCGGCCATCATATAGACTGCAGGGGTTCTTCTCAAATTATCGCCGCAATGTAACATTCCCCGGACCCAAGCCTACCGATATATTGAAACCTGTGGGGAAGCTAGACATCGCATAGTAGGGTTGTCATGCTGTATTCCAATCGCTTATCTTCAAAGCCACCACCTGATTCAAACTTCATATAAAACATCTAGGATGCAGTTTGGATTTGACCGAAGAAACCTGAAAGGCGTTCTATACACTAGGTAGTAAACCTCGTAGTCATACGTCCATGGTCGAATAGTATTTGGCCGAGCTCAGGTATCGGTCCGCTTGACCGGACCTTCAATGCCTGATCCATTCTTGCCTTGCTGAGCAGAAATAGGCGGATACTACTTTCGACCTATGTGCATGGATATTATTCGCTCACGTACCTAAATATCAAATCACGAGCTGGCGCTCTCCTAATCATTTCTAACCTAATAATAATACCAAACCCTTGTAACAGAGCAGGGGGAGATGCCGTTGCCCACCGGGAATGGCTACCTACCTACCCTAGGTAGGCACCTAGGCACTTAACTTATCTTCAAATATAGATGAACCTAGACCATGGAGATATAATTTCCCTTATACCAGCCTAGCCCGACTCTGGTTTCTCTCCAACACGATCAGCATAAATACTACAGCATCTCGCTGGTTGCCAAGAATTCCGATTATCCATTCTCTGATCCATCAACCAGTTCTACATTCCAAGTCAAGATGTTGTTCTCCCTTCCCCTATTCCTTGCTCCCGCCCTGGTCGCCGCCCACGGCGCGGTCACTAGCTACGAGATCGGCGGCAAGAAGTATGCGGGCTACCAGGGATTCTCCCCGGTGGCTGGAGCGCAGATTATCCAGCGACAATGGCCTGATTACAACCCGATCATGACCGTGACGGACCCGAAGATGACCTGCAATGGTGGCACGTCGGCGCCCCTCTCGGCCGAAGTCGCAGCTGGCCAGAACGTGACGGCGATATGGTGGGTACCAATGTTTATTGATACAGTATAGATTCTAATTCCGATTTTTCCTCGAATCTAGGTCGCAGTGGACTCACGAGCAAGGTCCTGTGATGGTGTGGCTCTACTCCTGCGACGGCGAATTCACCGCGTGCGACGGCAGGGCCAAGAAGTGGTTTAAGATCGATGAGATGGGACTGTGGGGAAACGTCTTGAACAGCAAGAACTGGGGAACCGCTCTCGTCATGAAGGACCTGAAGTGGTCGAGCCGGATCCCCGCGAGCCTCAAGCCAGGCAACTACCTCATCCGCCACGAGCTGCTCGCCCTCCATCAAGCAAACACTCCTCAGTTCTACCCCGAGTGCGCTCAGATCAAGGTCACCGGCTCCGGCACTGCCACTCCCCCCGCCGGATCCCTGGCCTCCATTCCCGCGTACGCCGCACAATCTGACGCCGGTATCATGGTGAGTAACAATTCATTATATTTATAGAGACGTCCAGAAGCTAACGGGACTTAGGTCGATATCTACCAAGGTGGGGCTACTTCATACAAAACCCCCGGCCCTGCTGTCTGGACTGGTTAAAGGGTTCCGGAATAGGAATTGAATGAGGAACGTCTGACAACGAGATGCAATTTTGAATATTTCAAAGATTATTTAATAATTGAAATACTTTAAAGCCCATATGAGTTTTTTGCTTAGTCATAACTTATACGTTGAAGAAGTAAATGTTATGTGGAATGCAAAGTTTCAAAAGTGTCATCGTGAATTATGTTGAAAAGATATGCGGAATTAATACTCCGCAAAACTGATAGTTGCATAACCCCTGAATAGTGCCTATTTCATGTGTGATAATCCATAAATAAATGTATATCGAACTAAGCAGAATGGTTACATAATCTGAATTTCTTTTAATCTGGAGCTCTTTTAGTAGGACCTGAAGATACTGACCTCCAGCACATATGAAAGCTAGCCTGAGAATATCTAGGCTGTCCCATAGAAGTTCGCAACTTCTGTCTATTTGAGTTTGCAGGAGGGAGGTCTATCCAAAAATGGTGCTATTGCTGAGGAGGAGTCTTCAAAGCGAGGTTGATGCAAGTGTCCTGCCGATGCGTGACAAGAAAGACATCAGAGACTAGGCACTAAACGAAGATGCGGATATATCTGCTCGCGGAATAATGCCCTAATGTCTACTTTAAACTCGTTTGTTAACTATGTAAAGGTAGGTAGGAGAGGTTTTATTGTTGTTTTCTCTAGGAATTCACTACACTTTCAAAACACAGGATCTTACTTTATTCTCTTGATCACATAATAACTTAATCATTCCGGAAAAATGGCGCACGTGCCAGTTAGAGGCCAGTGATTTGATTTCCCTATTTAAGCGATTGTGTTGCCTAATGCGGTAATGGGATACCATGGAAAAAGGGACGACATTATAACCCTCGCTGCCTCGTAAACTCAGGCATAACCTTCCTCATTTAATGTTGCTGTCACCAAGATCAAACTCATATTACAACCTTGGAAGTGAATCATTTTATTGTCTGCATCGTATACTAACCCACACCCAAGGATGAGAAACAAGTACGGTCATAGTTTAGCGCAGACCGTTCATACCGATACTGAGCTGCGATGTCGTTCACACTGTCTCCCGTCCAAGTCTCAGACGCCGACATCCTGATCCGAAAATGCGATTTCCCTGCCATCCAGGACAATCCACTTCATCTTATAATGCTTCCCCGCTCGCGTCCGGACCCCTGGGAAAGCGAAATCCGATGGATGGTGAACAACTTAAAACACACCTTGGAAAAGGAGCGATCCAACTTTCGTAAGGTTTGTACTGAAGATGGAACTCCTATCGGGTTTGCTGGCTGGACCTTGGAACAGAGCGATGCTCCCCGAGTTGTTGAGAGTCCGAGTAGCCAGAAACAAGATGATGCTGTTATTCCGGTTCCGGACACTCTAGATGTGAATGCCTGGCTAGACGTCTCGAAGATGCTAAGAGCGGAGAGAAACCGAATATTACATGGCCGTAAGAATATTTGGCGTGAGTTCCTCTATGCATATTCTCTTTTCTTCCTCTTTCTAATTTTTTATTCCTAGGGCTTATGATTATATCGGTGGATCCAGCCTATCAGCGCCAGGGTGTAGGCTGTATGCTTATGCAATGGGGCTGTGAAGAGGCAGACCGAAGTGAAAGAGATGCATTTGTGCTAGCTTCGCCGGCCGCAGTTCGCTTATACGCAAAGTTCGGTTTCGAGGTTGTCGGTGAAGTAGAGACAAAGGAAGGCATATTTCACAGTATGTTTAGAAAGACGCAAAAGAAGCTGTGAAATTCAAAAGCTGTAACTAGCTACGCAACAGTGAAGCCACATTGTGGGAAACCCAATGTGTTGCAAATGATTCGCGAACTTAGATGATTTGGAAAGCTGAAACGTCTAGAACCGTCCGAGAACGACGAACGATATGCTCGCCTCCCTCATTGAGTGCGTAAAGATGCGGGTATAACTAGCCCGGCTTCAGTAAGAGTTAGGAGGGAAGCCAGCGTTTTATAGCTGAGGAGGTAAGTTTTATAGTGCACTCGGATACCGCACCGGTTAGGACCAAAGAGAAGGAATACACGTCGAAGAACGGACTAGCTAGCCCATTACATTAACTTCCTCCTTCGCGCAGTCCGTTAGCGACAAGGCCCGGGTCGTAGCCAGCCATGAAAGGAGTACAGGAATAAGGAGTGGAAGGGTATAAGCGAAGAAAGCCCGATGTACCATCCGGAGCGGTATAAATAAGTCTTCGACAGTTTTGTTTTAAAAGAAACGGTCGTCCGGCCCCACTGCAAAACGGAAGACGGGCGCTTATAGCACGGGAGGCGGCCGGGGCAGGCAAAACCCGGAAGGGTAAGTAGACCCGCGTATCGCCACGATAAGTTAGCCTAGCAGACACGGTCGTGGTGTATATTGGATATTGCATAGGTAATATAATAAACTCCTAACTAAACTTTGAATTACTATGCGAGAATCTTATATAAGTATAACTTTTTAACTACCTTAGACCAACACAAAATACGTTAATTCCAGGATATCACTTCCTAATCGTCAGCCGTAGCAGCAACACGGAGCAACTTTTCAAAGTCTGGAAATATCTCGGTATATTCGTCATGCGAAGCGAAAGATCTCATCCACTGTGCTTCGACCATGGGGTCCTTCACCCGAGCTTCATGACGAAGCTCGGCTACTACCTCTTGCAAGATTGACAAGCTCTCACTGTCGGTAATACCAAAGACATCGCGTACATCACAGTAGTACGCAAGCTGAACATCATCCACTTCTTTCGATTTTCTTGAATGTATACCAAACCAATACTCGCCCCCTATCTCCTTTAGACCAATCTTCAGAGCTTGGCGAAAAGCATAACTGACGGGCATCTTATAATCTGGTTTTACTTGGCCTCTACTAGAGTCTTGCAAGACTCCTAGAAACCCGTAAAACCTGTCTCTTGGGTCTGAGCACTCGAGCATGCCAAAGTTCCTAATTATATCGTGAATCAAGTCCGGAACATACGATTGGTATGTCTCCGCAACCATATAGGGGCGTGTAAGCTCCATAGTCATTCCTTCGAGAGTCCCGACTACCGTTCCCTGAGTTAAGGGGTCTGCTGTCGGCCGGAGCACATGTCGTACCCTGTGAGTTATAACTCTTTCTGCCGGGCAACACGAACGCGAAACAGCATTGGTTACTGTCCGCGGTCTCCCAGCCTTGGAGAACCTTACTACAGGATGTGGATGGCTAGTAGGCGAATCGCCTACGAATAGCGAAACCGGAATGGTAAAATACCAGCACCAGACCTCTATACTCTGCGCTAGTAATACTTCTTGAACGATCCAGATGCGACTCCAGTAGGCGTGATAGCTTAAATATCTGTAGCTGTCCCACTGCTGTGTTGTCCAGTGTGCACAGCCTGATCTATCCTTCGTCTGACTTAGGGACCCTACGCCAGCAATTTCCTGGGAGCTCTCTGGAATTCCCAACCAGGCTATGACTTTGTTCGCATTACGGTATACGCGCGCCATCTCTCGGACCTGGAATAGCCTCTCTGCGCTATCGAGCTGATTGATACAGATTGCGTCGATGAAGAATAAACCTTCCTGGCCTTTCCCCGCGGCAGTGTCAAGGAAGTCAAAAAGATTACGACGCACGAAGAGAGGTTGGCCATCGATTCCAATCTCGTAAATATCGTCGATACTATTTGCGCTCCCCCAAGTATAAGATAGTGCTATGAACTGTGTCGAAGGGAGGTCATGAATATCGAAAATCTCTAAGCTATATTGCATATGTCGAGTTTCCGCGGAACAAGAGGACAGTCGTAGCAACCGGACTTGTGTTTCTGCATTTATAGTAGCATACTTGAAGCGGCACTCACTATTCAGGAGTTTGTCAAGATCGTCGCACATTGTGAAGTATAGGTAACCAAGGTTTGTAATAGCAAGTCTAATTTTGCAAATAAGAAATTCATGTTGAATCATGTGCTAAGAATGGCCTTTGACGTTTCGGGGATCCGCAGTGATGAATTTAGAGTGAGGCTATGCTTGATCGAGTGATGCTGACTTGCATATGGCACCCCAATAAGATAGGCAGTGAGGATCTGCTAACCTTATACTGACACTTAGCGTACCGAATCTGCCTTGACGCTTTAAACCTCGAAGGGCCCCTAAGTTCCAGATACCGAGACTGACCGCTCCATTACCTTAAAGCAACATATTTCGTAGCTTCCTATATCATGGTGTTTCTCCGTCGATTTTTTAATCAATGCTATCGATGCCACATTTAAAGGAGTTCCTTACGGCTATGTGTATATTCATACTGACGCCCTTCAAAGGTTGTCGGTATAAGGTGGATCAGTCAAGTAAGGGTCAAAGGAAGGTTAAAACAGCATGGCCCAATCAGTTCAAATGTCGGAATTTCGGCAGCAGCCGGCGACTATATGGATTTAGTAATATCATATTAACTTTCTGTTGGGTTTGAGGCCTATCGCGGGTATCTGTACCTATATATTATCTTTCGCCATTAATCTTACAGACTGCTACAGTATTGATCTAAGCAACTATAGACTTTTATATGTGATAGATTATGATAGAAAAGAGATCAACCTTGAGAAGTTGTAAACCAGGAGTCCTCCTTGCTTGTGTATCTACCTAGGTAGGTAGTTGAGAAGACACTTCCTGGTCATCGTATACATCATGCTCGGGGTGTTCCCGGCGACTGCAGCAAGCTTTGGCACACACAAAACTGGACAAGTATCCAACGCTCACCATAGCCACCTCGATAGACATGTATTCAACCTGATGTGATGTCTTAAGATAGCAGATAAGAATCTGTTGATCTAATCGATGCATCCAACGGGCTCAAACCCATCTACAAGAGTCGGCTAGATATATTGCGTGGGGAGGGCATCCAGTTCTAGTCCTGGTGGTAAGGATCATTAGAGAGTAATGAATTGGGCTTCCCCTGAAGCTGATACTCTCGGGTGGTGTATTCATATTCGAGACATCGCTCATTATACCACGTGACTTTCACTCGACTTCCACTTCGAACGCAAAAGGCGAAACTTCCGTCTGAACACCGTCTCATCGCATGGGAAATTGAATGTTGATAGCGGAAACAAGTCTGGGTATTCCAAGAGCTAAATTGGCAAAGCTGCCGACTTATCCTCTTTATGAGTCCAACTCCGGTCCTGAAGAGTGACCAAAAAACGCGTATGATACATTTTGCTCGCCTCGGCGCACATCCGCAAGTCAATAGACCGTCAGAGAGTAGATCCATCAAGCACTAGTGCTGAAGTAATAGTTCTCCCAGAGATATTCGTAGTCCTCCAATATGCCACCGACGAGACTAGGCATACGACGACGCACTCCGCCGATGAAATTCCTCGTGAAATTCTCGTAAAAAGCACCTCTCATGGTCCACCAACCGGCCGCCCAATACCTCTTTCCCCATTCGTCACTCTCCAAAGCGGTGCTTCGTAGGCCCCTATCACGCAATTGCCGTGCTGCATACTCCATGCTCAGCCCAATCAACCAAGGCGTCCAGGACCTCTTGTTTTTACTCCTCGATAAAGCAATTGCATATACCAAGGGGGAGAGGATATGTAGTATCTCGGCAGTCTGGCCAGAGCGGGATAGTGTGTTCAGAAGCTTTGCCGCGGGTTTGATGTCGTCTGCTGTCAGAACACGACTCATCAAATAGGAGCCAATATCGCTAGGGTTTGGCAGACTTGGGAGACTAGAGCCTGTTCTCGGCATCGTCCATTCCTTCTCGTAGACGTCCCTAGCAGATCCGTTCATCTCGGCCGAAGTTGTGTCCTCGCCCATTAGCTCCTTTAGAGCATCCTCGTCACTCTGGTCGACGTCTGGGGGAATTGGTTCTCGTTCGGGCAGGGCTGGTGTGACAAGGGGTCTTGAGTTGGTAACTCTCATTAACAACAGCCTACAGACGGCCTTTATAATCTCTAATACGATGACGACACGCCAGCGGACCCTCTCCCCTTTGCGCTTGGCTGCCATTTCCCATAGTAGCTCGGTGTATTGCACTATCTGTAACAACAGTGCTATCCTCCTGTATAACCTGCTCTTGGCTGTCCAGAATCTAGTATAGCGCGTATGAGGACTCCGTATTTTAGGAGATAGACCAGGTATTCTGGCAATGGCGCTTCGAAGGACATTGTCGTGGTAGAGGGAGAGCAGTTGGACGCCTGAATGTAGAGTTTCCGAGGCAATCTCTGCATCACGAAATCGACCGGGGATGATATAAGTTAAGGATCGCAGAGCACTCTCTATCTGTGATACTTGATGGGCGTTCTTCGTGATAAAGTCGCCGTACATATGCAGCCATTGCGGCGGTATGGACAGCACACTATTGATGGGATTCTGTGGTTTGCTGGGCGGACGCGATGCGCCGCCGCCTCTGAAGTGATCGACAGGTAGTGACATGGTGGCTGTGTGGGTGATATTGATATTATGGGAATAAATTAAACTAGTGTAGATTAAAAACAACGACACGGAGAAAAGAACACGATGTGAGAGGGGGGAGGAAGAAAATAAAATTAATAAACGATAAAAGATAAATGATAAAAGATTAAATTAAATTAAAGAATGTTCAATTGGAAGCTGCGCGATTGATTCGATTGATTATAGGAAAAGTGGAAGTAACGATGATGAGCTGTCAATGAGAGAAGGTCGGTCGGGACTAGGGCCCCCATTTCGCGCGTCATGTACGGATCTGTATTCACGCTCCCTGGCACCTGGCTTCTGGCTTCTACCGCTACCTCGGTTCGGCTAACCTAAAATAACGCGCTTAGGCCACTCTTTACTTTTTATCTATTGTCGCACATGCTGACGTGTTACGAGCGATAAGATAAGGTATTGTTGCCAATTTGTCGATCAAGATTAATTGAAATCTGGAAACTTTCAACTTTTACCTTCTCCGAGGAAAACTACGAGAAATTCTCCGTATGGACTTACGAGTACAACTGAGTAACCTCATTACTCCCGATGTGAGTAAGCCAAATATCCGGACATCGTTTCCCAGCTTTCCAGATACCTCGTTCGGATTCTGCAATTAATTCGGACCCGACTCCGTCACATGAGACTCCCATTCCACCTCCGATGTTAGTGTATCCTATCAACGGAGTTCTCGTAGCATAATGTTTCGAATATTCCTTACCGGTAATGTATCCGTTATTCTTCCCGGCGGTGGAGACATTGCTTCTCAGTGTGTGCTATTATATTTCGGACTAGAGCCGCTGCGGCGTCTATGACTTTTTTGTGCTATGGCCCGGCGCTCGGTATCGTAGCTTCGGATCAAATTGGTAACCGCACCAGGAGTTAGCTTGGCGTCTTTGACTACATCTACAACACGCTAGCCGAGAGCGAATGCATCAGCAATGCCTACCTACCTATGTTTAAACATTAGCCTCCATTTACCGAGTAAACGTGAGCTGCGTCACCTTCTAAGATGATACGACCAGCTATTTGGTTCGAGACGAAAGTAAAATCAATTCGTTCTTTTACTAAATGATCGTTGGATAGTTGAGCGTGCGCTATTGGCAGGAATGGCATAGTTGCTCGACCATTCAGCGCGACACCATCTTTAGTTCCGAAAATGCTGGTGACCCTCTCCTGATAGCAGACTGGTACGCCCAGGTGATCTCTCAACACTTGGCCCACCATTGATTGACCGATCATTAAGAAGTTGCGGTGAAAACGGTATTGGAGCAACGCCACCAATGTCTCTGACGGGATTTGAAACCACCCTCTGAAATGGTTGAACCAGCTAGATTCAATGAGTTACCGGTACCCTCTAAAGTAAGAAGCGCTTACTATTGCATTTATTCTCCGATGGTAGAAGTTCATCGAGGACTTCTATGGCCTCGACGTACTGCTATGTGCCTGCGTTCAAGGCATCTGCTCGGCCAATCTCCAAGGGCCCTGGGGCCTTCACTTGGCCTCGAGAACCATGTTAGAACGCAGATTCTATGACGAGGGCTTAACAACATGTCCATAATATTTACGGAAAGACCCAAACGGCTTGCAAGATGTGCTCATAGTAGCCCTATAGGACTACATTATCTCCGTCGCCTCTCCCAATAGTACATCAAAATATAAATGACGACCAAGTTCGAATGGTTTATATATCAACTTGTTTCTCAAATCCGGATATCAGATCATCTTGAGCCATTGCCAGGGCGTCGTAACCAATTCAATGAATTCACGAAGATTATTCTGCTTGTAAGGATGTTCTAAGTCTCAATGAAGTAGTCGTTGAAGGTAATTGGTTAGATTTTGATTATAAATCTACGTGAAGCCATTCGCTGAGGGTCGTCTCTGCCAAGGTTCCACGATTCCGTCATAACACCAGCATCCTTTCGACCTCATATTTGATTTCTCCTTTAGGAAACGGAAAAAACTACCTCGGGCTACCTACAGAAAGCTTCACAAATCATAATATAGATTTATAGGGTATCAAATAGATGTTTACGAGAAGGCGTGAGAATCCATGAATAATGCGAAACATAGCGCTGTTCAAGCTATATTGGACTCGAATTTCTTGATCGCTTGTTGGCTTTAGCCGTGATGCCGGAAGCATGCACTATGGAGTTTCAGCAGGTATTGGCCGCTATAAAAATTGGTTAGTCAATTTGCAACGTCGCCGCCTTGCCAAGTCGGCTCTTTCTAACAGAAGTACTAGATGAATAAAGACCCCAGAGCATCGCTACGGATATCGATCGAGATCTCCTTGATCGAGTCTCTATGTATCATATGTATCATGCACAAGGTCCGCAATCATCTACAAAGTTGTATTCTGGCTCATAAGCTCTCTCCTGTCTAATGATGAGTACCACCATGTTGTTGAGTCCTAGTCACAATATGCCGTCCACCTTGAAACTCGATACTACCGATGACTTGGCATCCACAACAGCTCTAACCGAGGAACTGGGAAAATTAGATACCTCCTATCTCAAAATCTCGTCTCGTATCTTAAGCATCATCTCGCGGTACAAGCCCGCAAAGGATGTATTACTATCAAAGCCCAACCAGGGAGTCAACTTCTTGTCCCAGGTTTACGCCAGGGTCTCGGCTAGTGAGACTATTCTCATGTGCCTTCCTGCATTTCCTTTTAAGTCGCCGAATACAAGTACAAAGGTCCTCGGCCGCCTTCCTGATAAGGCAGAGGAGTTTGCACTTGCACATCTTAATGGTCTATGTGCTGCGATAGGGGATATTTACACACCGGGCGCAAGGTTAATAATCGTCTCTGATGGATTGGTATATAACGGTACTTAACTTTATTCTTAGCCTCTTGCATACTGTACTGTTAACATGGAAAAGATCTTCTAGGTGTTCCAGACAAAGACGTCTGGGCATATGGCGAAGCGCTTCGAACATTGAGGGCACATAAGGGCTTTCGTCATATCGAGTTCTGCCGACTAAAGGACATAGTACACGTTGACTTGCCTGACAAGCTCGATGAGATTAGATGTAAGCAGACATTTTACTCTTTTCGAATTGGAAATAAAAAGAAAAACTTACTCTCCATACTTGAACCTCCATGACACGGAATACTAACATGGACGTGTTCCAGATGTTGCCAACGCTACCAACTTCCGCCATGCCCTATTAAACCAGTTTAGTAAACCTGGATATAACGTCTCACTCAGAATCTCGGAGGATGAAGACACATGCTTGACGTATAGGGGCTATATCAAGTTCCTAGAAACCGATCTCCAGAATGTGTATCCGATAGGGGAAGGTCGAAGCAAATCGAAATACAAAAGGGGAATCGAGTATATTGCCAAACAGATGCTGATGAGAGGCGATGTGAGTCTTTGCCTGGCTTATGCGCATCCTTACTCAGTAACCATAGAGAAACAAGAAAAAGGCGTTGACTATTGCGACGTAGGCGTTCGCTCGAGCTGTCCGAGAACGATTTCCCGATAGACTAAGGCTTTCAATCCATGCCTCGACGGGAGAAAGCAAGCTTTCCATCAACCTACTACCAACAGACACGATGTTCACAACTCCCTGGCATTGCAGCATTGCATTTCGACTTGACGGCACCACCATCACGGGCCATCGATCCGAGTTCGAGGCCAACAGCACCTACGAGCTTGTGTACGAGGACTACCGACCTAGCTACTTCCGGGAAAAGAGCGATTTATTGTCCTGGGCCGCCGAAAAGGGTGGTGTTATCTGCGAGCCCCTATACCCTGTTGGCCTCCTGATCAGACCGGCTACTGGCGCCCTGTCTATAAGGGACGTGGATGCCACCAAAGTCCGAGCACTATCGCAGATCAACTCGCCCGTCCTGCTTCGAGGTTTCTCTCAGACAACGAATCGGGATCTTTTCGTCAATATAGCTAAAGAATTCGGAATGGCATTGCCGTCGAAGTTTGGCCTCGCCCTCGAAATCAAGGATCATGACGTGGATACGCGCGGTTTGAATAACGTGCTGTCGGCCGAGTGGATGCCCTTCTATCTTGACGAATTGTTAGAGACGGAGAGGAGGGTTGGGAAGGACGCGAGCGAGGAGTTGCTATCCACACCACCATTGTGAGTTGCGCTCTTTTCTTCTCTAGATTTTCTTCGTATTTACTTGACCTATTACTCAAACCACTCGACTAGATTCCAATTCTTCACGGCCGTCACCCAGTTGCCAAAGAACACGGGCTTCACCCTCTTTTCATCTTCGACGCTACTATTCAAGTACCTTCCCGCACACCTACCTCTATCCTCTCTTCGCCCCCTCACTTGGACCGCATCCACATCCTCCTATAACTCCACCGTCCTCCGCGGTCTGCCCTTGGTTGTCGACCATCCAGCTACAAACAGACCCTGTCTTCGCTTCCACGAGCCGTGGCCGCAGTCTAAGGCCCGGTTCGACGCTACCAACATAACGATTGACAACTCTGCGGATAGTACAAGTATCTGCGATACGTTGACGAGCCTACTAAACGATCGCCGTGTCGCGTATTACCACGCCTGGGAGAAGTGGGACCTGCTCGTGAGCGATAACGTCCTGGCGATGCATACAAGGAGCGACTTTACGGCGGAGTGCGAGAGGAAGCTTTGGAGAATCCACTTTGATTAAGGAGGATTAAACTGGATTTTGTGTGTAGGTACTAGGATATGGTAACATCTTGAGGAACTTCCTCGATATTGGGTAAAGTGTAATTAATTGTCCTAGCACGAGTCTGTGGAAACCTAAGAATTTCTTAAGGTTGTTGAGACTATACATTACACGCATAGCAGGACAGCCAAGTTTCGGTTACTTTACGATACCCCCGTCCTTATACTCAGCCATATTCTCGTTCATAATGTCATTCATCATACGATTCAAAGTCACACAAAAGTCTCACGTAAGAGAAATGCAATCGATTGCTAAACACAGCTCAAATCTTCGCGATATTCCCCCAGCTCTCTTCAAATAGGTACTGAGCCATCTCCCCTTCAGAATGCAAACCGATGTCCATGAAAATCAACAGCTATAAAGTAGTCGAAGGCTACAGCAGCCTTCGTTAGACTGGTCCATGAAAGACATATCGTCCTCTCACACATCATCTTCCCTAGGAACAGGCCGCCACTCTACCAAGTGCTTCCCCGGAACCACGTCGGCCTCACACCCTGCCTTGAAAATCTCCAAGCAATGTAGCTCCTCGAAAGCTCGTCGGTTAATGAATTTCTCAGCCTGATAGATGCCCTCAAAGAACCATGTGTCTTTCATTTCGCGGGGCGCAGTCGAGTGATCCTTCATTTTCGTGGTTTCACAGTCCTTGTCGTGTTGAGTCCAGATTCTGAGGTTTGTTATGTCGGGCATCGTAGCGTCTATGCAGCGAAAGACTTCCCCCCATACTTCTACTGATGTATCATGACTTGAGTTGGATAGTACAGAAGGTGTCGGGTGATCAATTGGTATGCTGAGTTTGCGAACACGCAGGAAAAACTCATCGTAATCAGGTATTGCCCAGGGAACCCCAGAATAGGCGACATCCTCCGACATGTTGTAGCAATGAATCCCCTCTCTTACTGTCCAGGGTCCTTTGTAGTAGACCGCTTCATATCCGCCCGTGTCTTCGGAGTTAATCGATTCTAATTCTTCTTTATCTTCGGAGTCAATCAATTCCAAGTCTTCCGTGTTTTCGGGGTCAATCCATTCTAATGGTTTCGAGTCTTCGGACTTAAATAGGTCATAACCTGAGTAGCTTTCGGGTAGTCTTCCAACGACCATCCTGTCCATAAAGGGGTTGAAGGGGAGTGCATACAACCTTGGCCTTCCGTATCGTGCGATGGCCAGAGCTCGGAACGCCTTGCAGATGTGGAAGACCGTCATGGATTTCCAGGTGCGAGGGGAGAAGAAAACGAAAAGAGCGGGACCCAGATGCTCGGTTTGCAGGTCAACATTTAGTTGATACTCCCCTCCCACGACCCACTCGAAAATCTCGAGGAACACTTCTGAGGGCGCCGAGAGTAGCGGGAATACTGAAGTAGTAACTGAGCTAGCTTGGCTTGACGCGGTCGAACCTATACCGGATTCCTCCTGTCCGGCTGGATCAAGATTCTGCGCTACTGTCATTTGTTTAGATGGGGTACGTTGATAGGCAACGATGCTACCTTCGCAACCTCCCGGATGGCATGGTAAGAATGCATTGACATTTGCCTCGATGTCGGCCCAGGGGGTTGGCTTCTTCGGGTTGATGATGATCGTGAGTTTGTTAGGTTCTTCATGAACCTCCCCCTCGTAATCACCCATGGCTGACTTCGTGACCTCTAAGTATGCAGATGCTGGCTAATTTCTCTTTTCTGATGTAGCTGTGGTTAGAGGTCTACTATTTCAGGTCTAAGAGAGAAAAGTGTCAACAGGTACATCACATGTATGTTAATCTTGCAAAGATTATTAAGAAAGGGAAAGCATGTGTTATGAAACGTGTGGTAGATAAAGAAAATAGTAGAAGAGAGGAAATAGAAAAGGAAACAAACCTTTGAATTAACTATCCATGTGTTTGCGAAGTTGGGAGAGTAGGAGTAGTTTCTGTACTGGGGAATTGGTGTTAAGATGTAAATACTTGTAGAAATAATTGAGTGTGTAATGTAAGGAATTTAGACCAGGCACCTTCCAGAAATATAAAAGAGAATTTTATTATATCAAAGTAGGAAGTAGCAGCACAGGATAAAGGGAACTCATGATGTCGTTTAGCCAAATTCATTTTGATGACCCGTAATACGACTGGTGAATTGAGGTATACTTCGATGTTTTAAACGGAGACTTTGTTGAGTCATTGCCATTCTTAAGGGGGAAGGATCATTAGACATATTCGATCGATTCATCTTGCCACTTGTTATTATCGACATTTATTAATCATATGTATTTCTACCCAGGTTAGGTAGGTACCTACCCAGTTCACCTTCTCATATCCATATTTATGTACAAAGCTTGCTACATAGTTGTACTCCAAGCACAGAAGATACATTCGAAGAGTTGAGCTAAAGTAGGTAGCTTTTGAATTACATGTTGGCCTTTCAGGATTATAATCAGGGGTTCATGTACTCGGTAGATAGAGATTTACTACTTTCACACAGCTGAATATAACATATACTGTTAGATTGGCGAGTGACATGAGAATGTTCCTCCATACGTAACATACTATTTACGTAGAAAATGAGAGTTAATATGTTGCTATTATCACGAAAGAAAAGTAATAGTTTCGTCTAAGGTTAACATCGTCTCTCATTTCTAGTTCTCCCTTGAACCGAAAATATTTTTCTGGAAGGTTATTGGATATTGAACAATGATCCAGGGCAAATGTGGTGTCGTAAAGCAGACGATTGACAAGTGCAATTACCTCAATCGTTCTGAATTTCCTATTGAATACCTACCTAGATAGGTAATGACTTCCGTCGAATGAGACCTTGACGCTGATATTAACACATTAAGTTAGGTACCTACCTAGGTAAGTAATAAAATCATCACCCATTGTTAGCATTGTCCGCCCCTATCTTATTCTTTCTTCACTGTTCTTATGCCAAGCGGAACGTCAGCTTTACGGCTGAGCACTCTGGCCGTCCTACATACCATAGTTGTTACACCAACCTGTGGATTAGTATATAATCTTTACATCCATAATCTTCCCGGAGGTAAATGTAATCATCAACGTCTTTATTCACTAATGTAACTCGTCATTGCAATGGTTCAATCCTCATTGAAGTATTGTAGAACCCTCACTGTGGGATCATATTGATGTGATGACTCAGCTAAGCCCCTATTACGTAAGTTAGATGTTGTAATCACGTGCGAAGCGACCCTTTAGTTAGATAACCACTTTTAATTCAATTTCCCGTATTTAGTTTACACTTAACTGAATCGCATATTATTAACGATACGGTCTACCTAGGGGTAAGTTGGAAGTATCTACATATATTAAGGAAAACTCTCCTTGCATCCCTAAATCAATGTCAAACACGAATAAAGGGAGAGGTTATTTCCAGCATCAAAGTGATCTAAAATCTTATTTTAAGTATTGTGAGCACGTGGTAGGCCACTTGTCAAAAACGTGTTCAGTTGGGCTGACCAGCTTTGTCTAATAGGGCCAAATCCGAAGAACGAAGTCGCCAAGTTCAGACGGTTTCTAAAGTGGTCCGTGGCAAGCTACATTCTTAGCTGTTTGCGTAATCAGCTGAGAGTGACGGGGGTATGAGTTTGTGGATCGACGGCGGATCTATCAAGCCCACCGTACTAATTAGTGTCACTCCTACATCATGATAATCATGGAATCGCCCTATCTTCTTTACATCTTCGCGCAAGACATCATCTTAAACAATCTATGAGATGAGATGCCGAAAAATCATCAATTAGGAAAATAAAGTTGATGATCTCTAAGGCGGATGCTTCTTAAGAAAAATCCATCGTGACGAATTCGGGTCACGATGAGGGACAAACCAAACTATGGACCAATCACAAATATACGTAACCCGGTAATCTTGAAACAGATTTTCTGCATGGTCCTTCGCCAAGGGTAAAAACCCTAGGCCGATCATGGATCTTCAATAGGTCTGCGGTTGATTCGGGTTGATCCAGTCCTTGTCCCTCGTTTGTCCTCGCTCTCAGTTCTTCCTCCGATTGGCCACTTCATCCCACCTTCGCGCGTGTTTCGAAACAATGAGGAGGCCGGCTGGCATCAACTCGTTTCAGGTTAAGCCGATTATCGAATCGCCTCCAGTCACTTTCTCTAGTGCTACATACGCTCTGCCAAACTCCCTGGGGAGTAGCAAGGCTCATTCGACTAGCGAACGATGCTTGTAGGCATCTTCCCCAATGAGCAATCAACATGGGGTGATGCTGGGGACCGTGGCCCTAAGAATGACGGAGCGTACCTACGGGGGGTGCTCTGCGTTTGGGGGGTAATATATCACAGAAAGGGTAGCCGAATACACGCGGGTGCGACCTCTGGGCTGCCCAACGTAAATCTCTAGTTCTGTTGTTCCTCGAAATCCTCCTTTTCCTTTCGATCCGGATTTTTGATCGGTTATTCCTTCGTAATACTACCTTCTATCATAACCTCTTTGGAGACAACACAAATTGCCAATTGTAATTAGGAACAGTTCAATGGATCATCCATCGAGGGTACTGGCGCAGGCGCGTGAGCATCTCGAGGCTCTCAAGCAATCCGGTCTCAGTCGCGATGCTCTGCTTGCCTTACTAGAGGAACCGCAACAGCAGCGGCAGCAGGCAATGGTAGCTGAAGGTACGAGATGGCTCTTTTAGATCGCTAAAGAATCCCGGCAACTGACTCGTAATGCCAGCGTCTGCTGTACCAAACTTCAGCCACAGAGACATCAATTCTTTCAGCCAACCTCCTATACAACGATCGTCCGTCTCGTCATCCAGATCTAGCTGTTCGAGCCGCGATAGCGTTTTCTCCTCGGCATCCGCACGAAGCTCGATATCGTCGACAACAGCTCCGGCTACGGATGCCAAATTCTGGTGCACATCCTGCGATAAGACATTTAAGAGAAAATTCGACTGGAAGCGCCACGAGGAGGAATTCCACGAGCGATCGCGCAAATACCCCTGCCCGAATTGCAATCAGAGCTTTTGGGGCCCTAATACTTTTAATCAACATCATAAATCGGCGCATGGCTGCAAAACATGCCCCCATGCAGACACCGTCGTCAAGCATTTGCGGAAGAGGAGAGCATGGGGGTGCGGATTTTGCGCTGCGATGCACGGCAAGTTTGAAAAACACATTGACCACGTTGCCGCACATTTCGAAACCGGGAGTACGAAGGCAGAGTGGCTGCACTCAAACGTCATATATGGTCTTTTACACCAGCACTTAGTCCACGAAGCGTGGAAAGCATTGATTGCAAGGAAGCAGAGCCAGTTTAACGGTCATCAGCCCATGTTCAGCTGGAGCCCCGAATCGACGGGACGAGCCCAGGGTTTCGTTGAGAACGAGAACCCCGGGCAGCTGCAAGACCTTCTGGAGTTTTTCGACAGCAGCAAGGAGTCTGCCGAGAACATCGTCGAAATGGCTTACACCTGTGTTCACGTCGTATTCCGGCCGAGGTCAACGTCGGTCACCCAAGGCGCAACTCAATCACCCTCGAGTCCGATGTCTCCCACAAATGCACACAAGCACGTATCCGTCCTACCAAGAACCCCGTCTGCTCCACGGCGTTCGGCATCCACATCTGCATTACCTGGTACAAGTCGTCACAGTAGACGAACACCATCTGGTGACTTTCCCCACACCACCGTTCCCGCTCAAGTTTCGAATTTGAACTTAGCTATGCCGCCGGCACCAAGTCAACAACAGCCCATGATCAACACATACCAAGGCTTCTCCATGCAGCCAACTCACCAGCAGAGGTTTATTCCGCCTATCATCACCGATAAGGCTCTACCGCCGGCACCGCTAGCACCATCACCGACTTCACCAATGCACCTAGATTTCCCACTCTATAACACCGATGAGGGATTACTACCACCGCTCGACCTCTGTTCAGAAGACTGGCGGAGCTTCGCGAGCACTCTCGTCGAGGTGGAAGAGGAGCCGACACATCCTCTATCTTCCGGCGAGTTTCCCATGAGTTGGGAGGATCTAGGACAGTTCAATTCAAATTCGCAATGACAATGATGGCGATGTAATATAAGGTCGGACAGGCGTTGAAAAAGCTCAGGAGCTTCAATCGTAATGTATTGTTATGCCCCGAGCCTCGGAGCTCGGCTGGAGCGCATAATGTAATGTTAGTAGATGATAGACAGCTGGATTGTATGATGTTCGATATGCGGAAATACAACGAAATGATTGATCATACCAATGTTGGTTGTATGATGGTCGTGAAGCCCCTGAGCAACAGTGAATATGCCACTTCCACATACCAGAGTTTGACTGTGTCAGCTTAATTCATTATCAACAGTAATACTATGGATTCTCGATATGATATCGGTCCATTGTGATAACCCGATGCTAAGGTAGGCCTAGATCGGAATTTTTCAGGTCTACACGAATTGAGCTACCAGCGAGATACCAATAGCGCTAACAGGAATCGAACCTATGGATTCTCGCTAATAGGTGGGATCTCGCCTGGTACACGGCGTTAGAGTATAACTGCGGCTCAATTCAAGGTTCATCTAAAAGAACTTTAGTCTAAACTCTCCGTCCCAAGGGGAAGGATAGCCAATCAGACATCTTGCCTCCCCTGGATCTTACTATAAGGTTAAGCCTAGTGTAAGTGTTATTGTTTCCTAATCGGGCATTACCGATCGATAACTTGATTCGTATGTGAATATCAGAGGCAATCTCGAGGGATGTTGATATCCGTTTTAATTATATTCTCAATACATAGAAACCAAACATAACAATACAAGATTTAGTACCTTGGAATATGTAAACATGATCGCGTGCGGGAACAGCTCCGCAGTGGGGATAGGTGTGGTGTACCTACCTACCGTTAGGGCCGGAACAAAGGAATGGATATGCCCAGATGAAGTTTTTCATGAACGAAAAGAAAAAAGAAACTTATGTTTAGCTCCACTCCGTTTCGATCGGAGGACCTCCGGGTTATGAGCCCGGCGCGCTTCCACTGCGCCATGAAGCTTAGGAGACAAATGAATCCGCAGTCTCATCTTCTATCCATCATTAGCATAACTTAGCTTATATGCTCCTAACAACCTACGACCTCAAGCTATGACTCACATTATCACAGTGCCCACTCGTGGGCATCATTGGATGATTTTCCACTTTGCACTTCGTAAGATTGGGTATCTCTATTAATTTTCCGTTTAGATGTTGATTGGTGGTCATAATACATTGTCTAACGTAAAATCTAACACAACTTATATGGTGAACTTAGTATTATTGACATGGAAAATGTGAAAGACAGGTAGATATGTGATGAAAGATGAGCCTTTTAAGCTTTTTAAAAAACAAAGAGCACGCAGAGGCTTCTCTCCTATAGTAGATTCGAGCGAAATTCTTCATTTTACCCCTTTCTCTAAATCAAATTGAGATTTCTAATACTGTAAGATAACTAGAGTTACTTGAACCTTTTATGGTTACCATAGTTACCATGACTTTTTCCAAGGGTTGATCGAGAATCATGGCGGCTAATACGTTATTTCTTATGCGGTTCAAGTTCTTATTACTGGATATTGCTTCGCAACGTCAACCTCTTTCTAACCACCTCCTAGGACAACAGTTTCTCTGGGCAACCATAAGAAATCTAAGTATCTCTTAACCATAATAGCCCTTATCAGTAGCAATAACATAATCGTCTATTGTCCAAGCGGGCAGTTCCAAGTGGCTTAGTTGAATGAAGCTCAAACCCCCGCTCGTTAAAGTTGCGGGTTCGAATCAGGTTCAAACTCTTTTTTGGGGGAGATTAAATATAGGAACAGTTTTCTCTCCAGATCTTTTATTCTTTGAACAGATAACATGTTATTTTTTTTAATAGTTAAGTTAGTATGAACTTTTATATATATCTAGGTACTAAAATGCCTACCTAGGTATGTAGGTATAATAAAGTTATATACTTTAGTCTTTTAAATCTATATTCAAATATTAAGGCCTACACCATATCTTATAAATCTCGCCTATGAGTGTGTATGATGATGTTATAACTGTTTCCGCCGCTCCTTCGCTTAAGCTTGTGTCCGCCGCAAGAAATCTTTCGATGAGGGGCTCCCTAATGCTAGCTACTATTAATCCTTCAAATGCCACAGAACAACTATAAACCAAACGTCTAAATCCTATTACAAGTTAATTCAAACATCTAACTAGGGTAGCGCTCACTTAATTTAAAATGATATTGTTCCTTTATCTCCTTGTCGCTTAACTGTGTCTTGTCCAATGTAGCGGTTGAATATATATAGGTACCTATCTACATGACCTTAGGTGGGTACTTAGGTAGGTACCTAAGCAGGTAAAGTGCTTGACGTAGGTATTGTGAAAATGGCGTTGGCAGTTATTAATAAATATATCTTTACAGAGCCCCCAGGCAAACTTAACAATCTAAAAAAGAAAGCCACTAGGTTACGTGGAATAATAATATAAAAAACACCTTATATCTTCCCCTTAAGTATTATTGTTAGATGTTATGACGTTGTGCATTAGCGTATGTAGGTACCTATCGGATCTAAACCCATCCAACCTAGCTGACGCTGATCCATCCCGGGATTTTGGTGCTAAGGCAGGCACTGAAATATTTTTAGAATCTTACATGCTACAATGAGATCGCAATCGATTTTATTAGAAGATGGCTGTACTTGTTAGCTGTACATTGGGCAATCCGATCTAGGATGTTGGCGTCAGGAATATTACCAGCTCCTCCTGATCGAGCGTGAAACTATCATCAATTACTTACCTACCTACTGTATGATGGAGTGTAAGTCTTATTCCTGGCTGTGCCTTTATTTGAGCTTGGTTTCAGGGGCGCAGGTGAAGATAATAAATTGTATGAATATCCTCTCATCTCAAGCAAGACTGCATATGTAGATCTTGTCCGTATCGATTCTTTTTGGCTGCTATCTATTTCGTGTAATAATTAGTTCATTATCAAAATGGTTCTACTTCGAAGTATTAGACATTTGGCTTGCCTTGCAGCTTGTGTCTTGCTCGCAAGTCCCGCCAACGCGGCACCGGTTGAAACATCTGATCAGCTGTCCCAGCGTGGCTCCGGAGGAGGGAAGCGTATTATTCTTTGGGAAACAAGCTTGTCAGCTAAGCTTAACATTATCCCGGGCCTCTTGACTGCGGCAACCTCACTAGCCTCGTCAAGCGTTATCAAGTCAGTAACGAACTGGGAGACGAAGCGGCCACAAGAGTTATCCAAGGAATTCCTCTTCCGCCCGATGGTACGCACGCCGCAGCATCTCAGCGGCGAGAATTGGAATAACCTCATATCTGTCGTATCGTCACAGAAGAACACCATCGTGCACTTCTACAACGAGCCGGAACGCGCTGGCATCAGCGAAGCCGACGCGGTTGCCAAATGGAGGGCGAGCATGCTCCCGCTTCGACAGAAATATGGCGCGAAGCTCGTCGCTCCCGCGTGCGCTAGCGATCCAAACGGCCAAAGTGGCTTCAGGCGTTCATGGGCTTGTTGTCGGACAAGGAGAAGCCGGATTATCTCAACCTGCACTTTTACACGCTTCCGACAAACCCATCCGATCAGGAGATCCAAAACGTGAAGACATACTTGACCGAGAAACACAACACTTTTAAGCTGCCTGTCATTGTCGGCGAGATTGCGAGTACCAGCCGCGACCCAACGCAGGTGGTGACGTTCACCAAGGAGGTGTCGAAGTGGCTGGACGGTCAAAAGTGGATTGCTGAGTACGGCTTCTTTGGCGTTTCCACCAGCGTAGTTGACGGGTTTGTGAGCCCAGCTGCGCAGATGCTCGATGCTAATGGCGCTTGGACGGCGCTTGGGAAATGGTGGATTGGCGAGTAGATGAGACAAGGAGGTTGGTTATGCAGGGACTCGGAGTTTGGCGGGATACGTGCATTGTTGGGATTGCCTACCTTCTAGCGACGGCTTTCGCATCCGGAGTTGATATTATTTGCATCGCCTTGCTGCGTTCTTTGATTTTCAATATTTTTGTATTATACTTAGGCTCCATGGAAGAAATGTCAGTCAAGGTATGAATATCAAACATTCCCCCCTCTCCCTTTCAGTTAATTCCTATAGGGATATTTGACTTGTACTGTCGGCGTATTTATGTAGTGAATTCCCAGCGACCCACTGGCGAATAGATTACCGGAAAGGGAGTGAGGCGTACCTGTGCGAGGAATGTTGTACGTGCAGGGGAGTTGTAAAACGTCCATAGTGGATTCTCGGAAACCTGATAACTCTTTCGGACATTCTACATAGTGCACTATATTTGAACGAGGCTTAATGGAACTTTTGATATTGGAATAGACGTAAGAATCTGTTGGTATATGTGAGATTGAACTTCGGGTCTCGCTGAAGCCCATCTAACAAACTTAGGCTGGGTAGATACTAATAATTGGAAATTAGATCGGAACCAGAAATGGGAAATCTCGGTTTGAACAGATGTAGTGTATGTATGATCTATAATTCAAGAAAATTCCACTATGAACCTTGGATCGTAAGAAGATCAGAATGCAACCTTAAGGGTCCAGATGCTTAGGTCCCCTTTATTTTCAAGGCCTAGATCGCCCGCCACAATTGCCGGTGCCTGGTTGTTTACTACGTAGTAGATGACAGCGGGAGCTAAGTAGCAGTTCCGCGACTAGGTACACGTAGATCTACAAACAATCTGAAGCAATGATTGTTTCTGACTATTATTTTGCGAATCGTATTGTTATGATGGTAATTAACAGTCTTAGGTATCTTGAGATATCTCTTAAGGGTTCGTTATTCTATTACCTACCTAGGTAGGCACTTCTAGCATGCTCACCAACACTTCTAAGACCGTTCCAAGGGATATGACTGGGTAAACTAGCTAGAGCTAAGAGGAAAATATTCAACGAGTCTCCAATGTCCGAATACTAGTGGCGAAAGACACCATTTATATTAATTATCCCCACTAGTTTGGCGGTCTTTCTTAGAACTGCCCCATGATTGCTCGCCCTACCCAAACCTGGACCCCGGAATTACGTAGTAAATGCGTGTCAGCGCACGCGAGCTCGGCACCTCGGGGATTTTTGGTATTGTTCTAGAAAAAGTAAAATCCTCAAAATCATTCGATGACGAGATCTGGCCTGAGAACTACCCAACTACGCATGAACATGCCGTCACATCATGCCATTTTTTATTCACGGGACTTCACGGGAATATTCTTGCTCGCGTGATTCCGGCCGTCTGAAAACGAAAGATACCTACCTAGGTAGGTAATAGTTATTAGTATTACATAGGACCGGTAGTGTCCGGAAACATTGTCATACTATTCCCCGCGCTAGAATAATTTTTCATCATTCAGCCTGAGCCTGGCGAATAACTTATCGGAGCCGAACGAGATGCTATATTATATCACAAGTACGAGTAGGCGGTAAGAAAGATATTAAAGGTCACCCATGAGTTACGAAACTTGAATGGTTTAAGATTATTTGAATTGAAACATAGGCCTTGTGCAATTAGATCAAATAAAAACTAATACAGATCTCCTCCCTTTCTGACAACTACCTACCTCCTACCTACTTCTAATCTTCCAGCCTCTAATATTCTAGCTCATCTTACCTAGTACGACGTTGACACGCATTATCCTCCCACCGCCCATCAGACTTACACCAACTCTTGTGATTTCGTGGTTCAGCTCATCTACTACAACAGTCATCAAATTCAGCTCTCGGCTCGTAATCTTATCGTCTATTAGGGCGACAACCAGCCACCATGGCTCTCAATGCCCAAGAGACGAAATTAGTCCGGGATACAATTCCGGCTCTGCGGCAGCACGGAGAACACATATCGACTGTGTTCTACAAGACGATGTTGCGCGACCACCCCGACCTCCACAACTATTTCAACAACGTGAATATGCACACGGGAAAACAACCACGAGCATTAACATCACTCATATTGGCCTTCGCTTCTAACATCGTCAACATCAGCGAGCTAACGCCAAAGTTGGAACGGGTAGCGCAAAAGCATGCATCGCTGAACATCCAACCCGAACAGTATGAAATTGTAGGAAAATACCTGCTTCGAGCATTCTCTGCCGTTCTCGGTCCCGCGATGACCCCCGAAGTCAAGCTAGCTTGGTCGAAGGCATACTGGGTTATGGCTAAGATGTTGACGGGTCGAGAAGCTCATATCTACCGCGAATTCGAAAAGTGGAAGGCCTGGCGGAAATTTATGATATATGACAAGAAGAACGAAACAATGGAGGGAAACATTGTGTCTTTCACGCTGAGGCCGGTTGACGGCAAGCCATTACCAACTTTTTTGCCGGGCCAGTACGTCACTGTGAGAATCACGGTGCCTGGTATGAGGTATGCGCAGCTCAGGCAATATTCGCTGAGCGATGCGCCCAACCCTGGCTACTACAGAATCACGGTCAAGCGCGATCAAGGGTCGAATTGGGATTATGCTTCATCTCGAGATGATCGTATGGATGCTATGACAGTCTCGTCGGCCGCCAGCAGCGCGTCGGATAGTAGCATTGGCAGTGTGCAACCATGCAGACCGGGCATTGTCTCCAACTCACTCATCGACGAGTTCCACGAAGGGGACACCATAGAATTGACACATCCTTCTGGTTCTTTCCACCTGACCCCGAATGTGGATACTTCAATGCCACTCGTCCTTATTTCCGCCGGAGTTTGCGTCGCCCCACTCCTTTCGATGCTAAATACAGTCGTTGAGAAGCGAATCAATAGGCCAGTGTCGTGGATCCAAGCATCGCGGCATGATGCACCCTTCCAAACACATGTTGAGAACCTTGCCAAGAAGCATCCGAATATGAGAACTAAGTTCTTCAAATCAAGATTATCAGATAGCGACGTGCTCTCATACACGTCGACTTTCGAGAACGACTTTCTCTCCCTAACGGCCGAAGACTTGTATCTTGGCAATAATATGACGGAATACTACATATGCGGCCCTGAGAAGTTCATGATACAGGCGTCTAGCCACCTGCAAAGATGTAGAGTGAAGCCGGAAGCCGTGCAGTTCGAAATCTTTTCCGTGGGCAGCTTCGAGATGAGTCATGACCTAGATACCTAGGCGGCACTCAAAGAATGGGTTTTACGATTCAATCAGTTCGGCCTCACTTGGATTTTATTCGAGATGATCTAGCACGATATCTTCTACCCGATGCTTGTGGAAGGATGGCTTTCTCCGAAGCACCTGTTTCTCAGTGGCTTATCAATGCTATAAGCACACTAAGATGGAGCGGACACCCGATACTGGATTATCAGCAGAATGACGTTGAGTTCATATCAACCTTGCCTATCGAGTTTCGAGGAGCTATAGCGAATGTTTTATTTGCTTGTTGGAACGGCACGAATCGGATTTACGGGTTATCAATTATGAAATAGAGAACACGACTGAGCTCACGCTAAAGAAAAGGGGTTAGCCCGCCCAACTGTCTCTTTAACAGACACAAGGCTTCGCGGGAATAGGTATCAAGGGTTGCAGAATTGAATAATCCAAAAAGTGCAGCAACAATCACTCTAATGACGTTGCTCACATACCCACCCACATCGTTGATTCGAGGCAATTTACGATTAGAATAGAGGAGGAAAAATAAGGCACATATAATTAGAGATATATACTAGGTACCTACCTACTAGGGTCTTAAAAAACGCAGAAGAACTTCATCCTATTTCTTGATTCCTTGATTGAAACGTGAATCAATATATGTAATATGCCAACTTTTTGCTTCCCACTATGGTTCACAACGTTAACGACCAAATCTAAAAAGATTAGATATTCTACACGTTCCTTGCTCTACCTTGAAAAGTTTATATCTCTAAACCCCCTCGGAGTTCTCACCAGCGATCGCCTTCTTCTCCCGTTCTCTCAGTTCGTGCCTCAGCTGCTGCATGCCCGCGAGGTAATCATCCTCCTCGCCCGCGTACCGCACCCATAAGTCCTCGCACAGATCAACATACCTCCTCGCCGCGGCTAGCCCGCCCACGCGCATGTACGCTCTGGCTACCACGCCGTAGTACACGAGGAGTTGGGGCTCGAGTCCCTCTTCACGTACCAGCGAGACCATCTCGGCCGCGAGGGAGTCGATCGCGACGGCCGTAAGATTGGAGTTGCCCGTTGCGCCTTGGTTGAGCTCGTGGTAGATGTGCTGAAGCTGTTGGCGGTGCTCGTCGGAAGTCGCTCTTTGCCGCTTCGAGGAGGCGCATAATGAGCATGTGCAGGTAAAGTCCCAGTTATTAAGGTCTTCTCTGCGGTCTGAGTAGGAGAGACCGAGTGGGACGTCTGGGATTTATGATTAGGTGGCTGAGTGCGTTATGCTAGGAAAAAGGGGAGGGATGAAAGTGGGGCCTCGATAGGGGTAAACGTAAAGAGACAACATACAGCTTTGTGTTATCTCTTCCCCTGCTTCGATGCCTCTCATTGCTATGACTTCAACTGTCAGGGTGCGCACTGAGTACCGCCAAAATACACTAGCCATCTATTAGTTTCTGGTCATCCCTTCGAGATCGTCTCTGCATACTTAGGTTTACAATCGTGGTTGATACGCTATGTTCGTCAGATTAGCTCTAAGTTGAAGCTATGCGTTGGCATAACTCACCGAAGCAATTGGAAATAGGCCTAGGTGCGGTATCTCGACACCCAGCTCAACGCCAAAAATATTCGTCTTCAGAATATCCTCAATCGGTTCACCGCCCATGCTACGCGCCAATGATAATATCTCCTCCTGTTGCTTCTCTGGTAACTGCTTCAAAGCTCGCTCTAGCACATCCCCTCGGATTTCAGAACCAACTACGTCGAATAAGTCCATATGCGCCAGCATGACCGGATGGTCTACGAGCACGAGGTCCCATTTACGAATTGGGCGCTGGGCAATGAGTCCTTTTCCTTTCCCTGGCATATCCTCTATCGTGAATGCCACATTTATCTGCTCTTCTGCCGTGAGTGCACTCGAAGGGTGGTCCCTAAGTTTAGGGGGCAAGATCGAGTCATCTAGGGCATCGACTATAGTTGCCGCGAGGACGGGCGTGGTGATGACGGTTAAGCCTTGGTCACCGCGGAAGGGCTCAAAAATGTAGAGGCAGAACTCTGGCCCGGTCACGTCATCGTCTCGCATAAAAGGTTCTACGCAGTACGGACGGCGCTTCCAGGGAGCCCATGTCCCTGTCTCTACTGCGGACTCCTCGTCTATGGGGAGTGGACAAGTTGCTAAACCATAGTGTTTGCCTAAGGGTGAGTGGTAGCCAGCTAACGAGCAAGTTCTGGGGTCTGTTAATTGGGCGAGCGTGAAGTGCGTGGTGAAGATTGCCAGAGGTGCCACCCAAGGAACGCGGGAAGCCATGGTCAATGCAAGTTCATGCAAACACAAATGTAACGGAATCGAGACTCAGTCAACGAGCGATAACACGACCAAGTAGGAGACAAAGGGTAGCTAACAGTGTAAGCAAACACCGAAAGATCGGAGTTAGGTGGGGGCTAAGTTCGGGCTGATAACTGCATAGCTCGAGATTAAGAAACGAGATCTGTAAATGTGTCCAAATGGGATTGAAAATACATACGTATTACACGCCTTGGGTTAAGTGGTTCCGGCTAAATGTGTGTTGACAGCCTAGCCAAGAGCTTGGTACAAATACCTTATATTGAAAAGGTAAGGTATCTTACGTGCAAACTTAACTTGTGGAGCCTACATTGTTGCGTTGAAGAATAGGTACTTTGTGTTGATTTCTAATTCCTGGTTCCTGGTGGGTTGTCCGTAGTTAAACTACCAGCCCGTGATGCTGAAGTGAGTTGTTAAGGTCTTATCCTGAGTTTATTACTTAATATTTAGCAGGGTGATTGGATATAACTTCAACTGTTCAACTATGATATGTCCCAATAGTAGAATTACAAGGAGATATAAAATGGCTTGATAAAGTTAATAGAACATAAGTCTTTTGCTTAATACCTTTTAACTACCCCTGAGCGAAAGCAACTAACGATAACAACTGCTGCATGCCGTCTTAAAAGAAGCTGGGGCTAAGTTTTAGGTTAATTGCTTCTTCTCATTCCAAATGCATCGTATGTTTCATAGAGATGAATTGGATGCTCTGAAATTGTGTTGTTGGTTGGTAGTGAGAGTTGGTAGTTAAGAAGTCTTGGTTTTGCGATTATACTTAACCTATTTGCAGTTGGATCGATTGAAAACCGACTACACAGATTATTGAATGGGTTATAACATTTATTGTATCTATCTAAGTCCATAAATGGTAAATATATCAATGTGTATCTTAAGGAGATGCATTGTTATCTCAACCCCTTTCAATGTTGCGTTGCTTTATTCGGACTTATCCTAGAATTCTTCAGTTTCATATGACAATGTGATCGAAGAACAATTAATTATGCCTACCCTACGAGGACAATTGGATTGGGGTTTTCAAAAATTGAAAATTGAACAAACTATTATTCAAGCCTTTAATTACAAAGGGATTGTGTCGGTAATTAGTTCCTAATATTAACCACCTTTTTGTTGCTGCATCCGTCAGCTCCTCTACTAGTTTCACAAAGAATTCAAAGACCGTACCTTAGTTGATGACTTGGTCAATGGATGTTTTCATTGACTATTGCCAGGCTTCAAACTTCAATCAAGATCATGAAACACAACATTCACTAGGGATAGATGTAACATTCAAGCTTCTTCTTTCAATCTGGACATAGCCATTCGTGTTATCTTGGAAAACTCGGTGTAATACGATCAAAATCAATTAAACAACAGATCGAGTCGAACTAAGGAGTTGTATTGTCGTCACTTAGTATAAAACGAGGCCTGAGGAACGAAGGAGTTATGAGAAAAACAAGAGAACTTCAATTCACAGTTAAACTTCGTAAACGGTCATATCAATCGAGAATAATCTTAACGAGCTTGTAGAATCCTGGATTAATCAATAACAATGCCTTCAGCACAACCAACATGCGCTGCCCGAATTGTCCGTAACAAGTTTCTCAAATACGGATGGGGGGCAACGCTGACGAAAGAGACGAACAATGTGGTAACGAAGCTTAAGGATGACGCGGCAGCAATGTATCAGTTGCAAACCTCGAGAGATAGGCCTATATCTACAAAGAGTCTCCGATCTGGACTGCTCTGGGAGCACCATCAATTAATAAACCAGAGAATTATTTCTATGCCAGCAATCGACGACGATTTGGAGCTCGAGCTGTTTTCTGACGGGAAGAAATCTTTCAAGGCAGGCCTTGTCAAAATTTGCAAGTCATTCACGGACGGAAACGAGCAAGTCCAAATGCACCCTATGTTTGGTCCGATGAGAGATTGTGAATTCACTCTCTGGCCGATTCGCATAGACGGCGTCTGGGTGACCGTCATCCTATGTATCAGGGAAATACCAATGACTGTTGGAGGCTTCCAGAAGTATGTTGACCGGGAAGTTCACCAATTTTCTATCATAGACCCCTTACCGACGAAACGAGATTCTCGAAGAGCTCTGCTTGAACGGAGACTTGGAGGGATTTTAGCAGAGGGCTGTATTAGATTCACGCCCGTAGGAATCCCCGCTGCGGATATTATTGTAAGAGATATTAAGGATGCATGGGCAACAGGACATGTCTCATATGCTGTATCCCGTGAATTCTTCCGTCGATTGAAGGTCGTTCTTTATCGAAAACACTTCGGACTTGAATCGATGGAACCCGGTTTCCTTTTTAGAGAATTTGAAGAAAATTACGACATTGATGCATATAGGCAATCATTAATGGCTGCATGTGCCAATCGAACAATCAAGAAGTCAGGGTATCTTGTTCGATTAGCACTCGAAGTGCCTAGCGAAAAGTCAAATCACAACCCCGATGCCTTAAGGTACACCGAGATTGACCAAGAGGGATTGCCAGATGAAATATACACAAGAATCCATTATAAAGTTCGAAGTGTAGTTGTCGAAGTACCCGAAGATAAGCGGGAAGTAGGTCAACAGTCGAGGTTAAACGAGTCAGAGCCAGAGGAGTCCGACTCAGAAGACTCAGTTGACTCAGACGACTGCTATTCCGACTCGGAAATGGAAGGGGTGCTGGCTACACCGGTTAATACCATGCAAACCGCTAATGAGAATGAGAAACTGGAGAAAGACAGCAGCTTGCCTGGCAGCAATGGTGCAACAGTTGGTGATGCCAGCGATACTGAAACCAGTAGCTCTAAGCAGCCTACACCAACAGGAGAGTCGGACTTAGCTGAAGCTGCAAATGTACCAAAGATCGAAGAAACAGAAGAGCCATACTCACCAATGATAGCGTATTCGCCAACAGCTATGTATACGCATGAGAGTCTACCTTACCAGAATGAAGTAGAACCAGAAACCCAGAACTTCCTAAACAGTCAAGTCAGCACAGAAATAGCTCAACAGACATCCCCTACCGAAGAATTTCAGATCCCGCTTAAAGGGCAAGAAATCCAGGAGGAGAGCCCATCCCAAGCTAAGCGACATCTAAGTGACACGGAAGAGTCGCCGTCGAAGCGGCAAAAGACTGAACAGGCAGAATAAGTGACAACGATAGAAGTAAACGGGTTTATCTTCTCTACGACATTGTTTCAACTGTCATTCCCATTTACGCTAAGTTTATGTCTGTTTAGATTAGTTTAGAAGTAAAAGCTAGTGATTGTATAAAATATATTGTTAAAAATATAAATCGTCACCAATTCGAGCCTAACTCCTAATATTTTTGTGATCATTGTTCTTTACTTCTCTCGGTTCTGTAAAAATCTCTTCCCTTAGCTAAGCTAACCCCTTAAAACATTTAGAGCGTATTAATGTGTCCTGTCTTAAATTACCATACCTAAAATGAGGAAGAATATCGAACTTACCATAGCAGACTGTGGTACTGCCGTTGCTGTTGTATCCATCTTAACCCCTTCGATATTGTTGCTACCAGAATCGACATGCGGTGCGTTTTGTACTCTCATTCACAACCGCTGTTTCATACTCCATCGTGTCCATCATACTCATTCATTCCTTCTTTTAATTGTCACCTACTAGCAATGGTATCGTCAATGTTCTTGTATAGTGACTATGCGGGGAGTTGAAAATTGCCAAAGCACGTTTGGCCCATGATTTGGACCCCTGCCTGTGATGACTTCAAACACACTAACGCTAAAGGTTGGTAGCTCAAGTTGGAGAGTCTTAGATACGATGGCCAGGGAACTTTTAGATACATCATATCATATTTTGAGCTTCATGTCAGTTTTCTAAGAAATTAAATAAAAAAAGGGGGTGGCTTACCCATGTATGGGATAATGAGATATCCAGAGATGGAGGTGATGTTTACCGCCATACCCTTAGAGCAGAGGATCAAGCATGAGTGAGAGCAATTGGGCCTATAATTTTAATCTCGAAGAGGTTCCTGACCGCGTCGGGTTCTTCATCTAGGATAGGCATAAAGTGGTTGCGTCCTGCGTGACTGAGAAAATAGTCCAGAGTACCTATTGGAGACGCTAAATCGGCAGTCTGATGCGCACAATATAACTCAAAGTACTCAATTACATCCAATTATCTGCCGGGCTTTGGACTCATTATCATTGAGTCCTGATTGTATCGTGCCATACTAAGACATTATGTATTGACAGTGCCGCAAGTCCAGAGTACAAATTTCGCCCAGCTTCGACGCAGAAGAGACGAGCTAGAAACCCCCTCGTTTAACCTTGCCATCGCTGCACCCGCCTTAAGGCTGACTTGGAAACGGTAACCTAGGTAAAGAGGTGCGACGGCAGTCAGGTCGGTAGCTAAATAAGTGCAACAGCAGTTAAATAAGTGTAACTGTAACCGGATCAAGGCAACTTTCTGCGAAAGGTTGAAACTCCGTGTCTAAAGAGCACCCTTAGCTAACGGAAAACAAGACATGCTGCAAGAGACATTCGATGAGGCAGTCTGAATCGACTTTTCCCTCTTCAACATCTAAACGTCACATATTCCTACAGAACGACCCGCAACACCCGGCTACACCCGCAACGCCGGTAGGGACAGGTTGTGCAAGTTCATCAACGCGAGTCTCAATGTTACCTCATACCTACCCCTAGCACACGGATGTTCCTACTGCAGAGAACATATTATCGCAAACACAAGATGGAGTCTCCGTCAAGCATAAATGAGATAAACCATCCCTTCTTCCCATAGCTAGTAGAGAATTGATCTTGTCAGCCACTTATATACACACTATTCGTCTAGTTACTACCTAGGTATACAGCTTTGAAATCTTTATGCAAGAAATTATTACTCACTCAGCCCTTGTATCTTGAGTACAAGACACTTTAAAATGCATGTCAACGGAGACTTCATCAATGACCTTATCATCAAGGTGATGCAGGCCGCGGGAAGCGGCTCAAGCATAGATTTCCATGATGGCGATGAAGTCGGCCAGTATATCTGCTCAATCCTCGCATTGGGCGCTGAGCTCATCCCCATTATTGGACAGGCCCTGGGCGCGTTTACCTCGCTGCTGGGCACGATTCTTTTCTCTTCGCCTATGTCGATGGAGAAGATCTGGGAGGGTCTACGCGAGCGTATCGAGAAACTGATTGACTCCAAGATTGAGCAATATCACTTGGAGGTCCTAAAGCAGAAGATCAGGGGCCTTCAGGATAACATGACAGTCTACACCCAGTACTTAAAAGACTTCAAAAATGCAACGGGGGCCGATAAAGAGCAAGCGGCGAGGACTCTCCACACCGAGCACGTTGCATTTAGTAGCGTGGTGTTGGCCGCACTCCCACAATTTCAGCTCGACCGCTTCGCGGTGGCCTCGCTTCCCCTGTTTGCTCTTGTGGCCAACATTTATCTCGCTCTGTTGGTCGACGGTATCAAGGAGGGCAGAGAGTGGGGGTACTCTCCTCAGAATATTCAAGCCATGGAGGCTCAATTCAAGGCTAAGACATCGCCCCAAGGTTACAAAATGCCGGATGATCAAGATTTATCCGGACAGAAGTCTTCCCTGGAGGAGGCCATCAAGGCAGGCCCAGAGCTGGGTATACCAGCAAACGTAATCGACACGTGGAAAGAAGCTTATGTCGACCTTTTTGAGTCAAGCAAGAGCCCCGAGGATAGCAACGAGGGCCTAGACTACGTGTCCTACGCAAAGAAAATATACAGTCAAGGGCGCAAGGAAGTAAAGCCTTATAACGATGTCGGCGATAGAGGCGGCTCAGATGCCGGCAAGTATAGAGCCTACGCCGACTATGACACGAGCATGGTTATGAACGTCCTCAACTACGCCGAGCTCTGGCCCTTTATGACTGGCGCCCCTATCACAGAGTCTGCCATGAAAAACCTAGACTGCGAGATCTTCTACGGTCCATTCGGTCGCTACGCGTATTACGCCTCATGGAACCCTTCAAAGCCGCCTCCCGTTGACAACCGTGGCTCGCCCATCACGTCCTTGATTGTGCGGGCATGGGACGACATTGATGGTATGCAGATCAAGCAGGGCCAGTCATGGGGTCGCTGGCAGGGATCTAGTACCGGGGGCGCGCAGCAACAGCTCGACCTCTCGGCCGATGAATGGGTTAAATCGTTTGAAGTTACGTATGGCTAGAAGTTAGGTAAAGTCAAGTTCGTCACCAACAAGGGGCGTTCAATCGAAAATGGCAATGCGAGGCATGCCACGATCAAGAAAAGCGGTGCGCCCGCCGGCTACGAGTTGACGAGCGTCATCGTCACCAATTACGAGTCTCATATCCCACCGGGCTGCGAGGGTGTCATATTCGGCTTTAGGTCATTGATGACTAACTCTTCGCGAGACTAACTGACGAGCTGAACAACAGCTGGCTGCCTCATGGCAAAAGATGACGGGTTTCGAGATAGGTGGGAGATTAGCCAAGATCATGTCCCTCGTCACATGTTATTTTGCCTGCCTCATGCTTCATATTGGCTTTTCTGCTTGAACAATTGCGGTACTCCGATAAATAAACGTCTTTGTCGTTGATCAAGGAGGGTATGTTGTGCGAATGCGAGTGTGAATCATTGTTCTTGTACCTTTGAAAGTTAATCGCAGAATCACCAATTCAGTGGAAAACCATAGGTCGCTTTTACCTTTCCAAGCATGCCTGTAGAATGAGGCGAGGCTAGAAGTGCATTTCTTGTTGCTTCGACATTTGGGATAACACCGTCTCTAAACTTTACATATAGGCGGCTAACCAAGACTCCTCCCTGTAGGGTCCGAAGATGCCGCATCTATCCGACGGAGATATTCGCATTGTAGCTTCGGAAACATCTTGTATTGGCAAAACCTCAAGCTCCGCGTCAAGGACTGAGACTTGTTAGGCTTTCTACTATGTCTCCCTCATCATAAAAATCGCACGATATCGTTGGTCTTTGTACTAAGGTTAGGCCTCAACTGGTACACAAAGGCACCATACAATTTCAAAGTCGGGAGACAGGAGTCAATCAAAATATGACACAGAGCCTCATAAATTCCCGACGCTAGACTGCTCTCTAACACTCTTATAGAAAGGTCCACTTCCATTGTTAGAGGCCAAATATATGAAATTTCTCGATTCGACATCTTCGACGACGGTGATATGGCGGCAGAGGAAGGAGACTAACTTAAGAATAGGTTCCCATTCGGCAATCTGATGGTGCAGGCTTGCGGTGTTGTCTGCTATTCCGCTAAAAGGCCCCCCACGCGTTTCGCGAAATGACAGTCTGAGAGATGAACAGTCACTCGTCGATTCTCTAGTGAAGATCAGGGGCACGAGTAATTGATCTTCGTTCCATCACCTCCCAGAACTTCAAAGAAGACCCGAAATATAACTTACTCTAGAGCAACCGACGCGGTCCTATCAGGACAGTGTAACCTTAGGTTAGAGTCTAAACTTGGTATAGCAATCAGATCGTAGAGAGGATAGCTGAAGGAGGTCCAATTGCAACATACTAAGCTTTAGCAAAACACTAGGTTAGGTTAGATTTCAACGAAGGGATGCAGAGTGTGTTATTAGCTTGGGTTTAACACTCATGCGGATAAGGGTCTAAAACTATTTTGCATTAAGGCCGGCTCCATTGGGTACCGGGGTGACTGAAGCTACCTGCCATCCTAATGCATAATATGTTGCATCTATAGATGGGGTAAGGAAAGATAAGATGCTTACCCCCTTACATCACTAAACTAAGGTAAGCAAGAGATGTGCTAGTGTAGTTAGCTCTACCGACCCTAGGTAAGCTAAGGTCGACTAGCGGGATAACATAGTATCATATTCTTGAAACGATTGTATTAAGGTAATGAACGATGTCGTTCACAATAATTATATTGCTACCAAAAACCGGGAAACAAGATGATTTAGCGCTACCCGAGGACGTAACTCTATGTGTAATACTACTTAATAAGTAAAATGCCAGTGGTCAAGGCGATAACTTGATTGCGATCTTCCAATGTGCATGGCAACAGATACGTATCAAACGTCTTAACTTGAATGGGGTGTTGATAAAATTATGCGAACTTACCTATAGAAGAGAAAAAGACTCGACCAAAGTAAACACATATAGTATGAGACCTATACATTATTACTAACTCCCAAATTCCGCCATAAGTTTTACTATATTACATACATTCAGTCGTTAAAATACACGAGGATTAACCTAGTCGGGATATTTCCATATCTCAAAACGGGGGGGTCGGGCTCCCTGAGAATGGAATAGACTCGATGATCGGCCCAGAATATACCTTCCTGGCCCATATAACATAGTATACCATGCTGAACACAAGCACACTCCCAAATACCAACACGGCGTAGTTCATACTCGCAGGTGTCACTTCCAGACTTGGCGGCCAGAAGCTAAAAAAGAAGATGAATATTAAGTAGATGCAGGAGAAGATATTATTCGCAATGCCAAACGCCCCGCGGAGGCGCCAAGGGCCCCATGTTAAGCTTGAACCGACAGTGTTGGTTAAGACGTCGTCGTCGTTCGCTATGCGGATGCCGCCTGTAACCCGCCTATAAAGCAGTAGCGAGGCCGCAAGCAGGTAGGATCCAAATAACCCGGCGGTTGAGATAGAAATCACGCCATTGAATGCTGTGGCATCACCGATATTGACGAGAGACAGGATGATTGCAATGACTGTAGTTGTGATGACGGAATATATGGGGATGCTTGTTCGAGGGCTGACCTTTTTCAATACTCTCCAACCCGGAATTCCACGATCACGAGCGAAGGCGAAGTACACTCGTGAGGTGGACGCAAGACATCCGGTTGTGGCACTAAATGCCATAACGATGATGATCGCAGACATCACTGCTGCCCCAGCAGTCGAACCCGTGGCGTTTTTGAAGATAGACATAAAGGGGTAATGAGGGTTTTCGGCTAGTGCCACATCGATGTCTCCCATACAGTATAATGTCGCAATCAACATGCCGAATCCAAGCGTTCCGTTGATCATGAGGCCTGTAAGTAGAGACCTAGGGACTACGACAGCAGCGTTGCGAATTTCTTCCGACATCTATTACAGTGTGAGTCAAAACCACCGAGAGAGAAGAAAGGAGGAACCCTACATGAATAGCAGCATCTCCGCCGAGAAACGCAAACACATTTCCGATGATTCCAACGCAGAAAGCTAGCCCGTTCGTCTGCCACCCTCCCGAATTCAAGAATGTGTTAAATACGGCTTGGGAATCCGAGTGTTCGCTCAGTAACGCTAGTGGGAGTATGGTGGCGAAGAAGCCGAGAAGATGGACGATAAGGAAGAGACCCTCGAATTTCGCAAGGAGAGACCCAACAGCGGTATTAATTGCGTAGCACAGGAGGACAACTCCCCAGAACAAGAGAGTGCCATGCCAGTTTTGCATATTGTTCGCGTAGTCGGGATGTATTAGTAGAATGATGCCCTGGATCATTGTGCCTGTCACATAACCGCCGGATGCCACAAGCGATTGCCAACCCGTGATTTCCAACCAGCCTGTGATATATCCGAAGAACTTTCGAGACGATGGGGGCGCCAGCATCGAGACCCAATGGTATTGACCGCCGGAAGTAGGTGCCATAGAGACCAGCTCGGAAAGCGTTGCGAACACGGATAATGTGCCGACCCACACGACGAGGAATCCGTAGATTATGCCAGACGGACCTCCACTGCTATAGTCAGTAAGCTTATTCGTAGAAACAAGAGAGGCTATTACTTTTGGAGTCCTGATATAAACCCGCTGTGTTCTTGTTAGCTAGTTCTATATGCCTCTATCGTGAGATGCAAGACGTACATTAATGACCCTTCCCAAGTAATAAGCACCGTGCAGCTAAACCCGAGAATTGCCATAAACCCGAAGTTTCTCTTGAGGACGGGCTTTTTGCCCAATCGCGCCAACGTGAGATCATCGCGAGAAGTTGGTCGGGAGCTCCCCCCAATTGTGGTCAGCTGCACTTCCTCCTTCGAAACGAGACTGGTATCCATGGTCGTCGGGAACCTAAGAAACACCTAAGATAATGCGGTATGGAAGTAAGTCGGTGGAAGTGCTGCGAAAGCTCGCCGAATAAGCAGTGTTGAATAAGGGACTCGCGAGTTTTCGCGCCGCCCGACTTCAGGTGTCCATATACGCTACTTCGACATTTTAAGTACACGTAGGAGATCCAAGCAAGGGAGATATAATGTTGGTGGTTGAAAGAAGGAAGCTGTTTTTTTATCCCAATGGGAGCCCTTCTATGATTTACTACAGCTATTATTAGTCACCGAAGGGTTCAAGGGGTCTGCGGCCACAGTACATCGGCAAGTTGAAGAGGCCTTGGCAGGAATGGTGGGGGTGTTCTTATATCTGTAAGGAAGACGTCGCAGCCTACCTACGTACGAATCCTACGCGGTAAATGCGACGCAAATGATATTATGGTGCTCGACTCCAAGGAATCGAGTGGTATATTACCGGTTCTAAGTCCGAAAATCCCCGCCTTCCCGACCTTTACAGGGAGGGTTCCATGCATCTCTAGCTGCTTGGGTGGGTGGCTACGACATATACGTACAACCTTAGCTTCCATCGCATTGCTTCTCTCGTCTCATCCTCCTTAGGAAGGTTCTAATCTAAAGCCCATGTGTCGATGTATTATCGGAAAATACCTGCTATGTAGTGCCAGTGCATTTCTGCGCCGTACTTGGCGGGACGGGATCTGATCGATAGCGTAGCGGAGAGCTAAACAGTGGAAAAGGAAAAAGGAAAACGGACAGTATTACGGATGTACGTTTCTACTTTGTAAGAAGAAGGTATGTTAACGGTTAAGTCCCGCTGATCTACTATTCTACGACCGATAGAGAGGGCTACGCCGCTAGAACTACCGGCAGCGGAGCCACGAGTAGTTAGCGTAAGCATACTCCATGGCGGATATCGGAATAACTTCCAAGGATAGCATTTAAGAAAAATAAAAAGTGCATTAACTCCGGCGTCTATTCTGTCTTAGTTATCTCTTAGATACCCATAGCACTATCCTGTTCCTGTTAGATTTATATCTGTTAGTTACCTAGTTATATCGTATTATTTGAAACTATTATACTTCGAACTCCGTGAAGATCAAAGTTAAGAGTTTTGAACATGCGGACGGTTTTAATGTGGGAGAGCTTAGATGTAAGAGTCCTCGATATCTCTAGTTAGTCTGCTGCAATGCGATGATACCGAAAATAAGCGCTAGTATCTTTCAATTGTATACTGTGTATTAATATCATGAAGTCATAAGCAGTTGTTAACAATATTATTCAAGCAATCGACCTATTAGTTGATCCATTTGATGGGTGAGAGCAGGCAGCAGAATTACTGAACTCGCTCAAATAATATGCGCTCGCCCCAGTCCTCCTGTGAGATAACTCTTCCTCCGAACCCGGTAAGTTTTCCACACGAACAATGCCTGATTCAAGAATTTCCATGAATGGTTTAAGATATGGGAGGCAAGCCGTTAGTATACTCACGCACAGAACAACTTGATTCAAGATGATTGGTAACCACATGCTCTGGGTTACATTTGGATCTGGAAACGCATTCCAAAATACGACAAGCTGAACTATTGCTACAGCGATCACACTATAACGACGTACCGTTAGTCACTTGAGTTAAGGCATTCGTATACCGAAGTTGGATAAAACTTACAAGATCCTAGATAAAAATATAGAGAGCACGATTGCCTTCCTCGAGCGGGAGATATGAAGGTTCCAGAAGATGAGTAGGTACAGAATAATGATGCCGACTTCGGTTATGATGTTAAGTACTCCGATATAAGTCCACCAAGCTCGCTTGTACTATTAGTGAAATTTCTTTTTATCTAGTGAAGCTGCTGGTGGTAGACATACCCGATCTATGCAGCGGGAGGCATCAAGAGAGTCCCACGGAGTTGGTAGAGCGCATTGGAAGAGCGAAGAAAATATTCCAGATACTAGCCATAGCCCAACTATTGCGCGAAGACTCAAGTCTATGCGACGGTGAATGTCATCTGGGCTCAGATGCTCGATGAAAAGACCGATCGACCATTTGATCAGGGCAAAAGTCAGAATCTCAAAGGGGATGCTGGCATATTCCGCCTTGAATGCGTATTGTCAGTGCCCGATCAAGTGATATTGGTAGAGCTGCTTTCATACCTTGAGAAAACCATCTATCGAGTCATCGCTCAAAGAACTTATATCCTTTCCCAGTCCTTGAGATGCCGCTAAGGATACCGAGACGCATTGGGCGAGGGAGATAGCCTACCTCAAAATTAGCTATATTCGATCAAAACTTCACAAATCGCAAAGACAAACCAGAGCTAGGAGCATCAGCCTGTCATCCCCCGCTAGCTTCCGAGTCAATGCATACTTCGTTCCTAAGCCAGCGCCGACGCT
Organism: Jackrogersella multiformis; assembly: GCA_902806575.1. NCBI lineage: Eukaryota > Fungi > Ascomycota > Sordariomycetes > Xylariales > Hypoxylaceae > Jackrogersella > Jackrogersella multiformis. Next base: position 334,207 of record CADCXD010000009.1, on the reverse strand, counting down.
GAAAACCCCCACGACGAACAGAAACCATATAATTATCTGGGCAGTCTGACTCGCGTCGGTGGCTCTTTGAGCCATCTTTTTTTCGCGTCCGCAGAGCGGAGAGAAATGATTAGAAACAACGTTATAGAACCACAAGTCAGATGTAAGATGTAAGATTAGGTAGTAAAAGATGCGTGAGAAGCATCCGGGTTAGGTAATCGCTTTCAGTACATATCAATTAACAGTACCGTCTATTACGGATTTATCGGACTTCGTGTTCATACGTATGATGGGTTATGATCACCCCTCTGGTCCAGGGTATCCATCACGTAATACGATCCCTGTATTCATGTTAAACTAGCTGCCGTCTTGTCTGTTTGATGTCTACGGCATAACCCGTAATTACCCTGTTACCTTAAGACCTGAGGTGAAAAAAGCATTCTACTTTTCACTATATTCTTATTTACATATATACGTACATACCTAGGTAGGTAGGCACATACATACATGTTCATTCCCTCCATGTGGCATAGGGCTATGAGCACGAAGAAAGCGATTGGTTCCGTCTTGATAAGAGACGAACCCCGGGTGGTTGGGATATGCCACGTCTGCACCCTGTAATAGCTCAAGAGGTGTGGGACATTATATACCTAGGATATCCATGAAATATTACTATGTACTTATCGGATAGGATGGCTAGGATGCCTTGGCGATAGTGTGCGAGGGCGATCTTAGTCACCCTCGGGGAGCTTAGGAAGCGTAGCATTTTTATAGGATCGATTCCAACTTTACTAGCACTGGCACAAGCCTCAGAAGGGTTTCGATAAGCTTGTGATGCTGGTACATGGGGTAGGAATCCAATCCTCGGAGTAACTTGATTTCATCTCTTCTATCACCGCCTAGGCAGCGAGGTACTTTGTACGCTGCTACTACGCAATACATGTCACGAAACGGACTAAATACCACATGGATAGACCTAGCGGGTTTCTCTTTGAATTTTCGACAGGTTTTCTGCACATAAGAATGGTGATAGTGCTACAGTTACCTCCAAGCGATGTCTTTGGCTAGGCGAGTCTAAGGAACGAGGCGCAGATTGAAAAGAACCATACTACAAGATACTAGGTACCTAGGGTATCATATCATTCTTTATTTTTTTCTGCGACGGATTTTGATTGGATAAGCATGCGACCAGCCTAGACCAATCTGCGGTCGACCGATCCGCTGATCGATCCGTTGATTTGCACTGTGTAGAGAAGTCGGTCCTTTCGATTTACCTATCTAGCAGCTGGCTAGGTATGTATGGATTGCACATATAAAGCATACCTAGGTAGATACGACATGCGCCAAGATGTAGGCTGACAATATATCGACAAGATAGATCAATCGAGGCCATGAAGTTATAGTGGTTTACTAGTGTACATACCCTTAGATACGATATAATAATTAAAGTGGCAAACAAGACTTGAACGCCACACCCGCTCTAGGAATCCAGCCGATATGTCGGTAATATAGGTAATATAATCCTATATAACATTGTGGAGGATGGATGACCCAATGCGATGCTTGCCTTTTATTATACTCTAGCCAGTCTGCAAGTCTAGCCTACCGCCCGGCCGGATACTAACAGATATTATGCTTTTATAGTTGCAGACCTACCAAATAAGTAAGTGCATCTAGGTAGGCTGGAGCTGAAACTACCTACAGGTATCAATCTCCACCCTCTCGTGTATTTCTCCCGCTAATGACCTTAGCATAGCATTTCCCTCGGGTCGAACGTCATAAAAAAAGGGGTTAAAGCTTAATTTAACCACTAATAAATGGAATTCTTTTAAATATCACTAATAGCATACCATAATGCATCCCCACAGGGGTAATGAAGCTTACCTAGGTAACTATAAGGTACCTAAGTAGTATAAAGCGAGGTGAGGCTTTCACGGGACATTGCAGGGATGAATATGAGAAATCGTGTAGGCTACCTAGGTAGTTGGTGGTAGATACCACTCTGCTGTGCCACCAACTTCCTTTGGTTTCTCCAACTGCGACATGTAAGGAGTAAGGAGTAAGGAGAAGAAATATGTAAATTAAATATCCCCCCTTTTAGCTTGTGTGTGTGCGTGCGCGCGCGAAGAACAAGTATCATAATAACTAGAATTACCTAATGGTGTATTACAATTTATAGGTCGGTTTCATGCGTATCTGTTTGACATGTACTGGTAATGTTGTGTAATTCTCGTTTATTAAAAGGAGATCTGTCCGCATATCCGTACAATTCCGCTTATCATTCTCGGCCTACCTAGACTATTCTCATCACCTTGCGCCAAACCGCCACAATGCCTCTAGAGCTTCAGGAACTCGACTCGGAAACTGATTTCCCAGCCATCGCAAGATGCCTGTTCGAGTCGTACGAAGATCCGCCACAGAAATTCTTTCATGTCTTCTTCCCGACCCACGGGACGGAAGATAAGGATCGTGAGGAAGGTATCGAGGAGGCCGCCACTCGGCTGAAGCTCTGGCATACCCATGATCCGACAAGCTACTGGCAAAAGATAGTTGATACTGACACCGGCAAGATTGCGGGTGGCGCTCTTTGGAATATCTACAAGGAAAATCCGTTTGCAAATCCCTCTCCTTCGGAGGTGACTTGGTTCCCGGACGATGGCTCACGCCGGTTTGTCGAGAAAGCACTGTTTAACCACTCGGGGCCTAGATCACGCGCAGCGCAGAGACCACACCTCTGTAAGTATAACTAATCCTTCGAATGGTTTATCACCAGTTGCTTACGTAAGGCAAGATCTTTTCATTATCTTTACCCATCCCGACTATCGACGTCGAGGGGTAGGGCAGCAATTCATGGATTGGGGCATGAAGAAGGCAGATGAGCTGGGGTATGATTTCTTCTTGGACTCGACGCCATATGGAAGACCTCTGTACGAAGCAAATGGCTTTATCTACGTTGAGGAAAACGTAAATGTGCCAAAAACCGATACTCCCGATCAGAAGTGGAAGGAAGTCGAGGAGAAAGTCGGTCCTTTTACATTCTGGCTTATGTGGAGACCTGTCGGTGGGAAGTATGAAGAGGGGAAGACTATCAAGCCATGGGAGAAGAGTTAATTGTATTTCGTATCAAGATTTGAAGGGGGTTGATGTTAGACATAGTATACTGTCGTTAGTAATAGTTAAAAGCTGGCTCGCTTGAACCTAAACCAAGGTACCTATCTTCGTGCTTCAGTTTACTTCTCTCAACATCAGTGTATTATGAACAGCTATTAACTTGACATAATAAAATTCACGCAAACGTTGTAAACATGATCGTATTTAGCGAACGTCTAAAATATCTAGTTACCTATTATTGATACATGGTGACAAACCTCGTTGCGAGTCCCATCCTATTAATAACCAGTAACATATCATGATTCTCTTTCTCAAATCTAATTCATCACCAACAGTTAGCACGAAGGTCTTAGTTGGCTAGAATATAAAAATTCACAGGAATTCATACATTTAGAACTGTCAGATCGGGAATGAATTGGTCATCACATTCACATCGCCCATTGGAAAGGCTTGTGTGAGTATGTTGACGTCGCCGACTGGGAATGCATTCGTGCGCACATCAACTGCTCCGATGGGAAAAGCATTGGATCTGACATCGATCTCTCCAATAGGAAAAGAGTTTGACCGGACGTCGACTTCGCCGATGGGGAATGCGTTTGATCGAACGTCAATCTCTCCGATAGGGAAGGCATTTGATCTGACATCAACGTCTCCCATCGGGAAAGCTTGGGAGCGAGCGTCGACTTCGCCGATTGGGAAAATGTTCGACCGGGCATCGACTGATCCCATAGGGAAGAGATTAGTCCGAACGTCGGCCTCGCTTTGACTCTCGGCAGGTCTGTTAATCTTGATCCATTCTTCGGCGGAAGGAGGAGTCTGGGTATCGACACTATTCTTCCATGGTTGAGCACGCTTGTCTTGAGCGGCTTGCTCGAGAATGGCTTTTGCGAACGCTTCGTAATGGTTTGACATTTTAACTGAGTTACAGAGAAGATATTTATGAACAAAACAAACTACAAAACCAAGGAGTTACATGGAACCAATCTCCCTTCAAGATCAAGTCCTCGGTCTTATACTACTATAGCATCAGCACTCCTTAATTTTACTGGGGAATATTCAATTATATGAAGATATATACATACCTAGGTAGCAGGTCTTCATTCCTATATCCATATTCCTTGGCTCAAATTAGTCCTGTGCATCGCATATGTCGAACCAGGTTGAGCAACCAGACCTGATGTAGATCGATGTAGTAAATGTCTTAAAAATACGATGAGTTGCTCCGACACTTCTCGCCTAGTATTCAGTATGGGCTACTTTGAAAGGGCGGGTTGTATAGAATATCCAATCCTAGAATACTACGAGCATGCATCAGCAATGTAGCATCGATGGAACCTGATTCGCTGGATCGCGAGAGCTCGGTCGGGCAGGTCCTTGGAACAGTCATTGTTGCTGCTTCATTGCACCGGTGAATCACCGAGCTCAAGGTCCAGAATCTTTGTAACTTCATAAGACCTACGTCAGACACATGAGCTCCGCCGATAAGCGCTTCTAGGGCGATTCATTGACGACTATACCTCAGCGGTGGAGGGTCACATGTGCCTAGATCACCGCATAACTTTCTCTCCTTATTGATTGCTTCACTAGTATCTAGGAAATTCTGAACGCCGTCACATACCTATAATATTCTTGAATCTAGAATTCCTCTTTAATCTCATAAGATCCACACGGATACTAGCATCAAGCCTATTCCAACATGACCCAAGAAGCTTCAATACAGTTTCTAAAATGGAATCCACTCTACGAACGCGAACGACCGTTCCAAATATTCATGGATATCCTGCCAGGCGCCAAGGACCAGCGAAAGACCAATCTCGCTTGGGATGAACAGGATATTCTCGTGGAAGACTTCCGTGACCGAGCTGATGACTTTCAACTTGATAGCCATGGGTTCGCCACACGTCCTCTGCCAGGACTTACAGAACTCTCAGACAAGGACAATATTTGCGAAAAGTATATACCGGCGGTTAAGAACATGCTTCAGGAAAGCTTAGAGGATGTGGGCACTGTATTCGTCTTCGACTGGAGAGTAGGAAGAACTGATTCCGTATATGTCTGGTATATAGCTTATTGTAATGTAGGTTCGAAGCAGCCGGAGTGATTCGACAGCGGACATGATCAACTTCAGTGACCAGAGCCAACCACTTCTTCCCAGTAACTTTGCTCATATAGATGCATGTCCTATTTCTATCCTTCAGCGTATTCAAAACAGCTTCCCCGACGATGTATCCAAGATCCTTCGACAACGCATTAGAGCCGTAAAGTATTTTACTCCAAGCTCATAGTGACTGATATGAACTAATTTTTATATTGTTAGTGTATGGAAGCCATTGTCATACCCAGTCGATGAATGGGCACTTGCAGTCTGCGACGGGACAACTGTGAACCCTAATGACCTCGTCGAGACCGACTCAATCCGACAAGGCAGCATCAGCACTAATTACTACGTTAAGTATGACAAGGACCAGAAATGGTACTTTCTGAAGGAACAAACTCCAGATGAAGCATTGATCTTCAAGCACTTTGATTCCGAGCCTAATGTAGAGGCACACTGTAAGTCATGGCACGTTTCTCAGTTGAAAATGGTACTGACGAGACTAGACGCCGTCCATTCTAGCATAAGACACCACCATACCCCTGAAAATGCGAAACCTAGGAAGAGTATTGAAGTAAGAACATTGATCTTTTCTGGGTCATTTGAGAGCACCGGGGATCGCTGAAGAATTCATACCTACTCAATGGCATCTTGGCAAACCTAGGACTTGGTTCGACCCAAATTATCATAAGGCATATGCAGATTGCTTGAGCGGGGTTGTCGCCTTATAAGGCAGAATGAATGTAGTATTCGGGTATCTTAACCCATATTAATCTCCCCCCCGATGCTAGGCGCTGAGTACTTGCCCATCATACCATTTCTGAAATGGTGGTCAGCATTATATTAAAAGATATTGGCCCGTCAGTGGAACCCGTTTTCGGTCCAGTTTTGATCAATAAATAGACACGGATACCTACACGACATCTACATGTTCCAATGGGAATTGGTTGGGTTGCAATACGAAGAGAAGGTGGTCATTGGTCCCGACGTCTTGGCAACGACGGAGGTGCATGTATGTACGTCGTTCATTAAGCCACTGCAATCATACCTCGATAAGTGCTCGTGTATGCTGCAGTCCGACCAGGAAGTATGCTATACTGTGCGGAATAACCGAGGCAGTAGTAATATTGAGGCTCTGTAGGACCCCTAGGGTGGATATATTTTACTATTAATGGTCGGACCAAGTCTTGGATATGAGGTCACATGCATGTTTGAGCTAGGTACCACTGAGCATGTAACTTGAGAATATATTAGTTTTTTTCTGATGTTGCATAATGAAATGGTAGTGTGCGTTCTCGGGATATTTGTCACTGTGTGATCATTTCGTTTACACGAATAGTCACTATTGGTGCTCGTCAGTGGATATCTTTTCTAACCCCCCTATCTTGAAATATCGTCCCAAGATTCTAGTCTCTCCATCTTTCTGAAAAGTTGAATCCTTAGTTTCTTCGCTGGCTATATCTATCTATTTCGTTCTAGATCTAGTATAATATGCGTATATGAGGCTTATGATACTAGTAGGATACGGCCCGGATGCTATAGAGCTCGAGACAGAAAGGGGAAGGGCTAACGCAGAGCGACTGCATACCTTTTTCTTAGAATGGAAAAGGTAAAGGTCGAAGTTAAGTCTCTCGGCGCTGTAGAGGCTGGAACTGGACCGTCATCTTCGAGCGAGGACTTCAAGGAGGAATCAGTTCAACAACAATCAGTAAGTGAGAACCACCGACTGTCCGTAAAACATCAAGCTGATAGACACGCGAGGCATGGTCGGGACCAAATGATCCACATCGGCCCAAGTACTGGCCTCGCAGCAAGAAATGGACGGCCACACTCATCCTCTCGGCATTCGCCTTCTTGCAACCCCTTTCTGAAACGATGCTCGCACCAGTCGAGGAAAAGATCTCGCGAGACCTACACATCGTACAGTCCTACGAGTGGCTTCTTGTGAACTCGCTGATCCTTATCGGAGTTGGTCTGTCCCCGCTTCTTCTCGCGCCCCTTTCCGAAGTATACGGCCGTAGGCCCGTTCTTCTGATCGGTAGCACCATATTTCTGGTCTGGAACATCGGCTGTGGAGCGGCTCGTACGATCGGTCAGATGCTTGCTTTCAGGCTGCTCTCTGGTTTTGGAGCATGTGTCGCCGACGCAATGGCTGGCGGTGTGCTCGGCGACTTGTGGCCCGCTGTAGAAAGGGGGAGGGCATTTGCGATTTTCATGGCAGCACCCCTCCTAGGCCCAGCGCTTGGCCCTATTTGCGGTGCTTTCATATCAGAGGGCACAGATTGGCGATGGGTGTTTTGGATTACGTCTATTGCCTCTGCTATAGTCATCGTCCTTGCCATTATTTTCATGAACGAGACCTATGAGCCAATGCTAGAGCAACTTCGTCTCCGGAAGACGCAACTAAAGCCAGCCATTACAGAAAAGAGTGAAAATGAGTCTCGTAAGATACAACCCTTTCTCGAGCTCATGCGGACCAACCTACAACGTCCATTTCGAATGCTCGGTACTCAGGTTATTGTACAGTTGCTGGCCACGTACATGGCTCTCTTGTATGGCACAATGTTTTTATTTCTCTTCATGTATCCCCGCTTGTGGACAGAGAAATATCACCAAAGCATCCGTATAGGAAGTCTAAACTACATTTCATTCGCCATTGGACTCATAGCTGGCGTTAACATCGCCGGGCATCTTAACGACTATGTCTACGCCCGGCTCAAAGCGCGCAATAATGGTGTCGGTCGTCCCGAATTCAGGGTTCCCACTATGATCATTGGGACTACACTGGTCCCCGTAGGTCTCCTTTGGTGGGGCTGGTCTGGACAAGCCCAGCTCCACTGGATCATGCCCAATATCGGAAGCTTAATTTTTGCCATGGGCGTTTATGTCTGCTCTGGGTGCGTGTCGGTCTACACCATCGACACATATACGCAGTACGCGGCATCTGCGATCTCTACGAACCTTGTTCTACGAAGCATCACGGCTGCCTTCTTCCCCCTATTCGCGCCATATATGTTCGATAGCCTGGGCTTTGGATTCGGAGCTACAGTACTGGCCGGAGCGTTTGCACTTTTTGGTACAGTTGTCGTTTTCGTCTTGTGGTTCTATGGCCAGAGCTTGAGAGCTCGCAGTACGTATTGTGCTGCCGGTGATGAAGAAGACTGATCCCATGTCGAGCTGAGAAGCTTAAGGAAACCCCTGTCAAGCGGGATGGTTCGTTTTGGTGTAAAGTTTCAATCACAGAGGAGCTACCCAAATTTTACCCCTGAGTAAGTTAGAAGTATTAGATTTTACATGACTCACTCTTCTAAACTGACTGTAGAAAGTCTTTCGCATATGGTAGCTCATTCAACTCATGTTCTTGATTGAATTAATCTTGATAATTAACCGGAACGTCTTCTACTAGTGATACCATATCCACTAACCACCTGTTAGGTACCCAGAGGTGGTGTCCATAAGGGTGCTGGCGCAAATCAACAAATCATAAACCCAGTCCAAAGTATACACGTAATATGAAATTAATTAATATTTACTAGCTGGTAAGGTATAATCTGGACCTCACCGATGATTCCATATTGTGAGTATTCCCCATTATCCTCAGCCGACGCCGAAGGACCCACACCTCCCGTAAGGAGATTGGACCAGATAGGGATGAGTGTATTCCAGAGTGTCGACGATACCTTTAGGGTGATGGTATTAGAACCATCAACAAGGAACTTTGTTAAATCAACAGTTGGGTTCGAGATGTCCATAGGAGGAAGTTCCTTATCGTTGATAAATCCGATAATACCATGCTGAACGGGTGGTATAACCAGATATGCACCGGTCTTATTGAGCTTTCGCGACCAATTGAACCTGCAGCTATAGAATCCAATTCCGCTTGAATCTGTTAGATTTAAATCAGACCAAGAATGAAGGACAAAGCCGGACACTGTTGTTGTGACGTTCGACCTATTCGCTACAATTTCGATTTCGAAAAGATACGATGGTGGTAACCATTGCTCGACAGTGACCGTCCAATTAGTCAAACTAAATGACGGTCGTTCTAGCAGACGTGTTGATAGATCCACCGTCTTTCCAGATGATAATAGAGTAAGCAAAGGTGACTTCTCCGTCGACACAGCTTTAACCCAAATTTTCCCAGACGACCCATCAAGAATCGACCCAAGTATCGACTGCTGACTCGAGACAAATTGAATATTTCCTTTAAAGAGTTCGCACCGAGAAAATAGTATGATCCTCGTTTCGTTGCTTTTCAATTGAAATGGAATCGTTGTTTTCCTATGATCGGAACTGTATTCAAAGATGGGCGTCTGGTCACCTGTCCAGGGGTTAAGCGAGTAAGGAGTGCCGGTCGTAGCAAAAGTTATGCTACCCACGCTATCGCCTCCATCATTGAATACAAAGACATAGACATCCGAGTTAGGCATCTCCTGCCAGGTCGTATACCAAGTTCCATTTCCGTCAATTCGCGTCCTTGGATGTATCCCAAGTGTGTCCAGGGTATTAGCAAAAGTTTCAACTTGAACCTGGTGGACATTTTTCATTCTGAGAAGTTGTCTCCAAGTATTCAAAGACTTTTGAATACTGTTCTTGTCACTATTTGCGTATATGGATGGCACTCCACCCGAAAGAATAATAGGAAGGCCCTCCCTAGCATATATATCAAGGTGCTTGACACCATTGACCGTCATTGTATCATTCTCTCGGATGATAAGGGCCTTAAAGTGTTGTCTTGAAGGTGCAAGAGCTCCGTCTTTCACGTACGCTTCATCAAGTTCAAAGTTCTCGGGTGAAAGGTAGGTATAAGTGTAACCTTTGCGAATCAAGTCATCTGACTGGTAGAGCGAAGGAAGAGAGGCATTCTGTGCCGTTTGCTTATCCCAGAATACTATATCCACCTTAGGAGTCCCCGACTGGAGTATAAATTGGACTCTAGCAAGGTAGTCGTTTGCCTGTTTGTAGCCAACATTCCAAGCAGGCTGGTGATAAGAATGCTGCCCAGAAAACCGATACTTGCAAAAGGTAAACCCAGGCCAGGTTGTATTTGGGTAATCATAAGAATATGTTGCCCCGTGGATGCTCATTTGGTTGATGCCCGCCGCAAAAGCGCGATTGGCTTCGAAGAGTATATAACTCCATGTCTGGCTGTATGCACGTGAAATTTCGGCTCCTATCTCAATGGATATGACGGACTTCCCAGCTAGGTTGGCAGGGCCACAATACTGCCGGAACGCATCAATGCTATTGCTGAACCCAAAGGTTTCTGTCTCCGGTGCATCAACATCGGGGATTAGTTGCAACATATCTACCGGTAAGTTATATCCAATATGTTGAGAGAATTGGAGTCCTAAATACTGTTGAGTCCAACCTGTGAGATTGCGTAGATATATTGATAACCCCGTCGAAAATGTCGATCTAAAATCATTCACCACCGCAGCCCCTTTATCATCGGCGTCAGTAATGAATCGGACCGGCCCCCCGGTTGATGCCAAGCCTTCGTTCCCGGAAAGAAGCAGTAGGTATTTTGTTAAAGAATACTATTTACTGTCAGCTTTTCCTGGACCTTTTCTTTCCATCACCACGTTTTTCGAGGGGAGTTAGCTATCACATACATTGTGCTCTTTTTCGAAGCTCTGAGGTAGCCCAGGAGTCCAGTACGTAGAAGACGGGATCTCCACGCTATCCTCCCAGATATAGTTTCCTACATCCATTATTAATTCCTTAATTCCATCGATCAGTATATTTTCTTCGAGGAACGAAGTAGTCACCCTAGCACCAATATCTGAGAAGTGGTCGACGGTAAGGGAGCCATTTTGGACAGTTTTCTGAGGATTTTTGCTTGATGCGATGCATGCTCTAGCGTAGGAACGTTGAGCGTAAGAGGCGTAGAGAAGATAGTACTGAGCGCCTTCCATTGGAGTTATAGTTATCGTTATGGATCCGTTTTGTCTAATTAAAGGGGTAACTTCTGTGAGGGATTTTGCGGAAATAAGATACTCGGTATAGTTGTACGAGAGGTGATCACTGAAAGGACCGACCTGGGACTCCCTTTTATGCGTAATTTTGGAAACGGCAAAGGTAACAGCGGATACAAGATCACCCCTTCCCCAGCCCGGCAGCTGGCCAGTATAAGTTCCATTCAGTATCGTGACATTGTATGATACCTAGGTATTGTACTATAAGCCCCGTAAAGCACAAGTCGGATATGGAGATTCTTACCAAGTCCTAAGCAATACCAGGGTTGTCGGGTTCCGCTGGCACTCCTTGACCGGACTGTGGACCCATAGCAAAATCCATTACCAGATTGTTGTCCTTATGTGCCTGCAAGGCAGCCTTGAGAACATCTCGATAGGCTGGCGTGCCATAACCAAAGACATTCCAGTCGGTTGCCGGCGCGCCCTATCATGCAATTAGGCGAGTTAGGTAATCACAATGTAATCGGGGACCTTACCCCTTGCCCACCATAGTTGTAATAGTTGAGGAACTGAATTCCACCAGCTCCCCGAGCAGCCAATTCAGCGATATCTTCAGCAAGATGCTCTGGATTTATACTTGCGTCTGGTATCCTTCAGATCAACCATTAGCTAGAGGTTAATATCGCAAAGAGAAGATAAATGCATTTCATACCAGTATCTATATCTTGGACGCACATGTGCCGCGGGATTCTTGAAAGTACTGAGTCGACCACCGCTAGATAGTTGTCTCGTGGGGCCTTGAAGCAGTCTTGTAGCTAAGACGCCGTAGCAAAAAGACAAAAGTAGGATGAAATCATGAAATAAGGCCATCTGGTTAGACGGGTACCTAATCAATGGTTATTAGATAACGGGGTATGCATGGTTTTTTTCAGTATTAATATATAAATTCGATTACATCTAGTTCTTGATACGAATAAGGAACATAGAGGCACGAAACATGGAGATATACAATAATAGTATTTATTAAAGTGGATATTTGACCCGGGGTAGGTAAATGTTAGTAACTTTACCCACTAGGTAGGTAGTTTTATAAACCATACTATTAAGTACCTAGGTAAGTACCAAACGAGACTGGTGGTTCGTATAACCTAAAGAACGATCAGGAGTAAATTACTGAATACGGATATGTAAAATCATAACCAACGGGGATAATATATGCCATAAGAGTGACAATAGTCCGATAACCCGAGATGAGAGACCAGGTTCAAATATAGTCCGCCGACTTTTCGGGTGCCGAGGTGACATCGCGGAGTGGTCGTTCGTGGCCGGTAAATGAAGACGGACCACTTCACATGGATAAATCGGCAGCATATATGCTTGTAGTGTTCCCCGCTCATGAAGCTATGTCTATACTAGCAGTTATAAACGCGGATATCTAGTTACTTTGCGGGGTAGTAAAAATGGAGTGTCAGGGGTTTAGACATTGATCTTTGACATGCCTAGGTAACTATAAGAATTCCTCTAATGAGAATTCCGATCTTCGCTCATATGAGTATCAGTCGGAGTGGACGACGGCATTAGTGCTATTAGGTAGAGCACATATAGTCCCTATTTTGTCAACTAGATAAAAGAAACACAGTTCTGTTATTATTATGTTGTCTGGATGGAGCATGTCTTAATTCGCTCACTGGTCATTCCATAAAATATGGCGCTTTTAAATTCAATCATTCTCGTGATAGTAACTCATCTTACATTGTATGTAGGATGGGCGAACACAAGTAACTCCAGCTGCGAGAGTGGCGGGGATCTTACCAAGCTCCAGTCATTTACTTATAAGCCGCGAATTTTCATAATGTCGGATATTCTCAATGAGCCAGACGATTCGATGTCTCTCATACGCTACCTTCTTTACTCAAACGAGTTCGACACTCGAGGAATTTGCGCAACGACTTCCTGGTGGCTCCAAAACGCGACCCATCCAGAAGAGATGCGAAGGATAATCAACGCCTATGGAGAAGTTGTCGAAAACCTGAACCAACATGTTAATCCAGACGCATCCTATCAGAGGGCCGACCAATTGCTGTCTCTCATAACGTCAGGACCTGCTGTGAGCCTCTTATACTTCGACTTATGCGTATGATGAGGGCACCTGTGCTAATCTACTTCAGATTTATGGAAAAGCAGCATTGCATCAGCCTTTGAGTGATGGTGCCAAGCACATTATCCTCACCCTTCAGGAATCTGAGGAACCACTTTTCGTAGCTGGTTGGGGTGGAACCAACACACTCGCCCAGGCATTACTTTACATGGACCAGACTATGTCGCCTTCCGAAGCTAGGGATCTAAGATCCCGAATCAGATTATACACGATATCCGACCAAGATAACACGGGTGTCTGGATCCGTGCTCATTACCCTGATGTATTTTATATAGTGTCCATCCACGCATGGAACGATTATCAAGTATCAACATGGGCAGGGATAAATCTAGTCGGGTGTCCTTGTGCCAACTCAACTGTTGTTCAAAATCCGTGGCTAGATGCTAACATTCGCCGTGGGCCTCTAGGTTCTCTCTACCCACAGATCGTATACGGGATGGAAGGCGATACCCCTAGCTTCCTGTGGTTAGTCCAGAACGGTCTTGGTTATCGTGATCACATCGAATGGGGTTCTTGGGGAGGTAGATATAATCGGCCGGAGGCTCCGGTGGACTGGGCTCACGGGATTGAAACCAATCACTTTGTTGATGCGCGAGATACTGTGATCGGAGTCGACGGGCAAACCTATGCAACAAATCAGGCAACCATCTGGCGTTGGCGTGCAGCCTACCAAGACGACTTCGCGGCTCGGATGCAATGGACTCTCACGTCAAACTTTTCAGCGGTTGGACATCCACCTGTCTTGAATATCAATGGCAATCAAGGCCCCGATCCTGTCTTTGTTCGTGTAAAAAGTAACGAAACGTACACGTTCGATGCAGGGCTTACATTTGACCCCGACAATCCCACGGACAACAGCCGTTTGGAGTTTCAGTGGACTTTCTATGCACAGCCCACTACGTTTCCATCAAATGTGACGATCAAGGCCCTCGAGCCTCCGGCGGGATCAAGCGGCATACTCAATTTCAACGATGCCGGCTTCACCAACGTAACGCTCGGCACCAAAGTTCAAATTACGGCGCCGCAATCAGGAAGAAATCCCGACACTGGGATCGTGAGTGACTTCCATATATTGTTGCAAGTTACCAACAAGGCAGGACCATATCCCATTAGGAGGTACATGAGAGTTGTTTGCGGATATGATGATTGAGGTTATCTGATTCATACCTGAATAAGGCGCAAGGGATTTCAGGGGGTAAATAATTACAAGGCTTATTAGAAACTAGGTACACTAAGGAAAGAAAACTTGCCTAGGTATTCAGACAAGGCTGTCTTGTGTACGTTTAAACTTGGGTGGTTTAATTTTCAATTAATTCATGAAAATCCATGGATTCAAAATAGTCAAACAAGGAGATTTATAAAAGAAAGTTACCTGATCTTATAATTCAGCGGTAAAAAGCTCTTCGAAATTAATAATGACAGTGGACGCCCAGTACGTTCCAAATAAACCACTCTTCACGTGATAACCCCTCATTGGAAATTACCCCACTAGTTCTGGAAATCGGGTCATAAATAGTAATTAGGGATAATTTTATTATCTCTGAGAAATGGAGCAGTAGCTCAGAGGTAGAGCAGCGGACTGCAGTTCCGAAGGTCGCTGGTTCGATTCCGGCCCGCTCCTCTTTTTATTTCATTTTTCTTCCTGTTACATTTTGTCCCCCGTGCAGCTTTCAACCTCACTAATAGATACTATTTACGCAGGTACTAGATGAACTGCTGGTTGGTAAACGTGGTTATTATGAAAAGATTATTGGTCGCAACAGTTATCGCACAGTTAATTGAAATTCTAGAACTACCTATAAATTGAAAGCTTGAGTGCTTATATCCAGTATGAGCCTCGATTAGATCACTCGGACTATGGGTTATGCCTTGCATTGGATAGTCCTTGTCGTTTCTGGCCGAGCAACTTGCGGTTCGCCAACGATCGAGATCTCAAGAGAAATATCTTTTAATTTCAAAGCATGTGTGGCCTTAAACACCTCAAAGGTATTATTCATGCTCTATTTTAAAGGGGGTTTGGATACCTCTAAGGAGCTAATAGGAACTCTTTGGCTGGTGGATTGTGTGGTAGATGGCTTACTCTGAATAAAAAGGCGAGGCAATCTTCTCATCAACCTAAGGTTAAGAGGATGAAAAATTGTAAGCTACCTAGTTCATCTTTTTGTTTTGTTTTCTTTCTCAATGTTGATATTTCATCTTATGCAACAATATTATTCAGTCAGTACACTCCAATCGAAGTCGCATTATAACGAGTGAACCATTTTACATTGATTCTGAAAGAGTTGATAATGCTGTATTGAACGGCCTGGATGCGCTATTCCCTGGCTCATAGTGCCACTGTTAGCACTATTAATGTGGCTAGAGCACAGCCCAACTGAAAAATCACACCGCCGCATTCAGCGCACGGCGAGCTGAAAGTAGTAAAAATAGGGGCAGTGTACAGTGGGTCTCTTACTACAGTGACCGACATGAGTCAAAAGCCGAAATATGCTGTCTGTAGCCGTAGGTGCCCACCAACGTGCACAGCTGCCTAACCTAAGGCTTTATCAGGATTCTTGGTAGAAACACCTAGGACTACGAGTTGACCTGATCCCTTAGGAAACTATTCCTAATTTTTAAACTTGGAAAATGTATTCAAAGCTGTTGAGATCCCTATATATAGATGTAACCGCGTTCCTTTCCTGTGCTATCATTCATCACTAGTGCAACTCTGCAACTCGAGTCGATAAATCTTACCTCAAGACATTCATCAATAGCTCATAATCCGGCAAACACGCAGTATTTCTACGATATCACGACCAAGGTCTCTTCATTCTTTAATTTCTAAGTATTCACCGAACGACCTGTCTACCTACCTAGGCTAGCATTCTCACGTTGCCAAGATGCCTCATTCTACTGATATGTCTGAACGGGATAATGGTGCTCTACTTCGACAACGCCGTCTCCTTTTAGACATCAAGGAACTTGTTGAGAAGCCGTATCCGAATATCACGTTTCACAGCTATGACGAGGACCTTTCAGTGGCATGTTTAGTCCTGACCCCTACCAATTACAAACCGTTACATATGACCGTCCGCTTCTCCCCATACTATCCCGTACATCCCCCAGAGGTTAAGATGAATTCGAGAGTTACCCACCCGAACGTCTTTTATGATTACATTTGCGCAACTATTCTACGTCGCAATGAAGAATACACGCCCGCGTATACGCTTAAGGGCATCGCAATCCAGTTGTTGAGTTTTTTCTCCAGTGACAGTCTTGAGCAAGACTACGGTGGCCAGCGGAATCTGGAAAATTACAAAAACACCGATCGGGCTCTTATTGACGACCTTCAGTGCCACCATTGTGGGTTCGGCCAAGCCAATCGACAGCAACCTATATCTAAAAGACTTAACTCTAGATATAAACCCTATGACGCACGCGTCGGTAGTGACCCAAATCAGTGGCCCACACTTTTAGGCGCGGCAGAACAACCAAAACAAACGAAGAACTCAGTCAAGACTATACTGTACAGTAAGTTGATTCAATCCCAGAAGGTAACGACATGCCAGATCGACCGTCTACCAAACGAACTACTACTCTTTGTCCTGGATAAGTTGGACTTTGAACAACTGACAAGCTTCGCTTCTGCCTGGCCAAGGATCAGTCGGGTGATAAGAGATTTCGATATCGTGAGGCAGCGCGAGCTACAGTGTTTCTGCCTCAAGCAGGATTATCGGTCAGTCAAGCTTGGCGTAGGCGTATCAACCCACCGTGGCCACATTGCTTCGGAGTTTGACTTCCTGTCACAAGAGGCCTATAGAGACTGGAATATTCGCCAGTCGATCAACAGTCTCCCTATTAAGCATTGGCTTGGCTTGCCGATTTCACACCAGCATTGGCGACGAGTTAAGAGGGATGTCGGGATTTCACTCAATGCGATAAAACCCGAGATCAAGAGTGTTGGACCTTTCGGCGAAGCACAGGTTCTCTTCACGTTCATGAACGATGTGGTCGTTCGACTGAATCAGGTAGCTGATCCTCAGGGGCCCGATTCTCACAAGAGTAACCTCCGTCACGCCTCAGAAAAGGCGATCGATTCGTATTTCCACCTGTTCCACCTGCTCGTCTGCCTCGCCACCGAAGATCACTCCCTAGTCGAGCATTCTAATTCCCTTCTCCAAAACTTCATGGATGGAAAACAGTCTAAAGCCGACTGCCCCAATCTTGGGCATCTTCTTATCGCCTTGCTGATTTCCGACGTCGAAGTGACCGAGGAGCTCATGAAAGCTATTATCCTTGAAGCCATCACGAGAAACGTCGTTTGGCTCTTTGATAAGAAAGGAGCCTACATGCCCGAGCTTTCACATATCGAGATAACCCCGGTGTCGGCCTACCGCCTTGACAAGACTTTCCAGGGTTCTCGAACCTCATATCGGCTACTGATGTTCTCGGAACTATTCCGCCGCACGGCACGGCCTTCCCACGAGAAAACCCTAGCCCAGGTTCGTGATGAGCTATTTGATCGACACGGTGCCCCTCCCCACAACGCAGCGCGGGAGTTATCGGAGACTATTCGCCTCCTGCACACTATAAACGACTTTCCAGCGTTCCTCAAGCAGATGGGTCTCCAAAATGTCCCAGATCCCCAAACCTTCACCAACGTGCTGCGGAAAACAGTCTTCGCAAGCATGAATAAGGGATATTCGACGTGGGGCATGCCGCGAAAGTATGCCTTGCTATTGCGAGTTAAAAAAGACAAGGACATGTATAGGACTCGTAGTACCTGGGTTAATGGCGACGCTCGATGGCTGTATGAAAATTGGAATGCGAACGCATACGCCCATTGTGGCAGCTTCTTCCCCAATAACCGCAGCCATCACGGAGCTCGTAATGGAGGTAGTCAATGAGGCGGAAAGCAGCAGTATTAGGTACCGAGGTAGGCATGTCTGTATTTTAACAGAGCTCTACGTCGGGAAAGGCGCTGCAGGTGTGGGTGGTAGTATAGTCACTGACCTAGACTGAAGGTTCTACGAGTGTAGACTTTACTAGCGACTGAACCTAGCTGAATAAAGAAATTCGAGGAAATTATTCATAATGTATTGCCAAGCTTACCGACATAATATGTCATCCTAGAGCTTTATTACTAACATCAAGGCTGAGATAAGCACGTATGGGCGTGATTCCACATCCTCACGCCACCGCCCCCACCGCACGAACCCCTCCCCCTTTTTTCTCCTTTTCGTAACTTTTACTTTCCATGGATAGTCATGATGAATTAGTGGTATGGGATCTTTATCTGGAAACTCTTATGTCATATATGCCTAGTGAATAAACGAAATATTTCTGACCTTTTAATAAGATATGAAATATTTTCGAGAGATCGAGTAGAATAACGTCCGACTAAGCTAGGTACCTAACCTACCTCAAACAATAAGTAGACCGTAGCAAGTAATAACTTATACTGTGCATATATATCCCTTAAAACACTTACTTAGGGAACTTATATGCATTATATTGGTAATAAGCATTGATTAAATAATTACGGGGTAGTTACCCATATAATTTAGTACAGTATCGTTATAACTGTCCGCACTTAGTCCAACGATACGTAGGTAGATATTTTACTTTAGTTACAGATAAATACCGCATACCTACACACCTACCCAGGTGGACTTAACGACAACAATAACCGGATATTTTGCCACATCATGTCCAGCATACAATCTAATTTCGTTCTGGCTAGTTGGGATCTCAATAGGTACGATATCAAGCTTAGGTCAGCTATTCGATGCATGCATTAAGCCTAGGGCTTACCTCCCTACCCTTACCGTAGTGTAGCCATATTTAGAACCTATGTATGAGTACCTAAGGCCGAATGACAAAACCGAGATTTTTTGATCTCCGAGTTTCAATCTATATTACTATAACTCGGCTCTGCAGAATCCACGGAGTGATTTAATCTCAGCCAATATAATACAATAATAGACTTTATACAAACACTTACCAATTCTCTAACACCTACCTCGGTAGAATAAAGCTTGCTCCATATGGTGGCCTGGAGTACCCGCTGTACATCTTGTAGGCAGCGGAAGATTAAAGTAGGGTTATCACCGTTAGACCGACTTCGACTAACACTCAATAGTGTGACCAGCAATGGCCGACATGTGGGCAATGTCGGAAGGGCAAGCAGCATTGTTCAGGACCACCAGACAGGGTGAAGTTTGTCGCAGAGACCGCCACGGAGGGACCCCCACATGTTACCCAAGTCGGACATCCGAGGTCACGTCGAATTGTCCCAATAGTTTCAAACGAGCAACCTAAGATATTTCCGTCAGTGCCGGCAACTCATGAGACTCGAGTCGGTGCTGAGCTTATGTCTCTATTGACCTCCCAAGCTAAGACCTTCGGCTTCTCCAGCTTCGCACATCTCTTGCGAGACGTTCCGGCCATGCTCGACAGCTCGGCGGCTTTGACCGGGGCGGTATCCTGTCTCTCAGATGCGCGAAAACGACAATCAGCTTGGCCAAGGCCCGAAAGAAAACTGGATCTCAAATTGTACTGCTCGGCTTTGCGAGATCTGAGACATGCTCTCCAAGATTCTAACCAAATAAAACGGATAGAAACTCTGTTAGCGACTTTGGTCATGTGGAGAGTTGAGGTCAGTACTCCTAGTCTTGAGGGTATAGTTCTCTACTCAATTTGCTGCAGGCCACTATTGCTACGGCAACCGAACTGCCATATTTAATCGTGACCTGGTCAGTCCACTTGGCTGGCGTTGCATACCTCTTAGAACGCCTTGGACCCGAGGCAGCCAGGGACAAGCTCGTCTTCTGCGTGATTCTTGAAAGCCTTTCAGAGCTGGTGAGCATCTCGCTGGTACATATTCCGTTAAAAACTAATACATAGGACTAGTCCTCTCACTATTATGCCCGCGACGAATCGTTTTTCTTAGCCGCCCCACAGTGGCAGAAGATCTTCGAGCGCCAAGAATTTCCTGTTGTTAACAGATTATTGTTGAAAGTGTTCGGCGTGATGGCGGTGTTCCCAGATGTGATGAGAGACCTGCGAAGGTATCACACTGGCCAAGTAAATATCGATCATATCCGCTCGCGGGTGAAGCCAATGCTCGATGTCTTCAAAGATATCGAAGCACCCCTGCAGAAAATTCTAGAAGACGAGTCGCTCATCATTAAGAGAACTGCTTGTTCTCCGATATCACCCGTCGAGGAGGTCTACGACGTCGAAAATGATGATATTCCCCGAGTTTGCTGTTTGCATGCAACCGGCACCATTGTCGCGAACAATATGTTGTCTGCATTAGATGGAGATCCATCGCGTGAGCGCCAGCAGGAAAATTACTTGCTGAGTAGGAGAGTCTGGATGTTTCATGAGCAGGCTGCCAAAGTAGGCTCGTTTGGCATGCATTACTATCCAACAGCTCTCCTTTTAACCTACGATAGCGCCAAGTCCATGGATACAGAATTGTGGATCGTACACCTACTAAATCTCCTTCAGCAAAGAAATCCAGCTACAGATATCATGTGGACGAGAGAAGAAATCTTTCAGAGATGTTATGCCACAAGTGGAAATAGTTGGCCATCTCAGCAGATCTGAAGCCCAAAGGCTTGTCGTTTTAGCGGGCTGTGAATTTCTGCGAGGAACCCGATTTGTTCAAATAACCTAAGTCTCGATCATGCGATTTGCTTGCTTGGGATGGTAGAATGCAGCCTTATAGTCGGCTTGGCCAGAATTTGTGATATGATGATAACCTCTAACCTGCTTAAGTCCCATCCAAGATTGTATCATGATAAAATGAGCCCAGAGACATCCATGGATTTCACCCACCAACTCAACAAATACCCCTTTTAATAAGTTTCCCTGATACTATCATCCAATATAATAATCTTGGAAATTTATCATACATCAATATTTATTCTATCTATCAAAGGTTTTATCATTCAATTTGATCCAATCATGCCTTCCGCCATCAGCGTCCTCCTAGGATCTCTCCTTGTCGCGAGCGCCCTCCCCATTGACCCCATTCATATGGTCAGTATTAACCACTTTCCAATATGTTTCATTTATCACTACCCCATATACTTTAACAGTTGACGTAGATTCAAAAACTGCCCTGGAGCTTCGTTGATCGAGATACCAAGGGTTGCTGTGTCGTCGGTACGGTCGACACTCCTTATCTATCTGTCTATGACGGTTCACCTATTTGCATAGGCACGACCACGACCACATAAACGGCAACACCGATATACTGCGCTGTCGTTGTTACCGAAGGCCTGAACTAGGATAGCTAAATCGTGAGCGCACGTGAGAGTCTCAGCGAGAGCGGTACGCATTATACTACTAGGCTTGATGGACGGGCCATCAGGACATCCGTAGCTAGCGCTCCGGGGAAATCCGGATCTGGAGCTGATAGCACGGCCACTGAGTCAGATTCTGGGCCTGGCTCGTGGTACTTTTCTGGTAACCGCATTTGAAACGATTTAAGCCGAGGTGGATGCATTATATTAAATTTTTTGATAATAAATCACCAAGTCATCTTAGTTTGAAGCTTGGGCGTGTGATGTTATACTTCGGTATTGCTGCTTTTTTTTTTGCCTATCCGGGTTAAATTAACCCTAACCCTAACCCTGTGTTTGGTAAGACGCCTAACCTAAGCAGGTACTGACCCATGAAATCCCCTGTCTCTTTCGTACCAGTCCTATATATCAGCTCTACCCCTTGACCTTTTGCTTCATTATGATTTATTAAAGGTAATTATGTTGAGCTAGACTCCCTTACATATTTAATATTGGATCAATTGGGAATCGAAAAAATGAGGAGGGTTTCGTTAAGATATGATTAGCTTGTCGGTCCGTAAGCGATCCTTTTTAGTAAGAACTAAATTATCGCGGGGTTGAAGTAAGAGTGATTCAACTGTAGCTTACAAATAGGTATTAAACCCTTTTACATTTCTTTTTATTATTATAATGAGATTGCTCTTACTGATTCAACCCTGACTTAAATCTCGAGTTTCTCCCTGAATCAAGTCACAGTTTCTAAGTCCCGGTTGGGTAATGGCGACGAATCCTCAAACCTGGCTTATTACCGGCTGTTCCAGCGGCTTTGGCGAGCTATTTGTTCGCCAACTTCGTTCCTTAGGAGAAAATGTCATTGCGACAGGCCGTAATGCTCCGTCAAAGCTCGCTCATTTGATTGATACGGGCGCCACAATTCTCGATCTCGATGTCACGGCACCTGTTGCCGAGATCGAGGCCAAGATGGCTGAGGCGTGGACCATCTACCCGGATGGTATAGATGTTGTCGTGAACAATGCTGGTTATATCCTCAGCGGTGCAATCGAAGAGATCACGTAAGCATCGACTCAACTCGTAGCGCTCGCGAGTGAATCTAACATTTTCTTGATCCCATATCAGTGCCCAGGAGCTCAAAGATGCCTTCGACACCAATTTTCATGGTCCCCTTAACATAACCAAAGCTCTCCTTCCGAAACTCCGAGCTAAGAACAAAGGGACACTTTTATACATCAGCTCTCAAGCGGGCTGGCACGCTGATCCTGGTGCGGCTGGCTACTGCGCCAGTAAGTTTGCGCTCGAGGGTAAGTTTGGCATCTGTACCGATTTTACTTCGCGACCTTCTCTTCCCAACGGCCTACTCTACTTATACGATCTTCTACCCTTAAATTCACAGAGCACTACTTATTGATTGCCTTTACAGGTGCCGTTGAGTGCCTATCTCAAGAGTTGGCCATGTTTGCGCCTGGCCTGAAGGTTCTGATCGTAGAACCTGGCTACTTTCGGACGCGAGCTTTCAGTAACATCAACCATGTGCCTCCGCGTGTGTCTGAATATGCTCAGTTCAACGCCGCTGTCCGCACGGTTGAGGCTGGCATAGTGGGCAATGAGCCCGGCGATGCCGAAAAAGGCATTTCAGTCATGATTGATTTGGTCAAGGGAACGGGTGTAGCTAGCGGAAAGGACATACCGTTACGAGTCCCTCTAGGAAGCGACGGATGGGGAAGAATCAGGGCCAAGTGTGAGAGTATGATGAAGATATGCGACGAGTGGGAAGAGGTAGCAAAGAGTACTGACATTGTCTAGCTAAAATAAGACTACACTTACCAGGTAGGTGATATACAGTCATATATCAGAAGTCCTAGGTAGGCGTACAGCTTATTCTAACCTCGGAGATTATGCTGAATGCACCAGTTTCCCGTCATTGGCATGTCTACCTACCTAGGAGGTAGCTATAGAATTTCATTACTGTTTCCATTTAATTGTTGAGCCTAGGACACTCGATAATAGTAAATCATTAGGTAACCTACCTAAGTACCATGTACCTATTATTAGAAGTCTACTCAGGTGGTCTATTGGAGGGATGGACCTGGCAGGACTTCGACCCGTTAAAAGTGTACTTTGGTACCTAGAAAGGGATGTGAGGAAAATAGGACAGACAAAGGGAGCATGCCTTTGTGTATACCGCGATTCAGAGCAAATAGGTTCGGAGCTCGTTGAAAAACAGCGTTGTTGATACCTAGGTATCCATATCGCTAGATCCGCCTCGTGACAGCTATTCTATTCAGGGTATACGACTCCGTCGTGATGGCTCAGCCCTATCAAGTTTAAGTGCATGCTCTCATTAGTTTAAATAATATTTGCTAGTCACATATACAGATATTAAGTACCTTAGGTACCTAGGTAAAGTCCCCTTAAAACATCATATCGTTACCGTAGGCCAACCTGAACATATTTATCGTAGTGCTCCGAAAGAGTGTCGAAATCTGATACTTCCTTATCATCAATCTTGGATACTGTCGAGTTTCCTACCTCCAGGTACTTTTCATATCGGTCGTTGTCTCCACACAGTTGGCATACAGACGCCAGCGCATATGCTGTGCGGCACAGCGACCCGGGATGGCATTCGCAACATTTCAAAATCTCGAGCGCTTGCTCGTAGAATGTGCTACATATGTAGGTAGCGATTAGCAGACTCCAATAAAGTAATGTTTGAAAGTATAACCTACATTGAAGCTTTGTAGTCGCCCTCCATGGCTAAGGCCTCTCCAGTCTTGTGGAGGGTGAAGGCCGTGACTTGATTCAGCGGCATAGACGCGGTCCGCCGGTTGAGGCACTGCTCTAAGGCCTCTAGAGCGGCAGTCTTGTTCCCTCTTCGGATTTGGATGTTGGCTAGATCAAAGTAGCATCTACACCATGTAAGAGCCCTTCTTTCGATCTGGACGAGTCAGTTACTCACATAGCGACTTGTTCGCTAAACTCTCCGCGCTTCGCTTTCGCGGCGGCCAACGCTTCACCGTTTACAACAAAAGCTTCGTCAATCCTCCCTAAGATGAGTAGACAAAGACATGTATTCCGCAAATATACGTCCTCGTTTACTTTCATATCATCTCTCTGTCTAAGGCGAAGAAGAATCTTATATGCCTCCACAGCACGCCCAGAAGCCATTAGAGACACGGCGAGGTTCCCCTCGGCGGCAGCAATCCACATCTCATCTTCAGGGTTCGAAGCACGTCGATTGCTGATTCGAATATCACGCACCTTCGCCGACAGAGATAAGCCAAAATCGTGGCCGGGTAGTTCCCTTTCTATTGTTGCTAGAACGTTGTATTGATAGCTTTTCATGTCTTGGACAAACCACGTGCTGTACCCAGGATGTGACTTTTGGTTGAGAGCTGCATCGCATATTTCGATTGATTGCTCAACCATTTGTTTCGCAGCATGGTACCGACCTAATTCTAAAAAATACCTTATACAAGATGTGTTAGCATGGTATGTATTCTATGAGACGATAGTAACTCTTTACCAGGCGCAGCGAGCTGCAACTTCGCATAGCAGGATCGGGTGGCCGACCTCGTTCCTATACAATGAGAATGATTGTAAAAGCGCGGATACTTGGCTCGCCAATGTTTCGCACGACTTCCACTTACTGTGAAGAGGCCTACCATCCTCTTGTGTTGGGAAGGATGCGTTGAGAAAGAAAACAATCCGGTTGAAAGTCTCAAGTTTTGTAGGTCCGCACATGGACTTGAGTATGGCATGGCGTACTAAGCTGTGGCAATTAATATGTTTCGTGTCATCGTTGAGTTTCACTAGGGCCCTGTCACGAAGATTCATTATTGTGCCGTCCAACCTAGAATAGGAGTTAGATATTATGGATAATCCACTTCGTTGTTAGAAACATGGGCACCAGTGTAACGTACACAAGTACTTGATTGAAAGGGTTTTCAATGAGATCGTCAAGATTTGCGATTTCATCTTGGCGATCTGGTCCCTCAAACAACCTTGCCATGCACAGTATTAGCGAAACTGTATACCTTGAGTTGGACTACTATGTGGAAGTCCTAATCTTACATTGCTTCTGGCTTAGCTTCTTGAAACAAGCCTAGGGGGACACCATCCTTGTCAAGAAATGCAAGCATGTTGATGAGACATCGCGATTTGGCGTCTAGATGCCTGCTGCCGTTTAAAACAGTAGGGTAAAGGTGGAGGGACCAAATCCTACTAATGGATTCTTCGAAGCGTGTAGGTGTCCACTTCATGAGGTCGGGATTAAAGAGAAAGTCGGTTTCGAAATGGGGGTACTCTCGCCAAAAAGAGGACAGAGATTTACCCAGGCCGCGGGCGTAGTTACCTACTAAATCTAGAGCCAACGGGAGATTTCCCAACGCTTCCGCTATCAAATTCGCTGCTCTCTTCTCTTCAGGATTTGACTCGTTGATAGCTGTCAGTTTCAGAAGCAGCTGGGTGCCCGTCTCCCCGGAAAATGGTTCCATCGTAATAATCCCGTGGGTATCAGCGTAGGAACGAGCAATGGTTTCGCTAGTAGTTGTTATGATGATGGAACCACTAGACGGTTGAGGCCAATAGGACTGGAGAGGCGTCAAATCCTCAACGTTATCAAAGATCATGAGCCATTTCAATCCACATTCATCGTCGCCTAGGTAGAGATTAGTCGTCCCATTCTCTTGACGTCTTAGCTAGTAGGATATATGCATGCCTGTCTTGCTCACGTCGAAAAGCCAACGCCTTACTATCTCACAAAGCTGGCCGGGGTGCTGTATTGAATCATCCACAATTCCCACAGTATGCGCAATTGTGCTAAACGATTGCTGTAGTTTCAAGGTGCTCTCAGCAGAAATCCACAGAATTATCATATAGTCGTTGACATGACTATAGGCATATTCCAACGCTGCATGTGTCTTTCCAACGCCCCGCATTCCATAGAGGCATGCAGTTCGTAAAACTTCTTGTCTCTCACCAAAACGAAGGAACTGTTCAAGGAGACTCAATTCACTGTCTCTCCCGTAGCAGAGATGCCCATGCTTTGGAGGCAGGTTTTGGAAGGATGTTGTCGATGCCATTTTTCTCGATAGGTTCATGATATTTTGTGGGTTTAATCGCTGGAGAATTCCTTGCACCCCGCCATTGAGCGCCTCATAATTTTTATCCCAGCGCTCATTTGAGGCGACGGCAGCTTCTTGGTCGACCCAGGTCGTCAGCTCTCGTAAGCGTCTGACGCGAGGTTCAATTTTGTCTACGAATGGGATAAATGCAGAGAAGAATAGATTTTCTGGTTATTGATAAACAAAAATACATAAACATATTGTCAATAATTGTAGATCAGGAATATGTTGCTCACTTTTGGGGCCAGCTTTGAAAAAGGTAAGGCTGTCGTGGCAGAAGCCAATAAGTTCTGCATGGTATTTGACAAGCGCAACCCGCAACTGTTTATATGCACTGCCAGTGAAACGTGCGGTGTAATATTGAAATCTCGGACCGTGTCGATGAATATCTTCGAGGGCTGTCACGACTTGCTCTAGAGCCCGGTGATCCCTAGAGGCAATCTATTGGTTGAAAATCGTCAATTGAGATTCAATGTTCCCACATTAACGCGGACCGACCCGCCACTAACAACCCTGCAACCTTAGGATTTGGCTTTGACTACTTCGTAGCCACTGAAGCTAGCCAGCTAGCCAAACACTAATTGTGGTGGGAAGATCTAGGTATCACGACTACCTAATTGGCTGCTTGGGTACCTCAAGCTAGGTACCTTCATAGGCAGCTGCTGGGTATATGGTATAGGTAGGTACCTGGTAGCCTGGGTAGGAGTAGGTAATCCAGGTAGTCATTCATACCTCAATAACAAGAAATATTGATCCCCACAGTATTACAAAAGGCTGCGAGGCCCCCTCCAAGTAAATCTTGACGCATTCGTTGTACGATTTAAGCCATCTGAGTACAGGTTGAAGGCGGTCGAGGGTGCGGATCAATCGAGAGGCTTGATAGGAGACACGTAGTGATTGTAAACGCTGTAGCAGATTGTCCACGCCACTGATCGAATCGATATTTCTTCGATCGTTATCGTCTAATGAACTGAGGAATTGATCCAAAGCTTCAATCCAAATAGTCTGTACATCAGCGTCCGTACAAAGTAATGGCATCTTAGCCAGACTACCAGATAAAGGTCAATGGGTTTGTTTGAAGAAATGATAAAACTTACCTTAGGTAGGTGGGTACATACTATGTATTTAGTGTCCAGTGGATAACAGAAATGTCGTTTTTTCAGTCCTGAAGATGTAGTCGATAAGTTGATAAGTTGATAGTCGGTGCCAACCTATCGATGCCTAGGTAACTACCAACCTAGGTAGATACCTAATAATTAGAAGAGGCTGTAGGACTTTCCTCCAGTAGTAATTTGCTTCCATGAAGTGTCTCGAAATGGAAAGAGCCTCACTGCCCGGGTGTCCATGGGATCTTAAAGAAGGTTGCATAATGTCGGGCGGTAGGTACTTGTGCACTTCAGAAGGCCCCTGGAGCTGTAGCCGTTACCAATCAGCTCGCTTAAACACCATGTCTCCCACTGTACCTACCTAGGTAGGGAGGTATCCATGGATGTACCCATGGCTGTCTCCATAACAACCTCGGAACAGCCCTGGAGGGCTCAATCAGCTCAATGTAGCCCTGGAGATTCTACAAATGCTCAAAGGAGCTATCACTTCTGATGAACTACCTACTTTGGGTGGTTGAAACGGCTGAAATTAATATTACCTATCATTATTATTATTGCCTGCGTTACGTACATTGCCACCTCGGAGATTGTATCTCTGCTTACCTTTTACCTAGGTAGTATTCATGTTTACAATCTACCCAAGTTACCTATTTACATCCGAAAAATATTTTGTAACCTAGACCTTACACAACATCACTGGGTGATAAGCGTGTTCAAAGTCAAGGCTTACTCTCGATAACGGAGAGGTAAATTGTTTATCATATCGTACCTACCTAGGTACCTAGGTAACTAATTGACGGCGGAGAAACGGCAGATAAATAAGACAGATGACCTGCCTGGGCACCTTCTTACATCATCCCCAAATCTGGAGTTATATGTTGGCAAACTTTGCATTTTCATTAATACCTCTTAAATAGCACTACTTAACCTTCTGGTACCTACCTGGGTAGGTGGTAAGCTTTTGTTCATTTCCACTATATCTTGTTCGCAATCCAAAATACTACCCGTCTTCCACATATTCATTCTTCCATCACTATCTAGTGATACTGAAAGATCTTGGGCCCTAACTTCACCATGGGTCTGTCTACAAGTGTATGGGCTCTAACTCAACTCAATTGATACTCATGTTCTTACTAACAATATAGATAGACACTTCAGAGACGTCTCCAGGACCAATTGAAAGGAATTGGGGAACTCCGCGAGAAGTGCGGTGTAGGGTCCATTAGCGTTGGGGTTCTCCATCGCGGAGAAATTGTCTTCAAAGGCAGTACTGGTTTCCGTGACGTCCTGAAAGGGGAGACACCCGATGAAAGCACTCTCTACACACTCTGTTCTATATCTAAGTCCTTCGTCGCGGCAAGCCTAGGGATTTTGGTCAATCAGGGCAAATGCAAATGGACCGACCCCGTCGGGCCGTATCTTCCCGAATTCAAGTCAAAGGACGACATTCGTGTTGCTACTAAGGCAACTTTTAATGACTTCTTGCGCCATTCAGGGGGGCTGGCTAATCCGGTTGTTACGATCCTCGGCCCTGAAGGTAAGGTTCTAGTCCCCGAGGAGGACTTCATCAATGTTCTCAACGAGACACCGACTGGGAATGAGAGATTTGGCCCGTACTATAATAAAACTTGGGAGTACAGCAATGTTTCCCATGGCCTTCTTGCACTCGTCATTGAGCGTCTGAGTGGCAAGCGTTATGCTGACTTCATTTCCGAAGAAATTCTAAAGCCCCTTGGAATGAATGACACAGCTGTTTATAAGTCACAGCTATCCTCAACCAGTAACATTGCTCATTCCTATGTTCGACTATCCGATAGCTCTTGGTACAGGCAACCGGACCATGAATGGACCGACGATTCCAATACCCCTATTCTTGCCATGGTTGGCATACGAAGCTCGATTAAAGACTTACTCACCTGGTGCGCTGCTACTTTGGATGCCCAATGGGGTCAAGGCTCCAAACTACTCCCTGCACTGTCTGGGATACATATGAATCCACTAAAGGATGTCAATTCTATCGTCAATGGTTATTATTGGACACGCCCCTGTAAAGACGACTTTCAAAATGCGTGTAACTACCACCTATCGTGGCTCAAATGCGTCATGCCATCTTCAATGACCCACTGGGGGTCTTGGAACCGGAGTTTGGCTGATAACGGCGATGTGCCGCAAGAGCGCATCAATACTCATATATTGGGAAGAGAATCGCCCCAGCACACACTGTACAAGGTTACCGGAATAGGGTTTTGCGGTACCGGCTCGGTCAACATATTTCCCGAAACTATGAGCGCCATCGTAGTCCTCAGCAGTGGTCTAAATCTAGGTGACCCGAGCGATTTCACCGCGGCGCTAATGATGCAGGCATTATTTGACCTAAAGCCCCCGATCGATATCATGGCCATGGTTTCGTACGAACATGAGGTCCGCCTTAGAGATTTCCAGTCCCTTATAGACGATTGGACAAAAAACCGCAACGTTTCCATGGCCGAACATCCCATAAATGAATATATCGGCAAATATACAGGACTTGGAATTACTCTAACCGTACGAAAAAGGATACCACGTGGAGGTTTGGAGGTTGTATTCAATGGGAGAAACGATATCGTGCTAGGCTTGGAGCACTACAACGAGGACATGTACAGCTACCAGCCTATATACCGAGATAATTGGCTTAAAGGCGGTTGGCTGGACTGGGACTACTTTATGGTGGGAGTGCTGCATTTCCGTAGAGATATGAGTGGCCGAGTGTCAGGCGTCACTTGGGTTTGGGAAAGAGGGTGTGATCCGGCTGTGTTCAGTAAGCGGGATTTACCAGCACAGCCGGGTTACCTTTAGGATCTTCGCCGCATTGCGCATGGTACGATTTTCCCGTTCCATTGTATACCATTGCTACTGTACCATGCATATTAACAACTACTTTAGATAAGTGCATTGGGTCGAAACCGACGAGTCTTTATTTATACAGCCTCAATCTCCTCGCCCGAGGCAGGTTAAGCATCTTGCCCTTACCCAAGGAAACCCTCCTACCAGTTTTAAGTCGGTATCATTTCTCACAAATCCGTCGGTGAACAAAACCAACCCGAAGTTCCTTCAATATAAAGGGGGCCCATTCATGAACAATGGTTAGTATATCATAATTTCAACTGAAATAACTTCGAAACAGAGACACATATGAATAAATTGTAACCCTGACAGAGACTATAGGAACGTGAGATTGAATCCTCAACGGGCGGAGGCGGCAATAGCGGGAGTGGTGGCAGTGGAGGTGGTTCGGCAGGCGAAGGGGGATCTGAAGGGTCTTCGGTGAAGACTCAGGAAGCTCCAGTAGAAGCTCCAGCGGAAGAAGTGGACAGGCCTTGAATACCCGGCTGTGGAAGCAGTGAACACTCTGAACGATGGAAGAAGCATATCAATGACGTGCAGGGAAAAAATCACCCAATGATGAGACCTTCCTATAGGTTGGAGGAAATTTGCAACCACCTACCTAAAATGAAGGTTGTTGCATCGATACCTGACTTGGGCGGCAATTGTGCATTCCTATAACGGATATCCACTAGGTACCTAGGATTTCAAACCACCTTTAGAAATCCCATCCCACTGTTCTTGGCCTAATATATCTCCCCCGCGGGCGCTGGCCAATATTCTTCCAAGATTGTGTTACACGGATGGGATCATCCAAGGCACCTCGACGTCGTTGTTCGCCTTTAGGTTAATCAAATATGGACCTAGGATTTAATAGTTCATCCCACTCTCTGAATATATTCACCGATTTTTACATAGTTTACTGGACTTCCTTTTTGCCTATTTACTTACTCTATGTGTCATTCTATTGTGATAAATGATACCAGTGGTACCTAGTACTTTGATACCCTCATAATCGGCCGATTCTTTGCCCCACCACTGAAGTGAGGCTCAACTAAGCGAAAACCGAAAACCCCACTTCGGGATCTTTTGGGTGCTGAATGACGATAGCTGCGAAAGGTACCTAGATACTTACTTAGCTATTCATTTGCTTACATAATGCTGGCGGTGTACCTACACTAGGTAGGTAGTGTGGGGATGCTCCAAGGTTAAGTGGATCCCATAGAACTTTAGAATTCTGCCTTCTTCTACTTCACATCTATGTACCTAAGTACCAAGTGATCTGGCCGATTCATCTTGAAGAACAACAGGCAGCAGACTAAATTGTCTCTTGTACGACCGCTAGCCTTCAATACTCAAGGCTGCAATACAGGGCTGACTTAGTTGATCAGCTCATGTTCCTTTTGTATGCCTTGCAAGCGTCTTCGGACGATCACGATCTCCTCCACGAGACATCACGCTCCTTAATCTCAACCCGGCATCGATATGCAGTTGCTAACCCGGATAACCCTCTCTGGCATTGACGTGGATTTGGATTTCTACAGGAAAGAGTCATATTGCCAGATTTGCGACGATGGATCCCGAGAAGCCGGTGTCTAGTCAAAACATCAAGTCGAGCTCCAACTCCAGGACGGATGAAGGGGATACTCATAGTATATCCTCTAGTGCCAGGTCTATATCCATACCTGACTCCCAGGACTCTGAAAATAGGGATGGGGTGGAAGAGCATCGTAACATGATGCTTGCCAGCCTGCTTGAAGACTACATCCGTACCCGTGCTGCCGAGTTTCTCAATGCTACCAATCCGGGTAAGAACTACACCAGACAGTCGCAGGAGGTCCAACCTTTGGCACGACAACTGTTTGCCGAGGCAAGCCGGAAGCTATCATCAAACGGAGTCATAGCCGAGTTTGCTGCCTCTGACAATGTTAGAGGTTCGCGTCGTCAATACTTGTCAGCCCTGGATAACCTAGTGGCTGGCTCTCAAGGCCCTACTCCGAGTATCCTCAACCCGATGCGCGACCTGATCACTCAGGCATCTCAGCTTGCCCTTGTTCCACACCCGGCCAATGACTTGAAATTGACTATTCAACCGCATCAAGGACAGAGCCATTATCAGTCTTCGTTTCAGGAACTCACCCTTCTGGGGAAAGGTGGTTTCGGGAAAGTCTATCAATGTTTCAACCCCTTAGATCAGAAAACATACGCCGTGAAGAAGATCCAACTGTCCCCGAGACTTGGGAAGATATTTCGTGACGGCAAGGTTGAAGAGCTGCAGCATATCTTACGCGAAGTCCAGGCTCTAGCCACACTAGATCATCCTAACATCGTACGCTACCATGCTACGTGGCTTGAGGAACCTCATCAGCTTCCTTCAATCGCGGATGCACACGGTAAGTCTTTTTTTTCAAGCAGTTATTTTTTTCATCTCTACCAGTTCATAATCGGAAGCACATCAGTTAGAAAGCTTTAGAGATAGTTCCTCAGGGAGCCGATATCAGACCGATATGCAGTCATTGCCCGAGCTATCTAACTACATGATGGTTCAATTGTTATTGGTGATAAGCAAAGATTCTTATCAGTCATACACGATATTTCATTAAGATAATCACCCGGGGTCGACCATTTGGAGATTGGCCACTGCTGACTTCAATTGTCAGATTCTGGTACGAGAGCTCGTCAGCGGCAACAGTTATTGCTAGACAGTCGCCCCTTTCCTCAAGACACCGAGGATATACCTGAACAATCCACCAGTGGCGGGGTGGTTTTTGCTGAAGATACGGAAGATGACAATGCCAACGCCAACCAAAAGCTGGTTGACGAACGACAATGGTTCGAGGAGCTTGCCTCGAGTCATCGTACTGTTGAGACCACTTCGAGTTCTAGCGATATCTTTACCGACGGTAAGAGTCATCTAGAAAACATCAGTCAAAGGCACGAGACCTTTAACGCAACTAGCCACACGTTATACATACAGATGTCACTATACCCTACGACGTTGGCTCAGTATATCTCCCTCTCATCAAATTCACGCAACATCCCAAGACACTGCTTTCATCTAGTCCCTAGTATCCGGCTTCTCCATGCCATTCACTCGGGATTGCGGTACATTCACTCCAAAGGCTTCATACATAGAGACATCAAGCCCGGCAACATCTTCCTCTCGTCGACTGAAGCGGAGTCGCATGGTGGATACTGCAATCTCTCGTGCATCTCCTGCCGAGGAAAGACAGGTGATAGACCGTCACAGTGGCTGAACCCTCGAATCGGCGATTTCGGGCTTGTAGCCCAACTCGCACACGGGGAACTACCACTATCATCCTACGCAGGCGATGACGGCACGAGGACACCAGACAAACCCATCGGAACCGCCTACTACCGGCCACCATCATTCAAAGGCGTCGACAATGAGAAAGTTGACATCTTCGCCCTCGGTGTCGTGTTCGTCGAGATGCTATGCCCCTGCAGCACGGCGATGGAACGAGTCGACATGCTCAAGAGGTTGCAACTGGGCTGTGTACCTTTGAGTCTCGAAGAGGGCTTGGAAACCGAGGGGCACGCCGCCGAAGTCGTCGAGGAAGTAGTTTCGCTAGCGAAGGCCATGGTCGATCCTGATCCTCGTACAAGATGGTCCAGCTCTCAGGTGGACGAGGCTGTCGCAAGAGTCCTGGCAAAGTGTGGGAAAGCGTAGTCATGCTTGTCGCCGGTACATATACCATATATATCATATGTACCATATTGAAAGGTTGACATCATGTCCTCTTCCAGTTAATCAGAGTAGTCTACACGCTTTCCTGGAACACATGTTTACTTAGATACTGTATCCCCATCCTACGAATGTTCAAAACACAAAAAATCAAAATCAGAATTTCCAACCAAGTACATGATTGGTGCGTTAGCATAGGTGGTTTAATTGAGAAAGGAAATCTAAAATCGCTTTATTCTTAGCACAATGTAATCTCTCAAAAGAAAGGCACCGACGCGGGTTGAGGCACCAACATGCCTTGAGGTTTGCAGAAGGTTCCTGAGGTAACCTTCCAATATTAATTAGCTGAGGAAGACATAATCCATGACTTGAGTCCGTTATGTATAAATTAACTCTCTACCTCTTGGGTTACAACCCTGAGCTCTCCTAAGACCAGCTCTTTACTTTAGATTTATTTCAGTCTTCCCAAAACCCACTCAGAAGAAACACACTCTTATCATCCTTGCAAGTCATTGCCGATATTGATATACAATGGAACCAAGCAAGAATTCAGCAAAGAGAAAAATCAGGTCTTCACTTACGAACATGTCCGAACAAGGTAAAAAGAAGCGTCGGATGCCTGTCCAGTAAGTGCTAATATGATTTATATCATGATAGAAGCGTGGGTATTTACCTCCTACTTATCCATACCCTTTACCCAGGCTCTTAGAGCGTTCCGACACTCACCCCTTTTCACTTGGTTTTGATCTGTGAAAGTTCCCTCATGACTTCATACATTGTAGATAATATTTGCTGACAGTCTTCAAAAGGCTAATAGTAAATGATGAGTATGCCGATGTCCAATTGACGTGCCAAAACAAACTTTGGAAACTTCACCGGGTGGTTCTATGTCAACGAAGCCCTTGGTTCAAAACGGCACTTAATGGACAATTCAAGGTATGTATCTGAGACTGTGTATGACTAATATGTATATATACCCTAGGTATTTATCAATAATATCATGCCTCCTATTCTAACTCTGCCTGTATTATCGTAGGAATCTAGCGGAAATATCAATATTCAGGAATGGGTCCATAAAAATATCGACCAACTAGTCACATACATCTACGAGAACAGTTAGTATCTTCCCCCTTTCCCTTACCATTATATCATGTATCTAATTTTATCAGAATGCGTCATTTCTGGTGACTATGACTTCATCTCTTTGATCCAGCTCTGGCAAATGGGAGATTACTTTCTTATGCCCGACTTATCCAAATATGCGCTAGATATGTTGCAGAAAACCCACAAACCGCCGCGATTAAGTTGCTAGACCTCTGCCCAAAAGATTTAAATACTATGAAAGAGGAACAACAAGCCGACGCATCTTCCGAGGCACTCCGAGATTCCATAGGCTCGTTCACGACAGCCAGTGAGGCCACTGCAACTATAGCCTCCTCCCAGGACGAGGAAACGATAATAGAAATATTAACTCAGTTTCGCATAGCGCTCTCTCATGTATATGAGAACTGCACCTCAAATTCTCCCTCGACTACCCTAGCAGATTCATCACAAGCACTAGCGAAATCGATTCAATTGCCAGAAGACAACCCTATACGATCACTGCTAGTCACATTCTATGTCCAGGCAGTATTTAAGTATTACCCAGATCCTCGGTGGGAAATAAGTTCTTATATCAACAAGTTGCCCAAGTTCGCTACCGATTTCTTGCATCACCTATGTAACCCTAGAGGAGAGATCAGGATTCTAGGGCTTCCTAAAACTTGCTCTGATTGCGGTCTTAGCTTTCCTCTAGGGGAAAACGAGAATAGCAATTGGTACTTGCACTGCTCTACTAATACAGTATCTACCAACCGCAATGGGATTGTTCTTGGTTGGAATGCAGCGTTGCGGACCAAATGTGACGAATGTACACATATGGAGGAAATAAATTATCATGATGCGCCATACGATGATGAGCCACACGATTATGCGCCATATGATGATGACGGTTATGGGTATCAGTGATGGAAGGGGGAATAGTATGGGGCAGGCAAATTTGGTTGAACTCTGCGAGATGATCACATTGTTAAAGCGGCATTGCTCGCTAATAACCTTGGTTAACAATTATCCTTCTTACGTACCTAGACACCTAGATAAACGAGTTGGCAAGCAATTAATGTTGGCCAAATCTTGAGTTCCGTATTACCAATAATTAGCTGTTGGCTTATGTTGCCCACTTTCTTAGGTGTATGTTCTGGTATTTAGCCCACTGAGTTTTCCCCTTTTTCTGTTCTTTAGTTGGCACTGAACACAGATGAAGACATTTCATCCTGCCACAGTATACTACCTAGGAATACAATTAATGATGCTAAATTATGATTGTGATTACCTATGTAATTTACAAAATCGTGATTATACCAAGCCTAGCTTAGGCTTATATGTACCTCTCATCCAGGACGCCACCTTGGGCCATACTTTCCTAATACCCAGAGTGTCGGGAGGGTCAGACTGTGGACAATAGCAAATATAACAAAGCACCACCCTGGGCCCAGTGCTCGAAGCATAATGTCCAACACCGCTAAGCCTGCAGCGGCAAGCTCGCACCTAACTAGATTGTTGGCAGCTTGGATCGACGAGGATCGATCGGGGTGGAAATCTATAAGTAACGTATTAAGCGACTGTAGATTTATGCACCTAGAGTCAGATCGTGCCAAGTGGTTGAGTTGTGTGATATGGGAAAGGGAAAGAGGACCCACCGTAAAAAGGGGCTGCATGGTGAAGCCGATGAGAAACTGAAGAATGAGTGGTAGAGCCATATGCTATAAAAATTAGCCCCTTATGTATTTCCCAATCAAATCAATTATCCCTACAGCTTTAAGTTGAAGAGACCATCCGTATCCAGCAATAAGGGGGGCGCAAAGAGCAATGTAGTATTTATTGGTTCGCAGTCGCGCATATTCGATTGGGATTTTGGATATATCGTTTCCTCCAAATTGGTCAATGGAGATTTCTCGAGCTTCAGCTGTTTTTCGGTAATCTCTGTCTATGGTCTTGCCTGTCATCATTTAGTCACCCAGTATGGTTGGATTATTGCAGAGGGGACAACGCATTACCTGCGAGAAACGCTGAAGTCGCACATGCGACGCCAAACGGGATGTAAGACAAGCCTGCCACCAACCCAGAGACCTCATAAGTTTCGACAAATACTGTTGATAGCGAAGCCTGTAGGCACGAGTAAACAGTATAATAGATTCCGTAACAACCTACAGTAAGTAGAGTTGCTCGATTTCTTAGCAGGGAAAGGACGGAGAGAGGGTTAGGTAACCCAACTCGGATCTTGTGGTCCGACTTTCGATTATCCCATTG
Organism: Jackrogersella multiformis; assembly: GCA_902806575.1. Classification (NCBI taxonomy): domain Eukaryota; kingdom Fungi; phylum Ascomycota; class Sordariomycetes; order Xylariales; family Hypoxylaceae; genus Jackrogersella; species Jackrogersella multiformis. Next base: position 296,507 of record CADCXD010000009.1, on the reverse strand, counting down.
TTTTACAGGACGTAATAATGTGATAGGAGACAGGTTGATAAATGGTGGCCGGGAACTGCCGTCACCAACGATGCTTCTACATGTCTCTGGCAAGAAGAGAATAATAGTTACTAGCACGGTCGTCGATGCAATCGTTAAGAACCAAAAGATGAAGGCCCAACTCCATCGAATGAGAAGCAGTCCGCTTATTAAGGGGGCAACACTTGGAGGTGTGTTTAAGCTGGCAGTATCATTAGTAACCAAAACATAACAGGAGTTATGGACACTTCGAACAATATAGAGACAAATCCAGTATATCCTCCTCGATTCGCAGGCGTAGTCACGTCACCGATGATCCCATATGTAATAGAAAATGTCCCTAAAGTTATTAGCTTTTGATATGGTAACTTGTTGGGCGGCTATACCAGATATTGCAGCGCTCTGTATCATACGCAAGACAAAAAGAGTTGCAAACGACCGTTGCACAGCCAGCCCGACATTGACTGCGGCGTATACACAGAGACACACAACGAAGACCGGCCGACGGCCATACCTATCAGCAGCATCTCCGGTGATAGACGGGAAAATCCCAGAAGCTATCAAATAGGACGTCACCGTGAGATTGATGTTCTCGACCGACACGTTCGTGTCTCTGGCTAGGAATGGGATGGCGGGAAAGTAAGCGAAACTGCTCGCAGTCGAAAACCACCCGGCTAGAGAAGCGATGAAGATAATCCACTTCTTCTGTGCAGGAGAAAAGGCAGAATAAGGCGGGGGTTGAGCATCTACAGTGGCCGAGTTCGGCTTTGCAACATCGTCGAAACCGGAGCTGACCGGGCTTTTGGCTTGGTGCTCGAGAGTTTGAGCTTCGGATATTAGAAGTCCCATCTAAGCAATGAAGATGACCTATACGAATTTTGATAATAAGAACTAAAAAGTATGAAGAAGAAAGGTTAGGGGGTTTATTTGGGAGTTCACTATTAATATAAGTTGTTAAATAGACCCACGCAGTAAGAGGCACCAATCAACATCCATAGAAGTATTACCGCGGCCATTCAAATGTTGCATTAGACGTGTATTGCCTGTGAAATGGGTATAAATGATATATCGTCAACCGTATCTTCTATTCCAAACATTCATCATCGTCTAGTTATTAGGTATATTCTTACAGTAGTTATGTACACCTGTTTTTCTCCTGTAAAGTTCAAGTTGTTCCTCTCAGGATATAATATCTCCTGACGTCTACCTAACTAGGTACCATATAATAATAGTAATTGCATCGGAAGAGGTTCGCTTGTAGCTAATATGATGACTAATAGATAGAAACCATTGCTATTGCCTGTCGTGTTTATACATTCCTTTATTACCTACCTAGGTAGGTACCTTCTAAAGTAAACAGCTAAAGCTTCTTAATTTAGACGGAATTTCTCCCAGTGTCAGTTGCCTTCACTCCTTTCTTCTCTATTAGTTGTTTCTTCATCTAAACTGTACCTAGGTATCGAATGTGATATTTGGTATCCTAATTCTATCCACTACTTTCAATCCACGACCTGGACCTCCCGAAATTTCAGCCCGTTTTTAACAATTGCGAGCTCCCCATGCAAACAGAACACAATATTATCATCCACGCTTTTTATTGGTTGTACCTGATGACTCGAGGGTATATACTCATCGGGGACGAAGAAATGCCGTGAAAATTGTTTCGCCATGATGCTGTCAATGCCGATACTGCATAACCATGAGTTTCTATGGAGAAAGACGAGGGTTTTTGTTCGCTGGCTGATACCAATAAAGTGCCTAGAACATCGAGATATGGAGTCGTTAAGGGGTGCTACTTTATTCTCTGGGCTATTGGATGCGCCATTGAGATTAAATAGAAACACTGTTGATGATGATAGGTAGCCCGAGTTATGATGGACTTCGACTACCAATGTTTGCGATTCGTCGTGAATGAATGCTGAGTGAACACCTGTTTCCACTTCACTAGTTGCTAATTGATATTCTAAACGAATACCTTCGTGGTCTAGTGTTGAGGGGAAGGCATTTGCACTATATCGTTTCAGTATGTGGTTGTTGAGTAGGAAGAATTGCTCTTCGCCATCCTCACTAATCCCTTGAATCCACCGCCATGTATGTCTCTCATGAGGTTCAAAAGATAATGATCCTATACAAAATCCATCTTTCATGGAATATACCGTGTCAGACCGTGTCGTTGCCACTAATAGAGAGTTACCATCGACACTGAAGCAGAGCTGCGTTACTTGTGCAGGTAAAGATATATGTAGCAATAGTGATTCGCAATTCAGCACCGATGGTTGATTTATAACCAGCTTCCACACTTGCAAATCGCCGTTGCCATCACATGAAGCAATGTAATTATTCTTGCTCACTGCTAATTGTGTCACAGAAGCAGTAGGTGAGTGGGAACAAAGCACTGAGGTTTGCTGCCCAGTCTGCGTATTGAAGGCAATGACTTGGCCGGTGTACTTTCCAGCAAAGACGATAGAAAGCGAAGGGTGTGCACAAATGGCGGTAGTCTTAGACGTCCTTCGTGACTCATATTGGCCCTCAATTGCCGTCACCTGAACAGCGTCGTCGCTATCGCTTTGATCTTCCTCGACATTCTTCCTAACAAGTGTCGCGGGGGACCAGATACACATCGCCGAGTCCGTTGTATCAATTATACTGTATCCATCTGAAGTGAAACTTAAGATTCGAAAGGATGTCGCCGGGCAGAGCACATGGTACAATAGGGACAGCGACTCGAAGTCCCAAATTTGTAGATTACCATGCGTGTTGATGGTTGCGAGTGTTCTCCCCTCCGGAGAACAAGAGGCAGATAGTATACCCATATGAGTAGATGTCTTGTGGCTATTAACCAAGCTACCAGACCAGGTATCGTAAAGTGATATGTCATGGTTTGTGTATATGACCAGAAGTAGGTTAATGTTGGGGTTCGGATTGAATAGCAAAACTGAAGCAAGCTTGTTCTCTTCATCCAACGCCCAGCTAATTAGCTCTCTAGTTTGGATATCATAAAGGCAGACTGTACCACCACTATATCCCAATGCAAGTAGTTCCATGTCAGGAGATATTGAAGCTATAAAAGGGGCTCTGCCAGCAATTCCGCTTGGCTCGGCGTCACCATCGTGGTTTCGGTACGAGAAGGGTTGGTCCTCAAGCAATGTGCCATTTGATAGCTCCCACTTTAACAGGTGGCCATGTTGTGATATGGCGATGAGCAAGTTATCAGAGGAACATAGTAAAATGCAACGGAATCTCATCCGATTTTCCCATATTGTGTTTCCTTCTAAGTCCTGGACCACTATTGTCCGGATTGTGCATGCTGCTACATGCGTGTTTGATATGTGCACTAGGTCGATAGGATACTTATTATGGATCTGTCCCATCTTCTGACAGCTGCGGTGATTATAAATATTTATATCACCGGATTCCATGCCTACAGCAATGAGACTTTCTCCGCAGGAGACAGCAGCAGGTATGCTTTCCTCGTCGAAGCTAACAGACGCGATACAATCATTCCATACACTATCCTTAAACCCCACAATTGCCAGACTATCGGGTCTTTTCCCGAATTGCTGATGAATTGAAGAATTAGAAGGGCAGAGAGGCGGGATGATGAAGTATATCGACGAAGGATCCTGTAAGAGAACTGTGCCAAACTTGGTCACTACTCTGCTCAAGTCCGTGGACCAAGCATCAATATTTCTCACTTGGCTCTTCAACAGGGATTGACATTCGGCTCTTCGATCCAAATAAGCTTTTAAATTCTTCGAAGCTCTGATCAAACATTGAACATCACCCTTCTGGGCCATTCTTTCAATCCAGGATAAAACGTTCATCTTGAAAAATCGATATATCGCAAGAAGAAGTTTGTCGGATTCCGCTGACGAACTATATATGTGCTCGGAGAAATGAGTCATTGCATAGTCGATGAACGGCGATGGCTCCTTTCGAAGCCTATTCGAACCTAATAGTAGTCGACTTCGAGGTGGTTGCATCTCGGCGCTACATAATAACCCCAAACACGTCAGTGCGACCCTTTCATGCGCCAGGGGTTCTGAAATGCGGAATTCCCCTGCACTTTCAGAGAGGAGAAACTCGCGTGCAGTAGGATGAACCAATTGAACACGGCCAGAACTAGTGTCAATAGATACTAGCTGGCCACAGAGCCCTTCTACTGCGTTTTTCGCACTAGGAAGGACAGTGTTGATGTCTAAGCTGAGCGCCTGCGAAAGTTCTGAGATGGCTAGGTTTCGAGAGCTTGCCACTGTCCAAAGTAGAACAGCTTGGGCAATATGTTTCTCCAGCTTTTTCTCCGTCATCGCTCTGATAGTTCTCTCGTAATAAGGTATCATTCCTTCAGGAATACTCTGAAGCACCTGGAGGATACTTTCGTTTGAGTATACCTGCTCCAGCTCATCCATGACAAGTCGAACCCATAGAAAGCAAGCATTTGATCTATGAATAATTTTACTCGCAAGATCCTGCTTGCTAGAAAGATCATCAACTTGCAGATTCTCGATACGGCTACGTATATAGCACTCAATATCACCCATACTATCATTGAATGGTATTTCAATGCATGATAGGGTGACAGAACCTTCTAGGACGCGATGTAGTCTCTGCATGTCTGGAACTTTTCGGCTTGTGATAAAGATTCGGAGAGGAAAGTTCGGCCTCTCGGTTTTGATCATCGTGAAAAGCTCTTGGTACTTATTACACTCATCGACCGCATCGATAACCCAGTACTGAGGCGTGTGTACTTGAGACTTGACGGAGGTTAATCTGTGCGTTCCTCAAAACTAATCATTTTTGGATGGCGTACCTGAAAGATTCCCCTTTTGAAGACCTTTGCCCATATTGTACGAACATCATCCCTGTCGAAAGTTGAGCCATCATCACATAGAGAAGTCAGTTTTTGGCGAATGTAAGCATTTGAAGTTGCCATTTGATAAGCCATGGATCTCAGAAAGTCTCCTAGGGAGCGTGAAGATTTGTTGCCAATATGAAAACAATAGTGAGCACACTCGAGTTGGAGCTGGCGAAGATCGGACGCGACATGCGCTGCCAGGTGTGTTTTTCCAGTTCCAGGATTAGCATGAACCCAGAAGATTGAAGGTAGTCTGGCTGCCGCTTCGTTATTATTCTCAAGAATGTCATCGGGGGGATCTCGCCAATCTTGGAAGTCATCTCGACCATTGACCCATTGACAGGAACCATCAAGCGTTGAAAAGTGGTCATCCGGACGGTCTGATATGCCTAAATATGATTTTAAGATCATCATTTGCTCCCTTGACTTTTTAGTACTGCTCTTTGAAACTATATAAACCAGTTAAGTAACTCTAGTTATGATTATTTAGGTATTTATTACACTCACTGTCTTCCAATAACTCTTCTGTTGCACTGACTAGTGCATTCTTTATGGTTATATAGCTAGGATCATCCTTGCTCTCAAACTTGCATATGTCTCGATGGTTCGCATTTATATATTGGACTCGTTCATTCATAAAACCAGGCCCTAAACTCCGATAAAACCTAATTAGTATCCCCGAATATGAAATAGGGGTAACTGGAGAGGCTATACCAAGGATAGCCGAATTCTTTTGTACGATTAAACCGGATGAAACACCTAGGTTCATTCGTAAAGTCTCGTAGAAAGAAAATATCGGTATATCGCCCAAATACTTCCTAAAGTCATCATTAATTAGTTTTGTCGAAGTGGAACCAGTAGTTAGATCATCGATGTATCGACGAGAATACATTAGCCCCGAAATAGTTAGGATATTATTCAGAGTTGCAGCATAGTCAGAACCTCGATGTGGTGTTGCGAGGAAGAAAATACACCTGATGCGGTGTCTGAAATCTGGTGTATCCCTTGCTAGGATGAAGGCCTATCAGTATAAGTCAGTCGTATAGTACCTAGGTATACATCTATACTATCACATAAGATCTTGCCTTTTTTACCACAAGACCACCCATAGAATGTCCGAGTAGGATTATAGGGCCCTGTATACCGTCAGCATTAGAACAACGTCGCAGAAGTCAACTTTTACATTTGAGTTCTCTCTCAAACATGGTGAATTCCTCATTTCTTCCAGCAGTGACTGTCCGAAGTCGTGAACGTCCAATTTGCTTGGCTTTGTACTAGCCCAATCTGAATCGTATCCAAAGCTATGAATGTTGGCATTGCGTAGCCCGGGCTCTATAGGCAACCACCGTTGTGGCCAAAACATACGAGGGTCATTGCCCTTTCGCCAAGTCTTTATCGACCCTCCACGTAGGCCATGTACAAATATGATATCCAATAACGGCTCGGGGGAAGAATGCAAAACCCTGAGACCTGTAGGGCCCCTAATACCATCTTCGCCATCTTTATCGGAACGTCGCCTCACCCAGAAACTTGTGTGTCGTTTATTTGCGGAAGGTCCCGATGTAGTTACGGATTCTACGGCGGCAACTCCGGGGGAAGAACGATCATCATTACAGATGTGTGCGGCCTGTGAAATCACAGGGCGTATTGGCACGTTCCCCGCCAGGGTTTGAGATGGAGGCGGCGTGTCGCTCATTGCCTGTTACGGTCAGTCAAGACTTCATTACCTTAGACAGGGGTAAGCAAACAAGTGATTACTTACCGGCATACGATATGCGCAACATAATAGAGAGACGCTGTGTGAATTTTGCTCTAGTATGTCATAATTAAATAGGGGTTTACTAAACACAATAGCAAGTAAGGCAGTGTATAGTTGTCAAGCATTGGGTTCTGGCATGTAACGTCAGCATAACTGATACATCCAACAGACTTATTATGGCCAATCAGATTATCGCTAAAATACTTATGACAGCGCCTCGGCGCTTAGCGCTCATGCAACTCTAACTTCTAGACGTATATTCTCCCTAAGTACTCTGTTAGCCTCTCATTTTCTTTCATCATCGTACGTATGTGTTCTAGTGTATAGGTGTGACAAGGGCAATAGGATTTGGAACTATAGTTCAATCTCGAGTAATAATTCTCTATGGTCTTAAGGTCCTTGCCTTCTCTTTCTTCTTGCGATGGAAGGCGTAATGACCTATATGTATACAATCTGAATATCTCCTTAAGCGCCGTTGGCGCCCACTTAGTCCTGTTGGTTCAGTCTTGCATATATTGACCAAGTCTTCTGATTAACCTCATCCAATAGCTTTGTTTCATAAGTTCCAACACATCTCGTATTCACCAGCTTGCATATATTGATCATACTTTGCTTCGTGGAGCCTATCCGTATGACAATAGGTCAAAATTTTATAGTATAGTTACAGCTACCTACCTAGGTATACTAAAGCTCTATCTTGTTAATCACTAATAGCAATGAGCGTCGCAACACTGGACCGAGCGATACTAGCAGGTACCTAAAGTAAGGCGTTAGGTGATTGTAAAGATGGAGCTGATAACCCTGCTAGTCCTCCCAGCGAACTGCGAGGTAATATCAGTGACCCGACATGGCAAAACGAATGTAGGTTAGTTTTACAATAAGATTGTTTGATAGTAAAAGTTTCACCGTGGTGATGATCGGCAGGATATCAGAAAATGCTAAGCAAGGCTATGGCACTTCATCCTTTCTAGTTATACCTCTCATGATTGGTTTCGTTTGATCGCTGACGCATCTATTGAGTGGTCTACTGGGTTTAGAATCACCGTTAAAGTAGATGATGGGAAGCAAGAATATTTTGTTAAGGTGGGCATGATCTCCGGAAGGCCGTGTCGTGGCTAACAAAATACGCCCAAGGTTGTTGAGCGAGAAGAATTAGTTGGAATGTCTAGAGCCGAATATGAAGGAGCAAAAGCACTCGCAACTCACATCTCCGATAATATCGTGGCCCCGACTGCCTGGGGATTCTTCGAACGGGACACATCTAAATCTTTCTTCATTACTCACTTCCGCCCCCTGGTCGCTCGGCTTCCCTCCACCTCACAGATCTTAGAGATAATAAGGAAACTCCACCAATCATCCGTATCGCCGGCTGGAAAGTTTGGCTTCCACGTCACAACTTTCTATGGTCCTGCTCCCATGATCAACGACTGGACGGACAACTGGGAGGAATATTTCACACGGCTGTTTCGGGAAAATTTGGTATACGCACAGAGAGAGCGTGGCGAGGATCCCGAGCTACAGGACGTAGCCGATGATGATGATGATGATGATTTTGTTTACGTCCGGAGGACGTATGTAACCTAAGTACCTAAAGAAATATATATTAAGCGTATTATTACGTATAAGATGTTTAGAGTACCTCTTTATAGAGAGATAAAGTTAGAGTATTATTTAATATAGGAAATCTATCGCTATTTTTACTTTAAAGGTATTGTTATAGCTAGTTAGTAACGGCGTTAGCTACTTAACTTTTCTATCAGGAGAAAAACCTCGAACATACTTCCAAGCGATTTAATAACTATCCTTATTAATACCTCGGTATGCCTAAAAGAAAAACCTAAGTCGAACCTGGTTAAATCGACTACGGCGAGATTTGAACCTACTTGTATTACGTGTCTTAAGCACGGACCAACGCACGGCCAGGCGCGTTTACCCAGAAGGTAATTCCAAGGCTCTTGAGACCTTTGCAAACAGGAGGTAGAAGCATCAAGCCCACTTTGTGCCACGGTGATCTCTGGGACGGCAACATCCAAATTGATGTAGAGACTAAGCAGCCCATCATGTTCGACTCATGCTGTTTTTACGGGCATAATGAAAGTTAGTACGATGAATGATGTTTTAGGGAACTCTACTAACAAGTCTCAATGACAGTAGATCTCCAATGTATGGGAGATCCTCGGTATGTCCTCGGAATGGAGTTTATAGATCTCTATAAATATGAAATAGGAGCATCAGAACCTCAGCAGGACTTCTACGACCGACATGCTTTATACGCGATGTAACAACTCTTGCTCTACTTGAAGTTTCAAACGTCCTATGCTAATCATTCTCGAAGACGTAATAACATATGCACGGCAGGAATGTGGCCGCAGTGGGCACCGTTGCTGGCGACGTATGTACTTGCCTATGATTCTACAGTTAATATATCAGTTGAGCTAATACACTGCAAGGCTAAAGATGAGATGCGCCGACTCTTGTTTAAGTATCCCGATAGAATTGATGGGTTTAAGGGGGATATGAGTAGTGGATAGATCTATTGTAATCTTACATAGCTGCTGGAAACATGATGATTGAGTATTGTTGTTGGATAACGAAGTGATAGCGTAGATGGAGATATATACTTTCACTTAATTGGGGCATAAAGTGTGGCATTGCAATAGTGTAGTATCTAGATAGGTAGGAAGGATAATATATTGTGTTGGTGTTCTTAATAGTACTATGTAGAATCCAGGGGCTTCAGGGGCTTCGCTTTATTGCTTTATCGCTTTATCGCTATACACTAATAGTACTCTATTAAAAATAGTATTGTCCCGATTTTCCTTAGAGCGACAGATTTTAGTGTTCGTGTGCTATGGCTGTGGCTGTGCATGCGGCAATACGAGTACCGGTACCCCATTCAGAAGGCTTGGCGTTATTACCTACCTGGTAAGGTGCTGGGCAAGCGTTCATCTAAGGCGGGATTACGTATTATACATCCCTAGCAGATCCTGATGTACTGTACCTACCTACCTAGATAGGTACCTAGTACCTTCTAGCGTAAAGATACGTACAACAGATGGAAGCAGCAGGTCTAAAAGACTTATCATTTATCGTTATTCCATTGACCAATTTCCAACTTCTAAGGTTCACATTCATATTTTTTCCATAATCAACATCGTCATTGTGATCGTCTTAGTTGCAGCAATTCCAAGCCTTTCTTTCGTACATATTTGAATTTGAACAGATTCTGCCATTCTGCCATTGTAACATCGAATATATCAAACAAAATCAAACAATATCAAACATCGTTTATTAACATCCCCCATCCCAGTAGCGACACCTATACAGGCCCCCTCTTATAACTTTTTCCCGCTTTGCTTATACCTACCTATTTTATACCTAGCTAGGTATTTAATTTTCATGACTGCGATTTGCCTCGCTCTCGTCCTCGCTCTCGCCCTCGCCCGCTTTGCCCGCTTCGAACCGCTAAGCGCCTGTGAAGTTTTGTGACATATCTTCATATAGCCATTGGCGTACGAAGTTCTTCAAACCCGCCGACACCGATATTTGACAAGTTTAATACGAGTTAATCTGTGTCGCTTTCAAGTATACCATATCTTGAATTTCTCCCCGAATCCGAGATTCCGGTACAGCTCGTCCTAGATGTCGCAATAAGATAATCGGACATCTCTCGATTCGCTACCATGAATGATGGGACATATAATCACGTCATACGGAGTAATAGCCCGTTCTCTCCAATGTTCGTTCTTTTTCCTTTATTACGAAGCCCAGTTCACTACATTTTATTACCTACCTAGGTGGCCTGCCATCGTGCACCTCGTATAACTTTGCCGCACCTCGTATGACTTCGTCACTGACATACGTTATCTGTAAAGGACACCTTCCACCCCGGGCGCCTACAAAGCGAATGTGAATCGGACGAAGACGAAAAAATGGGTCGAAGCAAAAGTTCAGAATTACGATGGTGACGACTGGGGCAACGAGTATGAGGACGATTACGACGAGTCCGCGGAAGAACCTGCTCTTCAACCTGCACTATCTGCACAGCCAACGTCGAGGATTGCTGCGTTACGGCAACATGCCGCGAACACTCCCCAACAACCAAGAGCCTCGAGCTTCTCTCAACCTGCAACCGCTGTCGATTCTAACCCACATGGCCCATCAGGTGTGAGAAGCCCCAGCGGTCCTCCGTCCCTACATATCCAAACTGGGGTGAATCCAAGATCTGGCCTAGTCGAGACCGCCTCGTCTGCGCAAGGTCAATCTCGCTTCCCTCCCCGTGAAAGCAGCATGAGCCGGAAGGAAGTCCCTGACTCCAGGGATATTGGCGCACCCAGATCTGGTTCTCAAGCAGGGACTGGTTCTGGATCTCAGCCATGGTCGACCCAAAGAGCAATACCTACGACTGGTTCGGTGGAAAATACTACAAAATCTTCACATTTCGTCCGGCCGGCAGATATTTCCAATCGGTCAGAAGAAAGGGAAACCGAACGAAGGTCTACGGAACCGGGTAGGCCTAGTATAGAGAGTGGCCATGGTCGAACCGACGGGGCTCCTTCATCGGCAAATGCCCTTCGATCCTCAATAGAACAGCAACAAGGAACCAGTTTTGAGAGTCAGAACAGTTCCGATCACTCTCGGGGTCTAAAGCAAATACTGGCCCCTGTTGAGGAACGGAGGGATGAAACCGCATTAGGCCGAGGGCGCACAAATCAACATCGTCTGTCTACCAGCCCAAAGTTACCCGATGTTGCACGTATGTCTGGATTTGGAGATGATTTCTTCTCACCTTCTGGGGGTTCTAGCCCGTCGGCGCGTCCTTCGCTGTCCCCTGTCCCGGACAACCAGCAGGCCAATTTCGCAGGTGCCAAGCCTGGCCCATCATCTGGGTCGGAAGGCAACCAGCGTAACACTACAGGAGTATACGAAGAGAAACATCCTTCTAGTGCATTGGAAGGGCCAAAGCTCGAACCTAATCCTAAAATCATCCTGCCGCCTTTAGGTGATTTCGAGCCGAAGAAAGAAGACCACGTGGGAATATCTAAGCAATCGGCGCCGTCTAGACCTCAGCTTCCTGGGACTTGGGTATCAGAAACTCTGAGTACCGGTTCCGAACAACCAACACCCGCAGAAAAGGCCGAGGGGTCCGGGCTAGCCTTCTTGGGCAGCATTGCCAATCCCGATTTGTCTCCAATGAGCAAGAGACACGCGGAGCCTGCTGATCTTGAGCCAACCACTACCGTCAAACAACTACCATCAACACACGCCGACTCGGACCTAGCAGCGAACAATAAAACCGCCCAGCATTCTGGGGAAGACGGGTTTGATAGTCCTACTGGGAAACACGACGCTGCCGTAGCTTCTAGAGTGATTTCTGCTGGACCTGGACATCACCCGATGCCCCGATCTCTTCCGCCTCTGATAACAGAAAACCCTCTTGCTTTACCTAGCATCGCACCAAAGGACGAACAGGAAGCCCCTACCAACGACATGGCACCGCGATCTTCAGGGTATACGGTTTCCCCGTCCCGTTCATCTTTTATTCAGGAGAATGCAGCCACCACTAGATCAGGCTTCACTCCCACGGCACCGTTGAATCCACGCCGGTCAGTCTTCGCTCCAGCAGACCTCGTCACACCGACAACAAAAGAACGGAAGTCTACAATGAGCACTGTTTATACGACATCTCCAGAAAAGGAGAGTGACAAGCTAAGGGAGGAAATAATCAAATCTTTGAGCGAAAGCCCAACCCATACACCTGACGCAAGCGGCATTTTAGGATTATCTATGGACGATTTTGATCCAGCCCAAGGTGGACTAACTCGAGAAAGTACATATCTATCCGGTGTTTATGATGAATACCTGTCACAGCCGGAGGAAAAATCTCTTAGGGAGACGGGCCAAATTCTCAAGCAGGGATCCAAATTACCAAGCGAGACAGCATCTGATCAAAACCTACAAGGGGGGACTTCTTTCCCAGGTATCGCTCCCTTGAGCCCGCACAGGAGCCCGCACAGAAGTCCAGCCCAAGAGATTGAACGTCAACCAAGACGGTTTTCATGGGAAAACAGCACAGAAAACGCTATACCTAATCCTGCCGACACAAATCAAAGCGGTGCGCCAGCACTCTCTCGTGGCCAAGGTGAGAACGAGTCGACTCTAGCGTTAGAGTTGGATGCAGTGACTGCTGCTGCCAGCGCCTTACAAGAACAATCCGAGGGTCTCAACCCTATATCTCATCAAAATTCACAAATAAGCAGTCAAAGCCCCGGAGATCCATCATTAGCGACAGAGAATATTCCTCAGGCTCAACCTACAGCTCCCGAACACTTTCGTCTATCATTCGTGGAAGATAAGGAGAAAGTGCTTATCCAATCGTCAATTAATACACCATCAGTCGAACAGCACCCTGCGCTATATAATCCAATAGAGTTGGCGCGCACTCCGTCCCCAGTTCTTCAACCGGCCCTAACAACCCAGTCGTCTTCACAGGCAAAGACCATGGCCTTTAGAGATATCCTCAACATCGTGTCGATCGAACAGAGAATCCAGAAGTTTGACGAAACGCGATCTCAATTTTACTCGATGGAATCGGGTTTATCAAATTGGATTGCGTACATGCAAAGCCAACCGGAGCATGGAATGGGATCGGGATCGCTAGGAGGACAGGCTGTATTAGCTCAGGGGCGAACATCTCCGTCTGGTGTTCCACCACAAGCTCAACAGCCCTATTATCAGCAATATCTGAACGCCAGCAATCCCGGCGCCCCGCCAGCACAAACCGGAAGGGTACCAAGTGGCAATTTACAACACCCGTTAACCGGACAACCTATGAGTAGTTTTGGTGGTTCTAGCAACCAAGTCGGGACTAAGAGCAAGGAGCTCCTACAGGCTGCGGGAGCGTTCGGCAACAAGGGAGTGAAGTCCGGTATGAAGCTATTCACTAAAGGGAAGAATAAGCTTCGTGGAACAGGCGATAAAGCATTTTTCTAGCATTCGCAACATTCCCTTCTCTCATCTTCTCTTCGTTTTCCGTCTAGGTACTCGTTGATTAAGAAGGCGACACGAAACGAAACGGTGGTAGTGCACCACTCCAGGGCAGCACATTTCTCGAAGGTATTTCTTTTTAATTAGGAACTGGCGAGGTCGGCGACCTGAGAACACCATCTTTTCACCTCCCAGACAGGTGGATTCACAATCTCCGGTGTCTCAAATATCCTCCTGCTTAGGTTTCTCATATGTATTGTACTGGTTCATGTCGTGGGCATGCATGTTTGTTTGTAAATCGGCTTGAACAAAAGGGATCAGGCGGCAGCGGAATGGGATGTATGATCTATTGAGAAGGTGGGCTGATCGATCATGGATGGAGATAATTCAATCTAGCAAAATAAAATAGTTGACCAATCCCCGGCAACTTTTATGAGGATGATGATGATGATTACCTATTCGCCTTATATTTGTACGAAATCCTTTCCGTAGATGAGGCGGTCCAATCAGGGTATCCAAAGCTCTCATCTTACAATTGCCAAGCCTACACCCACGGGCCACTCCCAAAATCACGATGATCCGTATGGATATTTCCCGAAAAGATCAAGTGGTGACAGGGATCAGGTGTTATTTTGTGGCGTGCCAGCGTGCGTGATACTTATGTCTTGGTTATATTTCTGTTGAAAATATCGGTATGGGATTTGTCGAAGACCGAGGCTCGTTGAAATCAGCCAAGATCATCTTAAGTCGCACGAGAGACATTAATGAGCAACGGATTGGTACATTATATTTATACCATACTGTTCCATTACACAAAGTGGCATCGCTGCTGTCGTTTGTGTCTGTGGAGGTGAGCTACCTAGTCTGCCACTCATCATCCACAATATGCACTCACTATTCTCATTATTCTACTAGAAGGCGACCTAGAGCGTTTGAGGGCCGAACACAAGATATATTCTCGTCTCATATACATGTTTTTATAGCATCATATGATATTATAGCCCGGCTCACTACTCCGTATTGGTTCCGCTTACTTAGCACTACTACCTTACGTACATCCGTACACGCACTGAGGCTTGACGGTTAGCCTCTACATAGTATGGAGAACCGGGATAGCAGAAGGATATTAATAGAACTTATCCTATCTAGGAGATCTCACCGATACCATCTGCATTAGACCTTATCGAACCAGCCAAGCGCAAGTCTCCATCGTCATCGTCATTATAAGCAGGGGCAACATTCGAGTGCTTCAGGAGAAAGATATTAAAGAAAATAAAGTCCGCAATTTGTAGGATTTGGTTAGGAAGACTAGCAGCATATTCGGGACTCATCGTAAGTAGTTCGACCTCGACGTTAACCGTATCCCGCACGTGCTAACAGGGGATATCGTCCTTTTTCACTAGCACTCCTCTTCGGTATCTTCATTTACATCTCTCGCTTCATTGGCTCGAGGAGGAGGGGGCAAATAAAGAAGAGGTACGCTATTCCGCCAACACAGCCACCCTGGCCCGAGCCCCAGAGCAGTGACCAGAAGAAATCTTCTCCACACCAATAAGCCTTTTTATTTTATTACGCCCCCAAATCTGCAGTTCCCAAGCATCCCGGAAGCAAGTGGTATGTACATAATACCTAGGTACCTACCTAGGTAGGGTAGCTGTTCATTTTATTTTATTTTATTTTTAGCCCCCACAAAGGTGCCGTCGTCAACTTTCATCTCAGCTTCTTCATTACTAGCTAGACCTAGGTGCCCGAGTCACTGGCTCGCCCTTCCTATTCGTAAGGGTAATTGTCATCTGTAACATCCGGAATACCTAGCCCTGGGGCTCGTAGCAGCCCTACTGTGGCCCTACTGGAGAACTGAACAGGGGGGCCTAGTCAGTCCAGTCCTGCCAATCACTACACTAGAAGCAAGAGCAGGAGACGGCCCGGGATTATCGTCATCAGAGAGCTCTGGAGCCCTGGAGCCTTGGAGCCTGAAGAAAACAGAACCAGGAGAGGCCTGACCAATCATGTCAACTCATCTTCAGCTCCAGGTACCAGTAATAAAAGAATTGGATCCTACCAACCAAGCCTATCCTGGCGGTATCCAGCCCATCACACCCCCATCCCATCCCATCCGTCGTCTGGTTTAGCTGTTCATCCCAGCCTTTCTAGGCATCCTAGCAATTTCAATTCTATATTCCGCCTCTTCTTCATCTAACATACCAACACTGCTACGGTAGACGCGAACACGTCGTCTCTCTTACCGTCGCTTGCGCTCTAACTATAACTCTGCCTCTTCATCTTCGTCTCTCAATATCAATATCGTGTCTCATTCACATTTCCGACGGCGAATCCAGGATTGCTCACCCTACCTACCTACATAATCATTTCCTCTCTAGGGCAAGCTGCATCATTGGCTGATGAGGTACTTTCTTGCCTTCTCTCGCGTGTTCAGCCCGGTCTAGTTTTGCCTATTTCCGAGACACGCTTTTCTTTTCCTCTCTGTTTGAATTCATATCTCGGGGTTTTCGCGACGACAAACCTCCATCTGCGACTCATCAATTGTACATACAGACGCCTCTCAGCAACCACCGGCCTAGTCGGGAATCACTCTCCAGCACTCCAGTCTCTTAGTGGAAGGAGACTTTTTCAAACGTAAGCCGGTCGAAAGCGCCGGCAGCATTGCAGCGGGTTCTGCACCAGCAAACTCGAATCAAGTACTAGCAAGCAAGCATAGCATAGCATAATGTTGCGCATTTAATTACCTATAGTGGATTGAACAGATGCGTCAAAGTGACATCGCGCCCTTAACCCTTTAACCATAACTGTCCAATTGTCCGCCCACGTCAGACTATCATTATAGGTATATTATGACAGTCTCCATGGCTGCTGACAGGTCAAACTCGCCAGCTCTCGGTGATTCTCGCCCTCAGGAGGGCAATCCTAGCTCTAGCTCCAGCTTTCAACCTCTGCCGCCCATCCGCAGAACTTCAACGTTCGACCTACTGTCGAGAAAGAAGCTTGGCGCCGATGAGGACGACACGACCCCGTCACCAGTTGGGTCTTCAGATAATGATGTCCCTCCAGTGCCCCCGATAAAAGAGGCCATGAATTACCAAAACGGCAATGGGCACGTACCCAATCCGGGTCAGGGACAAGGACAGGGAAATCAAGCAATTGTCTATCCAAATCATTATCAGAACTTCACCCGAGCACCATCGCAGCAGTATCCCGCTTTTGCCAATGGCCCGCCCCAAAACCCCAACGGGTTTGCAGCCGGCAGAGGCGCCCCTCAGCCCAATGGGTTCCCGCAGCAGATGTTCATGGGAAGAGGAGGACCTATGGGACCGCCTCAGCAATTCAGCCAAATGCCCGGACAACCTGGCCCATCGCGTATGCAGAATCAAGGTCAGCCCTTCATTTCGCAGCAAATGGCAGGCAATGGTAATCCCATCCAGAAGTTTCCTCCCGGTGGCCAATGGAAGCTGGAGGAGTCTCATCTCTCGGAACCTTTAATCCAGCACAAACGCCCAGGCGCAAACAGCCCGTCGCAACAGCAATCAGGGTATAACGCGTATGATAAGGAAACTGAAGATGCGACGCCGCCGGTGAAGGGGCAAGGCATATCTGGATCGCGGCCGAGGAAAAACAGCAATAACATACCTCCAGTCTCAGCAGAGCGGTTTCGTAACCATAACATCTTTATCCCCCACGACCATGAGCAATCCCAAGCCATGCTTCTACATCAGCCCAGCCAGTCTCTTTTTCGAGGCGGACCTAACAACATTGCGACTCAAGGGGAGAGGGGGCCTCGTGAAGCTGGACCTAGCAGGGAGATGGATCGTAAGTTGACCTTAACTAAACAACATGCCCCGGCGGTACCTATCTAAATTAACTGTCAACTAGTTCATGTTGATGAAGCGTCGGTCTCAAGTGCTACTAGTGAGGACCGACCTAAAGATGGTGGTAGTAGGCGAGGCTCAGGGTTCTTTAGCCTGCCTAACCGCCGCAACACGGGTGCCGAACAAGGCCCCGACCAAAATGCGCCTGGAAAGGAAAAGGGCTCGTTTTTCGGCACAGGAACTAATCATAGCAAGCACCAACCGAAGCAGAAGTCTAACCTTGGCCTCCCCAGGACTTCTACCTTCGATCATGATGATAACACGGAGCATGTATCGATGAAGAAACGGTTATCCGAGCTCACGGGTATGATCAAGGGGGTTGGAAATGCAAAGGACGGGGCAAAGGATGACCAGCCTGCGAAGCCGAGCACGGCATATCATTCCCCGAAACCTTCATTTCAGGGCCCGATGAGAACTCAGACGGGGCAAGGGCCTCTTGGACAACCAAGTCCATTAGCAAGTCCTCCTCTTGGGATAGGACGAACCAGCACTGGCGGAATGCGACCCCCGGAAACCCAACATCTCCAAGGCGAGGATGAACGTGAAAAGAAACCTATGGGCGGATTCTTGGGCGGGCTTTTCAACAAGCAAGGATCCAAGCCCCCGGAGTCGAAACAGCAGAGTCAGCAAACACCGCCGCCGGCTCAGCGACCACCGCAACAGTTTCCCACGCTGCCCGGCCAATTTAGACCCGGTCAGATGCCGCCTCCCGGACAACCTTTTCGCCCTCTCCAGATGAATGTTGGTCAACAACCCCCTATCCAAGGCCCGCCAGGACAGCAGCAGCGCATGCCACAACAGCCCATGTCACCGGGCCAGCCAAATCCACAGGATCATAAACCAACACCTATGACGCCCCAGCTTCTCTTGACTGCACAGCAGGTTAGGATGCGGCGACCATCAGAAATAACCGTAGCATCCCAGTACCAGTCTGGCGAGCCGCCATTCTCGCCTAGCCAACGATCACAAACGGGATCCCAGCAAGGCTCGCAGACGACTGTACGACCATCTACCGCACAAGACGCTGACGCTAGAAATATGAATAAACAGCCTGGAGAGGAGGACATTTTTTCAGTATCTGGCTTACTCCCACGAGACTCGCCTCGCCATTCACGCCCGTCATCTCCGGATGCTAGTGGGTCACCGTCTGTGGCCCGAAATGCTCCCAGCAGAAAACCCGTGGGATCTGGTTTTTCGAAGCAAGATGGAGCGTCGCCTACCTCCTCCACGCACACGAAGAACGCTACACAGTCGGCCAAATCTAGCGATCCGTCTCCTCGACCTGATGGTACCGAGGAAGAAAATAGACTATCTAGCCGTCTGCCATCTGGCCAGCAAAGCCCCACTCTTGGTAAGTTAGGACATGTGCGCCAGACGTCTCTTCCATCCCCAGGACGCCCGCTTATCATACCTCAAGCTGGCGAAGTGAGTTTTCAGCCAGGCACGCAGCTCTCCCCTCGAGGGCCGTTTTCACCTTCGCAGGACCGACAGATACCGGGCCAACCCCACGACAACTTTCAAAGGCAGCCCGGCATGTCACAGCCGGGTCAGGGTTCACCGTCCGGGTTTGGTCCTCAGAACAACCCAGGACAGTTCCCACAGCCCTGGGGGCTTAACTTTTCCTACGCTAACCAGCATCGTCCAGGCCAACTTTACCAAAACGCGCAAGGAATGCCGCCGAGGTTCGTGGGGAACCCTGCCATCCCTCCGGACCAACAGAAGACTATAGCGAAGTTCTTTGGTGTCGATAGCAAAGGCAAGAATATCGGCACAACCCAGCCGCCTAAGGAATCTAAAGAGAAGAGTGCCACGGCGAAGCTTCTCGGCGCGTTTAAACGAGGTAGTAAGCAGTCTGATCCCAGCCAGTCTCCCCAGCCGCACAAACCTCCGCCGGGTCATCAGACCCCTCCGCATCCGCATATGGCACGTTCCCAACAGGCCGGTCAACCTACGACGCGTCCACCTGGAAACGGACCACCATCGGCTGGTCCCCGAGGCCCCATGGGTAACCCGCCGCAAAATCAAATGTCGCCTGGTCAAGGCCGCGGGGCGTCACAACGCCTGGGAGGGCCACCCTTCGGTCCGGGAGAGGTTCCGATGATGACGGGAGCTGGACGTGGCGAGCTGCTGCCTCAGACGCAAGCAGGTCGCGGTCAGAATCCTCAGATCGCCAATCTAAAAGCCCAAGCGCTGGGCCAGCAACGTCGAAAGTCTCAACAAAACTTAGAGCCACATTACGACCAAGTTCCTATCCCCCGAGGCTACGAGGCTGTTCACGGCTACGGCAACGCGGGTATGATAGCCCCTTCGCCGTATAATGTTGGACGTCCTAGCCCACCGCAGGCGTCGAATCAACAATTCCAGTCCTTCGGACCGCCAGGTGCTCCACGGCAACAGTTGGATCCGCGAGCGATGCCGGGCCACGGACTACATCCCGGACAAGCACAGCCGGGCCAACCACCGTCTATTCAAAGACAAGGCGGTTCGGGATCGAGCACTCCCACACCGTCCGAAAAGGGCACGTTCTTAGACATGGCGCCCACCCCGCCTCCCCGTCCATCACAGGATCAATATAGATACGACCATCAAGCCCCTCCACCCGTGCCCGCGCAATTCCTACGCAACCAGCCATCCCAGCAACTGCAACAGAGCGGGCCGCAACAACCCCACCCCCAGCAGCAAGCCCCGAACACGGAAGCGCATACCCCGTCGAGCTCCAACTGGGGCAGCGCTCCGAACAGCGCCCAGAGCCCGGAGTCGATGCGAAAGCCGGATATCCCTGTGCCCGGCGCCGCCGCCCCCCAGCAGTCCAAGCCTTCGGACCCGAACGTGTCTCCCCCTAGCGATAGCGACGACGGCCCGCGCCCGCAGCACCAGCATATCGCGACGGCCATGAGCAGCAACGTCCCGCACCCGCACCCGCCGACCCGGCAGCCCGGACCATCGCAAGACGGTCCTCTGTCGCCAGCGACAGCGCGCGCTTTCTCCCCGACCCACGCGCCGGGGAGACAAATCCTCCTCCCGCCGCAGGAGCCCGAGGCCCAGCCCGGCCGCCTCGTAAGCAAGATGGTGGCGGCGGCATCGCCGCTCCGTGACCCGTCGTCGCTGAGCCCCGACATCATCGCCGCGCGCGCCGCCAGCGTCAGCCCCGAGCCGCCCGGCCCGCGCATGCCGTTCCACCAGGTCTCTAGCACGAGCCTGAATATTAATGTCGACCGCGCGAACGATCTGAGGGGCGGCAACGACGTCGGCGATATATACGATGCTACGCCGAGGGTCAATTACCACCAGGCGCATATCCAGCGGCAGGGGCGGGGGCAGGGGCAGGAGCAGGTTCAGGACGAGAATACGAAGTACGCCGGCTCGGAGCGGAGCCGGTCTGTCAACGGCGCGGCGGTGGGACTGGGAGTGGCGGCCGGAGTCGGAGGGACTGTTGTGGTGATGGACACGGGCCTCGGGTCGGAGGACTCGTCGTTCTCGCAGAAGGAGGTGTCGTCGAATATGGACTCGGAAGAGAAGATCCTCGTGGAGGAGCCCGTCGAGCTGGCTGCTGTTAACGACGACGACGACGGTATTCCTATTATGAGCGCCACGTCGTATCCCGGCCAGGAGTGGAATCCGTACGGGGCCGGCGAGTTTGGCGATTGGGAGTAGGCGCTTGTTTACCTTGCCTCTACCTTGCCTATCCACCTGTCTACGTATCTAGGGTGGTGTTACTCCAATGTTTTGAAGACTGTCGTGAGGATCGATGGTGGTGTGAGAAGAGTACATCATAACACAACACAGCACGGCACATAAGATAAAATGCGTTTATCTCGCGGCAGGAGTGGTAGCCTGGGAATTTTGATTTAAAGATTCAAGGATTTAAAGATCTAAGATGTAATTGGCTTGGGATACTTGACACCTTTTTCTATTACGATTTTCGATATTCATATGGATGCGGATACGTGCGGCGGATATATACACCTTTTGGTTTCTATGCACCTTGGTTTCTTCAGTTTAGTTAGGTACCTAGACAGACCTAGAGTACCTACTTGCTTACATACCCCGGCGGAAGTTAGTGCTTATTGTTGTTGGAATCAGATCAAGTGAGACGCGATGAGATATCAGATGCGAGGTGGATTTATGGAAATACCTATCATATTTGCCTGGGTACTTAAGGTAGGTATTAAAATGAAATGAAGAGTAATAAAATAAAGCTATTGTGAAGGTTGAAGTTGTCCATTCGAATATGGTTATGTGCCGTACATGTATGTGATGCCGTACATGTATGTGATGGATGAGTAAATGTTTGGTATTGTCATCGGTAGTTGACTGTTGGCATAAGAAGTTGTAAGAAGTTGTAAGAATTAGATTGAGGATTGGATTGAGGGATGATTTCATAGTTGTGATGTGCAAGTGCTCACAAATAATGCCAAGCCGCAGGTAATAATTATGTCAGCCAAGTCTAGTGTACACTAGTACCCAGGTGTTTGGCGGGATCCATTGGACATTGGCCCACTGTACCGCAATGTTTCGTTTCAAAGCTGACGGGCAGTAAGTACCAAGGTACCTACCAACACTAACTACCTAGGTACGGCATCACGGCATCCAATTCGTACGAGATTGCGGAAAGCACATACCCAGGTAGGCACCGCCACACTGTAACTTCCAAGGTTCTCTTGGCCCCTTGCAATTTCTCAAATAAACAAGTTGGCCTCAGGAGAGTTTTAAGGCTGAACTCTGTCAGTCTGTTAACATTATCTACTGCGAACTGTAAATTGTAAAACAATCCTTAAACAACACCTATCGAGTATTCGAGTATAACGATATTACATTAATAAGGTTCTAATCTACACTTAATCTTTAGATAACGAAGTGTCTAGAGAACCTTCGAACCTTTCTCATTTCACCTTTTCATCTTTTCACGATTTCCATTCTACCAACCCATTTCCTTTATCCGGGTTTTCCGAATTCTCTTCGTTGTCACTACCGTCCTACCTCCTACGTCCTACATCTTACATTCCACCTACATACCTTATCGAATCTACAACGGAGACGATTAGACCTCTTTATTCGAATCCCATCTTCTCACTCAATTCTCGCGCCGGTTGCTACGAAGAAGTCTGACTCGACCACGACATAACGAAGAGAAGCAAAAGTGGCGTTTCCTCATATATATTCCAGCCATCCCGACAACTACGTCAGGATGGCCGTCACGTCCATACAAGATCGCACGGCCGAGTTCCGATCCGTGCTCACCCAAGTCCAGAGGCGACAGGTCTCGTCTAAGGTCGGCGCCCAGAGGAGATCTCTCTTGTCAGATTCGCAGAAGGCCGCCGCGAATGGCGACGCGCAACCACAACGGAGGTCCGACTTTGCGAGACGCGCCGCCGAAATAGGGCGCGGGATCGCTGCTACGATGGTATGCTTTTTACTTGACGAGGAGACAGAAAAGAGAGAAAGAAGAAAGAAAGAAGGGGAAAACGTATCTGAGAGTGTAGTTGCTAACGCGATATCATAGGGGAAATTAGAGAAATTGGCGCAGCTGGCGAAACGGAAGACGCTATTCGATGATCGACCCGTCGAGATCAACGAGCTTACTTTCATGTAAGATCCTTCCCCTCCAACATTCAGCTATGTTCCGGATATATCTCTAACATTTCTTTGACCAGAATAAAACAAGATCTATCATCCCTCAACCAGCAAATTGGCGGCTTGCAGACACTAACGCGACAACAACATCCGAAGGCGGACCAGGAGGGCGAGCACAACAAAAACATCGTGCTGATGTTACAAGGCAAGCTTAGTGACGTTGGTGCCAACTTCAAAGACGTGCTCGAGGTCCGCACCAAGAACATCCAAGCGTCGCGGTCGCGTACCGAAAACTTCATATCCTCTGTATCGCAACATGCGCAATCCTCATCGCTCCAACAACAGTCCGCCTCCCCTCTCTACGGGACGCCGAACCGAGGCACGCCATCCCCCGGCGCCGATCTTCTAACTCTCAATCCGCCGCAAGCGATAGGCGACCAGCAGCTGCTGATGATGGAGGAGGCAGCGCCGCAGAACTCGTACATCCAGCAGCGCGGCGAAGCTATCGAGGCTATTGAGAAGACCATCGGCGAGCTGGGGTCCATCTTCGGCCAGCTGGCGCAGATGGTGTCGGAGCAGAGCGAGATGATACAGCGCATTGACGCGAATACGGAAGACGTCGTGGACAACGTGCAGGGCGCGCAGAGGGAGCTGCTGAAGTACTGGTCGCGCGTGTCGAGCAATCGGTGGCTGATTGCGAAGATGTTTGGGGTTTTGATGATATTCTTTTTGTAGGTCTCCTTTTCGTCATTGTTTCTTTTGGGTCTTCCCTTTTTCCTCTATGTCCCTACTCCCCCACCAACTCTCCTGTCTATACGGTGTGACTGGTGTAACTAACTATGACAAACAGATTATGGGTTCTCATCGCGGGTTAAAAAGACGACATGATACAAGACGAGAAGACGGGACGGGACAAGACTATTTAGTAGCAACACTGGTGTACTACTACTACGGCTACTATTGCAACTACTATTACTACTTCGACTTTGTACATTATTACACCATCCGCCCCCTGGCTGAGGTAGTTGGTTTGTTGGCCTACACGTATTAGACTTGTAATGACTTGCATGGCGGCGACCTGTTTGACGCGAGGGCACATGTAGTATTGGTTTTTGGTTCTTGGCTCTTGCAGAATCGGAGTTCAGAGTTAAGACGGTTATGAGTAGGTATGCTTTCACTAGTACAACTTGGATCGTAACTATGATCTGAGAGCTTAGGGGTTGCCTTGTGTTTGCGGTCTTGAAAGGTGCCTAGGCGTTGACAAGATAACTGAATCATACACTGTTCGCAATATATTTGGTTCTCCGGCATACATGATATCGGTGGTTTATTAACAGAAAATATGTATCCCACCTGTTCTCCAGGGCATATGCGCAGACTAGGAACTCTTCGGTCTTGGATCCAGCCGAGATCTACCACTAAAGAGTCGTGGATTTTGCGAATAACCCCACTACAACGCACCCAGAATAAAATCTTCGACTCCTGACCATTAATATGCTCCGGAACCGACTACCCCGACTTCACCATCGTGGTGGGGGTAGCATGCGGAATACAGACTCCCAATACTTCTACTTCTTTGGCAGAGTTCAACATGAACCTGTATAGGGGCATGTTCTAGTTTCGTCATATTCTATGCGCCGAGATTAAATACTTTATATTACCTACTTGTGAAGGTATCTACAAAGATGGATTGAGATGGTAGTAACAATAAAGTGGGAGAATGAGTATAGGAATAAATATCGAAGTTCTTATATTTTCTTTCTTTTTCTTTCTTTTTCTTTTCCCCCCTATAACCGAACTACTTCGTAGCTCTTTTTTTACCCGGCTAGTAGTGTACCCCCACCTTCTACATACCCCTTTAGTCCTCTGCTATTTCAAAGGGTGAGTTTCTTCACATCCATATATACCTTATACCTAGGTTCTATACATACAATGATATTTATATCAAACCCCTATTCCTATAGGGCCACATCATATAGGGCTACCTATAGCATCGAAAGGCGAAACAGGTGGACTGTCCCTTCAACTCCCCACTAGGCTACCCCAGGAACTAAAGATATAGTCAGGTGGTTGGACTATCTGTAACCTGCCCCTATCCATGCTACCTTACATCTAGTACGGGGATAGCTCCCTCATATACCTTGGTGGGCATTACTAGTCTGTCCGCGCTCGCTATCTATTTTGCCGGATGCGCCCTAATAATTCCCTTCGTTAACGTAGTCGCTAAAAGTAGGTAGGTATCTTGTAAATTGGACTTGGGTGCCACTTTGAACCCGAATCTCTCTTCTTTCCTCTCACTCGAGACTATTACAGTTAGGTGGCAACCACGCCAGTTCGGTAGCAGAAACAAAACACCAACGTAACGGTTTACCAGCAGAAGAGACTCGCTCACGATGGCTCCCACTTCGTTCAAGCTCAACTCGGGCCACGAGATCCCCGCTGTCGGGCTCGGTACGTCGATCTGTTCTGTACCCCTCCCTCCCTCCATCTCTCTTTTTCTCCTATCTTCACATTATCTAGGTATGCAACAAGATGGGGACATACCCGGGCGTCTCTGCAAATGCTCGCTATTGAGAGTTGTCGAGTCGTCGCGTATCCAACGATGTGATTCCGATGCAAATGTAAACGTTTCGAACCACGTTATTTCTTTGTTTTTTGTACTTTTTATATATCTTTTTCGTAAATAACCTCATCTAGGTACTTACCCACTTTACTAACGACCCCCTCCCCGGAAAACAGGAACGTGGCAATCAGCCCCTGGCGAAGTCGCCGCGGCCGTCACCTTCGCCCTGAAGAGCGGGTACAGGCTGATCGACGCGGCGTACTGCTACGCGAACGAGGACGAGGTCGGGCAGGGCCTGAAGGCGGCCTTCGACGCCGGGTACGTCAAGCGCGAGGACATCTTCGTGGTGACCAAGCTGTGGAGCACGTATAGCTCGCGCGCGGAGCTGGGGCTCGACAAGTCGCTCAAGGCCCTGGGCCTGGACTACGTCGACCTGTTCCTGGTGCACTGGGCCATCGGCTTGAACCCCGACGGCAACGACGACCGCTTCCCCAAGCTGGCGGACGGGAGCCGCGACATCGTCTGGGACCACGACCACGTCGCCACGTGGAAGCAGATGGAGGCGCTGCCGGCCACCGGCAAGGCCAGGAGCATCGGCGTCTGCAACTATAGCAGGAGGTACCTCGAGCAGCTCCTCGCCAAGGCCGCCGTCGTGCCCGCCGTCAACCAGATCGAGAACCACCCCGCCCTGCCCCAGCAGGAGGTCGTCGACTTCTGCAAGGAGAAGGGCATCCACGTCATGGCGTACAGCCCGCTGGGGAGCACGGGCGGGCCGCTGCTGAAGAGCGAGCCCGTGGTCAAGGTCGCGCAGAGGAAGGGCGTGAGTCCCGGGACCGTACTGTTGAGTTATCATGGTGAGTCTTGGGTTCTCCTGCTTGCTTACCTACCTACCTACCTACTTTATATGTCATTTATATTGCATATTACCTATTGTATCTTGTATATTATATATTGTATATCTGTATACTCGGGCACCATCCTAACATATTTTGCACCGCAACAGTCGCCAGGGGCTCCACCGTGCTACCCAAGTCCGTCACGGACTCGCGCATCAAGGCCAACCTCGAGATCGTCGACCTCGACGCCGAGGACATGAAGATCCTGAACGACTACTCCGACAGCCTCGTCAAGGAGGGCAAGATCCAGCGCTTTGTGTACCCGCCCTTCGGCATCAACTTCGGCTTCCCGGATAAGCCGGAGGGCAGGAGCATGGCGAACGGTGTATGATGGGTGATTCGACAAAGGTGTGGATTCGCATGGGTTGTTGGGTTCCGTGCGGGCAGCTGCCGCAAAAGACCAGGATGGCGGGTTGCCTGGCTGGCAGACATGTAGATAGGTGCATCGAGCTGAGCGGTGGATTATAGATAGATAGATCAAGTCGCCTTCATGTCAAAGCTCACCCCTTTTCCTTCGCCTCGTGACTCTACACTATTGTGTATATTTTGGGATGACAGGTGCGTGAACCCGGTTACATGAATTTACCATTTTACCATACGAGAGGATGAGATACGTCATTTTCAGGCTAGGTAGGTAAATTATAGGAATATAAGACATGGAAATATTAGCATCCAGAATATCTGATGCTCAATGACATCATTGTCAACCGAATTCCTCATCCCTCATCCCTCATACCTTTGCTTTCCGGGTCATGTTTGGCAGGTTTCTTGCAGGCATCCACTTTCGCTTCCGCTCTACCAACTCCGGGTTGCCTCACCCTCCCTGTTACTCTGTTATACCGAGGCACGCTACCTATCTACAAGATTACGATCAAGGTCCTACGAATGAGTTCTAGATTCGCATAGCCTTAACTAGCGTATACTTGAGGCTGTCCCATCCTGGTTCGCTTTCTCAGTCTACTACTACACGTGTTGGGGCGCTGCTATCAGCTCGAAGCCCTAAGCGGCCAAGTGCTACCAATAGGCAGACACAGCTGAATGTAAGAAATACTGCCTAGGTAAGCTAAGAGTTCGGCAGGCTATATACTATATCAATCAACAATATGTATAGAGTTCGATAAAAACCTCGTGTGTTCGTCATTATTATAAAATTTAATCTTTATACACCTTCATCAACTACCTAGGTACTTACTAATAGACGAGGCAATATGGACCCTCTCGCGTCCCTCAACCCGTATGTCTCCCTCAAGGAAGACCCGCAGCTTGGCGGAGTTTACCAGAAGCTGTCTGCGAATAGTACCCGTTTCCTGAGGTATAAGGGGGAAGAACAATCTCCGGGCTCTTCAGAGAGTCTTCTTGTCTTTGAATTCGAGGCCCATCGGATACAGGACATTAAGTCTCAATACTCAGCTCTATCCTATACTTGGGGCCACGCAATCATCGACAACTACCAAGATGATATGTCACATGCGATTATCTGCAGTGGTCGGCGCATGCCGATTGGTCTCAACCTCAACGACGCGCTCCAGCATATCTATGTCGAGTCTGACATATCTCCGCCGCTGTTATGGGTGGACGCCGTCTGCATCAACCAAAGCGACCTGGCGGAGCGAGCCGCGCAAGTTGGGCTCATGACGAGCATCTACAGCAATGCCTCCAATGTGGTTGTCTGGCTGGGGAAGGACGACGAGGATGCGCGTGAATCCCACGCCCTCTTGTCGGAATACACTCCCGCCCTCAAGGAAATTGCTCTGGACTTGGTTGCGGGGTTTTCTGAGGATGATTCTGTCGCGGGAATGGTTAACGTATACGACGACGCGAAGCTCCATGAGAAGTATCACATCACCCAGAAGCCCATGAAGTCGTGGAAAGCACTGGTCAGGTTCCTGTCCCGGAGGTGGTTCGGCCGCATCTGGATCGTGCAGGAGATGGTGTTCAACCGCTCACACATGATCTGCTGCGGCCCTCTACGGTTCAGCTGGGCCGACCTGGACAGCTTCGTCAGTCTCGTCTTCGGCGCGCAGTGGCACGGCCTGAATTTCCACGGCCTGGAACGCGAGACGATAAAGATCGCCCGGGTCTTCACGTTCCATCGCGAGATCCGCATCTCGGCCACCGATTACGCGAACAACGACGCGCGCTTCAGCCTCCTGAGCCCCGAGGGGAAGCTCTACGACTTCGCGCAGAACTACCTCATCTCGTCGGCCTTCTTGGAGTCGACGGACCCCCGCGACAGGGTTTTCGCATTATCCGCGTTCGTAAATGCTTATGCGTCTAAGTTGGGTACGAAGCCGGTTTGGCTCAGGGCGGACTACACTCTCCAGCCGACGGAGGTTATGCTGCGGACTGCACAGGTCCTGATATGGAAAACCCGGTCCCTGGATATGCTATCGTACGTCTCGGATCTGAGATATCGAGTAGAATCCGACCTCCCGTCTTGGATGCCGCACTTCCACGTGCCCGGAGCTGTTGCATCCGTCGAGTCGTTACTGGACATGCACCAGGGTCGGAAGTACCACGCCGGTAGCCTGTCGTCCTCAGTACCCACATTCTCGGATATTTATATAAATATGGACACGCCGGGCCAGGAGCTCGAAAGTCTAGGGTACCTACTAGACACCGTGGAGGAGGTCGTTCATTTTGAGTCGGGTCTGCTGTCTACTTTGGAGATCTGCCTCAACTTACCGCCGACATACACCAACGGACAGTCTCCAGTTGAGGTACTATGGCGCACCCTTATCGCCGGCCGAACGGACACGGCGTTTCCAGCACCCGCCGAGACGGCCGACGACTTCGCCAAATTCATCAAAGCCGGGCTCATAGGGATGTCTCTAGAGGCGCTCAGCGCCACCAATAAGGAGACGCTGACTAGAATCCTGGTTACTCTTGACGGCATCGAAACCCGCTGCCCGCACCCTTCGATCCCGACGATGAACGAGTTCAACGACATACTGAGCACCGTGTTTAGGGATCTCGACGGCACTGTCAGGATGATGACGGAATTGCATGCTAATAGCACCTACCGAACGATGATCTCGCCGACGCATTGGGGTAAGAAGGGTAAGGCTTTGTTTCGTAGCCGCAGCGGATTTTTGGGCTTAGCTCCTCACTCGACTCAGGTAGGGGATGAGCTATGGGTGTTTAAGGGGGCAAGCTTATTCCACGTGTTAAGAAAGGGGGATGATGGTTCAGCTGGGAAACTTTTGCTTGGTGAGGGATATGTACATGGGTTCATGGAGGGTGAGGCTCTGCGGTTGGATGGCATGAGTTATACCCCAGTTGTCATAAAGTAAACTGTCTGTCAGTCTACTATTCGATAATAAAACATTGACATAATGGAATGATACAGTACCGATTCAATCATCTGACAGTTTCATAGGCATCAAGCCACATGGGTTATAAAACGATGTGAGTCTTCGACTAAGCCTACCTAGGTACCTATAGGAAAATATTCTTTTCCCTAGGTACGATCGGCAAATCAAGGTAATCTTCAACAAGAGCTGTGCAAGTAACACACAAGAATTTGGAATTTCTACCTAGGTAGGTAAGCATAGTACAATCCACATGACCATCAGATTTGCCAAGAGCCCTACCTAAGCCTTACATTTGTCTTAGTCATACAGCCATGACTCCGAAGCCATATGGTGGTATAGAGTGCTATTTATACATATTTCCCATTGTTTTTTCTTCCTTGCCGACGCCACATCTTTCAGCTCTATGTACTGACGATCTTTCACCAGGTAAAATAGCTGTCAAATACCACCAAGTACAAAGGCTTGAATAAGCCTACACCTTCGGCAAGGGTCAACAAGCCATAAATCAAAAATACATAGTCAAGATTTCAGCGCGGCTACTGCTCATTCATAGGTACCAAAATTAGCATCATATATCCCCTGTGTACCCCCAATTGACTCAGGATGGATTATGAGCGAAACATCCAAACCGTGTTGCGCGAAAGTGCAATAGCCAGGGACCTAGAGATGATATAAAATCATAAATGGATGTTCCCTTAGGATCGGGAGCAATGTTGTCAGTTAAGGTCGTTCAAACGCCTATCTCTATAGAAGTATTTTACAAAGATCTCAACAATATCGAATCTTAGGCTTCACAATGCCTATCAAAGAAACTATCGACTTCAACGCCTATAGATACCGCGCCGAGGTTCGGGGCTACTCCACTGAAAGGCTCAAGCAGCAGGAGGTTGCTGTCGGTCGCAAGCTTCTCACCGGCGGCATCGCCGTCGGCGCCGGGGTCACAAGCGCGTACGTTACTGGCGGCCTGAGCCTCCTTCTGGCCGGCTACAAGACCCGAAGCACGTGGGTGTCCAACGAGAAACGCAATATCCTTCGGGAAGAGCTGTCTAGACGCAACGTCCCCATCCACCATATCGATGCCAAAGACCTGGCTATTGCTGGCTCGATAGGGACCGTGGCGTTGTTAGTTGGCGCGGAGATCGGCGACTTCACCGAGGGCGTGACGAACATCGACGCGATGGGTGCTGGGTTGCCAGACGGTGTGAATGAGAGCACCGGGTTGACTGTCGACCCCGGCACGGCGGCAGAAGGCATGGGCAACCAGATAAGCCAACTCGCCATATATCTCTCCGGCGGAAACGCCGCGGACGCCGCCGTAACGGTCGCTGCTAGCGATGCCATCCCGTACCATGCGGGAATGATCCAGGCGCAGATCTTAGAGGAGCATCTGGGAAACGAGGCAACGGAAATGCTGCTGCTGGCTCTTACTGACCCCCCTGAAAGGCCAAGCTCGGGATGTTCTCGTTTCTCGGAAGTTCCATGGTTGAGATGCGATGGGTGTCAGGGAGGTATTGCGAAGGGGCAAAGTTACTTTCGTGAGTTTTCCCGTTCTGTTATCCTAGGTAAACATGAACCCCATTTAGAGGTTGTAACTAATTGTTCCTTTTTCGCAGACTGCTGCATTTGTTGTAAGGATAATTACGACATATGCTTGCAGTGTAGAATGAAGGGTGCCATCTGCAAGAATAAGAGTCACGTCCTGAAAAAGCTGTTACGTCCATAATAGCGTCCCACATCACCTTATATACGGATACCATATCGTTACCTATTCATTCTGTCTGATATTGACGGCGAGGTGGCAGAGCATGGGAGGCTAAAGTAACTTCGTTTTTTTTTACCTAGCTCATTGCGGATAAGGGTTTGATAATTCAACCCGGTGAAGATCAAGGCGGCGCTGGGAATAATTAATTGCTAATAACGTGTACTATTAATATAGATTCTAGATATTATTACCTCGCGGAGAGCGC
The DNA here is from genome assembly GCA_902806575.1 of Jackrogersella multiformis. Taxonomy (NCBI): domain Eukaryota; kingdom Fungi; phylum Ascomycota; class Sordariomycetes; order Xylariales; family Hypoxylaceae; genus Jackrogersella; species Jackrogersella multiformis. The sequence goes on along the minus strand of CADCXD010000009.1, from coordinate 264,690 downwards.
TCACCTCCTCCTTGATATTTAGAACACTCTGCCGAGCCAAAAAGGGTTCCGGCAACAGTGTATTTATAGGGCTACAGCTTACGACAATTACTCACGTGAGAACTAATGATGCCTACCTAGGTAAGACGCCGTTCACGCTAGGTAATATCGACCTGTTCACTTATAGATGCTTTACGAGCTCAGTATATTGTTGTGGGGTAGAGAAAAGATAGATGTATCTGTATTAATATACCTTAGGTATGAAACTCTTTTAGATAACAAGGCTAATCCAGTCACGGTTATTTTTGAAGTTATCTACTTGATATTATGGTAATGTCGAGCCACGTGGACTTCTTAATGAACCTGCGGCTCTTGAATACTACCTAGGTACTCAACCCTAATTATTCTGACTTAGAAATACATAGCCTAAAATACCTAGGTATCATACTACCCTAATATGTACCTAGGTAAATGAGAACTGTAAACCGCATTTAATAGGAAGACAGATGTTAACGGTACATTGATATAAAATCTGATAGTTATTTCCTTTGCCACTTAATCAATGCTGCTATTATAAGTTGAAATTTTTTAAGGGATTTTTATTGTTGTATATATCGTACTATTTATCCCACACCTCCATACTAAGTAGCGGTATCTTAGTTCTCCAAGGTTTACCGGTACCTATACTACGCTTAATCGTGTTATGAAGTATTTGGATTTTTTTATGTTATCTACCAAAGTAAAGGTGTAATAAAGGGGTAGGGAAGCAAGAAAGCCGCCAGCACATGATACCACATCCGAGATCATGGGCTGTAAGTCTCACTTTATTTTACCTTCCTTTAACTTAAATGAAGTTGAATACCTTAACCTAGGTATCTAACTGTATTGAATCTGGAAACACGTTCCTGATTATTCCCGCCAGCCAATATTAGATTCCCCGGATCCAAGGCCCCCCTGCGAAGAACGCCGGCAATCCCCAAGACGTTAGCTACGCAGGAAAGCTCTTCGATACTTAACCGGGGAATTCTATTTAAACAACTCGGAACATCCAGACCCCAAATGCATCACTACCTTAGCTTGGGTCCCTTACCAATTCCCCAAGTTCTCCGCAGTGGGAATACTACAGTAGTAATTAACCGAACATCCGCTTTCCCCTTTTGGTAGACGGTCTGCCGTGATAAATTTAACCACTGCTAGATTAGCCAGAAGGGATGAACATGGAGAAGAAGAATCCGGGGAAATGGCTTCAGGGGGTCAACTGGGTGAAAAGGCTTATTTATCTACCTTCGAGTTCGCCCACCCGATCTCAAGTGATTCTTCAGAGATCATTACAGGAGTATCAAATCTACTGCCAAGAACATCAACATGAAGGTCCTGTCGACACTCACGACCCTGGCAATTGCCACGATTGGCAGTTGCCAGTCCATCACCAAAGTCAACGACTTTAGCGGCACTCCTACGAAGCTTGGCATGTACGTCTACGTGCCCAAGACCCTCAAGACTCCAGCACCTATTGTCGTGGCAGTCCACCACTGCCAAGGATCTGCTCAGGGGTACTCTACCGAGTCTCACTACATGCCGCTGGCCGACCAACACGGCTTTATCTTGATCTATCCCAACTCAAGATCCAGCGGTGGCTGCTTCGATGTTGCCTCGGACGCTAGTATGTCTCCTATTCGTTTATTCTTCCTGTTTTTCGTTGGTTATTATACCGGAAGCGTTGTTGACTGAGCACATCTAGCTCTGAAACACAATGGCGGCGGTGACAGCCAGACAGTCATCAACATGGTGAAGTACGCAGTGGACAAGTACGGCGGAGACGCAAACCGAACATTCGTCACCGGAACCAGCTCCGGCGCCATGATGACGAACGTGCTTGTCGGCGCATACCCCGACGTGTTCAAGGCAGGGTCTGTCTACTCCGGTGTTCCCGACGGATGCTTCGCAGTCCCGGGCTCAACCGCCTCTCAAGACCCTCCCGGATGGAACAACCAGTGCGCCAATGGGCAGAGCACCAAGACCGCTGCGCAGTGGGGTGACCTCGTACGATCTTACTACCCCAGCTACACGGGTCCTCGACCCAGAATGCAGATGTGAGAGCTTTATATCAATCGCGGCCATGACTCTGGACTGCGTGAACTGACACAAATATAGCTGGCACGGATCGGCCGATAGTACCCTCCGGTACCCCAACTGTATGTTCAAACCTCAAACCTCATTCAGAGTATAGCGCAAAGACTGACACTCCGTGATAGACGCCGAGACGATGAAGCAGTGGTCCAACGTTCTGGGCCTTACAGCATCCAAGGATACCGCCAACTCGCCCCAAAGCGGATATACCATGACCATCTACGGAGAAGGGACAGCGACGACGGCGCAGCTTGTTGGATACAGTGCTTCGGGAGTTGGCCACACTGTCCCAGTTCATGAGGCGATGGACCTCGCCTTCTTTGGCATTGCGTAAGGATAAGAAATATACCTTGGTAGGCTTTAACGGTTTAAGCCCGGACAGCCTGACAAGTATATGTCGAAGGGAAAAGCATGATCAAGTTTCGCATCTTTACTAAATATCCTTAGCAATAGTACAATAGAAACATTGCTTTGCTATGGAAGATGCTATGTGTCTTAATTCTAACTGTATTACGAAGCAGATTTATTGCTCACCTATAATGTACATATGTTGCACGTGTCCCGTTCAAACGTGTTTAACTATTCTGTCATATCTACCATGACCTTGATAACCAAGTCGCCCTTCTCGTCCTTCACCTTAGCAGCGGTATCGAATGCAGCGGAAATATTGCCCAGCCCCTTGAATCGGTGGGTGACAATTTTACGGAGATCGGGTAGCAGTGGGTTTCCGCTGGCGAGGAGGTCGATAGCTGCACGGTACGTGTTGGCGTATCGGAAGACGCCGACTAGGTCGACTTCCTTAAGTGACGCGACCATGACGGGCAGCGTCTGCACTGGCGTGCCCATGCCGATTATCATTATCTTGCCGCCTGGTTGTGTTGCCTTTTATATTTATTAGTGTTGCCAATAGAGAAATGGGGAGAGGGAGACAGTGTGTGTTCAGGCGGGGGTTAGGAGATGAAAAGGGGCGAGGTAGAGTATTACATAAATAGCCGTATGCATGCACGACTCAACACCCGTGCACTCGAATGTCACTGCAGCTTCACCGATAGCCTCTTTCCCACCCTCCACCGTTAGCGCCTTCAGCTTCTCGGCCACGTTCTGCGCGTACGCTAATTTATCCTCGGTAGTCTCAGGTCTCGGGGTCACGATAGGAACCGTAAACGCGGCGTCAGCGAACCCATTCTCGACAGCAAACTTGACACGATCCTCTAGAATATCGGCGATAATCACGGTCTTGGCTCCAGCGACCTTGCTCGCGGCCGCACAGAGAAGACCTACGGCTCCGGCGCCCAGCACTAGTACAGTAGATCCCGATTTCAGGCCCGATCGTGCCCGGGCGTGCATTGCGACTGACAGTGGTTCTACGATGGCCCCATGCTCTAGGGACAAGGTATCCGGTAGCCTAGAAGAGAGGTTTAGGTATTAGTCTGATAAATTTAATCGTCGGAAGTTCAATGATATAGTTCAAAGATACCATATATAATAGAGAAGGAATGCTGGAAATTAGCAACATACTTATGACACCACCTAGCAGGGTGGTTGATCCTCTCCTGAAGAGTGCCCTGGGCGTGCGGGAAAGACTTGGCCGAGCTACGGAAACTCATACCGCGGCAGATGTTGTAACGGCCTTCACGACACAGATCACAGTTTTCGCAGGGCTGGCCGACCTCGAGAGCTACGCGATCACCGACCTTCAGAGACGACCCGGTGGCCGGCACCGCAACGACAACACCGGCGGACTCGTGGCCCAGCGTCAGCGGCTCCCGTACCTTGATCGCGCCATTCGCGAAGTGTCGAAAGTAATGCAGATCTGAGCCGCAGAGGCCCGTCGCCTGCACAGCTATTTGCACCTCGTCCGCCGAGGGCTCTGGTAACTGCCGGACATCCTGTTGCATTCGTTAATATGTGTTATGTTATATCCTTTCTATTTTGGCCCATTGGATATATTCCATAAAGGAGAAGAAGATAAATAAATAAAAATGTAAATACTTACGACCCTGAGGTCACCGGCTCCGTTGAGAACAGATGCTTTGACTTCGGTGACAGTCATGACGGCGTCGGCTTCGGCTTCGGCTTCGGCTTATACTCAGGTATTTACAGTTGCTAGGTCAAAACATAGGCTTATTGTTGTATTGTTATAATTCCTCTACGGTTCAGGTTGAACTTATTATTTGAATTTAGAATAATATAATTGGAGAAAATCAGAAAGGCTATGGACAACCGAGGAAACTAAGAACCAGAAACTGGAAACTAAGAACTAGAAACTAGAAGCTAGTAACTATAAACTAGAAACAACATGCTCACCAAACTCTATCCTCAACCGACTACGGAGTTGAGTTTACTATACGTAGTTACGTACTTGTACATACCTACGTAAGTACCGAGGTAGGTAGTCTAATCTAGGTACATGTAGATCAGATCACCTTAAACTCGGTGTAATCATAGAGAGAATACCTATATAGGTACCTATATGTAAGATGTAAGTATTAGAAAAATACATTCTTCCACCGTATCTTACTAGTTACACAAAGGTACCCAATGTAGTAAGTTGTGGGCCTTAACCAGTTATACATGTTTACGTACCCCTAGTACAAGACCCCTTAACGATGGACGTATGATAGGGAGTACCGAATGCACGCTACCGGTTCACTGGGAGAAGCTAAGATAGGTGGAATAATATTCCCATGCAGCTGCCACGGTCGAAATCCGGCGAAGTAAGCTAACCTAGCTAGGATCGGCGGAAATAGTCGTTTCTGTACACCTGCTTCTTAGTAGTACCTAGGTACTTACCCCGAATTCCCTCTCCATCTCCGCCTCCACCTCCGCCTCCATTTTATCTACCCCGCCGTGGGTAATATGAGGGGAGCTTAAGGGGGAGACCGGGTTATTTCATTGAAATTCATCAGGTTTCTTTTGCTTTACCCCAACTAATAATCGCCGATTTTAGCCCGATTCATTAATCTCGAATTATATAATGCTAAGCTTACGTGTAATAGTATTATATACAAAAACTCTTTCCACGGGCATACGTGGGTGGGTTACACAAACCCAATTAGATGATGACCTATAGCTCCGAATACGGAAATTGGAAAAATATCATCACCTCCATGGTAGGTACCTACCTACCTAGGTAGGTAGCCTAAGTAGGTAGGTAGGAACCCTCATTCTCATTGGAGGGGTAATAGATACCTACCATATCTAGGTATTCGGAGTAAACCCAATCTTGAACTCAACGGTGCGATATCAGCACTAGCAACATGTGGAATAGACAGTAATATATTCAACACATTTTTGAACTATCTCTACTTTTCTCCTCCAATAGTAGACTGAAGGTGCTGAGTAGGCAAACTTCATCAGACATGACGGACTCACTGTTTTCCCTCAAGGGCGAGACGGCTCTCATAACTGGTGCCACAAGGGGAATCGGACAAGCCGTAGCTATTGGTCTTGCCGAGGCAGGTGCTGATATAATAATGGTGCAGGTGTGTTTTTATTATTATTTCTTTTTACGCGGCAATGATATAAAAGAGGGGACACCATAACTAAATACGAAAACAGCGCTCCACAGCGTCAACCGAGACCAAGACCGCCGTCGAGGCAGCCGGCCGCAAAGCATACATCTACACAGCCGACCTCGCCAGCACCGACGACGTATCCGGCCTGGTCCCCAAGATCCTGGCAGACGGCCACACCATCCGGATCCTGGTGAACTGCGCGGGGATCCAGATCCGGCACCCGCCCGAGGCCTTCCCCGGCGACGACTACCGGCTGGTCATGGGCGTCAATGCCGACGCCGTGTTCACGCTGTGCCGGGATGCGGGCGCGCACATGCTCGCGCTGGCGCCGTCCGCCGTGACCGGCCGCCGGGGCAGCATCGTGAACTACGCGAGCCTGCTGTCGTTCCAGGGCGGGCTGAACGTCCCCGCCTACGCTGCCAGCAAGGGCGCCGTCGCCCAGATGACCAAAAGCTTCGCCAACTCGTGGGCCGGCCGCGGCGTCAACGTCAACGCTATCGCCCCCGGCTACATCGCCACCGAGATGAACGAGGCGCTGATCGCCGACCAGGAGAGGTCCGCGAGCATCAGCGCCAGGATACCGGCCGGCCGGTGGGGAGACCCGGATGATTTCAAGGGCAGCACCGTGTTCCTGGCGAGTAAGGCGGGTGCGTATGTCAGTGGGCATACGCTGGTTGTTGATGGTGGGTGGATGGGTAGGTGAGCATGGGGGTGCAAATAATGAAGAGGTGAAGTAGAAGGAAGAATGCATGGTTATGGCATCATTATTGTATCGCGGCTAGAAATATTGCTACAATCCAACGCAAAAGAAAATTCATACGTAGACCATGCATGTAGAGATTTTTAATGAATTGTTACAATCTAGCATCATATAACATCTCTCATAACCGACATAAGCATGAACGTAAACCGGCATACACCCCAAACAAACAAATCCCACTAGTACTTTATACAAATGGCGAAACATCACTTCGTAGAACTGATCACCTGCTCCATCCACGGATACACCGACGAGTTGGCCATCGGGTACCCCATGTGCAGCGCGCCGGTGAAGAAGCGCGCCTCCTTGGGAGATCCGTACTCGAACAGCAGGATGGAATCCTCGATCGGCATGAGCCCGTCATGCACGCCCTATTATCGCTCTCGTTAGCATACAGTATCACAGCATCCCACCATACGCCACATCCAACACCTAACCCCCAAAACCATACGCCACCAACACCAAGTTAAAAGTGATAGACCTAGGTATGAAGGCAAGCAGAAAACTCACATTAACAAGCAACAACCTCGTACTCAACCCCGCCAAGACGCCCGTTTCCAACAGCGAGAACCTGCGCTGCGCGCCCTCGAGGTACGCCTCCACATCATCCCCATACCCATGCTTCATAGCCAGCGCGGGCGTCAGCTTAAACGGGTACTCGTGGCCGTCGGCGCGCGTCAGCCACTCGCGCGCGAAGAAGTGGTGGGTGCCGGCGCCGTGCGCCACGACGCCGGCCAGCCTCGCGCGGTGCGTGTGCGCCGCGCGCACGGCGTAGTACCCGCCCGAGCTCAGGCCCCAGCACATGACGCGGTCCGCGTCGAAGCGCCCGTCCGCCGCCACCCACGCGAGCGCGCTGTCGAGCAGGCGGTCGGGCGCGGCCGGGTCCGCCGGGTCCGCCGGGCAGTCGGCCGTCCCCGGGATCTCGAACACGACGGCGGCCCAGCCGCGCGCCAGGAACTCCTCGCACCGCGCCGTGTTGTCGGGGCGGTAGCCGTCGAGGCCGGTGAGCAGTATGACGGCGGGGAACTTGGCGCGCGGGGACTCGGGGGTGGAGGGGGGCACGCGCACGTACGCGGGGATGGAGGCGCGGTCGTTGCCTTGGGCGAAGGCGTGCGGGATGTCGACTTCGAGCAGCGGCGAGGGCAACCACAGGGCCCCCGCCTTGCGGTAGATGGATTTCTGCAGCTCCCACGCCGCCCACTTGGCGGGGTCGCTGGCACGCGGGAAACCCGTGATGTACGGGAACCGCGCGATCCTCAGCAGGCACGCGGCGCGCAGGTACAGGTCCGACGCGTGCTTCCTATCCTCGGCGCTCGCGCCTGCTTTCGTCGCCGCGTCGTCGCCGCGCTTCTCGAGGGCCCGGGCCGCAGGCACGAACGCCTGCGTGTACTCGGGCGCGTCGCCGTCGTTGACGTCCCTGGCGATCAGGTCGGAGAACACGGGCTCGAAGTCCTCGAAGGCGCCGTCGTGGAAGGGGTACACGGCGCGGCGACACGGCTCACGCCACTTGGACTCCCAGAGGGCGCGGATGCCGGCGTGGTGCGGCATGCGCCGCTCGAAAGCGTCGGCGCCCATCAGCCACTGCTTGGGCGGGGGCCTGGCGTCCGGCGCCATGGCGGGAGCTAGGCGAAGCTGGAAGTGGAAGAGCCGAAGCTGGACCGCGGGGACAGCGGCTGCTCGCTGATGAAGGTGAAGCCGCTGCTCTGCGAGTCTTCCTCGTCGAAGTTGACAGAGATGTACCCGCTGTGGCTGCTCTGCTGCTGAGATCCGAGCCGCGAGAGGTGGATACGCCCGTTGCGCTTGCGGACTACGACGCGCCGGGTGGTATACCAGTCTTTTTTTTCCCGGATCCTGTATTCCTTGTTAGCGGTATTTCTTTCTTTTGCCAGGATTTTAGTCTAGGGGCGCGTGGTGGAGCTAGGATGAGTGGCGTTGTCAAAGGATTAGCGCTTGTAGGAAGCTAATCGCTGCCATGCAAGTGCCTCCGTTGCTTAACGGCGAGCTGCCACGCTTATTTGATTCCAAAACTTGAGGTCTGTAGCGGGATAAAAAGCCATACGGAGCTAGTGAAGACGGGCGAACGTACTCTCGTTGAAGCAATGCTAGATTGGCTCTGATCAGGGCACTACGAAGTTCCTGGTCAGCAGCCACGTTGACATGGGTTTTCTGAGCCATTGTTTATAAAGGGATTGAGACAGAGAATGATCCGCGGTTCCGAAGCGTAGCCGTTGGGGATGTCCGAGTGAGTGAGTGACCGGACTTGTTTCGTGTAAATAGTTGATAGACAAAACGAGAGATTTAATACGAAGATGATATAGGCATGTAGCTAGTGTGAATGCTAGATGAAGGAAATACAGCTATATATAATAAATAATGCAAGTGAGATCGAATTGTAACATAAGTCGTCAGCGTTTCTACAGTCTTTACTATGTAGTTTTCTGGGAGCTAGAGTGAGGCACGAAGGCTTTATAACCGCCCGTCTGACAAGCTAAAAGCAATACCCGAAAGTAAGACTTCTAGGGATTCATGTAGGTAGGCGTTCCTGCGGAGAGAGGTGATGATTATGCCCGTGAAGTCGACCCCTAAGCCCCGCTCGTTGCAGTCTGAGTAAGCCATGAGTTTACCTACTCGGTTGGCTCGTGTGAACGCATCGCAGTAAGACGCCAAGGACGGTGCGGATTGGCCGAGAAGGGTCTTGCGCTTCGGGGATTCTCAAAGCGGATGGTTGTCATAACGTCCGGCCAGCTCACTACCGGGCCACCCACCAACTCGAAAGAGAAGGCGAGACTCTGGGCTTAGTACAAGGTGTGGTCCGGTAGAGTACCTAGTCGTCTACTAAGCGTCGTAATGAAGTGACGGAGTCGAAGTCTCTAGTTGGCGGGTTTCTTCACATGTCCTCTTCTTTCACATGTCTTTATATTTTATAGACTCTATACTCTATCCTGTATCAAGCCCTCTCGCAAGGTAGAACTTTTTCCTGTAAGGTACCCGAACTTTATAGTATATATGTCCCATCCCTTCTCATCGTCCGTGGCCCCTTTTCGATTAACCTAAATCCTCGGCTCTACCAAACCCTCGGAGTCAGCCGAAGCATGGGAAAGACAACCTTGGTGTATAGTTTATGATTTGCTCGCCTATTCTTTCTCACACTCTTCACTGGGCCTTACTCTTGTCGGTGTTATAGTAATGGGCCATTTCTAGCCCGGCTCTTCTGAACCCGCATTTTACGTAGAAGCCTTCGTTCGCTTCGCTGCAGTCGAGGATGGTCTTATAGCAACCGACTTTCTCGGCGATGAAGTCGAGCGCTTGGATGAGACGAAGACCGAGCTTCTTGCCTTGCTGATCTTTCGCAACGGCAATATCCTCGATGTGACCGACCAGACCAAGGCTGTGGATGCTGTTCGAGAGATTCTTATGTCAGCAATGGCGTCGCTATCTAAAAATCGTTGATGATACATGTCGAGTTACAACCTCTATGCTATCGAGCTACGACTACGTTATCGTTTAGAAAATGGATAGGATACGCACAACTTCCTCTCTACAAGTAAGGCCCCGGTCCCTACGATCTTCCCTCTTGTGGTATCCTCAATTACAAGAACATAGTACGTGTCTTGTGACGACATCCATTGGTACCTTTCGGCGAATTGGTCTTTGCTAATCTCTCCCACGGTCGTCAAAACACGCAGACAGTCAAGAAAACCGGATTCGTAGTCAGACAACCGTAGGGACCGGGCGGTGTAGCCTTCAGGGAGCGCGGCAGAAACTTCAGGAGAGATGAGGTCGGATAAGAAGAGGCCTTGCTCTGCCATTGTGCGTGATTTTGTGCAATGCGAGATTACTTGAATGCGTCGTTTCGGATCGTAAGAATAAAGATCGAGAACGTGAAGACAGGTCTAATGTGTCTGGTTTACCTGAGTAGTTTATAGAGTAGAAATACGACGAGATACTGGGAGTCCTACGTTAATTGATTGAGGGAAATAGGTGGTGGTTAATATGATAGGATTACGATAGGCTCATGTTGTCATAAATAAATAAATAAAAGAGGAGAGCTTTTTTTGTTGTTTCTCTTATTAATAATGTTATCGACGATAAAGAATACGAAGAATCGGAATTCTTGGGCTAAAATTAGGTACCTACGTACATTACACAACAGAAATTCCCTCTTTAGACCCCTAATACCTGTAAACCCTCCAGGGCTTCCAAGTAAACTTTGCGAAGTCCCTACCTAAGTGTATGTAAATCCCTAAAATTGAGGAAGCTTTGCCTCAATTGATTGGTTCTACCCCCCAGTAAAATAGCCAGCTAGGGACTTCTGGGGCTTTGCACAGCCTGCATAAGAGCTGAAGCCGGGACTGGGACTTTCTTAAAGCTTGAAAAATGCTAAGAATAGAAGTCTGTATTCCGTACTTATATACTACATACCTAGTATTACATAGGAGGTAACTGCTGACATCATTTGAATTTAAGGCTTGCAAACTCAATCTGACTCTTAACTTCTAACTTCGAGGCTAAACAAAAAACCAACAAGTCCGAATAAGTTCATTCCTTCATTAGATTATTAATATCGAACCTTGAAAGCTCAAGCTCAAATCAACCTTGGGACACTCCTATTGTTTCTCAATCCCTTCTAATTGAATCGATCCGTTAATATCTGCGAACCAAAACCTCGTAATTCCGGATCGTGGATAAACACAACATAAACACAACACTGTATGGCGACGTTCAAGCGAACCACAGTTCCGTGTTATTTAGCCAAGTTCAAAGTACCGATTAATTACGCGCAGATGACTGGGCATGACTCGCTCGATAATACTGTCAATAATACTGTCGACAATAGTGTAGGTACTGCCGATAATGCGATCCTTGAGATGACGTGTACATGCCTCGGTTCCTGCATTTCTACCCTCTGCCTAACAAATCGATCTATCGCAGATATCGGGAACCAACCGGGTTGGCGGGCGGGAAGACAAGACACGAAAGACGCCTGAGATGCAGACACGTTTCCATATGCTCGGTGTTGGACTTATGCAAGTCTCCGTTCTTTATCCGCTCTTATCGATTTCAAGAAACCATTGGGAAACCATTCGCTCCCTTTTTCCCGCCATTCCTATTCTAGCGCGAAATTATCGGTGACGACAGTTGATTATGGCCAATAAAATCGAGACCCAGCTATTGGGAAGTCCCCGCCCCGCGTTACTATCACATGTAACTTTAAGTTTAAGCTAAAGGAGCTACACGTCGTTAACGTCAACAGTTTTCGCGGCGCATAAAGTTTTACAACCGTCGCCATTACCTAGGAACCTTGGAAAGCGTGGCCACCTGCAATCTATGGATCTTTAATTATTCTTCAAAATTGAAAGTACCCAGGTACCTTAGGTAGGAGGTAGGCTCCAGCTGGTAATTCTAAAGGGTTACACCTATTACCCTATTACCTACCCATCAACCAACTCAAACTTAGATTCTACACATTCCAAATCTTCTACACTCATTTTATCGTTTGCTTCGCTTTCTATTTCCAATTTTTAATTTCCAATTTCCAAGACACTTGTATCTTACGTTAGACCCGACAATAAATGTGTACATACATCTATACATTTAGTGCATACTCCGTCTCTCTCCTTGACGTGTCTCTTCGACTCGCTACCAATCCCAACAATAGTTAAACCAAATACCTAAATCGAATATCGGAAGACATTTCCGACTCTGATACGATAAATGCAGTTCATCCATCTCGAAAGTCCACTCCTTTATCGTCGTCAGCATGTCGGCAAATGCGAAAGAAGATCGCATTGAAAACTCGAGAAAACTAGCCGAGGCATCTCTATCATCGTCGGGCGAATTATTACACTCCGCTTCCAGCAGGACTCTTCTGCCTAATCCGATAGCGAGCGCCGTCAGTTTTGCCACGAGATCAACCTCATTCGCTCTTCGAGTCGGTACTTTTATTGGGGGTTATGGCTTAGGGGCTGCCAAGTTTACAACACTTTCGAGTTTAGAGCTGGGTCGTGGAATTCTAGAGGGGATATTGAGTAGAGCTGGAAGAGATGTTATATCGACGGCTCAGTCTGAGCTGGGTAGATCGGATGCCGAGTCTATATTGGAGAAGAGCCTGGAGAGTCTGCACCAGACAATGTCGCAGATCGTTTTCTGGACTGCCACCGGTTTTCATCTCACAGGAACCACTGTATCGAGCGCATCCCAGATATCACAGCTGTTTCTGTCAGTCTTAGACCAATTTTTCGGCTCGACCGACTCTTCTAGAGCCATCGCGAGCATCATCACCCTGATTCGTCGAGAGTTTCAAAATCCTGCCACCGGCGTGCAAGGGGAAAAGGTGGGTGTGACTGATCTTTTGCTGGGGCTTTGTGGTCTCGCGTACCTACAAAACTGGTGCAGAAAGTTGTCGCAGGATGAGACTCGTCGCCTCTGTCTCGAGGAAATCATCTGGGATGTTGTCCTTCTCGATGACGACGTGCGAGTTGACGTCGACGATGAAGATACATACATGGTGCAAGTGGGTAAAAGGAGTGGGGTTGGTTCCGTCGGCAGCGGCAATGTTATTGGAGCACTTCAGGATCATGGAGCAAGATCGAGTAGCAGTGACGAAGATGAATTACCCGAGGCCCAGCTCAAACGACACATCATAAGATCTCTTCCCAAAGAAGCTCAAGTATCCATAACGACTTCAACCACCACGACTAAGACGATTACTGTCGACATTAAGGGGGCTCCACTAGTCCCAATTTTATCCCTGCCGGGAGTCGACCTTGTGAAGAGCGAAGTAAGCAACCCTGGGGATCCCCAAGGGGCAGGATCCAATTACAGAGTTGTATACAAGATTAGCCGGAATAAAGTGAGAACCACCGCTGTCGATAGCGACGGCGAGGAAGATACCCGGTCCCGGGTTGAGTCAGTCGAAGATGATGATTCGGTATTATCGACTAGTTCCACATCTCGGCAGCATCGATATCCTCCACCTGTGCCGCCGAAGGTTGAGCGTCCAACCATCGCCTCGTCGGCAAAGAGAAGAGGAAGCATTTCGAATGATTGTCCGGCTCATCAAATAAGATCCACGTCTGCTAGTGGTGGCTCCAGCTTAAATTCATGCAAGGGTCGCACATCCCCGAATACTTCCCCGAAGCAAGATTCCGAACATATTGCAAATCAGAAACGTTCCAGGAAACCGTTAGGGGACAGACGATCTATCTCTCGAAGTCAAACTTCTGCTCCCGTCTCGCCAACCAATAGCAAACACCCGACAGGAAAGCTCGAGTCGCCACCAGCCGCCAAGGTAAATGAAAAGAAAGGTGGCATTCGAGGTGTCCTTAGGAAGGGATCTGGCTTATTAAACAAGGACTCGAGCTCCGAGAATATCCAGGCAGCTACCAAGTCAAAGCCGCTCATGAAAACTCCTTGGGGCAGTAGCAAACTCCCGCATGGCAAGTTGCCAGTCGCACAAAGGAAGGAGAATATTCCAGATAGAGCTTCAAGTCTTCTACAATATCGCGAAGCTCCCCGAGCACCACGCCGAGGGAGCCCGAACCATTTCACATCAACAGATCTAGGCGACTCGGGGGGTGTCGCGAGTCTACGCGGGTCATCGTCTCGAGCCAAAACATATGCTTCGCTGCAAGATCGACGTCGCAACTCGGTCGTGTCCCTAACTGATACATTTTCGGTACACTCGTTCGAAAGTCGGCCATCATCTCCAACACGTCAGAGACATGAACCTAAGATTTACATCGGTTCATCACATCTCGAACAGGGACGAGTCATTGGTACTCAGCACCCCAATTCATCGCAGGGTCACCTGAGAGCGCGATCCGAAAACCGCAGTTTATATAGCCCAAGCATATACACTCTCAAGACTAAAGACTCTCAAACCTCGCTAGCACTGTCCTCGTTTCATCAAACAAGCGCCTATAGTGATTCGGGAGCCGTAGACACGCTACGACGAACAGGTATGGTTGACGGAATGTTCCCCGAGTTCCATATCTTGAGAAATATTACTCGATATAGTCGTTACGCGTCTGCTGCGTACGGCTCCCATTTTCTTAAGTTCATGGGTATCACCAAGGAACTGCCTGTCTTAAAAGCGTTGGACGAAACCCACCAAGATGTGCGCTCATTCGCACATCATACTCAGCTTCCGCCAGATAGCATCCTCTTATCCTCGTTTGTCGACCCGCAGGGTGGTTCCGATTCTACCGGATCTACCGACACGGGAATACCTCTCGTGCACACCATCGCCATCGATGAAGAGTCCAAGGCCGTCGTTTTGTCTTGTCGTGGTACATTAGGCTTCGAAGATGTTTTAGCTGACATGATGTGCGAGTATGACGACCTTGTTTGGCGAGGAAAGGCATACAAGGTTCACAAAGGCATTCATGCATCTGCGCGACGACTTCTATATGGAGGAGATGGGAGAGTACTCGCAACACTTAAAGAGGCACTTGAGGAGTTTACGGATTACGGTCTGGTTCTCTGCGGACATTCCCTTGGCGGGGCTGTGACTGCGCTACTTGGAGCTATGCTCGCCGAGCCCGCCTCTACCGGAACGGCCTTCGTCACCTCTGCTGAGCCGCACCGAAAGCTACTCGCAGACGGGCAGTCTCTCCAAACTTCCTCTCACATAAGCCTACCATCCGGGAGGCCAATTCATGTGTATGCCTACGGCCCACCTGCTACCATGTCACCGTCCTTGCAAAAAGCAACAAGAGGGTTGATTACAAGCACAGTGCACGGGAATGACATTGTTCCATACCTGTCACTGGGTGTTCTCCACGACTTCCAGGCCCTAGCGCTGGCGTTTAAGACAGACAACAGCGAAGCGAAGGCGGAAGTACGTCGGCGAATCTGGGTAGGCCTGCAGTCGGGGCTGGCTGATAAGTGGTACAACAACGGACCGACGCATTCTACCGAGGAAGAAGACAAGTGGGCATATGCCGCACTTAAGACCCTGCGTGCGAGTATGATGAGCTCCAAGCTTCTGCCACCGGGCGAGGTTTTCTCGATCGAGACCACGCCAGCCCTGAGACGAGACGCCTTCCTTCAGGCCGGCACGGACCAGGCCGGGCGGCCCGCGACTAGAATCGTGTTGAAGTATGTCAGAGATGTCGAAGCTCGATTTAGAGAGGTTCGATTCGGTTCCAGCATGCTGATAGACCACAGCCCTGGAAGATACGAAGATGCCCTTCGACGGCTTACACTGGGCGTCGTAGATGTTTGATGCATCACACTCAGAATGGAAAATATTGTAATTAACTCAAATTGTATATACTTATTTGTTTCATACAGCAAGATACCTGATAGAGTACGATTTTCACATATAGATGTAATGTTGCGTCATAGACGAATAGAATGTATATACATGCTCTAGCAATGGGGCCGAGCAACAATTCAATATCAATATGTCTACTATTTAGTAGGCTTTGGGTAAGCATGAAAGGAAATGCGCTCCATAGGACCAATGAGTTAAGCCAAGTAACAAAACACCTCGGATCTAAGCACTAATCTACCTAGGTAGGTACCTAGGGTATCATAAGTTAGACCTCGGTGTTCCTTCATCCTAAATCCGGATGCCTACGAGGGTGAGTATCATATCCGGTAAGTGGGACGGAGCTAAAGCAGGCGAGCGGGCGGTTAAATAGGGATAAATTCAGGAGATCAGACATCCATTCTGCCGGGACGAGAGAAGAATGATCACCATTATAAGCAATGAACGTATCGTATGTAAGTGTACGACTCTCGTGATGAACAGGAGCCATAAAATAAAAGGGCCATTGGACGCTAAGCAAGATATTAGGTCCTCTAAGTTCTAATGAATATCATTTTTATCTTCAATTAGAGAGCTTTCCTAGGCGAGCTTTACTCTAAAGTAGACCCCTCAACACCAAGGATTCCCACCTCACGATCCCCTCGCCGTATAAGTACTCCACGGAGCGTCGAGGACGACCCCAAATCAAATTGTAAATACTACGAGTTAGAAAGTTATAAACTTATAAAAAAGACAAAAGTCGACAAGGCGATTTATAACAAGAAGAAAAAAGTATTAAGATGTCACCACCCCTAATAACACACCTCTACACCGCGGACCCATCCGCCCACGTCTTCGACGGAAAGCTGTACATCTACCCGTCGCACGACCGCGAGACCGACATCCAGTTCAACGACAATGGCGACCAGTACGACATGGTCGACTACCACGTCTTCTCGCTCGACTCTCTCGACGCCTACTCCTCCTCCTCATCGTCGTCCGCGGCGGAACCGCCCAAGGTGACAGACCACGGCGTCGTCTTGAGCGCCAAGGACGTACCGTGGGTCAGCAGGCAGCTCTGGGCGCCCGACGCGGCGCGCCGCAAGGGGAAATATTACCTGTACTTCCCGGCGCGCGACAAGGACTCCGTCTTCCGCATCGGCGTCGCGGTCGGCGACTCGCCCGTCGGGCCCTTCGCGCCGGACCCCTTGCCCATCCCCGGCAGCTTCAGCATCGACCCCGCGTCCTTCGTCGACGACGACGCGGACGAGAGCGCGTACCTGTACTTCGGCGGGCTGTGGGGCGGCCAGCTGCAGTGCTACCAGGCGGGCAACACGGCGGCCGCGTACGACGCCTCCTGGCTCGGGCCCAAGGAGCCGTCGGGCGCGGGGGCGCGGGCGCTGTTCCCCAAGGTGGCGAAGCTGGCGGACGACATGCGCGGGTTCGAGGGCGCGGTGCGCGACGTGGTGATCCTGGCGCCGGAGACGGGGGAGCCGATCGCGGCGGACGACCACGAGAGGCGCTTCTTCGAGGCCGCGTGGATGCACAAGCGCCGCGGCGTGTACTACTTCAGCTACTCGACGGGCGACACCCACTTCCTAGCGTACGCGACGGGGGATAGCCCGCTCGGCCCGTTCACGTACGCCGGTCGCCTGCTCGAGCCCGTGCTGGGCTGGACGACGCACCACTCCGTGGTGGAGTTCGGGGGCCGCTGGTGGCTGTTTTATCACGATTGCGAGTTGAGTGGCGGGGTTAACCATCTGAGGTCTGTGAAGGTGAGGGAGATTTTTTATGATGGGGAGGGCAGGATTGTGGCGGAGGAGCCGCGAGAGTAGGGGTTGGGGATTGGGGTGAAGGTGAGGGTTAGGGCGAGGTTGGATTGAGTTGTGTAAGAGGGTGGTTGGCTACCTACGTTGTTGTGTTGAGAGATGGTTAAGGGGTGGTGAGGGGCGGGTTCGTATGATGCTACAAGATGTCGATGTCGATGTGAGGTTTAGGGATTGTGAGTTTTGAAATAGGGGTAGGAACTAAACGGATGAGAATAATTGAATTTGTTCACCCTTGGACTAGGTTATTGACTATATGATCAACTACAGTTAAATATAAAGCTGTATTGCCAGTTCCTCGACGTAGAGACAAACTATGGGTCAGAAGCTACCTAGTATAATTATTATTAATATAGAATTATAAATGAGCCGACTCAATCAGCATTACTGCATCTATCCAGTTGAAACAGTCGTATTATACCATCGATGTTTTTATAAGAATTATCTTAAGAACAGGGAAAGTTACCTCCGTAGAGTAGGATACGTAGAAACCAGGGGTTTTATATTTCTCTGCGCTCATCGTACAGCCAAGAAATTACCCCGTGGGGATGATCTGCTCATGACGTTACATAACATGTAGAGATATTACCAGAGGTCTCTATATTCGAGGAACTTCAATTACCGGCGAAGATGAGGGGGTGATCTTCTAGGCAATTAACACAATTTATTTCCAAAACTCCGTACGAGTCGGATGTGACCTCGACACCCCGTTTCTGGACAGGGACGAGGTATTGGTTGCTAGTATATCAGATGGTCACCGCGCAACTGTTCTTCGACTTCGTGTAGTTTCAACCGTGTCGTCTATCATAGGAGTCATCATGGGTATCAGCAGTCAACGAAACAATGGCTTCAGGGAGAATTGGAAGTGCGCCCTCATATGCGTGGGTATGGCATTTGCGACGGCTCAATACGGCTTCGATGTCGCCGCCGTAGGAACTTTACAAACGATGCCAGGCTTCCTAATGACTTTTGGGTATCCCGATCCTACCTAGGTACGTTGAAGGGAGGCTGGGGCATCTCGAAGACCTCTCAGCAGCTTATGCATCGTTCTTGAACGGGGGAGCTATGATCGGGGTTCGGTTTATCGCACCGTTTGGTCGCTACTTTGGCCGCAGACATGGAATCTGGATGGGCAGTATCATCGCGTTTGCTGGATGTGCTACTCAGATCGTAGCGAATACAGTTGCCAGTTTGTGTGTTGGGCGAGCTTTGATGGGAGCATCGAATGCATTTTTCATTACCTTCTCCAACGCTTACATCGTAGAATACGCACCGCCCAAGCTACGCGTCGTCTACTCGGCCATGTTCGCTATTACTATCAACATTGGAACTATTCTGGGAGCTGTTATCGATGAAAGGACGTCTCATATGATGAACAAACTTTCTTACCAAATTCCGCTGGCCTGCTTGTTCATATTTCCAACGTTGCTGAGTATTTTCGTCTTCTTCATCCATGAATCACCTCGATGGTTGATGCTTCACGATCGTCGCGAAGAGGCAGAGCGCTCTCTGTCGGTCCTTCGTGGTGATTCGTTGAAACCCGAATTCCTCCAGGAGGAGATCGTTGAGATCATTCGCGGCGTGGAGCAAGAGAAGGCAAACGCATCCTCGTTGAGCATCGTGGATATTTTTAAGGGCAAAAACTTGCGTCGCACACTTCTGTGCCTCGCTGTTGTCGTATCGCGCGCTTCTTCAGGTGTATGGGTGTTCTTGTCCTACGGTGTAAGCCCCTATTCTCCGAAACGTTACTCGCGTGGCATTGTCTAACGTAGCCTTTAAGACAAACTTCTTTCAACAAGCAGGAGTCGATGATGTTTTCAAGATTGGAATATACACCATGGTAGTGCAGCTCGTCGGCTTTACCGCCGGTTTATATTGCGCATACAAAGTCTGGGGTCGCCGTACCATGCTTCTGATAGGGACCGGAGGTGCAGTGATATCTATGCTCGGTCCGGCTCTGGGAGCTACAATCGCACCTGAGAGACCAGAAGCCGCAAAAGCCTTCCTCGCCTTCACTTTCTTCTACGTTATTGTGTACTGCGGTTTCGCAGGCTCGATGACGTGGCCCATATCCGCCGAGGTCGTAAATTCCCGCTTACGGGTGGTCACTTTATTGTTTGACACAGGCGTGGACTACACTTTCGCTTGTGAGCTTTCCCCTATTCGGCATCGTGCAACGTAATATATCGAATTACATCGAGTTGTGGACGACTCTCAGCATATGTGGAACGTCGTCAGCCTGATTCGTGATACAGGGTTGACTTCCTTTTGTTCGCCGTATTTCATCAACCCGACTGCCCTAAATTGGGGGGCTAAGTACTGCTGGATCTGGGCTGCATCTAACGTGTTGACATTCGGTGAGAGCCTCGTTGCATAATCGACATGTTGTGCTTCCCGACTAACGAATTGCCTTCTTAGTCGTATTCTGGTTATTCTTGCCCGACATGAAAGGCAGGTCTTTGGAGGAGATAGACGAACTATTCGAGAAGCAAGTTCCTACTCGAGATTTCCCCACGTTCGAATGTCAATCGTCCTCCCAAGCTCACGACATTGTTCTACACAAGATGGAAGAAGCAAAGGTAACGGTTCAACATGTCGAAGGATAAAGTTGAGGGGCTTCGTTCTATTAATTATTCCTTGACTATATCTGGAAGATAGCGCTTCAAGTTATCGTAAAACGTAGCCCTCGAATTGCCGGTTTCTGGCGTGCTTGGCCTGAAACGATGCATATAAATCTGGTTCTGCTGTTCGTCTAATTCGTCAAAGAGATGTGGCGTTGGGGATTTGATGGGAATAGTCAAATATGTCGACGGTTATAAATTAATACATTCTTGTTGGCTTGAAAGCGATTCTTGATAGGTAACAATGTGGTTGAATCGGTATTCTCGCAGCAAGCTGAGCTATAACACGACGTACGTACGTACAACGAAAGCTGTAAGTTGGTGCAGAGATAGAAGTCTGTACATATGCAAGAGACGTAACTTTTCGGTGTATAGACATGATTTAAGACGAAGTTCAGCATGGCTCAAGATTGTTCCATGTGATAGGCTTAATATATGGTAGATTCGGCCCCCAAATGTAACCCACCTGAAACTAGAACAAATAGGAAATCCCAAGTCTGGCAACGCATTATCTACATTCTACAGCTGCATATGATTTGCATTAGCGGGAGTCATCGTCGCACCCGCCAGATGGGTGTGATGCCCGTATCCGCCTAGATGCCGAGCCGTTGGCAACCCAACCGCGAGTAGGCTGGCACCTATCACGATAGGGCAGCGAAATCGTCATCTGAATCCAACCAATGTCATATGACGATACCATCTCTATCACCTGCGTACGGATTGGTGTGGGATGTTCCAACGTGTTCAGGGGTGCTTAACTGCAGGCTTGCGCGGGGCCATCCCGTGTGACAGGGTCGTCGATAAAAATACCTGACGATCCGCCCCCCTTGAGACCCCGTCCCAGAGGATACTTTACCAGGACCGGGCCATGGCTCTCGGATCTGATTCGTAATAACCCCAAGCCTAGACCAGCTCCCCGCCTCCAAAGAAAAAATGTCCGTCAACTCTACAACATTGGTACTCGTCGCGGGTCAAGAGCAGCCGAGCATCGTAAAGCGGCAGGTCACTTTAACGCAGACTATCGTATCTCCCGACTCGACGAGTACGGCCGTAGTGACGCTCGATCGCGGTGGGCCGCCGACCAACTCTCCGTCTCCGCCAAGCTGGAGTTCCGGCGCTGTCTCATCCGACGGCCTCGGACAGCAACAAATCGGAATAATAGTGGGAGTCTGCCTCGGCGTCGTTGTACTCGCCATAGTTATTTGGTGTTGCTGTACAAAAAGATGTGGGTGTGCACCTTATACTGCATACGAGGACGACCAAGAGGAAGTGGTTTATTACCAGACGAATGGTATGGCAGATATTCCTCGACCGCAAAGAATCCACTGGAAATTTCCCCGGTCGATACCGCCACCTGTTGTTGAAGACTACGTTGCAACCGATAATAATAGTTTGACTCCCCGGTGGACGGCCTACGAAGCATCAAGACGACCTCGCCCAGGTTACTACGGTGGCTGAGAAGTGTCTGAGACAAGTGGCACATTCAATATTGCTTTCTCTCATTACATTTCAACTTATCAGTTGTAATTCCCTTAAAGGGATTGCTGGCTTATGTATTATCCTCCATCTGGAGATATGGACGGACTGGCGGGTTAACCATCAAGCTACAAGCCGTTTTGGTGGCGCCCGTGAGTGAACAGGATCGGGGTGAGTTCAAGCAACTACCTAAACTATTAAATGTGTTCTAATGTACCTTACCTAGGTAATTTAGGTAATAATGGCGATATGGGCGTAATATAGTTTGAGGTGTATAGGTATTTAGCATGGTGGAAGATGATTTGAGATGATACCCAATCTGCAATTTTTGATTCTTTTTACTAATTTTATGAAGAGACTTTCTCTCGACGACGGGATACCTGACTGTGCCCACATAGGCATCAATTGTTTGCTATATTAATTTAATTTACTATATAAATACTTATATAATTTATGTTCTAATTTGTTACGTTCTAGTGTGAGCCTATTCGGAACGTAATTTCTAACCTTAGTCATGATAATTACTTAGGTACGTTCCCTAGTAGGTAGGTATACGGCCATATGTCTGGATAAGCTATTAGTAGGTATACAAATATAATTAAAACTAGTAACGAGTAGCATCAAGTGCCTAGGTAGTTTCTTGTTCGGACCTCCGGGGCTACCGATATGTAACTGTGCGCCTTTAAAGTCTTCGGGGGCGCCCGTGTTACTCATATATCGACCAATATGAGAGCTAAAAACATCCTATAGATAAACTTGGCCGCCTTATAAAACGGGATGATAGAGATGAATCCCGTGTAGACGAGTCCGAAGCATCGTAAACGTGGGTCGATGTAGCCCCTTTCCCTGAAGTTACTTTGCGGGAAGTATTGACATTATCTGCCAAGAGAGATAATACTTGCGGATAAGAAAGGA
Organism: Jackrogersella multiformis; assembly: GCA_902806575.1. Lineage (NCBI taxonomy): Eukaryota > Fungi > Ascomycota > Sordariomycetes > Xylariales > Hypoxylaceae > Jackrogersella > Jackrogersella multiformis. Next base: position 242,209 of record CADCXD010000009.1, on the reverse strand, counting down.
CATTGCTATGATCGAATTTGTTTCGAGCCACGGTATAGAGTGGCCAGCCTGAAACCGATCTTTTCATATATTAGCAACGCCAGGGCTTTCCAAACTCTTGGCCGGGGATATGGGCGAGAATAACTGCATTGATGTTCGGGTGGTCGGTCTATTGGTCAACAAGGCGACACCTACAATTTATATAATGATAATGATTTGCGCGCCCTAACTTCTCACGGATAATATAATCCTATCAAAAGAATCGTCCCTCACACTCAATCAATCGAACAGATCATGAAAAGGAGTGGGCAAATACTAGATATGTATCACCATTTTTGTGAGAATGGTTCAACAGCTCTACCCTTCTGCCGTAACGTTGTATAAAATGATAAGTATTTTAGGTATTAAATGAATTAGATATATGTGGTATGGAGTTTTCTTTTGCTCTCTCTAAATTTTAAAAGGTATTTTTCGAGGCAAATCCGTTGAAAAAAAGGATGGTTAAAAAAAAACATTGATTTGAACTTGATTCGAACCCGCCATTTTAACGACTGGTGGTTAGAACACTATTCAATTGAGCCACTTGGAACTACCCCTAAGGGCAATAGACAACTATATTATAACTACTTATATGCTGCCTTTGGCCCGCGGTTTCTCGGGTTCCATCTGGTTGCCCTGAGAGCTGGAGAGCTGAGGTCGGACGTAGTCCGAAAGTGTTGTGTTCCCTAGAACTGGCATAAGACAGATAATTACAGCAGGCAAACTGACATCTTTTTAATAAAGGGTTTTTCTACATGAACAGAATTCCTGAATTGGTCCTTAGGCCCATATCAAACGTCTTAAGGGGGAGATGGTTCACACTTCAGGTCTCCAGTCTAATATCGACTGGACAGTGTCCGTGACGGATTTATCCAAGCCGGTATAATCCAGCCCTAGGATTTTCTTGGACTTAGTGTTGTCGAAATCGAAGACGTCGGCGGGGAAATCATCGGCTGCGTCGAGTGGCAGCCGAGATGCTAGTTTGGGATAGGACTTCCGGATCACGTCCGCGATCCGCTTGTTCGAGAAGTATCCGCCGACGACGTAGAAGCGGTTCCCACCGGCCTCGGGCACATTCACGGCTCTAAGATGCGCCGTCGCTACGTCCCGCACGTCGACGAAGGTGAACACCGGGACGGTTGGCGGTAGACCTTGAAGCATCTTGCCCTGTATCATGTCCCGGATGCGGTGGTTGGAAGTGTTCATAGCCGCGTCCAGATTCGGAAGGTTGCGCTGCACCGGACCGAAGGTGAAAGTGCAGTTTATAGTAGCAAGGTCAAAATTCGGCCTCTCGGTCTCCATAAAACTCCAAGCGGCTTTCTCGGAGAGCGCCTATATCTATGTTAATGGACAACTTCCATAGCCTTCGTGTGTACGTGATTCTACCTTGCTAGTTTCATAGGCCCTCTTCGGAATGTGAATGTCCTCTAAAGTCCAAGGCGCCCAGTGCGTCTCGTCGTAGACCTTTGCGTGGTTAAGAGGGTTGATAATTGCTGCCGAGGACGAGGTGATCACTACGCGCTTGACATTAGGAGCATGTGCCTTGATAGACTTGAGTATGCCTATCGTCCCCTTGATCGCAGGGTCTAACAGATCTTTAATTGGATCTTGGATGGTAAGTTGATATGGGGATGCAGTATGAATTACATAGTCAAAGGCCGACTCCCTCTTAAATAACTGAAGCAAATTATTAAAAGACCCTTCTCTTGAAAGGTGAAATACGGATTAAGGGGCTTACAGGATCGAAAGCCCCATCTTCTGCCACATCACCTACGACGACATAGGATAGGTTTCCTTGTCGAGCAGGTATGGCGGAACCTACTATTCTACGACCTTTCTCATCTGATCTCGCCGTTGTCACAACTTCGAATCTATGCAATGTGTAAGTGTACAATTGTCACTTCAGTAAAGCGGAGATAATACCCGTCTTCCAGGAGTGCATCAATTATATGAGATGCAATAAATCCGCTTCCTCCTGCACCCAACTCACTTATCAGAAGATTCTTGTGCAAATCAGATGGGTTGAGTAACTGACCTGTGACGAGGACTTTGCCTTTCGGTAACTCAGCGTGGCTCCCCATTTCTCTTGTGCTTATAATTGCACGGTTGAGATGTTGTGAAAGTGATTTCTACATATCATAAGGTAGACATTAACGAAGAAGGATTCTAGAATGTCTAGGACGAGATGTCAGTCACTGGCTGGCGCATCTTTCGGGGTTCCGCAGCGTCTCCGGTGCTCCGATGCATCTACCCCAACTGAGGCCGAAAGAAGGCTATAGCTGACGAATGGATTCCTCTTGAGGCTCGATGGGTAATCACTATCGTTGTCAAGCCACATTCTCTTGGATGCATTATCGTTACTCAGCCATAGTCATGTCGTGCGACCAAACCTTGGAAGCCTACAAAAGTTTTATTTACTTTTATGCAGGACACGATTGACAAAGCCTCTTGGGGAGTAACCTTGAGAGTAAATAAACTAGGCAATGTCGCAAGGAGAGAATAGTAACATACACGTCGCCATAATCGGTGGAGGTATCACGGGAGTCATATTAGCGTTGGGTCTCCAGAAGCGCGATGTCGATTTCACTCTGTACGAACGAGCACCGGCGTTCACGGAGATTGGCGCTGGTATAGGCTTCAGCCCTAACGCTGAGCTTGCCCTGAAAGTTATTGATCCCGAGGTCTATCGCGTTTACAAGCAAGTGGCGCCTCCGAGTTACGCAGAAGAATATTTCTCTTGGGTTGACGGTTACAGGAGCAATGAAGTTGCTGCAAGGCTCAGGATTGGTGTCGATGCCTTCCAGGGGGGAAGACGTTCCGACTTCGTAGAGGCGTGGTCCAAACTGATCTCCAAGGATAAGGTGAAGTTCAATAAGGAGGCCATGTCGCTCGGTTATAAAGATGACGGTAGGGTATCGCTACAGTTCAAGGACGGAACTGTTGAAGAAGCTGATATCGGTAATGTCCCTCCCCCCCAAGCATCACGCGGAATTCTTGATAGCAGGTTGGCAGAAACTAACACTGGTGTAAGTAATCGGCTGTGATGGAATTCATTCGCGAGTCCGTCAACTCCTCTTAGGAGAGGCCAACCCAGCCTCTTACGCCACCTACACGAATAAGTACTGTTTTAGAGCTCTGGTTCCAATGGAAAAGGCTCGAGCGGCGCTGGGCGAGGAGAGGACGACAGGAGGCGACGGCTCGCTGAATAGATACATGTACAACGGGCCTAATGCCCATTATATCACCTACCCGGTTGCCAAGGCCCAGTTCATGAACGTACTGCTCGTCATCTCCGACCCCAATCCCTGGCACACCGAGGACGGCAAGACTACGACTACTGGAAGCAAAGCAGAAGCTATTCGAGCTTACGAAGGCTGGCATCCTCGCGTGAGGGCCATGGCAGATATGTTACCGGAGGACCTGCAGAAGTGGGCCATCTTCGACATGTTCGAGAACCCTGCTCCCTACTACTATCGCGGTAGCGTGGCGATCGCCGGCGATGCGGCTCACGCAGCCGGTCCTCACCTCGGTTCAGGTGCAGGCTTTGGCATAGAAGATGCCCTAGTGCTGGCGACACTGCTCGATGCTGTCAATAAAAAGCTCGACGTGCAGAGCCCGAAGGCTACTAAGGTCGAGCTTGGCCACTCTGCACTAGCCGCATACAACAATGCAAGATACGATCGAACCCAATGGCTCGTTGGCGCTACTCGAGAGGCCTGCGCATTGTTCCACTGGCAGGACGAAAACGTCGGTAGCGATTTCGGGAAGTTCCTACCGGAGATCACCAAGCGCTTTCACAGCATCTGGGACTATGACATTAGTGAGATGGTCAAGGAGGCGATCGGAGAATTCGAAGGGCCCGGTAACAAACTGCCTAACTGAGTTGGGCCGCAAGGGAATATGATCAAGGGCGAAAGTCCAAGCGTTAGTAGGGTTAGCAGTTTTAACCAGCGAGCAGCAATGTTGTTTCTAAGAACAGCCGCTATGCGCCAAGAGGCTATCTTCAGTAGAGCTAGGAAAATAAGTCGAGAAAAAACTGCGCTATTCCGTACGCTCTTTAGTCGATTCGTGAGTCAAGACGAAAAATACGAGTTCGGAAGCAAAGCATTTATACGACACCGTCCATTTTTTGATTAATTTTGCAAGTCAGCTTCGCTTAACTAATTTGTAGTGTTATCTTTCCCCTTTCCCCTTTTCCATTACCGACTTCCAGAAGCCTAGGGTATCTCATAACATCATATAATCGTTGACATGGAAAGGAGAATCAGACCATGAGGCCATCTGCCTCGTCCCATCGCTGATGTTTATCGCGTCGCGGTAATTTAAGCGTAAATTACCAGTTTCATGACCAGTAGCCATATGTGAAGTGTTGCTCGTTAGACGGCCACTAGATATACTGGTCGACTATATGTCGATTAATATTGACTAGCATGCGCCAGTTAGCTTCGACGTAATTATGTAGAGTAGTGCCAGGATCACTCACCGGATAGATTGGTTGGCCCCTTACTATGTGTATACCACTGTAACCGTGGCTGAGTGCTTAGTTTGAACCGTAGCTTGACGAGAGCCATTTGTGGCTCATCCCTGGTACAACTTCTCACGATAGGTTTAGCCCGAATTCCGAGTGGAGTTGGTAGCCATCAGCAAGGACAAGATGCGAATAGGCTGTCTGGCGTAATTGAATAACGCATCAGCGTCGCCTTGCGCGAGTCTCGGGATAAGGTAGATGAAGTCGCGTCTTTCTGAGACTATCGTCGGAGATGCAACCCTTATCCATCATAGTACTGGCGTCAAGCAGCTGTTGAATACCACATATGAGCGAATGTTTCGTAAAATACGTCAAGTATTTAGGACTGCCGCTCATGTCGCGTATAAGAAAAGCGATGGCGAACGAGAGCGCGGTGTAGGATCAATGCCGTCGTGATGAGTAACCAGCGCGGGAGGAAGGGGGGTGATACTATTTCGCGCATCCGGGGCGTTCGACTTAAGGGCGAGTTCCTCTTCCATCTTTATCCAGGATTCCCTTTCGAAGCGCGTGGGCCGACTCAGCGGCTCGCCGCTCGCATACCCTGGGCCTCGGTGGCTAGTTTTCTTCCGTCGCGCAACCCGCAGGGAGCCGTAGATCATCGGCGCATTCGCCACGAAACACGAGACGAACATTTGCACGGATGCCCAAAGACTGCGCGTGGTCTGGGAGGAGTTCTCGTTGAAGATCAGGACCACCCGGATGATGGTAACGACGATGCAGAAGGTGCCCAAGGCGAATAGCGTGTAGAGGGAAATATATTCCGATAAACTTCGTTTCCTCAGGCAGATCAGAGGGTAGGCGATGAGGAGGACCAGCAGATCAATGATGATGTTGGAGATGCCCAGAATAAGCAACTGGACGTAAGCTCGCACACATTGTCCCGGATTGGGCTCAACCTGCCAGTATAGGCTGATCGGACGGCATTCGAGGAACGTCGCCAGCACGACAGCGATGAATGTGACGCCGACCGCCATCCAAGTTATCTTAGAGAGCCGGTCTGCCCAAATTATGCCAGATGTAATCCGTGAGTAGAACAAGAGCAGAAGGCAGATCTGAAGCCACAGAGCGGCTGCGAGCAGCACCCTAGCCAGGAGAACCAAGATACTTCCGATTTTCAACCGGTATGCGTCGTCGTCTGTGGGAATGATGCCGTTGTGCAGGACATCGTTCGCGGTTCCGAATTGCAGGTAAAAGTTGTTGGCGACAATCCTACCGAGGATGACTAGCATCGACAGCAAGACGAGAAAGAAGCTCAGATCGAAAGGTTCGCGGCGCCACCGAGAGATGACTATTCGGCTAGCCAATATGAAAACCGACAACGCCGCGCACGCGTAACCTACGTGTTCCGCCTCAGCCGAGTTGTAGGTCATGTTGACATCTCCCGAGAAGCAGTTTTCTCAAGTAATCCGATGTTTAGGCATCCTTTGCGTGGGCAGTAAGAACATAGAATAATAAGGTCCAAAGTGTTAGCTACCAGGTTGGTAGTCTAGAGGGTGACAGATGGGATGAGATGAGATGAGACGAGAGAATGAAATAGGATAGACAACTTCATAGCCCTAGATCTCTCCGCATGAAATCACACAGGTTATTATTATGTCGGTATGAGCGTTGATTGGCAGGATCACGACTAAATCGAGACAAACACAGTCAGACGGGCTTAGTCTAAATATTGGTCTACCTACTTAGGCACCTTAGCAGCCGAAGGTACCTAGGAAGGCATTCGACGGCTTGAAGGATCGATTTATGTCTCCACATCCTACAGGGAAGATGGCGAAAGAATTGCAAAGTTCCTCTCGACCCCAAGGGCACCGACAGTATGGGCCGAATATACTATCCCCAACTTGGATGTATCTAACAGCGCCAGTACACACTACGTAGTAGTAGGCAAGTCAATTTGCGCCAACACTCATGCCTTACCAAGTTCCGTATGATATTCCTTCGGAAGTGTTGATTGAGACATAGGCAGTATTACTACTACTTATAGGGAGCGGTCTGCGGGTAGATTTTGATAGCATCAGGTCACGTCAGCAATAGCCTCCGCCAAAAGCAAGATGTATAGGTAAATAAAAAGAGACACGCCGTTATCAAGCAATCTGTCAATCAGATAAAGAGCTTAGCTAGGCTTGGGAGAGACAGTCGGGCTGAAAAAAAGGTAGTGGACTATGTTTGTACATGAATACGACGCTGACTAGGAGGTATACCCCCTCTCCTGAAGCCGCGCAACCATTCATTCGCCGGCTCTAAGACATGCCCCGTGTTTCGGGCGTTGTAGCCGAAGATGCTTAGCTTATTATATTAAGAAAGTCGGGGGATCGCCAGTGACCAGCATTTACATAGTAGTAACTCATGTGAGGAGGAGATTTCCCGCCAATATGATGCTTAAATAGTAGATTCAATGCATTAATATGCGCGTCAGCTATTCCTCGATCGAGATATCTGTTTACTCATAGAAATACTAGGTACCTAGTCCTTGGGATTTACTACCTAATTTACAGCATATCGTGAACGAGACTAGTGTCTAGGTAGCCTTGCTCCTAACTTCTAAGATACCTAGAGAAGTGTTAGTCTTGCTCGAACATTTCTCCTCAGGCTTTGCTCACCGAAGGGGTCGGGCATAGACTAAGATCGCTCGACGCCACGGCTACGCCAGCCTTCAAATTAACCTTCACTATTGCATGTGCAAGTGAACCAGACCCGACTGCTAAATCTGCCTCATAGGATTCTCCTCCGTCGGGCGGACTTCTCGATCCGACGAGGCAGCGAGGTTTCTGGAACGTCTCGTCCATTCACGTTTCCCGAGGAACCTTGCGATCTGCAATACAATTTACCAACGATGCAGCCTTGTGTACTTCAATAAAAGCAAACATGGGGTTGTAACTTCGTTAATTACCTACCTATCAACCACGTCATGCATCACCATATCGGAGCCTCTTGTTTGCACCAGGCCAACCCCGTGTACGGGAAATTTCTACTTACGTACTTGGAGATATTCGAGAATTGACTTGACTTATTAATTGGGAAAAGTGGAAAAAGTATCACCGAACCCTGTAGGTTAGTCACTTATTTCCACCTCGACATCATGAGCCACGTCGTCGACTGGGAGGATATGTTCACCAGGTCTTGGCGCTATTTAAAGGCGTGGCTAGTTGTCGGTCAACGGCAGTGTTAATTAAAAACGTGGCAGCATATGGGACACGGCTGAGAACGCCCGCAGTTCAAGAAGCAATATAATAATATAATATCGGTTCGGGATGGTGCGCCGTTGCATCTTGGCAAGGAGTCTCCTGGCTCAGCAACACCAAAAAACCCATGATCACCTCACGGAGCCTAGCAAATGCCACGATCCACGATAATCATCACGACCTTCTGTGCCAACATGGGTCCAAGTAAAAGCCATTGGCTACAAACCGACTATAACAGCTGAAGACAGTATAAATTGCTAGGTAAATTTGCATGTCAGAGGTCAGTCCGAAAATGTACCATCATAAAAAAATGCCTGAGAGGAATGTGGAGTTGCCAACTCGCGCGATTCTACACCAACGAATGTCACTTCGTCAGCTTTCCCGCCTGAGATAGAATCGCATATGGCGGTGCGTCCCCCTTTACGAACTCACGGAGTTTCAAGGTTTTTCGCGTCCAAGTGTCTCATATTCGATCATCCGAGGAGAGAAATCGCGCTCAACTTACCGAGTAAAGGGATATCGAATTAGCCAGTTTGATAATGATATTGTTATGAATGACTAGGTAAGTACCTAGGTAATGATCCTTTCTGTCCCGAGTATCTCCTTAATAATTTATTCTTCCTTGTTCTATTCTAAGGTTCTTGTTTGCTCCCGTCTCGAAGTGGTGGTGGGATGTATCAGGTACCTACACAGCCTGGCTACTGTCTCGATGGAAATACATTTCTAGTCTCCGAGGAAGTCATCAACTCGTCCCTGGATCTTGCTACGATTATACTTACTGTCGCTGTGGTCCAAGAGCTTCATACAAGACAATATATCAAGGCGAAGCTTGTATTTATCCTTGTGGTTGGAGGCCTGTCCGGCGTGATAGGTTTTATGAAGATTAGGATACTCTATCGAACCGCCAATAGAAACAGAAGTATGTAGTACCCTTGCCGTTGAATAGTCTTTTAAGTGCTAACCGAGAGTCTTTTATAGAGGAAAATGATGGCAATGCCTTCATTCGCTTGAAATCTACATCACGTTCACGAAGCCGGAATAGAGGCGGTACCTAGTCTTACTATCTATCTCATTCTGCTTAAATTGGTGACTTCTAGGTAGCCAATAACCTCAGTCAAGCTCGACATCAATGGTGACGGAGGAGATGCCAGGCAGATAGCCTTGTTCCATTGCCATCATCAATGTCCTCGCACTTGTTCCGTCAGCGCCGTCTACCCCTCGACCGATGGCGGCCTCGGCAAGCATTCGAAGCTGCATGGGGAACAATGGATCGCCATAGTGCTGAAGAATGTCAATCTTCTTAATAGTACGTTGAAGGTATTGCCATTGCGATGGGTCCATAGCAAATGTCTTGCAAGCCTTCTCCTTCTCGTCAGTCCACCAGGGAGGCAACAGCTTGCGAGATGCGAAGAGACCTAGGAAGTTCTGAAATCCGCGAAGAGCATCCGGATCCCCGCTGCAATCATCTGTTACTCGTAAGCGGTAAGCGTCAATGAGGAGGCGATACACATCGGTCTCTGGGCGGCCGTGAAGCCAGGTGCCGTTATCGAGACGGGAAAAGGGGCAAGTAATGGATTGCTCTAAACCACGCGGAGGCGAGAGGATGGCGTCGGCGGTAGGGATATCGTCGACGGAATATTGCTGCTTTCCACAGACCTTCCGATGAACCTTCCAGTCGGACTTTTGGCAGTCTCTTGAGCAGTATAATGCCGTAGAGCACTTTGCGCACCGTTTGAGGTCGACGGCGGGAGGAGTCTTTTTGCAAGTATTACACGACTGAGACATCGTGGGCAATCCTTCAGTTACCCAAGGTTTTAAGTATCCTTTCGCATTTGAGTCTACTTCACCCTTTCCAGGGAGGAAAGGGAAGAAGAAGGTTTAAAGATGAGCTGGATAGGATTGTGGGAGTTAAAAGGGTTCGTGTTGTTTGTTATTTGGTTTGAAGTTTGAAGTTATGAGTCTTATGAAGTTATGAGTCTTATGAAGTTATGAGTCTTTATGAAGTTATCAGTCTCTATGAAGTTACAGATCTGTATGAGTCTTTATGACCTGTGAGGTTACACCATTGTAATGCTGCCCCTGTGGACCCCTGGGACAACCATTTAAACACCTATTGCAATCACCTACAGCGGGAAGTCACATGTAGGTATTTACAGGTACCTACTCTCTTTGTCTCTTAGCTAGCTTCATACCTTATAAAACCAAGCCTCCTACTTCTTACACCCCTTTTTCACTCACCTAATACAGGTACAATGCTACGAAATGAGTTCTGGAGGTGATCACCATTTTATATAATAAGCGGATTTATTTGTTAAATGTTATCACGTAATTATCTAGGTTATTATATATTTACTCGGTACTGTAATATTGCTCTCGCTGTCGCCATCCCCTGAAGTACCTAAGGTAGATACAAACGGGCTTTTCTAAAAATCATATGTGATAGATCACCTGCAGGCGATTTCCGTCTTGGAGCAAGACCTGACGCACCACTCGCAGGTCCTAGGGCCGCCCTCCACGAACCGATAAGTGCATCCGCAATGGCACACACATGGGAACAAAGGCTTGCAGCGACCACACCTAATATGGCCTCAGCCGCCGACGCCGCCGCCCTCGACACACATCATAATGTTCGCGGGGGTGCTATGGCCGCGGTCGCAGCGGTGGCACTTCCAGCAGAGCACCGGCATCGGTTTGCCCCTGTGGACCCTGGACCTGTACGCGGCCCTGGGCCCCGGCACGCAAGCGCCGCTTCGGCACGGGGAGCACAGCGCCTGGCCTCTCCTGCCGAGGCCGAGCTCGGCGCATTTGTGCTTGGGGCAGGCGCAGCTATCCCACACGGGGGTATCCGGCCCGCGTAGATGCCGGCACCGGGAGCACCGCCAGCCGATCTGCTTCGGGGCTCCGCAGTGCGCGCACCGGTACGGCTGCGAGAGGCAGGCCGAGCCGCAGGTATCCTCCAGGTCTGGCGGGATTTCCATGGCTGTGTATGAGCCGCAGGCTGTCGGTGAGCCGCATCTGAGGAGGTTTTTGGCCTTGGCCTTGGTGCAGTACTCCCATTTGGAGAGCATGTGCCCGCATGGGTAAAAGGCGTAGTATTGGACGCAATCACACTTCTTTACCTTCATTTCTGCTAATGGATACTTACCTGGACTCGATGTTACGATATGACGAGAGGGTAATACCTATGACTAGAGCAGAGGGGATTATAGGGACCGGTAGTTTATTTATACAATAGGCACAGTGCCATTGTTTAAACGGCTGTAAAGGTCAGAAACAATGGGCTGTTTCTAGAACAATGTATTAGGAGACTTCTTTGTGGGGTGATCAATGGAAACAAAGCATAGCTCTTATGATCATTGTATGAACAATATCGAAACTGTTAAGAAGGAAGAACGCTTCCATAAGCCGACAAATAGCTATGGTTCGATGATATCTCTATGATTTTTAAGTATACCAGGGTACGTACTTACTTAGGACTGGGTATTCAAGCCTACCATCTACCAAGGTTGGATCTCCGTCTGCCTGACGACCTTCCCAACATCATGGTCCCTCTTCCCTTCCACTACCTCTCTAGCAAACTGCCCACCCACAGCCGGGTCTATAGCACCAATCTAGTAATCAAATATTAGTAACAATGTTTCCCACAGTAGGTAGAAGACAATAAAATCACAGTAAATAAAACATAGAATAGAAAGAATATAAAGAAATATAGGGAAATAGAAAAAATAAAAAAGGGGAAAGAAAAACCCATCTCCCTAAGCCTCTCCGCCCCCACGCCGGCCAGCCCCGTCGCCAGGAAGCCCGGGGCGATGCACCAGACCTTGACGCCGTCGTTGTGCAGCTCCTTGTGCCACATCCGCATGAGCATGTTGAACCCGGCCTTGGAGACGCGGTCACGAAGAGCAGGCGCGGGTCCACGCTGCGCAGGAGTAGAGGCGCCGCGAGCGTCGTCAGCACGTGCGCCCCCGAGACGTTGGTGTCCCAGGTCGCGTTGCAGGCCGCGCGCAGCGTCATGCGGCCCGCGCTCACCTGCGTGTCGAAGTTGGCGCCCGCGTTGTTGACCATCACGTCCAGGCGGCTGTGGCGCGCGCTCAGCGTCTCGATGGCCTGCTCGAGGGACGAGTCGGAGCCGAGCTCGATCTGCACGGTGCTGAGCAAAGAAGGGGGCGGAGAAGGGGTTTCCTGTTGGAGCTTGGCGATGGCGTCCTCGCCCGCCGATAGGACTTGGCAGCCGAGGCCGGTCTCGCCTGGTGAAGGAGGTCAGTGTTAACATTTCCGCTGAGGGGTGGAATAGGAGTCGTCGTACCGCCCGTGACCAAGACGATCTTCTTACCCGATGCCATTGTGAGTGAGTAAGAAGTGATAATATATGACCTGAATAATCGAAGTCTGTGAGATCTCGGGTGTATATCCAGAAGTTGTATAATGTGATATCAAAAAGCTTGTAGACAATGGCGAGAAACCCCCTTTTATAGACGAGTTGAAGCTACCTAGGTACCCTGCGACCTCTCTCCGTGCCGCTCTAGTAGAGCTGCACCAACATACTACCTGCCAAGGTACTTACCTGGTAGGTAAGTATCTGTACTCTCCGTCAATGACGTTTGTGGCTTTGACTATTAGATGTTGAGGTGGGACATACATACTCGACTGCATATCTCCGAAGAGCGAGACCCGATTCTGACACCTAACGTAATATCGCTATAACGCGCCCAGGTATACGAAACCGTTAAATCCGTTCAAAATAACGGATCCTTTAAAATATACATAAGATTTAACGGAATTAGCATTACAGCCAGCTCTATTTAACTAATCCGAGCTACCATAAATAGCAATGTTAATAACGGGAGCACTGTCGATATGAGTGCGGCGTATGTGAGACGATAGCTTCAGCAACATCACCCACAATATCCAGAGAAAAGGCCACGATTTAACTTCCTAGTCTTACCTTAAGAGTAGATGGGCTACGTTATAGTATGAAGCATTTTAGGTTTGCCACGGGTTTATAAAAAAACAATCTCATTCAACAGTTTTATCTCTGCCAATACTCTAACAAGGACAACATACAGTGATGCCTCCCCCCTTTACCAATCCGCACTAGAACATTCAAGATAAAAGAGCAGCCATGCAACGCGAAACTCAGGCCACGTAATAGACCTTACACCAGGTGAAGGAACCACACCTCCTATAGCTTGAGCCTTGCATCCCGCAAGCATTGAACTAACTCCTCAACTTCCACCCTATGGGTTCGCGAATCATGTGGAATACCCATATCCGAGTAGCTTGCTGATGTGTGTGACGGTCCCCTGTTCTCCTCTAACTCCAGAATGATCCCGAGAAAAAAATAGGTTCGGGTATGTTGGCACAGCTTTAACGCAACGAATGCAACCGTAGTTCCAATCAAAACAGATTGGTGCAGAATAAGACTGCGGATGGAGGCGAATTAGAAAACGTGAATAGTGAAAAAAGAAAAATGGTGCGATGGTCGTAAGCGTCGTAAGAATCCATGATTGGTCTTCGTAGCAGAAAGAGGGTAGGGGTGACGGTCTAAATGGTATAGTGAGCGATCGACTAGAATAGGAAGACGCAAGTAGCTCGATGTCTGATGAGGCCTCAATTAGGATATATCAAGTTAAGCGATCATGCATGAGTCCGCTTGGTACTCTTAGGAGGTGGCGTGGGCGTCGTTGACGGCCCGGGATGCGAGTGCGTAGAGATGCGACCGCGCTTGTTGCGACTCAATGTCCCAACATCGTGTTTCCCTATGCTCGAGTTAATATGTGTCCAGTTGAGAATGGCTTCGGTTAAACTTACCATCACAACAGGCCCTGACGTTCTCCATTCTGTCAGAAGCCATGTCTTGCTGCTCTATTATTTGCCTCAGATCCTCGGCACTGTCGGGTACTTCGCTAGCTTCGTAGATGGCGCTATCTTGAAGAGGAATATGAGTTCTGCTCCTTAAGCTACTGAAGGTGCTGTTTATAGAGCTCGCCTTCCAGTAGCCGCTCAATCTGCCCAAAGTACCGCTGCGCATAGAGTCTCTTTCACGAGTCGGAGTCAGTGTCGGTATGTTCATTGATATTTCCACGTTGGGCGAGTAATCGTTACGAGTGGTCCTGGAGTTGTACGAGGATAATGATGGCGGTGCTCGAACCCGGGTCCCGTTCGCTGGCCGTCGGCTCATTGAAGGGTTGAACTCGTCAACATCTTCTTGGGTGATTTGACCAGCCACCTCCTCGACATCCGTCTGGTGTTCCTCACCAGTTCGAAGCAAGAGGTACGATAGTGCGTTGAACCAAGTCTCGTGTCGCTGGCCAGTTGTGCAAGTGAACTTGACCGTTCGACCGGGAGAGACGATGATGAGACTCTTCCTGTGAAGCCCGGGGGGCATAGGGTTGTCGTCGCCCACTATGCGTACAGCCTCGATAGGAATACTTTTGGCCTTCAATTCGGCCCGGCCAGCACTAGACGGGTCACGATCACTCCAGTACAGTGTTCTAGTGTAGGGATGCACCCAGAAATACCGCCTATGTCTATTCTCGGACATTTCTCCACGACCAGTCTTGCGAGTATATTTCCAGAGATATTCACCGATCATGGTCTGAGTAATGGCCTGGATCATTCGCGGGTCGGTGTTAGGGCCGAAAGCTGCGGGATTTATACCCATCTCGTTGCGAATATTGAACCTCGTGTCGATCTCGGATGCAAAAGATGATACAGATGATTGTCGGCTACGAGGGGGCAGCCTTGACGGTGAATGAACATCTAGAGAACCCGGCATTGAAGTTCTACCGGCTCGCGGCGTTGGCGTACCTCTGATTGAAGTCGGGGACATAGGGCGTTTGTTACTTGGGGTCTCCGGTCTTGAAACTGGGGGTTTAAAGGCTGACGCAGGGAGCAGCGGGGGGCCCATTGTCCCCTTCCCATCGCCGGACGAGTTCGTGCGTGCAGCTTCGATTACCTCCCGATGGTTGGGAGGCAAAGGTGGTCTGTTCGTAGAGCCTCGAGCACTAGCCGAGCTGCCTGGTCGTCGCGGAGGAACCGGCTCAGGAGCGGAAACAGCGCTACCCTCACCTGCTCTTTGCCTTGCTCGTGCTTCGTCGAAAGGTGTCACTGTGACTTCACCTCGGGCGGTGGTAATTGTGAACGAATCTTGAGACACCGGGCTCTGCTGCTTCAGTAGTCGGTCTAGCCCGTCCAAAGTTAGGGCGGTCTGCGAACTCTGGTCCAAGGTAGGGATTGCTGTCCTTTGCGGTAGACGAACGTTTGTGTTAGTCGACATCTCCTTGAACGGACGTTGCGACTCTGGCGTCTCGGGACCAGGAGTAGCATTTAGAGATTGACGAGTATCGTCTTCGGCAATCTCTGGCGTGGCAGCCCTGTCGCCCTTTCGTCCGAATAGCCCAAATGCGGAGCGTGGAGTTTGTGGAAGGCGATCATCGCGTGGGATGATGAATGCCTCTCGTCTAGGACTTCTTAGATCGGGTGCTTCAACTGGTTCAGTTTCGGTTGATGTCATCGGAGAGAAGCCAAGAGCAGGCGCTGCAACTTCCAAAGATTTCCGAAGAGCTTCGAGCTCTAGAGCGTGGCCAGCTAGAAGTCTATCCTTCTCTGCGGAGCTGTCTCTCTCGTGCAGCTCAAGAACGCTTGCATGGTCAGCTTGGAGGGCTTCAAGTTCTCTGGCGAGAGCTGCATCAGCGTCACTCTTGAACTGAGCCAACTCCTTCGAATGTGCCGTTGTTAATGCTGCGAGAGCCTCGGATTTAGTGGCGTCACTTTCTTGTCGAAGGCTTTGCAGTGCATGGGAGTGACTATTTGTCAACTCTTGCAACTTCCGTGTCTGAATCGCTTCATGCTCAACTGAGAGGCTTTCCAGCGCTCGAGAGTGGGCTTCTGCTAGCTCTTGTAGCCTTTGCGACTCTGCTGCTACATGCTCCGCTTTAAGCGTGTCCAGATCTCTTACATGGGTCGCACTCAATGCAGCTATATCAGCTGTCTTTGACGCCTCGAGATCCCGACGGATAGCTTCGAGCTCTTGTGAATGAGAGGTCGTGAGTTCTTCTACCAGTTTAGCCTTAGCTGACTCATGGTCTGAGCTCAAACCCGCCAATTCGTTCGAGTGGCCCTGTCGAATATCTTCAAGCTGCTGCGAATGGGTGGTAGTAAGATCTGCCAAAACTTGAGCCTTAGAAGACAAATACTCTTGCCTCAAGGCCTCTAATTCCTTGAGATGAGAAGAAGAAATGTCATCCAATTCTTTCGACCTCGCGGTAGCATGCTCACTCTTCAAGGCCTCGATATTTCTCTCGTGTGTAGCTTTGAGTGACTCTAGGGCTTGTGACTGCGATTTCTCGCTATCACGCTTTTGAGCTTCCAGAACCTCTAAGTGGGCAGCATTGAGGGCTTCGATCTGATGAGTGTGGGCGGCATCGCCTTCAGTCTTAGAGGACTCAATTTGCTTATCAATAGCCGCCTTGAACGTGTCTAGTTCTTGAGCGCGAGTTGCAGCGTGCTGGCTATTCAGCGTGTCAATCTCCTGCGCATGGGCCTCCTTCAGAGCAGCGAGTTCCTTTGCTAAAGTTGCCTGGCTCTCGGCTTTGACAGAATCGATTTGCTTGCCGTGAGACGCGATAAGGGCGGCAATTTCTGCGGCGTGTAGAGCGTTGTTTTCTTTTCTCAAGCCTTCTATATGCTTGGCGTGAGATGTCTTGATAGAATCCAACTCTGCAGTATGTGCTGCCACCAAATTGTTCTTGACTTCCTCAACTTGCTGCGAGTGAGCTGCTTTCAGCGCGTCGAGTTCCTCTGAGTGAGCCGAATCAGACATCTGTCTCGCTTTGCTAAGCTGCTCGGCGTAATCGGCCTGAAGGGATTGGACCTGGTCAGCATGAGTATTGAACATCTCAGTCTTTAGTTGGTTGATCTGGCTGGAATGGGCAGCAACTAAAGCGGCGGTTTCCGCGGCGAAGCGAGCATCACTATCATTCTTGACATCATTCAACTCGTCCGCATGCTTCCTCTCTAGGCTTCCTAACTCGGTAGCATGTGTAGCCATGATCTCCGATTCTCGCATCGTGATTTGCTCCACGTGTGAAGATTTGAGAGCCTCCAATTCGGCATCATGAGCATCCTTTCTTTCGAAGTCGATCTGGGACATCTGCTCGGCGAAGGAGGCTTTCAAGGCATCTAGCTCTTGAGCATGAACTGCCTGGACCTCGGCAGCCGCCTTCGAAGCCTGGGAGGCGTAACTTGATCGAAGGTCTTCGAGCTCCCGTGCGTGAGCCGCGCGGGCTTCACCAAGTACCTTATTCATCTCTTCGACATGAGCTGATTTCAGGGCTTCAAGTTCTTGCGCGTAGACCCTCTGGGCGTTAGAAACAGCCGTGCTGACTTCATTCGCATGAACTGATCTTAAGGTCTCCAGCTCCTGTGTATGCGCAGCCTGAACATCGATGACGGATTTGCTAACTTCACCAGCATGACTTGATTTCAGGGTTTCAAGCTCGTTCGTGTGGGCCAGATGAGCCTCAGCCTGTACTTTGTTCAGCTGCTCCAAGTGTTGGCTCTTCAGCTCCTCCAAAGCAGCAGTGTACGCGGCTGCCTTCTCATCGCTGATTTCCTTCAGTGTCCTCTCGTGTTCGGCCTGCAGAGCTGCGAGCTCAGCTGCGTGAGCGTCTGATTCGGGAAGGGATTCGACACCCCGATGGACATTTGAAAATTCGAGTACGGGGCCAAGACCAGAGTCCTTCTTTGGCGGCGACGTGGGAGGAGAAGGGAACTTGGCAAGTTTATCGTCCATATCATACGACGACGCGGAAAATCGGCTTACGACAGTATCTAGAGACATTGGCCTGTTGGTATTGATATCATCTGTCATTGTACCACTATCAACCATGATCACCCTAGGTAGTGGTGGAACTGGAGGCGGAGGCGACATCGTTCGGCCTCTGTAGGACCTCCTACTACTAGGAGTCGCTGATAGGGTCGATTCGTTGTCGCTAGCATCGAAGTCGCCCAGTTCGGCAGCCAAGCTTTGAATATGCTGAGGTGTACCTGCTGTACTGCTTGCGATGCTTGGGGGACTGCTCGGGAATGCAGGCTCCTCACTAGGCTGCCTCGAACGGCGGAAAGCACCACGACTTACCCGGAGTGGGAATTTGGGCTGCAGGGGCGGCAACTTGGTTGGCGTTCTCATGGTGTGGTCGAAGGGATAATCGTCATCCTCATCCTCGTCCTCAGTCGACGCCGTGCTTTGCAACGACTCACTGCGTACTAGGGCACCAAAGTTAGAGGGCTTATTTTTAGGCGTACGGCGCTTTGAAGGGCTATCCGTCTCAGTCTCCTCATCCTCGTCATCGTCCTCATCACTCGAGAATTCTTCGGCGCCCGTATGGAAGTCGTCGGTTTCTGTCGCGGGCTCATTTGCAGTTTCGAATGCTGCATCGCTCGTCTCGGTAGACTGGTACGGCTCTTCTAATACTGACTCGAACTTGCTGGATCCCCGCGAGGCAAGTGAAGAACGGGCCGGACTAGTAGAATCAGGTTGGTCTTCCCAATTAGAATCTTCCGAGAGAACCTCGCTTCGTACAGTTCGTAAGCCACCGAGCAATCGCAGTGGCTTCTTGAACTCCCTAGGCTCGGGTTTGCGTGCGCGTTTGGTCTGGGGTACAGGATCATGTCTTATCTTCTCCAGTTCATCACGAGCTTCTTGGAGCATGCGCTTCAGCTCAAGCTTTTCGGTCTTCTCTCGATGAACATTGTTCCTCAAACCCTGGATTGTACGCTGAGCGTGTCCCAGCGACGTCTTCAGCGTTTCCGATTCTAGCATGGGGTGTCGTGGCGTCCCTTTGACGGGCGAAGGGGGAGGCGAGTGTTCGGGTGTTGTCTTGTCGTGGGCAGTCTCGAAATCTTCATCGCTCATACCAAGAATCGATTCACGCTCGATTATTCTCGCTCTCTGCGAAGCCGACACAGCCTTAGCGAGTTCTTGATTCTGACCTGTCAGATCCTCGATCTTTCTACGAAGGGCTGTGCGTTCGGAGTCGGCGATGACTATACTTCGCTTCGCAGTACCGAGTTCTATATCGTGATGCTTCATTATCGTGGCATGTTCTTCGCTCAGCTTAGAGTGGCTCAACTTCACGTCGTCCAACTCCCTCTGTATGAAAGTCTTCTCGGCCTGGATCACATTGAGGGCTTGGTTCAATCTCTTTTCGCGATCTTGTGCCTCTCTCTCTCTAGCCAAAAGGTCGTGGACTTGAGTCTCGAGACTCCAGTTCTCATCCTTATAGCGATGTTCGCTCTCGTCCAGGGTCTTGACCCGTTGTTGAAAACCCTCGGCTTCATATTCGAGTTTAGACTTTTCGTTCTTGATTTCCTTCAATTCCTCTTC
Organism: Jackrogersella multiformis; assembly: GCA_902806575.1. Classification (NCBI taxonomy): domain Eukaryota; kingdom Fungi; phylum Ascomycota; class Sordariomycetes; order Xylariales; family Hypoxylaceae; genus Jackrogersella; species Jackrogersella multiformis. Next base: position 223,092 of record CADCXD010000009.1, on the reverse strand, counting down.
CTTCTCAGCAAGTAGGCCCTGCAAGTTGCGCACTTGAGCGATTAAAGATGTGCTGATTTCCGCCGCGAATTCGATGTCGTGGATTCTATTGCCCGGCTGGTTGCGAACTTTTCGGTTGGGAACACTGAACTTAGTTGGAGATCCCGTTGCTTGGGCTTCGAACTTAGAAGGGCTCACGGAACGCTATAGAAAATAGTTAGCCCACTAAATATCATTACAATCAGGGTGTCTCGGGAAGCTTACCCTGCCACCTTTGCCTTCGGGTACAAAGGGCGACCCAGCAGCAGCCTCATTACTAGGAACTCTCTGCTTTGGCAAAAATGCCCGTGCACTTTCTCTGGCAACATCGTTGTAGTCCTTCTCAATCTCGACCAGTTTTTGACGCAGCTCGTCAGAAAGCTCTCCTTCGGTCTGCTGAATCTCGACTTCCTTCAATCTGTCGCTTAGTTCCTTACGTTGCTGGACCAAAGCAGTACCCAACTTTCCGGCTTCTTCCATCCTTCGGTCAGTCTCGGCAAGATGAGCCTCCAATGCTCGTTTCGCCTGGGATGGGGATGCATTAGGACCGAGTGCGAAGATCTGAGAGTCGAAATTGGAGAATCTATGATGGCTCGAACTAGGGTGAGACGCGACCGCCACGAAAGGATCATGGTGAGGTTCGATGGCAGGCGCGGGCGACGAGGTCCTGTCGCGAGCACCGTAGGAAGCCATCATGGTCACTGCTAGTTGAACAGATCCAAGGAGAAGGCGATTTCCCCCTGGATTAACGTTGCGGCATGTAGGTTAATAAAGACGCAAAAGATCCGCGGATGGAAAGCGCAAAAAAATTAAAAACGACCGATCAATCCAGGGATTAATTATTTTTTTGACGTGGCCGGAGCTAGCGAGGCGTTGCCCCTGGACCAACGACCAAAGAGATGGCGCCTAATTAACGTTAGTGAGTGAGTGGCAGAGCAAAGCCCAGCATGCAAAGTAACACACCAATGAAGATCCGAACGGTATGGTGTGGATTTGGCAATGCCCGGACACGTTGTTTGGCGTTGACGTTTACGTCGGGATGAGTTGGGTGATGACAGAAAAACGGTAAGATGATCAGAGAAACAACGAATGGCCAGCAATTGATTTCTGCGATGATTTGCTGTCAACCTGAAATTGAATAGGTAGGTACCTCGTGAATAGCTCGGAGATGACGGTGCTCGATCAGGGTCTTGGGATGTTGGGGTCTTAGCTCAATTCGAATGCACTGGAATTCTTCACAACTAGAGGTGTGAGATTTTGTGAGATGGGTGAGATTTATGACCGGTGCAATTCCAGCTGCAAGAACGCGCGCCAGGCTAGGTCGGAGTTTTCAGAGGTTTGGAGGTTGGTACTTTGGTAGCAGTTGATTAACAATGTGCAGTGCAGAGTGCGGTACCTAGGAGGTAGGCAGGGGAGCCAAGTACAGTGCGCGGTCGAAAAAGAGAATTGATGTTGTGACGGTGCAACGGAAAACGCGAAAGAGGAGCGGGACTAAACTAAACAATTGTCAATTGTTGCACTAAAGATATACCTAGGTACGCGACGCAGGCGACCGAAAAATAAAGTAAAAGGTAAAACAACACAAATGAAAAAAAAAACATTAGGTAGTACGGTTTTAAGGTTTAATAGTACCTATGTATATGTAAATGTAGTACAAGCTGTAGCACGAAGGTGCAGATAGCTTTGAATTACATATATCTAACGTACCTAGGTATCCAGTATAGGATAATCGATCAAGGTCGCCGTCTTTATGCAATTTAATCGAATTTCGAATTCCGGATGTCGAATGTCGGATATCGAATTTCGAATTTCGAATAACGCGCCAAGAGGTATCAAAGGTACCTGATGCCTAGGTGATCAAACGTTCAACCAGTACGAAGCAGATGGTTCTTGTCGAAGACGTCGGAATTACGAAGTACTAGCAAAAGAGAGTAAATATGTATTAAACAATTAAACAAAACAAAGTTCCTACGGGAAGGAGATGGAATTCGAATTGTCGCGAATTGTCTGTCTCGATTTTAGGAATACGGAAGGAATAATTTAAAAAAAATAAAAATAAAAACAGGAGGGGAAAAAAGAATATGTTGCAGAGCGAGAGCAGTGATGCGAATCAGCGAATGTCTAAATGGATGACCAAATGAGTGTATAGGTTAACAAATGGAGGTGCAGCTGCGGTTTGCGGTTTGCCCGTTGTGTAAGAACGAACGAACGAAACGAACGACGCGTCCTGACCAAGAAGAAACAATGAAGCCCCGACGGGAATCTGGATCTGGATCCAGAGAATTTGGAGACTTGGGAAAACCCGCCTAGAGAAAACTAGTTACCGGATTCCTGAATTGTCTGGAATTGTCTCACAAATAATAGGAACGGGACCAGAGACGGGACCAGACGGGAAGAAGGGACAATAGAAGAAACGAGAGGTAGAGGTAAAAGGTAGGTAGAGAGAGGTAGAGAAGGACATGAGGTGGTAAAAAAGGAGGAACAGGAGAGTGATGTTGAAGATAGAGAAGTACAGGAGTACAGAAGTACAGAAGTACTAATATTAACCACCTGCAAATCGAATAAGCGCGTGGGTTTCAAGGTTGCGGGCTGCGGGTTGCGGTGACGAAGTGTGGGTAGGTGCAGGTACCTCTACACTACACTAAGTTGCAGGTGCCCAGGAGCTACGTCAGGGATCATGTAATATCCCGAAGACAGTGCCCATATGCCAGGTCGTGGGTATTCACACGTAGCGATGCACTAGTGTTCTGGTGGGCTTATACAGTGTGAATGGTGCTACGAAGTGAGCACCGATATGTCAATATTACCGATATTATTGACCCTGATTTACCTTAGACATATAAACTTATCTACCTATTATTAAAAATTCAACAAAATAAAAACAATAAAGCACTTACTTAAGAACCTCTTGTTTCTTTTGTTTTTTTTGGCGGCAATAAATTAATGTCAACTTGTGACGAAGTATAACTGATAGAACTAAATCCAACCCATATAACTAACACATTTGACAAGTACTAAGTCAGTAATAGAAGCAAATTATCGGATCATAGAAAACTCTCGTGTTACTTGTGTTCGCATGAAGAACTATGGTAAATTCAATTTTAGAGCTCCCCACTGTCAGGAGGGTCCCCGTCTTTTTTTAACTTCAGCTAAGCAAGAGCTCTAGGGTCAGAATTGATATTCTTAGTTCCGTAGGTAGCTAGATACCCAGCTAGATATTCTACTAAACCCGAATAGGTACAGTGGACTCACCTGCAGTTTCTTACTATTAGTAATGGGGCATGGATCCATCTATCACATTTATGCAATACCTACCTAGATAAGTACTATATAGTAGAATAAGTAAATTCGATAGGTACTCGGAATTTCTAGAACTTTTCGATTAAAAACATTCCTGAATTTCATGACGCAAACTCGTTCTGTCAATGTCACTATCTTACACCTTACTAAGTCAACCCCAGACCTCATATCACCAAGGGACTTATTAATTAATGATCTATCCACTTTCTTAAATCTTAAATCTCTACATAATGACTGACGCCCCCATAGCGCCAGTCGCCATCTTCAAGAAACGAGGCGCAAAGGGGAAGGCGAATATCAGAAAACGACCAGCAACGCCACCTCCAGCCGACAGCGACAGCGACGACGACGACGACGATTATACTTCATCCGAAGACGACGCGGGGCAGCGGGTCAAGCGACGCAAGAAGAACGCTGTCGTGACAGCTTCGTCTAAAGACAACAAGACCCGTACCAACCAAACCCACGGCGCCACCATCTTCGAGGCCGATCGCAGCGTACCAATCACAAGCACGAACGATGCCACCAAACAAACAAACTGGTTTGACGAGGACTCGAATCTTCTAGGGAAGACGCGACCTCTCCCCAAGTCCAAGGACGCTGAAGATGCCTCAGCACAACCGGATGGGACCTACAAAGGTCTCGCCAACCAGACGAAGTTCATACAGAGAAATCCGGACGCGCCCAACCGGACAGTAGGACCCATGAAGGCGGCGACAAATATACGAACCATCACGGTCACCGACTTCGCGCCCGACGTATGCAAAGATTACAAGCAGACCGGCTTCTGCGGCTTCGGAGACAACTGCAAGTTCTTGCACGCCCGCGAGGACTACAAGCAAGGCTGGCAACTAGACAAGGAGTGGGAGAGCGTGAGCAAAGGGAAGAAGAACCTAGGCGGGAAAGTGATGTCTAGCGCCAACCGCGGTGCCGCTGCTGCTGATGACGGCGTCGATGCAGCCGAGGAAGCTTTACTCGAAAAGATCCCGTTCGCCTGTATAATCTGCAAGGGGCCATACAAAGAAGCTATAATAACGAGGTGCCAACACTACTTCTGCCTCCCGTGCGCGCTACAGAGGTATAGGAAGGATCCAAGCTGTGCCGCCTGTGGTGCCGGAACAGGAGGCGTGTTTAATACTGCGAAGACGCTGAACAAGTTGTTGGAGAAGAAGAAGAAACGCCAGGCGAGAAAACGGCAGGAAGCCATCGAGGCCGGCGAAGAAGTCCCCGAAGAGAAAGAGTAGCTCCGGACATGATGACTGAGATGTCTTTAGACGATCGGGATAATACTATTCGCCGTCTGAACTATTCAATAATATGACGCCCAAGAGATGTTTAGGGGCATATTTTTCAGGTTGCCGAGGAATCTTACAATTCCCGGCTCCCATGGTACAGACTCGTTGCTTACAACTCACTTGCAGCCCGGACTAGAAATTAGGTACATAGTCCGACGGGTGGCATCGTTAGGCAGAGATATGTGGATTAATAGTATACGCCAGAAGCCTAGATGCGTGTAGCCAGAGGAACTGATCTTCCATGGCAATTGAAACATTCGTAATCGTGTTTATTATTGTGAAACTTGGAGTCTTTGTGTGCGAAATGTAGAAAAGCCCATCCCTTACTTCGACGTTCTTGACTAATTCACCATTTATAATTAGACAGATGTCTTGGAACAGATCATCGTATCCAATTCAAGCACATATAAGTCTAATATAGTTGTAAGATGATAAATGGTCATCGAGTTCCATGTGAGAATACACTATTAAACTAGGGATGACTCGAGTCTATAAGTTCACCACGGCGTCCGCTAACAACAACGCCCCAACCTTTCATGACTGGTAAAACTGTTTATTGACTTGGCAACCTCTGGACACATCAATAACTCTCTTGCTATCTCTATTCTTCGTGAATATGTATTGTTATGATGATTTTACCGGCTTGGCTGTTTGGCCTGGGGAGAGGGTTGACCCAATCTTGTTGTGTTTGAAGATGTCGAAGATATCAGGAACATGAATATATATACATTTTTATCAATACTTCAGCCTCCTAAAATAATCTTATTTTTTATCATATCAACGCGATCCTTCTCGGCGCAGGTTGCATCCAAATATCGGTCCCCAAACCGGAATTGGGGTTGATATTTTGTGAAGCTAGACCTACCCGCCGGAATATATTCTTGTCCACCTCTACCGCAGCAATTGCAATATTCGCGTGCCTTGTATTGCTTACAGCCCTCTGGTTCCATCTAGCAGACCCAATATATAGGTAGTCAACCTCGTTTCCATTAGCCTCGTCGCTTGTAATCTTAAAATCAGGCTGGTAGCTGAGTTTACCCCTTTTAGGGTGAGACTTCGTCATAACGCGGCACGTTAGAGACACCGCGTTCCCGGAAATCTCGTGGAGAATGGCGTCGACGTTTTCGAAATCCCGTTCGTTTACTTCGATGCCGCTATCTAAGGACATCCATGACCAAGAAGGGGCATGGTGTGATCTCACTGGGTCCTGAACCCATGGTTCGTTAACTGAAATCCAGCATAAATCCTCTAGAAAGCGACTCTTCCAAATGCCGAACAGGCATTCATCTTTCCACTTCCTTTGCAGCTCGTCAGTGATCCCAGCTAGTGCGTGTATTCTGTCTTCTCTCATGCTGACTCCTCGCCGGCTATAGTCGTACACTAGGTTATACCAAAGACTCTTCGGGTTGGAATTATGTTGTTCACGGCCGAGTATCCGTGGCGGATCGACTCCTGTCGTGTAATCGATGACACTCGGTATCACTGGGTGGCAATCAATTGTTTGACAACGGAATAACAATTCTTGTGGTCCGTAATAAAGTAGGCGTATTGGGAGAATTGATTCTTGGAGACACCATCCCCTTTTATTTAGAGGCGCCAACTTCGTTATTTCATGTCCTTCCACCTTTGGGATGATCGTTAAAGTCCCTATTTGGCCGTCGCCGAACTCGATGCTAACACAGCAATCTCCTGCCCCTGGACGCGATATCTCGAATGTCGATGCTAGTGAACTAGAACGATCATATCCAAGGTAGCCCTCGAACACTGAACCTGCGACTGCCGCAGTAATGGTGACTACCGCATTTCGATATATCGACGCCATATTCCCAATCTCTCGTAGCTTATCCTCGTCGTTATCCTGTATGATACATAGTGCGTCGACCCAGAGGTAACGGTACCCCAGTGCCCTTGTACATGTGACCGCGTCTTTGAGAGTTTGAGGCAGGGACGCGAATGAAATCCCGTGTTCAAGATCGACCTTATTATAACTTGACAACTTGACAGGCTGATCTCCGCCCCAGCAATAGCTAAGAGCAATATAGTCTCCATCTACTAGGCCGAGGGTATTGCAAAGGTAAATAAGGGGTCCATCGACATCGGCCACATCGAGAACTCGTGATGGGGGTCTCGCCCCGGTCACGGCACGACACTCTGGATGAGAATCTTGGCATGATGAAATGAACCTCCGGGCCGCTGCGATGACAGCTGGTGAGATAACATCTGCCTCGACAGGACGATATGAAGTCAGTATTGAGCATGGATCATCTATTATATGTCAATTAATGAATATTATTAAGGGGCAAGGCCATAGCTAGAATACCTGCCTCTGCGAGGGCTCGACATTGGCCTCGCTGAACTTCGCCCTCGACCTCGATTTCTAGGTGATCAATTAGGGAGCCCTCAGTCGATGAGTATACGTGGAGAAAAACCCAATCATCGGGGTCGCATTCGAAAATCTCAGAGTCATCTACAAAGCCGAAGACTTCGCAGATCTTGACATGACACATGAGACCGCAAAAGGGGCAGCCTTTGCGAGCACCCTCAACGATTGTCCGTGTCTGGCTGTGTTTGTAGGGCTGGCCTGATAGCTTTCGGAGGGCCTCCAGCTTGAAAAACCTCCGGCATGGTTCGCAAAATTCTTGGTTCATGATTGACAGTCTCAATTATCTGAGTGGGAATGATTAGAACTTTGTATATAGCAATTATATACCTAGAGTATAAATGTGGGGGAATCTTGGATTGTTGGACCCTGAAGGAGACGATCGTAGCTCTGGCTGTAGCAGGGGTTCAAAGGTGAAATCTCACTTAAGCATTTCTGACAAAGGATCAAAGGATTTTGAATCGGGGATTCAGTGCGGACAATATTATACTTGTAATAAACATATAGAATCAGTAGTGCTCAAGAAAATCTTCAAGTTGATGTATTTTTCGAGTCTTGTTCCAGTTTTCTCCACTATACAAAGCCCCCCTTTGCAAGCTGCCAACCTATAAACATCGTTTTTGTGACGAAATTGAATACTGCATACCAATTTGTTAGTAAGCCTAGATACTTTGAGGTTCCGACTCTTTCCCAGTTTTTTTTTAAGAGTATTCGCAATTGTTCCATTGGACACGTTGTCCACCACGGTTTCGCCAAGATCGATGATCCCACTTCCAGCGAACTTGTTGACCACGCAGCAACATTGTCACCATTAGATATTGCTAGAGCGCTGCACACAAAGAATTAATAGAGTATGAAATAGCGTAAAATATCATAAGAACGTACTGTAATGGGGGCCATATGTTCATATAGGAACCTGAGCAGGTTCTTGTAAAAGGGGTAAATTGCTTAGTGATACAGAACTATGCGCTTGAGAAAATAAGAGAGGGCAGCGAAAAATTGATTCTATAGATAGCTGAAGAGATAGTCAACCTGAATTTAGGTCATTTCTATCTAATGTCGCTCTTCGAAAGGTATCAAATTGTCGTAAGAAATGTTGGCATTTCCACCTAAGTCTGAAAACTTACCTAGATACTAATAAATTTCACCAAGAACTTATAAACAAAATGCTTAGTTCATAACAATGGCAGTGATGGCACCTACGAGCAAATAGGTAAGGTAAAATATAAAGTTATTAAGCTCCCTGGTTAAATACCTCTTAGTTAATAGCTTTTTCAATTTATTCTCCGAAAAGGGGTACTAGGTAAATAGGGGATTTCCAAGTCAACACTGAACAATCAAAGCCTTAAGCCAAACAAAGCCAGTTAATAATAACGAACAAACCACATAACCTACCTACCTAGGTAGGTATATAAAAGTTAAATTGTCTACCAAGGTACCTAAGTAGGTATTTAAGTAGGTACGTAATGGTGATATAATTAGCTGTTATAAATGAGTATTTAAAGCCGCAGTTCTCAATACCAGCCTGCAATACTTGCGATATCTTTTCAGCGATGTTGAATACGTATAAACGGGGTTTATAGGTCAACTCCGACTCCGTGGTAAAGGTCATAAGGTGTTTTTATTGCAAATATCTAGAACATAAAACTGACTTACATAAGCCTCGTATTATGACTGCCTATGTTTCATAAGTAAATATAGTATTCTCTAGTAGGTAGTTAGAAACACGCGGAGTGAGCAAACATATGAGCAATTTACATAAAGGAAGATAGCATCAAATGTGCCTCGTGTACTTAGCCACAAGACGTGATTATGTCACGAAGCGAAATTCGGCCACGAAAGCGAACTTCGGCCGAAACGCGAATCTCGCCTTGATCGGGCTACCCTGATATGGCCGGCGGCAGCGGAGACCACGTATCTGCCCGGTGGCCGAGCCAAGCATATGATAGAAAGGGGCGGTGCGCAGTGCGAGGTTCGGGTGTCACTGTCAAATATCTGGTTACCATCGGTGACGTAGATACGGAAATTGACCAGAATTCAGACATCTTGAACAAAAAAAAGCGCCCCCTATAACAAGAATAAGTAGTGAGCTTTTCCTATCGACGGTTAATCTCTCTGTTCATCTCACTATCATTTCTTAAGCACATCTCAAAACTATTCCACAGCGATAACATAAGCCATAAATACCATCAACATGCCAGCTACAATCGGTAATTCGACCAATGGCATCGAGGCGTCGTCCACGCCCTTATGTCATATCATAACCCCCGTAGGCATGCTCGGCTACGGCCTCAAGGAAGATGAGACCACTGCCGCGTTGAGGTTTTACGTCGCAACTGGCATCCCAACGGCCATGATTCTGGACTCTGGCTCGACGGACAGCGGACCTGACAGACTTGCCGAGGGGAAAATGGGTTCTCCCCGGACGTCGTATGTCCGAGACCTTAGGAAGCTCCTCAAGCTTGTCCACGAGTTCCACGTCCCGCTGATATTCAGCTCGGCGGGAGGAGACGGAATTGATGAGCATGTTCGAGAGATGCTTAAGGTTATTGAGGAAATCAGTGCCGAGGAGGGAAACGAGGGATATTCATTCAAAACCGTGGCCATATTCGCCAACATCGATAAGGAGGTAGTTAGGGAGCGTCTGAGAGCGGGTGCAATAAGCGGATGCGGTGCTTGCGTTCCGCCGATGACTGAAGATGACATCGAAGCATCGACACGCGTCGTCGCGCAGATGGGGCCGGAGCCGTTTATCGACGCCATGAAAGCAACTCCCGATTTCGACGTCATTGTCGGCGGACGCGCATATGATCCAGCCCCGTATGTTGCCTACTGCGCCTACTTATCCGGACTGAACTTAGACGATTGGAATTCGCCCGAAGTCCAACGGCAGTTCGGCGGATTCACGCACATGGGCAAGATATTGGAATGCGGAGGGACCTGCGCCGAACCGAAGTCTCATGGTGCCATCGCGACTGTCTTCAAGGACGGGGGGTTTACGATATCCCCTTTAACGCCGACAGCCCGTTGCACACCCGTGTCGGTAGCCGCGCACACCATGTACGAGAAATCACGCCCTGACATCCTGCATGGGCCTGGCGGATACTTCGACTTAAACGCCGCCACCTATGAACAGCTTCCCGATAATAGATCGATCAGAGTGCGTGGCAGCATGTTCCATTTCTCGAAAGAGAGCGGGCTCCCATACCAAATCAAACTGGAAGCGGGGAGTATAGTCGGCTACCGAACGATGTTCATGGGTAGTGTCCGAGATCGTAAGGCCCCTGAAATGCTCTAATATCGTCTTAATGAATGTAAACACTAATAATGAAACAGCAATTTTGATCAAGCAATTCGAATCTCTGATCAAAATCGTCAAAGAATATGCTGCTGATCAACATAACCACGTATCGGGCAAATGGGAACTCGACTTTCATCTCTATGGAAAACAAGACGAAGAAAATGCATCTGCAGCGCCGTCACCGGAGATATTTATCATCGGCGAGGCGCTAGCATCATCGCAGGAATTGGCAACCAGCGTCGCAGCTACCGCCAGAATCGCAGTGATTGTGAGTTTTGAAGTACATAGGTAGCCTATGCGATATCTCGGATGCTAACCTTTTGAAGCACGGAAGCTATCCAGGGCAGAAGGCTACTTCGGGGAATTTTGCGTTCGGTATCGGCGGGAAGTCCGTCATCGAGCTAGGACCTTGTTCGAAGTTTTCCATGTACCATCTCATGGACCTTGAGGACGGCGAGGAGCACCTATCAGTGGAGGACGACCTTGCAACTCCTGCTCATAACGGCGCGAACGGGAACGGAGCCTACAAGCAAAGAAAGCGTCTATTTACGCAGTCTGTCTCTGTAGTGGGCAATGGAGACAGATTATTGCAAACGTTTCCTGCGATTACCACCAACGGGCATTCCAACGGCGTGAAGTCGAACGGGGTACAGACTATCGCAGCCCCTATGATTACCAACGGTTCAAAGCTAAACGGGACCGCGAAGCCCAGCACGCTCGGGGATTTAGCCAAAGTTGTTCGATCGAAGAACGCAGGGCCGTATGAGATCACCTTCGACCTTATATTTGAATCCAGGGATACCTATCTAACGGTGAAGGAATCAGGATTGCTCTCCGCGAAGAAAATAGCGAGCGCCTATAACTTGGCCGAAAGCGACGTCGTCTGGTGCGGATTCTTCGACCCGGCACAGGCGTTCAAGGCCACCATCCCACGTATCCGGGCCGGAAAGCGTGTGCCAGGTGGAAGCTTTATGGAGAATGATGTCCATGGGTCCCAGCAGCATCTTGCGCTGGTAAACTTGAAGCTCCCGGAAGAACTAATTGCGGCTCTTGTCTAACTAGATTTATAATAAATTGGGGTGTCGGGACTGTTGTGTATTTTATAGAGATTTCATATTTGTAGTCTAACCTTACCAGGTACCTAGGTAGCTATCATTAACATCGCGTTTTGGCCTTTTAATCATTTTCCCTTGCCGCTTTGTTCAGTAGCAACGGAATAAGAATCAGATGCCTTATATTAGTAAATTAAGTATATTATGCGTCTATAATTGGTTTTTATAGCTATCTGGTTCTATCGGCGGGGTGTTGTGAAAAGGGGTATCATAAAGGGGGTGTCTCAAATGACGACGAAGAGGGCTAACCTGAATGGCTGGAAGTGTACAATGCCTTAGGTACCTAGGTTTATGTGCTCGTGCTTTATTCTATATACAATGATGCGTCACTATAACCCATGACCTGGATGATATTGCACGTCGTTGGAAATGTTGTAAACATCCCAAGAAGGGTCGCCCCAGAACATGTTTGCAAAGGCGAGATCTGACTGCCAAGGTTCCACCATTTGGGAGCCAGTATCAAAGACATCCGGCTGCGAGACACCACTCGGTTCCGGTAAGCTTTCTGTTGTGCTCGGAGCCTCGGTCTCCTGCATCTCGACGGGAAAGCCGCGTATCACACGTGCGGTGTTGATCGCGTCTAGTAAGATAGAAACTCCCATTCGACCAGTGATATTGGTCTTTCCACCGTCATCAGGAATGGGTGCTTGTTTGCAGAGCGTTTCGAATAGACTCGAAACCCTGTCCCATTCATCTCGGGGGTGCCTCGCTAAGGTTTTAAAAATCGTATGAGACATAATGATATGATTCGCCGCTAGTTGTTGTTCCTCGGTATTACTAGTGCTGTTATTGAGACCGAAGTATCTCAGAAGGAATATAGTCGAAAAAGCAAGACCTCGGAAATAATCCTTGGGCAATGTCATCTCGCGCTGTGCCGTGGTCATGGTCATCATCTTATCTGGCCTCTCATGAAATCGCAAGTTCGCTAAGTGAATAATGCGAAGAGATGCAGCTAGGCCTAATTTGAGGAGTATGTCCCTCGAACCGGTACCAGATCGAGACCGAGTTATCACCAAGGTATAAACATGCATTTTAACTACCATGACCATGTAGTCAGTCATGCTTGTCCATCCTTCGGGATAGGTGACCCTAAGCGTATCGAGTTCGCCGTCAAGAAGCTGAGTGACGGAAGAGTCGACTACGCCGTCGTTTGAATTATGTGCGAGGATGTTGGTAAACCCCGCCATGATGAGGAGCACTCTAACCTGAAGGGAAAACTCCCGCGGAAGAATATGTTCGCCAAGGATCATGCGAATAGAAGCAAGATCAGAAGGGGTATTGATCATCGGGGGAAGCCCGAGATGCATGCTGAGACTGCGAAAGGCTCTTAGCTAGTGATGAGTTTTATGGAATACACTGAAAGGCTTACGATGTGCTGACGTAGAAGCAACCAAGCCACGTGTTTGTCCTTTCATGAACGCTCCCAGACATAACACCAATACTCCAGAGTGAGGGAGTAGTTCCCGATTTCGGATTCGACCGGTGAAGACTCATATACAGAGCAGCATTGACGGCGATCCCGCAATACAGCCAACTTGGATCATCACGTTGGTGTGATACCGGTAATGGCCATACACAAAGGAACAAAAGAGCCTGGATTTTGCTCAACGGCATTGGTGCTTGTAGAACCTCCGCCCGGAGCATTCGCATGTATGGCTCATGGAGTCGGCTGAATAGGTTTTCATCGGAGAGTAATGGACAACGCAAAGCGACGACGACAATGAGAGTCCAGAATAGAAACGGATGAGAATGATATATGGTTTTGAGTGATATTGGACCTAATATTGGGAGGTGTTGGTGAAAGAAGGTGGTAAATCTTATGAAACGGAAAACTCGTCAGCTGAAGGGGACCCCCCTTTACCCAACAGTAGAAGGCTCACAATTTGAATATCTCGATTACTGATTGCTTTTCTACCGCGACACCGCCAAGTTCAAAAGAATCTAGGCCAAGTAATTCGAAATCTTCTAACAGGATAGCAACAGACACCGGGGATATATTGCTGGATGAATCTTGCGAACGGGCAGAGTCTGGATCCGGACTCGTAGTTGAACCTGCTCGAGAATTTGCTAATCTCTGATCACGAAGTTCTCGCAGCTCTCTCGACATGGCTTCTAGTCGCCTACTCGCAGCAATTAGCCACCAGACCAAAAGAAAGTCTCCAACAGCGGAACTTCTGCGTGAACCTAAGGAAGTTCAGACACGCACTTTCGAGCTGGCGTCCTTCGAAAGGACGGATCAACAGTGCAAGCTAGATTTCTCGACTGGCATCTGGAACATGGGTTTGGAAACATGTCCTTAGAGTCGCATCGAAGCTGATAAATCGTTAGTAGAGCCAGTATTGACATGTGACGAGGAATAATTATACCTTTGACTGTTTGCATTCGGTGCATGTCTTGACGGGACGGACACCCGGCCAACTTGGTGCGCTCGACGCCATGGGGAATCGGCATTTGACGGCTCCGTATGAATATAATCGTGTTTGTTCTCGGGGAATTAGGCCATGCCAACGATATATTGATATAGATCTGGTTCCACAAGAGCAAGATAACCTAAGTATAGGTAGTAATACAGAGGTGTACAGTCATCGGGAGTTTGATTGATGGTAGTTAGGCGATCGGAGACTGGCAGGTGAAAATATTAATAATAATATATGAATTAGAAATGCAAGGTCTACATTAATTGCCAAGGGCGTATCATCTCGATTTGATTCGTTGCATATGATCTCCAACTTCATCCTATCAGGTGTCAAACTTGATCCAAACCGAGGTCCTCCCATGCTAGTGTTAAATAAATACATAGTTGACGGATTTGGTAATATAGTAATGGGATCAGTATGATGTTAGCAGGTTTTACAAGAAAACATTGCGCAAAAAAGTCCCGCCCATAATTTCTCTCATCCCAGGATAGGCTAAAGATCTCGAGAAGCATAGGTCAAAATTACGACGCAAGAGGCGGAGCGCTGTTAAAGTCAGGGGCACGTTGCATAAGCGTAACCAGAGCGTGCCCCGTGTCCAAGCGGAACAAGCCGAAAAATCCCCTGCTATTATACTCCTAGACTCCGTATAAATCAGCCCTACAACCCTCCAGCTCTTGGCCTCTCGTACGTACACCTTTTATACACTGCCCCCCTTCCCCGCCAGTCTCTAGGCTGCCGAATTACATGTGGCTGTGAATCGAGTAGCTAAAGTACGGTCTACAACTCTGCACGTCGTAAAGAAGAATACGCTATTAGTTACCGGCAACATGTGAGATTAGCTTATCCCCGTTTTATCCCCTTCATTCGTCTTTTTTACTATATAGTATAGTATACCTAGGTAGTGTAGTTACATTTATTACCTAAAATAGGAATTTTATACTATACCTCATCCTGCTAGGTTAACTTCGACCTCGTAAAGCTAGGTGCCTATTGTTTTATAAAGAGCGAAGCTTGGAAGCTTTGTTGTATCGATTCTCCACTAGGTAACTTAGTACCCTACCTCCCTGTCCCCACCCGCCACGATGGATTCAATAGTCAATTCGGACGGCATCTAAATATATACATGCTTTAAACCCCGATAAATCCCGATAAATGAATGCCTCATATATTGATATAACCATTAATCGATCTGGTAACTTAATCGATTAACACCTTAATTCCGGTTCTATCTCCGCGCCTTTTATGCGTATCATAAGCTGAGTGACAGATATGATCAGATAATAATGCACAACACCAACAGTGGTGATGTTTTTAGATTTATCTCAAAAAAAGAACTAAGGTCTATGTCTCCTAATAACCTGGGACCTAAGCTACTGCCATTATAGTACTTAGTTTCCTATTGTGGCGACCTTTATTCTCATAGACTCAGGGGTTATAAGATACTGCAGCTAACATTTTCGAAGCATTTCATACCTTCCAATGTTCGTTAAGAGCAAACTATCCCTATGACGCTTAGCTTAGAAATCATGTGGAGGGGAAAGGGTACGTTAACTCCGTGGGCAGATAAACATATTGGTTAATGGGCAAACACACGTTATCACACTACATTAGCTTCTATCTTCCTCGAATATCTAATCCAATATCTTAAGGTGACGATAGCATCGGCAACATGCCTAGCAGTACGTGTTCTCCAGCATGCGGGACAGTTCTATGTTCTCCTTCACACGAAGAGTAGCATGTAAGCGGGCGATCCACCGACAACTTAAGAGATATTTAGCATACGTTACGTCTCGAGGTATGTCAATATTGAGTCAAGATAATATTTATTCGGATATCTGACCCGTTTTGTTCCAATGATCACTGTATATGAAAGGCTACCTAGCATGTCTATTGCCTAGTAGCAAAGACGGATACGAAACCATGCTCTTCCCCTTTGTCGGTATCCCCAAGGGTTCAGGAATTATCCACACACTGTACGTTTTCTTCCACCTCCTGTACTTGATTGTATTCCAGTGTGTGTCCTGATATGTGAAGGTTTCCTTGACCTAGCTAGGTAGCTAATCTCGTCCAAGTGATGTTATTCTCAAATAGGTCCTTTTGGGTATCAATTCGTCGGTCGAAGGGTGGTTTCCGGGAAAGTCCGTGAATAGTTTCTTATGCGGCAACTATCATAGTCCCTTGAAATACAGTTAGTAGTCGGAAATCTGACAACTGACGATATGTACTTACTATTCCAGCGAAGAAATTGAAATCAACAAAGCGACTCGGCACAGTGATGTCTGAAAATTGCAAGGGATCTGACGTTCTGATGATGTCGCGGCTGGTATCTCAAGAGAAGAGGTTGATGTACTCCTGCTTGCCCCAGACCCAAATTTGTAGAATTCGATCGCGGTAGCCGACAACGAATTCTCGGCGGAACATGGTATCCACGATTTGCTCCTTTTTGGTGGCAAGATACACGGAGGCGATTGCATCACATCGGTTAGGTTCAGTGCCGAACATGACGGTGAGGTGCTTGTCAGGGGTCAACCAATCCCATTCCGTCAACGTGCTTCCCTTGACCAGTGCATTCCACATTCCCATTGCCTCTTCCGTAGGTCGCGTGATGCGAGCGTAGCTGCAGTCGAACTCGTTAGCCACGCGGTCGAAAACGATGTGGCAGTCATCAAAGACGGATGGTTCCTCGATGCAGAGCGTGGCAGCCCACTCGATCAGAGGGCTCTCTGGCGTTCCAGAACCTCGTCGTGCGAAAACCATCGCGTCGCTGTCGGAAACTACGTGATCAGCCCAGGGTTTCAACACCAGATTATCTGGCTTCTGGAACTGTCGCATGAAGCCCGCGCGCAGGGGGCGGTGAAAAAGATCCATCTTGAATGGAGGGTAGTAGTGTGAGGTATTGGGTAAATGTGTGGTTTCTGTGTGTTGACGAATTGTGTACAAGAGCGTGGGCTAATAAACCGGAGGTTAGGTACAAAGTTGAACGCGTCGTGTACGCGTACCTGGGTGGTCGACGTTTGGATCTCGTGTATCATAACTGCTGTTGTAAATTTTTGTTATTTCTACGTAGGTACCTAGGAACGCAAGTAAATGCCCTGTTACTAAACCTTTTTGCTCTTCAAGTCCTGACAATGGGTCACCTTTCTTGCCTTGTTATTGCAAGACTTGACCATCCCATCATATCACCATCCACTAACAGTGCCAGAATCCTCATTGGATAATCATTATTTCAACATGCGAACTTTTTTTACTATAAAACTGTAGCAGGTGGATGTGAATCCAGAGTTGAACAGCATCGATATCATAGGGGGAATTGGATTATCTACACCTTCGTGTTTCTGTACGAAAATGCATGGCGAACACCCCAGGTGGCTCCACCACTACGGGTACCCTGACGGAAGCATATTAGTATTAGATGGCAATAATGACTTCGATGTACTTACACTGTTAGTAGCGAAGGATCTAGAGTAATATCGCGTGTAAAGAGCGCAGTATTGCCCAACCGGTTGTCCATCCTTATATAGTAGGTACGTAGTAAAGAATCGGCATATCTGCGGCCTGCCCCTACCGGGAGGATGGGACAGGTTATTATGATTCTGAGCGTCACAAGCCGCAGCACAAAGACCTGGATCGAAAAAGGTATTTGTGAAGATCTTGGAGCCGATGTAGGTTCCTCTTCCACGGCCCGGCCTCGGAGGAGGAGTGGCACTACTAGTAGGCGCAGAAGTGGTAGTGGTAGAACTGCTCGTGGAAGCAGTCGTCGTTGTACTACCTACGGACGAAGTAGAAGTTGTACTCTCTGTGATTGTAGCAGATGTTGTGCTTCCTGTTGTTGAAGCAGATTCCGTGCTTCCCGTTGAGGAAGTCTCTGTCGTAGTTGTGCTGTTTGCTGATAGCGTAGAAGTAGTTCCACTGCTAGATGTTCCCGTAGTCTCGCTGATGCTGGATGATGATTCGCCGCTATCAGCATCTGGCGCATCAATGGTACTGTTTCCGGTTGGTTCACCATCATAACCTGGGACCGAGGGAGTCGTAGTTTTCATATAGCCGTTCGATCCAGCGATGACAACGTGAAAGTCTGCAATATACTGCCCATCATTGCTGGCAGTCTCTGCGGAGACATCACCGCCCCAGAAAATACATTTGATGTTGGTTGTCGAGGATGGATCTCTGCAGTTAGGTCCTGGTTGGACGGAAGGGTCCCTTTCGAAAAAGATATTGAAGCCCTGACAACCACGCCAGACTGAACTACACTGGGTGGCACAATCCTGAGAGTTATATGTGTCGGTGGTGATGAATCCAAGATATCCGTAGGAATCACTCCGTGCATGTAAATTCGCGAAGGTCCTCGTATAATTGGTTGGGGTTGCAGCTTGACTGGCAGCAGATGAAAAGTCGCTGTCCCCAACAAAGCTACTATCCGTATCGGGAGTCGGCACAGGTCCTGCTCCACTGGGAAGAGGCTGACATGCCGTCTGGCGTGCAACGATATGTCGACGTGAGACGGGGTCGGTTCCTACGGGTAAGGGGCTCATGGTTGCAGATCGTGTAGCCCCGTTCAAGTTATACGTAGTTGAATCTGCTGTAGGCCCAACCGGTATAGAGGCCGTGGTTGGATCTGGAGCGGCATCGGCGAGCGAGGTGTCGATGCCCTGGCGCCGCTCGATAACAGGCGAGGCCATGGCTTGGGCCATGATGGCCTGGACGAATGCCACGTATAACCTCATGCTGTCGAAGAAAGTAGAATGTCACCGATAACTTGTAGTTGTCGAAAGTATTAAGATGATCTACCTAAGGTTAGGCAATAAGGTATTGTTTCATCTGTGAAAGCAATGCTTGAGATGAGCTGTGAATAATCTCATGAAGCCTGACCCACGGTCTTCTGATTTCACACGATCTTATATGATAGTTAAATCATATTGACCAGTCCAGTCTAATCCCCATTGGTTATTTCATGATTACAATATTCCTCTCCATAATTTCACACCTCATCACTCTTACCATAACTTTACTTCAAAATTATTTTGGTCTCTGGATGGTATACCCCTGAGTCATTCCATAATCCACTTGAATACAGTCTCGGCCCTATCAATGAGAAACAATGGTCCACCTTTTCTACTTAAACAGGAGGCAGGTATTCATTGAACAAATGTTATATTTTGGAGCAATAGTGTTTCATTTTTCCGTCGTAGATATAATTTCACATGTAGCGGCTCTCAATAAATCTGCTTGTGATTTTGAAGATGACATACGCCGAGTGATCTAGACCATATAGTGCATGTTAGTCTTGCCTTACCCGTAAATATATCAAGCCCTACGGAAGTTACCTAGGTAGCCATGACTCGCCATAGTATGTAATATATCCTAACCATATCGGTCGAATTTTGCATGAAAATGATACCTACGCGGCATAGATCCGTAT
This sequence comes from Jackrogersella multiformis, assembly GCA_902806575.1. Taxonomy (NCBI): domain Eukaryota; kingdom Fungi; phylum Ascomycota; class Sordariomycetes; order Xylariales; family Hypoxylaceae; genus Jackrogersella; species Jackrogersella multiformis. The sequence continues at coordinate 203,850 of CADCXD010000009.1, read as the reverse complement.
CGCGGTGCACCGGTCCGACGAAGGTCACAATAATCACCAAATCAGCAGCATACCGGAGCCAGGGTCGCATCAGGCTAGAGGTGTTGGGTGGGAGCTTTACAGGGAAAGAACATCGCCCTTTGTTACCAAGTCGGCGAGATGATATAGTCTCTCCAGTGCGCCGTATCAGCCTGCCTGAAGGTATCAATGGTGCCATCTACCCCTTGGGACCCAACAGACCAAATGCCTTCGTCAATCAGCTTGCGCCAATGGTCCAACAAACGTTCCAGCCGTTGGGGGCGGTAGTAGTCGCCGCCGAAAGGCTTGTATCCATGTTGGAATAACCCGGCTACCGTCCCCTTCTCAACAAACGACCCGTCGCTCATCCGCGCGCCTGCACTCGCGTCCCAAACGTCGCCCTTCAAGCCGTACGGCAGCAGTAGCCGAAACCCCTCCTCGGCGATGTCGAAAGCATTCCTCTCAACTGACTCACTGTAGACACCGGCGGGGACTCGAGACGGTATGGGTGAGTCAGCAGACATGGCGCGGAAGTTTTTGCAGAATGGACTTGATGATCCCGTCAATTCGGCCTCAAGCTCACCCCTTGCGGTGGGGAAGAGGCATACTGGTGGTATTGCATGGGGGTCACGCGGCAGCCTGGTGAAGGGCTGCAATGCTGCGAACTCAGGGGCGTGTGTAGGGGGTAGAAGGAGACCCGGAGCGATGCAGCGGAACTGGGGGCGGCGGGCACGGGACAGAAAAGCGCGTGCAAAACAAGGCTTGGGTAAGGACGCTGCGTCCAGCGTGGAGGGTGCGAGTAGTGGTTCAGGTTTGACTACATTTGTGGTAGTACTGGTTGGTGGTAGCAGCGGCAAGATGCGCGCCTCGATAGTGTCGCACAGGCGATCCCACGCACAGACGCAAGCGGCAACCTGAGCCTCGCTGTAGGGCCGCCACTCCCAGGGCCCAATCTTTTCGCTGGAGAATAGGGCTGGGGCGTCCCTGGGCGATGCGGTAATCTTGCCGAGACGAATAAGGTCGATCCAGTTGGAGAGGACAGTCTCGAGAGGATGCCAAAGCGAGGGGTGCGACTCGACGGGTAGCGCAAAGTTGTGATCATCCATGTGCATGAAGACGGCAGCAAGATGGCAGCCTTGGTGGTAGAACAGACCGCCGCCAGATTCTCCACCTTGGCCAATGTTGGGGGAGTACAGGCACACTAGGCTGTCTGCCGGCTCGTCGAACAAGTCGGCGACCTGGTCGGCGAAAAGGTCGTTCGGGTCGCAGAGCCCGGAAGCCCAGAAGAAAAAGGGCGCGGGCTCAGGCTCGGGAACATGAACAGGACTATCAGCAGGACCGACAGCAGGACCAACAGCAGGAGGTAACATGGCGGTGGCGAGGAAGGCCGCTAGCGAGGGATGGAGTCGTGGGCGGAGAGCCTCAGCCTCAGCACCGTGGGTGGTGAAAAAGGTGTTATTGCCGTTGCCATGCAGACTAGCTGGTGCACGGCCTTCAGAAACCCAGGCATAGTGAACGAGATAGTTATGGAGAGCTGCGCATCGTGCGTAATCCATCCCAACCCCTAACAAGTCGGCGCGGGCTGGGTTGTCCGCTGTAACCAGGAGGCCGTTTACATCCATATCCATATCCATTAATCACCTAGACTACCTCTACCTAAGCAGCGAGGTGCTTAGGTGGGTAGCTCCAGCTATTACCTGACTGCCCAAGTTTTGCAGATGATCCGGGCCGTCCGGCTCCTCGACGACTCCGTTTGAAAGTTGTAAAGAAAAAAGAAACGATCGTCCGGCCCCACCATAAAATCGAAGACTAAGAGGACAATTGGCTTACCTAATAGACTACCAATATATTATGTAATCCTTTACTAATACATTATCTAAGCTCGCCACGATAAGTCAGGATACACAATAGACTGTGGGACCATTATGTAATCAAAGGATGAAGTATCTAGGTAAGATCCCGTGTGTCTCGAAAGTAAAGTCAAAACCTAAGAAATACAACAACATCATCACATACCCGGGTCCCGCATCATCATATCATATACCTCCCTGGTAGGTACTAAGGTATCAATGTCAAAGCTATTCCATTCGCCCATCTACTTCAACCCCATAGCGAGCTCTCATGAACGGTATAGCCGGCCCCTGATAGGTTTTCTGCTTGCCGATTTCAGAGATGCGCTCAATCTCTTCTCCCGTTAATCTGAAAGTAGGCAGCTTGCTTAGATACCCCTGGAGCCTCTCCTCGCTGCGACTCGTAGTGATAGCCACTATGTCTTGGTCGAGGCACCATCTAAGCGCAATGTCGGATTCTGTGACGCCATACCTCTGTGCCAGTTCAGCGTACGTATTATCCAATGGACCCGGTCGCGCCGCTGTGATAGGTGACAGCGGCGAATAAGCAGCGACGGCGATGTTTTTCTCACGGAGGTAGTTGGTCAAGGTCCTATGTTGTAGGTACGGATGTAATTAGATTTACACACTGTGAAGTACCCCTATCCGCACATGAATTTCGGGCGCCTGTCCGACCATCCCCGACCGGTTCCGGAAATATACCTACTCTTTGCCGCGTGTCTACGAGAATCTACGAGAATCTACACACCCCGTTGATATGTCGACGACAATATGAGGAAGCCGGACAAGGATACGGTTGGAAGAAAGATGCGAAGAAACAACGTGATATTACCGGTACTACTAGGTAAGTTAGATGTTTAGATGGAGGTGGACATCTATCGATCCGGCCTATTAGAGCGAGAATTGAAGCAGAATGAATAGTTATTTTTGGGGGGGGAATCCTGTATGGTGCGTTGACTTACTCAAATCATTAATCATCATTCGAATAGTTAAACCAAAACAAAGATAGAGGTGAATAACACCTAGTTTAACTCTCTGTTTCCATTGAGGGGATCAGCATATCATGTATGTAAGTTTTATTGAAATCGTATCTGGTACCCAAGCTCAGGAATCTGGGAAACAGACCGGAGGGTTTCAGTTTTCAGTTTTCAGGGGTATATAACGCTGTCTAACTCATTATTAATTTCTGTCACTGTTAGTATTACCGACGAGTGTATCATAGGTAGGTAAATATATATTTAAATTTAACAATGGTACTAAAGCTGATATGATGGTATGTATCTCTATCCACTTCCGTGAAGCGATTTAGATATCCACCGGTGGCCCCTACTCTGCATATCTCTGATTGATCGAGATATAGTGAAAATTTGAGTCGCCAGGGATGACATCTCAAGCCTTAGCTATAGATTTGCTCTTAGATGGTTGCTGTATGAGGAAGATCCACCACACTAGCGCTAGTTATGCTTCGACTTAGCGATTGGGCGAAAGGGGATCGCCTGCGCATAGACGGACCCTTGAAGTAGATGACGAAGGTCGCCACCACGAGAAGTAAGCTGACGCCGGCAAGTACAGTGTTAGCTATCTGAAGACCGTTTTGAAATGAGAACGCATCGTAGTAAGGCGCCGCAGCCCATGTCAAGATGCCAGCCAGGAAATCGCGAGCGAAACCGTTCCCACCAGTAGCAGATGCTGAATAGGGGCCGTAGGCGGCTACCATGTAGTCGATAGTAGTCATGTAAATAGTATAGTTGGCAATACCAATGAGCATGCATCCAATCATCGGGACAATCCAGTATATCTCGGCAGTTCCTGACCAGGCAAAGATCAATAGTCCGATAGGTAGACATGGGGCGGTGTACAATAGCCACCACAGCCTTGATTCGTATTGAGCGTGCTCACTCTGTGGGTTGTTTGCCCTCAGCACTTGACTGCGTCTAATCACAGGAATAAAACCCAGATACCCAAAGACGTAGCCGATACCAATTGGGATGAAAGCCTATAGAGTAGGTTAGCCTTAACATGTTTTTGTGGTCGGAATTTGGCAACACGGCAACTTACAAGTCCTACTTGGATATCACTAAAACCATACTGTTTGAAGACGCGACCGAGAGATTGTATCTGCATGAATATCAAGGCATCGCTGAATCCGGAGAGCGTTGACAGCACCGACACGATTGTTTCCGTGGCAAACATATGAAAAGGACGCGTCCATAAATCCCATGGCTCCTTCGGAACTAGATACTCTCTCCATGTCATCAATTCGGTCGGGCCGTAGACATTGAGCTTTTCACCGGTTTCCTTGAGCTTAGCTGCTCGAAGTTTCTTCGCATGACGGTTGAGAAGCACGCTAGAACGAGTTTCTGGAACAAAGAATAAATGCAATAATTGTACAAATGCCCCGAAAATAAGCTGAACCCAAATCGCCCATTGCCAATCGAGGTATGTCGCGATAGGTCCACCGATGATGGGCCCGATGATGGAACCACCCACGGAAGAAAAAACAATAAAGGCGAGCGGAAATTCTTGATCAGGCAGCCTAAACATGTCGGCAACAACTCCTAGAGTGACACTGCCACCGGCCGAGAAAAGGCCACCGAGGGCACGGCCAACAAGGATAGCAGTGAAAGAATGAGAGTACTTGGAGAGGGCGACAGGAAGACACATAAGATTGACGAGAAAAAGCGACGCTTGAAGAACAATCCTTCTTCCAAATTCTTCTGACCACGGCGCCCAACTAGGGAATTTATGTTAGTTTACGGTATTATCAGGAGTGGGAAAAGGGGTAGTCCTACGCCTCGCATCCAAACGCATATAGGACCAGAAACAAGGCGGCACCGCTGACAGCAGCTCCCTGGTTGACGTTGAACTCGTTCATAATACCAGCTTGCCCACTTGCGTATAAGGAAGCGTTCAAATTCACTAGAAGAATACTTAGTTAGATATTGCCCTTCGTAGAGTGTAATGTTCTGGGTCTAGAGCTCTAGGGAATAAAGAGAGTGTTTTGGGATGGAGATAAAATGAGGCATGGATAAAGGTAAACATCAATATGAACTCTAAAAGCTGCGTGCGTACTGGAAATTTGAACGAGGAAGATGATATTCAGGGTCCCCCATTTCTTTGCATTTGACCAAGCGTATGCGAGGACCTCGGGGCAATCCTGTTCTGTAAGGATAATAACATTTCCATTGGTATTTCCGGTTTCTGGAACTAGAGTTGCTTCGTCGTGTGATACATGTGATATGGTCTGTTTGGGCACGCTTGTTTGCGAGGTTGAAGAAGGCGACGACAGTGTTACCTGGGTCCTTAAGTCGTGGGTTGGTGAAGAGCGTTGGCTGGTCTGCTCAAGAGGCTCCTCAGGCTGAGTATTTGTGATAGACATAGTATTGAAGAATAATCCCCAGAAGGATAGTCAGGGTTTCAAATTTCAAAAATAAAAGGTGCAGTAGAAACCCAGTTGCTTCCATGGAAAGAAAAAAAGATGGGGAACGCATCTATATAACTACCCTCTGGTCCGTCCGGTTTTAATAGCATTGGGGATAAATCCACCCCATTTAAGATTTCCTATGCCATCGTACTAGAGGACAACGACGATAGCCCGCCACTTGAGGCTCCGGTCCGGCCCTAGTTGTCTGGTTAATATGGTCTCGTGAGCTACATGAAAACCTACGCGCACGCCACCTCGTCGTTGAGGAACGACCTAAGGAACGGCTGGATTCAGCATAGTTATTCGATGTTGTACCTTATGGAGAGTTGGCGGTGCTTGTGACATGATACGACGATAACATGGTACAAGGGACCCTATGTCACAATTCTTCCCAACTTGGACCTCAGTTGCGGGGAAAGTGCTCGGTGGATTGACTAAGAGAGTTCATATTCCAACAGCAGCTGGCCAACCGACCGGTCCGTAGTAAAAGGTAAATGTGTAATCATAGGCCGCGATGGAATGAAGGGTTCGTGAGAAGTTGTAGGAGTGTTGAAGCCAGGGGAGCCAAATGATAGAGACCTCAGGAGTGATCTAAACGACGTGAGGTCCATATTTATGACTGCATCCTAGCATCTCGTTATGTCCCCAGCTGGATAGGATATTAGGTAGGAATTGAAAAAGGAGGTAGGGAAAACCAAAATTGGTGAGATGGTTTGAAGTAGTGGTTGAGGCGTGAACTATAAGAACTATTATGAACTATAAAGGTCCACTTTCCTAATAAATTACCTAGGTACCTACCTAAAGTATAAACTATGAACTATCGTGGTTACTAGAATTGATGTTGAAACTTTAGACTCGAACCCAAACTCCACAACTACACTAGAACATTGAACCTTGAATTCATACTACAGCTGTAGTTGAAGACGATTGGTTGGATGAAGGACCCCGTGGGGAAAACCATTCTTACTGTGCATAAGCATGCTAAATTGCATAAAGAGTTACAATGCATGCTTCTATCCGATCCGTACCCATGGTAGGTACTTAGGTACCTATATAACGCCACTACCTATATCACTAGCCACATCAAACAAAAACTTAGAACCTTGGACCCACCACGATTAGCTACCTAGGTACATCCTCAAATTTATAGTTTATCAACCACATCAACCTTCAATCATCACCCACAACTTCAGACTAGCATACCTGGCATCATGCCGCCCCAGATAAAACAAGACCTCAACCGCTCCGGCTGGGAGTCGACGGACTTCCCGTCGGTATGCGAGAACTGCCTGCCGCCGAACCCGTACGTCAAGATGCTGAAGGAGGACTACGGCTCCGAGTGCAAGATCTGCACGCGGCCCTACACCGTGTTCTCCTGGGCCGCCGACCGCGCCCACGGCCGCAAGAAGCGCACCAGCGTCTGCCTCACGTGCGCCCGCATGAAGAACTGCTGCCAGTGCTGCATGCTCGACCTGCAGTTCGGCCTGCCCATCCAGCTGCGCGACGCCGCCCTCAAGATGGTCGCGCCCGGCCCCCAGAGCGAGATCAACCGCGAGTACTTCGCCCAGAACAACGAGAAGGCCCTCGAGAAGGGCATAGGCACCGAGGAGTACGAGAAGGCGGACGAGAAGGCCCGCGAGCTGCTGCGGAGACTGGCGAACAGCAAACCCTACTTCAGAAAGGGGCGGGCGATCGAAGATGGAAGCGCCGCCGAGTCAAAACCTAGCGGAAGTTCGACCGGGGGTAGCCCAGCGGTCGGGGCTGGCGTTGGTGGTCCAGGTCCTATACGAACTCGCGACTCCAGAGCTGCAGCAGGCGCGAAACCAGGCGCGAGGCAGGGCAAGGGGGGCAGACCATTCCCGAGCGCGTCGCAACTACCGCCTGGCCCCAAAGACTGGATTCCGCCCGCCAATAATTCTATCATGAGCTTGTTCGTGACAGGCGTCGAGGACGACCTTCCCGAATACAAGATCCGCGACTTCTTCAAGGAGCACGGCAAGATCAAGTCGCTGATCTGTAGCCACATGTCACATTGCGCGTTCATCAACTACGAGACCAGAGAGGGCGCCGAGAAAGCCTCCGAGGCTTGTCAGGGCCGTGCGGTAATTGCGGGATGTCCACTACGAGTACGATGGAGCTTACCTAAGGCCGTCGGGACGATGAACAAGGAGGAGAGAGCGGTTATGGCTAGGGATGGTCGGTCGGCGTTTCCGAGCCAGCGACGAGGGCCGGGCGGACCCAAGGCGATCGAAGCCGCGCCAGGCCAAGGGGGTTCAGGACAAGCAGGAGATTCGCAATCAGAGATGGACAGTATGTCCCTACTAGCAGCGCCGCCGGGAACAGCAGATGTCAACTACGCTAGCTTGGCCGGCGATTAAGGCAGAGAAGATGATGTATTGCATGGAAGGCGTTTAGGCATTGCGATTAGAAAAGGGTTTCGCGGAGATATTCATCTGAATTCGTAGCCACTCGACGGCGGCCATGATGTTTGTTGGTACACGACGGGTATCATAATATAATACAAGGCTTTATGAACTTGATCATGTCGGTCCGTTTTATCTATCGGCGCATGTCTTGCCGTCAATCTTAACTGTCTGGCCACCCGGAAACTTGACCGTATCGTTGTTCCCACGTTCCGTGTCTTCGTGTATTCGTAATTCTACACATGCCGTCAGATATAACCCGTCGGCCAATTCTTTAGATTCGCAACATACTGTATGTTTCACCCTCTTTCTTACCCTGGACTACGTTTTGTCTTAATATAGTAGCGACTTCTTCGGCGTGTCTTATGGCGCCATCTAGGTAGGTAGGATCTATGTCGGCGTTGTCACGGAAGCCCACACGTATCGCGTTTCGAGCAGAATCTAACATGCGTTGGTCGCCTGAATTGTACCATTAGTGGTCGTCTAACAAGAGTTCCGTCGAGTTGCTCTCACCTTGGAAGGCTATCCGAACTGCTCGGAGAAGGCTTCTGTAGGCTGGAAGAGGAGTTGTCATATTGTGTCTCTAAACAAAGGTTTTGTCATAGGAAATTGCGGTCTTATCATAAAGGAAGTATTAAGCCAATCGTGTTAGCCAGGTTAATTGAGTTCGAGATGCGAGTCTTTCGTAGGCGATATAAGAAAGTTTCTAGAGCTTGTGAAATCGCAAGAAAATCGTGACTTATGGTGGGTTGTATGGCTACCTAGGTACCCAAGTGGTTATCAAGGTTATCAATTGTGGCTGGGTTAGATTTGAGGCTGAACTGTGACTAGTAGACAAGTTAATTGCATAAATTCTACACTTATGCATAATATCCTTGCATTAACCCCGGGATGTATAACGCTAAACTTTATAATCTGACCAATTAAAATACAGTAGATTAATTGTTAAGAAGAAAAAAAAAAGTTTCCCACTTCTCACCCCACGCTTCGTACTTTTCGTACTTTTCCTCTCTCCAAACACCCAAGTAGTACATCGACAACGACGATGGCTACAGTCACGACGGTCTTACGGCCACTCCCTACCCTACCGGAGGGATGGTCGGCAGAGAAGGACTTTAAGCCCATCGGGTCTATCACCGCCTCGACCCAACGCACGATTGAGCCCGTCGGACCTCACTTCCTCGCACACGCCCGCCGTGCACGCCATAAGCGCACATTCTCCGAAGATGACCGCATCCAGGCCCAGGAGAGCGCCAAGAAGATCGAGAAGGACGATGAGAGTGATGCTAGCGAGCCTGAAGATCCTATGATGCTCCAGCGGGAGGCTAAGGACTGGAAGGTAAGCATCAGTTAATTGTTGGTATTTTCAACTGTCTGCTAACGACTAATTCCTTTACCTATAGTCTCAAGACCACTACCAAGTTCTCGGCTTGTCCAAGTACCGCCATAAGGCCACGGAAGACCAGATCAAGCGTGCCCACCGCAAGAAGGTCCTAAAGCACCACCCGGACAAGAAGGCAGCCCAGGGCAACACCGAGGACGACAACTTCTTCAAGTGCATTCAGAAGGCCACCGAGGTCCTGCTCGACCCCGTCAAGCGCCGGCAATTCGACTCGGTCGACGAGAAGGCGGACGTGGACCAGCCCACCAAGAAGGAGCTCGCCAAGGGCAACTTCTACAAGCTCTGGGGCCGCGTCTTCAAGTCGGAGGCCCGCTTCTCCAAGCAGCAGCCCGTGCCCGGCTTCGGCGACGAGGGCTCGGCCAAGGAGGACGTCGAGAGCTTCTACAACTTCTGGTACAGCTTCGACTCGTGGCGGTCGTTCGAGTACCTGGACGAGGACGTGCCCGACGACAACGAGAACCGCGACCAGAAGCGCCACATGGAGCGCAAGAACGCCAACGCCCGCAAGAAGAAGAAGGCCGAGGACAACGCGCGCCTGCGCAAGCTCCTCGACGACTGCTCCGCCGGCGACGAGCGCATCAAGCGCTTCCGCCAGGAGGCCAACGCCGCCAAGAACAAGAAGCGCCTCGACAAGGAGGCCGCCGAGAAGAAGGCGAAGGACGACGCCCGCCTGAAGAAGGAGACCGAAGAGAAGGCCGCCAAGGAGGCCGAGGAGAAGGCCAAGACGGAGCGCGAGGCCAACAAGAAGGCCAAGGAGGCCGCCAAGACCGCCGTCAAGAAGAACAAGCGCGTCCTGCGCGGCTCCGTCAAGGACGCCAACTACTTCGCCGGCGCCGGCGACGCCACCGCGGCCCAGATCGACTCCGTGCTCAACGACGTGGAGCTGATCCAGGCCAAGATCGACCCCGACGAGATCGCGGCCCTGGCCGCCAAGCTGAACGGTCTCAAGGTCGCCGACGAGATCAAGGGGGTGTGGACCGACGAGGTCAAGCGGCTTGTTGGGGCTGGCAAGCTCAAGGACGGCGAGGCTAAGGCGTTGGTGTAGAAATTGGGATATGGGTTATTGTCCTTGCGTCCTTGGTAGGAAGCAATCCGGTTAGATTAGAGGCTTGCATGCAAGTAGATGGGATAGCAAGAGAATTCTAGAGACGAGTATCGTCACGTCCTAATCCGAACTGGCCTCATGAATGTGATTACCTATGGATACGTAGAACTTCAGTATAGGTTGAGTTATAGTCACATATCTGTGAATCACGTGGCAAAGTATTGGGTGTTGCGTAACTGAGATTAACTATCGTCTGAACGCAAAAACATCTCTGATCCCCTTTCAGTACCTGCTACGGCTCCCAGTCCACGAAACTACCTAGCTAACCACTTAAATATCTAGGTAGTCATATCATCCTGCAAAAATGTCCTAGGCACAAAAGATGCAGAAAGCTCCATTTTTCCACCCTGTAGTTCAATTACTACCCCCAATCAGAATTTTCTGTCAATAAATTCCTCCCAATCGCTGTCGTTTTCTACGACGAAAATTTCCCCCCAGAACATGAAGAAATTTATCACTCCGGATTCATATCGTCGAAGGCAGTAGTCCTTCCATTGCTCTAGCGGCATTGGTCCATACCAGGCGATCTTAAACTGCCTTGAAATCTTCTTCAGTCTAGGTTCCGATCGAGATCTCTCCAATAGACTTATCGGATCGCAGCCCGTTTTCAAGGCTATCTGCATGGCTTCGTTTTCTTTTTTCGTGACATCCGGGCAGGCGACCTTGAATATGCCACGGGCTGCCTCATCGTCGCGCTCTGAGAGTTCGCAGATGAACGAGATCGACTGATCTTCAATCCAGCGACTGATGATTGAATTTGGTCCGAATGACCCAGAGATGACATGGAGCTTCTCCAGTGGTATCAAATGAGACGGTCTTTGGTTGCGGAGATATTTAAAGGTTTCTGCGACACCCGAGAACGTCATGGGGGGAGGAGAGGTAGGTCGAAGTCTCCACGGGAATAGTCGAGATATAACGTCAAACCACGCAATTTCGGGAACTCGGCTAGGATATCCAATATCTCATTAGGCCATGTCTTGTCTCTGGAAAAGCCTATTCCTAGTTCCTCGATGTTCGGGCAGTGGCGTCGGATGCATCGAAGAAAGGTTGCATTTATGTCCAAGGTCCCCATTCTGCTGCTAGTGATATGGAGTACACGAAGCCCATGACCGTGTCTTGTAATATGTGGTGCGCTATGAATCATCAATTCATGCACCTTGATGCTCTCCAGGGAAACTGGGACCAGCTTTAAGAATTTATCTGGATCGTCGACGAGGGGTCTGATACTGAAATCCACCTCCTTGAGGAAAGGCAATTTTCCTATCCATTCTAAGGGCACCCGTGAGCCAGAGAAGCTCAGTCGTTCCAACTTGGACCAATCGAAATTATCAGCCCAGTAACTCTGCTCACACCCTTGTAGTGGATATCCTGGTGTACCGTCGACAATTGTGCTGTCTTTCCCAAACGGATACGAGAGAATCTCTAGAGTCTCGAGTGCTGGAGGTCGCTCACCAGCAACAAAGCCAAAGCCGCAGTATTCCCCTCGCATATTTTCTGTGTTAAAATTTGAAAAGTCAAGGTTGAGGTGGCGGAGGTTGGGGCAAGTGAGAAGAAGATCCTTTAGGAGTAGTATCGTCTCAAGGCCATCGACCGAATTAAACGTGAAACCCATCGAATATAGGTTACGATTTCCCACCAAGGCTCGAATCCTGGTCGGATTTAACTCCTCATCTGGAAAGAAACCGGACCAAAGCTTCAAATGTAGGCGTATCTGAGGTTGGGATAGAAGAGCTTTGAGTAAGGTTTTGTTGAAGAAAATTAAGTCATTGTGACAAGGGCAATAGAGCTTGGAACTGTAGTTCAATTTCGAATAATAATTCTCTATGGTCTTAAGGTCCTTACCTTCTTTTCCTTTTTACGAAGCAAAGCGTAATAACCTATATGTATATAATCTAAATATCTTCTTGAGCGTTGTTAGCGCCTTCTTAATCCTGTTAGTTTAATTTTACATATATTAATTAAGTTTTTTAATTAACTTTATTTAATAGTTTTATTTTATAAGTTTTAATATACTTTATATTTATTAACTTATATATATATATTAATTATATTTTATTTTATAAAGTTTATTCGTATAATACTTTATATTTATTAATTTATATATATATATTAATTATATTTTATTTCGTGGAATTTATTTATATAATATTAGCTTTTTCTTTTTTAATGCTCGTTTTTAAGTATATTATATAATTATAAAATTATAAAGTTTATTAATATATTACGCGTGAAATAATTTAATTATTCTTTTTATTTTTTTATTAAATATATCCTCGTAAGGTTTTTAAGTTTAATACCTTTTAACCGGTTAATTTTCTTACTTAACGAGATATTTTACTTTATTTTAATTTTTTATAAAATTTATTATTTATTTTATTTAATAATTTTTAAACTTTATTAAAGTTATTATACGTAAAATTTAATTAAAATTAAAAAATTCTTAATTATTAACGTAATAAGGTTTAATAAATAAAATATAAAATAAATTATATATTTTTTATTTTTAAAAAAAAGTAAGTTTTATCGTAATAAAAAAAATTACTTATTAAATTTTAAAAAAGCTTATAAACTTTTTATTTAACTTTTTAACGAGGCGTTTAATTTTAATATTTTTTACGTTTAATATTACGAGTTAATTTATTTTAAAAATTACGTAAAATACTCGTAAAGGAATTATAAATTATTAAATAATAATTATAATTAATATAAAAAAAAGTAAATTATATTAAAAAAAAGTAATATTATTATAAATAAATTTTATAATTATAAATAAATCTTTTTAATTATTTATTTTATAATTAACGAAAGATTTAAAATAAACTTTTAAAATTTAATTAAGGCGTTTTATTTATTTATCGATTTATAAATAAAATATAATATTTATATAAGATTTAATTTTTATTAATTTAAAAAAGTTCTTTTAAATATAAAACGTAAACTTAAAATCTTTATTAAAAACGATATTTAAAAATATACCGTATAATCTTTAATATTATTTAATAAAAATTTTAATTAAATTATTAAATTCTTTTTCTTTTACTTTAAAAAAATAAAGTACGTTATTTTAAAAAATAAATTTATTATTACTTAAATAAAGTTATAATTATTTAATAAAAAAAGGTTAATAATAAAATTTATTATTATTATTAATTAAAGTTTATAATATAATTTTATCGATTAAAAATATTTATAAAAAGCGTGTTAAGAGATTTTATTTTATTAATATTTTAAATAACCTTATATATAATCCCGGATAATATTTTTAATATTTAATTATTAAAAGTTTTAAATAATTAATTTTAAAGTTTTATTTATTTTTATATATCCGGTAACGAGAGTATTATGTTTGGTAAAAATAACTTCTTTTTAAAGTTTCGTAAATATTTAAAATCTTTCCTTTTAATATAAAATGTTATTTTATAAAATAATATTTTTAAAAAAATTCTTAATTTACGTAACGTATTTTAAATTATTAATAACTGCTTTTTTTAATCGTTTAATAAAATTAAAAGCTTAATTAAGTATAATAAAATTATAAAATCTTTTTAATATAACGAGGATAATTATTAAAAAGGCGAATAAAATTCTTTAAAAGTGTAAAAAATATTTATTTTATAAAATTAACTTTATAAATTAATTTTTAGTTTCTCTTTTTTTAAATTAATATTACGATAATTTTAAAAAAATATCGGTTTTATTATTTTATTTATTTAATCGATAATTAATAATAAATTAATATAATAAAAGTTTTTATATTTATTAAGTTTAATATTAATTTAAAACTTTAATTATTATAAAGTAAGTTAAGTTTTAATAATCCGAATAAACTTTAATTTAATGTTTAACTTTTTTTAAATATTAATATTATTTTTCGAAGAAATTTATTATAATTAATAATTTTTTATTATAAATTTTATAATTTATTTTTACCGGTATAAACTTACGAAAATAATAAGTTATAAATTTAAATTTACTTTATTTATCCTTTTTAAAAAAATAACATTAATAATATAATTTAAGGTATTAACTTCGATATAAGTTTATTTCGAAAGGTTAAAATAAATTATAATAAAGGTTTAAATAAAACGAAATTTAAATTCTTTAAAAGATTTATTTATTTATTTAATTTAATTTATTTATATTAATAATTAAGTTTATAATTTTTAAGAACTTTTTTATAAATTATTAAGATTTTTTTTATAATTTAAACGTTTTTTAATTATTAATATAATTAATTTTATTTTATATTATTAAAATATTATTAATTTTAATAATATAATTAAAAAAGTTTATTTTTTAAACTTTTTAAAAGTATTTTTACGGGTTAATTATAAAATATTATTTTATGAATTTCTTTAAGACTTTTTTAACGATTTTATCGTGTTTTTTTATAATGTTTATATAAATAAAAATGTAAAGAGTTATAATTACATGGTTTATAATTAAGGTAATGGCCCGTGCTTTATACTTATTAATTATTTTTTAAGATATTAACTTTATTTTCACTCTTAAAAAAATAATTATTTTAAGACTTTTATTTTAATTTATTAGTGTATAATAAATGGTAGCACTTTACTCTCGTTATATCGTAACGATTTATACCTTACCGTTAAATTAATTAAGCTTTTAATTAATTAGTGAGGACTTAAAACCAGTTAATTGCGATAAGTTAACGTGGTAAAAATTTAATTAATAATTATTAAACCTTAAATATTATTAAACCTTAAACACTTTATAATTATTTTTTTTATTACTTTATTTTTTTTATTATTTAATGGTTTTTACCTTTTTTTTATTATTAATCGAATTTAATTACGTTATTATTTTCTTATAATATTATAATTTACGTATTAACGTTATTTTAATAAGATTTAGTTTTTTTAATCAATTAAATTTTTTCCTTTTTTATAACTTTAAACTTTAATAATAATAATATTTTATAAATTATTACTTTTATTTGTAATTACCGAAACCTTTAAACAATATAAAAATTATATTAACCGTATATAAATAATTTATTACTTTATATAAATATATTATTAAATATAAAATTAACTTTTTTATTAATATAAGGCTTTCGCATTACACGGAATTTTATAATAAAAGCGTTACTTTATAACTTTTAATAAGTATTAAACCTTTAAAAGTTTAAGCAAACATTTAATAAAACGTTAAAAATTATATTATAACTTACTTTATTAAATTCGGAAGTTCTTACTTAAAGGTTAACATTAATTTTAACATTAACTTTTTACATTAATTATTTTTATATATTAATAAATAAGATTAACTTTTCACTTATTAGCTTAATATTAATTAACTTTTTAACCGATTTAAATCTTATAATATTATTAATAAAATTATTAACGAAAGAAATAATTAACTTAATCGACCATTAAATTTTATTATTATTTAATTTTCGATTATTAATTCCTTTAATATTATTAACGTTATTATAATTTTCATTAATTTATAACTTAAAAATATAACTTATAATAACTTTAATAATTACCTTAAATTATTTAATAATTATTTTAACGTTTATACTTAATTTATAAATCGATTTATTTATATTATTAATTTTATATTAAGAAATTTAGCCGCAATTTATCGAAAAAACCGAAATTAATAAAGTTACGTAAGTAATTATGCGAAGCTTTCGGATAACTTTTTTAATATCTTTAATTATTTATTAAAAAATTTAACCGTAAACGTAAATAATTATACCGCGAAAAATTAATATTAATAAAATTATATAAGTAATTATATAAAGCCTTAAAATTAACCTTTTTATATTTTTAGTTTTTTATTAAAAAATCGAGCTATAAATAATTAAATTAACACTTATTATATATTCACTTATCGTATTTTTTTTTTCTCGTGATAAGGGCACGTAATTATATTATAAATCCTTTATATCGGATAAAAGTATATAGCTTAATTAATTAATCGAAATCCGGGATAAAATAACTTAAATAATAGTTAATTAACTTACTTAACCTCTCGTTTTAAAATTAAAATAACCTTTAATAAATAAACTTAATTAACCTTAAAAACCATAACTTTCATTAATTAATCCTATCCTTAAATTAACATATAAATCGTAAATATATATCGCGAAATAAGCCGTAATTTTATTTATAATCGAACGTTAAGTCGTTAATAAACCGTTTAACGGTTTAATTAACGACGCTTTAACATTTATATAATCGTAAAAAAATAAAGCGAGTCGTTAATTAACATTAAAAAATTAAATAATTTACGATATTAATTATTTTATAACGAACGTAAATAAGTTCACGGTAATAAATAATTCTTTTATTAAAAGTAATTATACGTATTAACGTAATATTTATATATAAATAAACTTTATTTAAATAATTTATTAAAAACCCGCGAAAGTCGTAAAAATTAAAGGTAATCTTTATAAATTATTTCGTAAAAATTTATAAAATTAATAAATAAATCGAATATTTATTAAGGAAAAGTAAAAAATATAAAACGACACGAAATACGCTTTTAAAACGTTATTTAATTAATATAAGATCCGTATATTAAAAGCTTTAATATTTTTTAAAAAAACGAAATACACTTTAAAACTTTACTTTAAAAATATATTCATTAAAACTTAATCGTCGAATATTATTCGGAATTATTAAACATTTAAATTAATTACGAATATATAGTAAATAATAATAATTTATAATAAGTTAAACCCGGAATTTAAAGCAATAAGAATCATTAACTTAAAATCGATTATAATAATTATAAACGCTTATTTTAAACACTTAAATAAAAAATAATTAATATAACGTAAATAAATATTAATAAAAGGAAATAAAAACCTAAAAATCGACATTAAATTTTATATAACACTTAATAATATATTTATTTAAAACATTCCTTTTAACGATATTAAATTACTTAAAAATATCCGACTTATTTATTATAATTATAATAATACGATACTTTATATTAATTAATTAAAGGTTTATTAAAATAACCGAGGTTATTATAATAATAAATATAATCGACGAAATAATTATAATTAATAACGAAATAATTTTAATTAATATCGAAACGGTTATAACTTTAATAATTATAATCGAGGAGAAAATCGTTATAATAATAGCCGTGATCGAAATCGCGATCGAAGCCGCGATTAAAGTTATAATTAATATAACGATAAACGAAATAATAAACGTTAAAATAATAACCGATAAAACTATCGTCGTTATAATCGTAAACGTAGCCGCGATACTCGTAATCGTTATAATTACGAATATTATAATAACCGTCCTCGCTTTCGTTAAAAACGATAAAAAAAGATAAGAAATTATCTTAACGACGATATATATTTATAAAATAAAGTTAAGTATAAATAAAATAAAAAAAATCGCGAGGAAAATAAGAAAAACTTATAAGTAAATAATTATTTTTTAATAAAAGAATACTTAATAAATAAATTTAAAACCTTTATATTTTATTTTTCGTCTTTTAAAAATAAATCGTTAATCGTAAAAAAACGTATATATCGAAAATATTATAAGACATTCGATATTAAACTTAATTATTTTAAATATATATACGTTAATAAATGCATAAAACCTAAACATCCATAATTACCTTAAAAAGCGAAACGAGTAACAAGGACTCGACTTAAGATTAAAGAAGTTATTAATGCTTATTTTACTTAAAAATAAATAGGAACGAAAATATAAATAACATAATCGGAAAATATTATACCCTTACCCTCGCAATCGATAAATATAAAAGTTAAAAATATTATCCTTTTACTTTTAAATAAAAAGTTAATAAAATATATAAGCTTAAAAATAAACATATTAAACGAATCGAAATAAAAATTAATAATATATATAAATATTAACGCATTTAATCGAATGATAAATAAAATATAATTAAAAGATTTTATTAAAAACTACGAAATATTCGAATTAAATAAACTTATATATATATAAAAAATAATCCCGGGAAAATTAATTATGAAAATTAAAGTTAAATTTTCGATTAAATTTTAAAAGAAAATAATACATAAACGGTAAGTTTAAATTTAAGTTTTAATAAAAGTATAAATTAATTATTTAAGTTTTTAACTTAACTTATTAATAAAAAATAATTTCTTAAAAAAATACGACGTAATTATTAATTATAGTAAAATATATATAATTTTAACATTATATTTTAAGGTTTAAATATTTATAAAATATTATCGTTCGAAAGGTTAAATACGACGATAAATTTTAATTACGAATCGATTTCTTATTCCCGTTAAAATAATAATACTTGTTCCGGTATATTACTTTAACTTATCGCACGAAAAAAACTTCATTTTCCACATTAAAATAAAAAACGTAATAAATAATATTTATAATGTAAATACGTTTAAAAGAATCGCTTTTTTAAACACGTCCGATAAGTTTATAATTTTACGACGTAATATTAAAATCGAAGTAATTAAAAAAATTACCGAAAAAAAAAATATAAACACTTTATAAGAAAAAGCTAATTTAACGTAAATATATATAATATCTTAACGTAAAGAAAACAACTTATTAATAAAATTCGATTTAAATAACGAAATGTTAAAAGCTTTATTATTAATCGATAAATCTCTTATTAATTTATAATTATTATTAAAAATAAAGCAAGGTTTTATTAAAGCGAATATATTAACTTTAAGTATATTTAAACTTAAAAATATTTTAAAGCTTATAATTAAAGAAAGCGTGTATATTTATAATTTTAACCCTTTCTTTACTCGATAATTATTTATTTTAATAAATAAGTGAGATATTTAATACGATCGTAATATTATCGATATATTAAAAAAAAAAATAACGATCGATTTAATTAACGGTTAGTAAAAAAAGTATAAACCCGGATATATATATTCGTTAAGTATATAAAATAAAGAATTTCTTAATAAAACTTTCGATTAAATATATAATTAAAGTAAAATAAATTAATAAAAAATGGTTACACCGTTTAATTATCCTTATTTTATTATTTAAAGGTTTATTAACGGCAAGAAAAAGGATTAAATAAAAGTGCCTTAATAAATATTTACCCATTACCGCGTTAAGAAAAAATCGTTTAAAAAATATAAAGAAAAAAAATCTTTAACGTTATAAACGAGGCTTTATTTTTTTATTAATTGTTTGTTACGTTTAAATATAAAGATAAAATAACGGTAATATCGTTAAAAGGTTTAAAAGTTTTTAACGTTACGTTAATAAAATTTAAAAATTTTCTAACCTTTACGTAACGATTTATAAACTAAAAACTAAAGCCTTTTTAAAACTTTACCAAAGCATATATTAATAATATCGTAATATTCAATAACATTAAGAAATAATATAAAAAACACCTTAATTAAATATTTAATATATACGATAATATAAAACTCGCATTATCGTTAAAAAAATCATTTTTCGGTTTTCCATCGATCACTTTACTTAAATTTTCAATTAATAAATTAAAAGTTACCATTATAAACGACAAATTAAATATAATTAAGAAAATCCTAATATTATAAATATTAACTAATTTAAAAACATATATCGATATAATAAAATTTTTACGAAAACATATCTTATAATATTAATAAAAAGTTAAGCTTTTATAAAATAAGAAAACGAAAATATTAACTAAGGAACGGACTTAATAAAAGATTTTTTCGAAATCTTAACATAAATGTCGATATATTATAAAAACCATATATATACCGATAAAAAACGAATTAAATTCGTTTAAAATATTATAAAATAAGTTATTAAACTTAACGATATTAACGCATTAAGATTATAATTAAATAACGTTTTTAAAAATAAATACATCGAAACGAAAAAGTTTTAAAGTTATAATATTTTACATAAATATACCTTAAAATAAAATTAACATAAAAGTTAACGCAATTCGCTTAATTATATTTTTATTAAAGGTTTTAATAAAAATTAAATCACGATACGAAATAATAAAATTAAAAGTTATTTATTTAATATAAGTTTATAAAAACAATAAAATTTAATTATAATTTTATATATAACTAATTATTATTTTAACAAACTATAATATAATAAAAGGTATCGTTAATTAAACGATATTTAAAATAACCGATATAAATAAAATAAATAATAAATTAATAACTACTTTAACATACTTATTTTAATTTAACATACTTATTTTAATTTAACCTTAACGTTTATTATATCCTTAAAAGGTTAAATTTAATTCTAAATATATTATTTCGTTTACCGATATAAAATAATATAAAAGATTTAATAAAACAAAAAAATAAGACGAAATTAACTTTTAAAGATATCTTAAATAAGTTTATTTATATATTTATTAAACTTATATTAAATAACGAATTTAAGAAAAAAATATTAAAAAAATATAACCATAATAAACGATTAAATCGTTTATATATTATTCTTTAAAAAATTAATAAAAGTAAAAACACAATTAAATAATTTCGATATAAATTACGAAACGATCTTATGTATTATATTAAACTAAAGAATTTACGCTAATTAATAATTTTATTAACTTATATATATAAATTATTTAATAAAATTCATAACTTAAAATATTATTTCGAACCGAAACGAATATTCCATAAATTAAAATCGGTTTATATTTATAACCTCTCGTAAAAGGTTCGAAAATACGTTAAATATTACCCCGATTATTATAAAAACCGGATTAAACGCTCGAAACTTTACAATAAATTAAAACCTATAAACTCACCGCTTTAACCATTTCATATAATAACTTAAAACTTTATCGTGGGTTTATTAAAAGTCTTAAGTAAAGAAAGCATATGGTTTATTAAAAGCTTTATTTATTTCGATATAATAATAATAATTACATATAAATTTAATAAAAAAACGATCTTAATACTTGGAAATATTAAGTATAAAGCTTATTATTAAGCCGCGTTACTTTTTAAAGCACTTATATTATTAAATTAAGGCATTTTATATAAGGTAATTTTAAATAAAAACGTTAAATTTAATAATAAAATATAATAAACGTTATTTACTTAACTTAAAATATTATTAATTATATTAATAAATTATTATCCTTAAATTAATAATGCGATAAAACGACGTAATTAAAAAATTAAAGCAATAATTCGTTATTATTATTCGTTAAATAACGTATCGTGATTAAAAATAATTTTAACGTTATAATATAACCTTAATAATATTAAGTTATTAACGATTAAAAAGTTACTTAATAAATTAATATATAGCTTTAAGCCACGAACTATCGTCACTTCGTTAAAAGTATAAAAAAACGTAATCGATTACGATATATTAAAACGATATTATTAAAAAAAAGCAAAAGAATATATTAACTTCGTAACCGCCGAAGTAAAAGCCCGTTACGATTTAAAATATAACTTTATTTTTTTAAAAAAAGATAAATTAATTTACCTTAAACTGCATAAAAGTTATATATTATTAAGTAAGCCGCCTCGTAAATAATTAATATAACGTATTAAATTATTATTAATTTTAAAGTAAATTAATAAGCTTACATATAAACTTAAACTATTTAATAATTAATAAATTTATAAGGTTATATTAATAAATTAATTATTTAAAATCCCTTAAAGAAAAGATCCTTACGTAAGGAAACGATTATAATTAAGTCGAATCGTCGTAAAAAGAAATAATAATAATTAAATGTCGTATAAAATTAAGAAGTTATTAAATCGATAAGTGAATAAATAAAGAGAATACTTTATCCTTAAATACCTCGTACGATAAAAAAATTATTTACTAACTTTCGATTAATAATATTTAAAAAACCTACTTATTTAAAATATAATAATATTATTAAACAATTATAATAAAAAACACCTTTTATTATTTAATTAATTTCGTATTAAATCCATTAATAAATTATAACCTTTTAATATATAACCTTTTAAAAATACGTAAACCTTTAACGATATACCTTCGGAATTAATTAACGAACTAATATAATTAATTATAAATAAGTAATAATATACGTTAAACGATAAAATAATTATATAAATATTAAAAGAATAACTTATCGAAAATATATTATTAAATTATATTAATAATAATTAATTAATTCCTTTTACTTAATTATTAACGCCGCTAAAAAAATCAACGAAATTACAGGTTATAATTTTAATAAAAAGATTATTAAAAGCTATAAAATTAAGATCCACTATAACATAAAAAATACGATTTACGGATAATATTAAAAAGATAAAAAAAAGCGCGAATAAGTTATAAATTATTAAGTAATTACGATTAAAGTAATAATTATAATTACCATTAAAATTCTTACTTAAATACTTTAATACTTAAATTATAATAAAGCTGTAATTAAGTCGGGAAAAAACTAAATACTTTAATATTAAAATAACTTATAAATACATTAATACTTACTTAACGATAATAAGGTATAATATACTTACCTATACTTATATTTTTTATTTATATAAACATTATTAAAGTTATAATAATCGTAAAAAACGCGCGTAATATCTCCATAAATTATAAAAAAAATATTACAAAAATTAAATTACAATTAACACCATTTATTACACTTATCACCGTAATTACGCTATAAACTAAAATATCAACTCCCGTGCCTAAACTAATTATACTTATTATAAAAAGATTAATAATAATATTAATTAAAACATTAACACTTATACCATCGAAAATTAAACTTATAATTAAAACGTAAACGCTTAACGATTTTAACAATATACGCTTTATTTACGAAAATATATTACCAAAAAATAATAACGGCGTTTTAATTAATAATAACAATAACAATAAAAAGGAAGATAATTTTAATAAAATAATAACTTATAATTAATAAGGACGTTAATTTTTCTTTCTATTAAGAAGATATTATAAAAAGCCATAACTATATAATCTATGATTAAAATAATAGCCCGTACTTTATACCTATTAACTATTTTTTAAAATATTAACTCTACTTTCACTCTTAAGAAAAATAATTATTTTAAGACCTTCATTTTAACTTATTAGTACATAATAAAAAAGGTTATTTAAATATATTAAAAGATTTAAATCGATAAGGTTTTAAAAGATATTATTTATTATAAATTAAAAGGTTATAAAAGTATTAATTAATTTAAAAAAATTATATTTATATTAAAAGGTTATTTTTTATTCGTTTTTTTTAATTTTAATAAGGTGAAATCTTAACTTAAGATCGATTTTAATAAATTATTTTACGGTTTTAAAGCAAGCTTATAATTTAAATATTAAAAGTATAAAATATTAAATAAAAATAATATTATTATTTAAGCTTTTATAATTTATTATAAGCCGACTTTTTGTTAAAGATTTAATTTATTTATAAATATTATAAGTATTATATAAAATAAAGTTAATTTTTAAATACGTTCGTTATTAAATATTTTATTTAATTATAATTTTAACGTATCGAGTTTTTTTTACTTATAACGTAAAAAGGTTTTTAAAGAGGTATTTTTTTTTAAATATTAATAACGTAATTTTATAATTAATAATTTAAGAAACGTTATTTTATTTCTTTTATTATAATATATATAAATTTATGAAATTTTTTAAGAACGTTTTTTAACGTTTCGTTTACTTTAATATTCTTTATTATCGTTATATTAATTAACTTTCTTAAGTTATTTAAAGTTAAGTTAATATAATGTTTTCGATAATAAAAAAGTTTAAATTTAATTTTTTTAAGATTTAAAAAAAAGTTTATAAGTTTATAAATTTTTATTTATTATTATATTTATTATGTAAAGCGTTTAATTTAAAATTAATTTTAAAGAAATAATTTTTTTAATAATAAAAAATAAAAAGATTAATATAATAACGTTTTATAAAAAGGATTTAAATTAAGTTAAAAGTTAATATAAGTTATATATATTATTTTTTAATAATCGATAATTTTTATTTCTTTATTTTAAAAAAAGATATTATTAAAATTAAACTTTTTAAATTTAATAATATGTATATTTAATATTTTTTTTATTATATATTAATGTTATATTAATATTAAATTTATATTTCGAAGTTAATTTTAAGCGAGGTTTTTTTATAACTTTTATCTTATTTTTAATTAATTTTTTAATTATTACGGTTTAACGTATTTTACTTTAATTTAATTATAAAATTTAATAAAATACGGCGTTAAGGTTATTTAAAAATTTAAATTAAAGTTTTCGATTTTTATAATTTAAAGATAAAATAATTTTTATAAAGTTATATTTATTCGTACCTTTTTTATAATAAAGGTGTAAATTAAGTATTATTATTTTAAGGTCGTTTTACGAAGAAAACTTTATTTAAGTTTAATAATAAATCCTTATTATTAACGTTTTTTTTAACGAAATAAAAAAAGGTTTAATAATTATTACGTTTATAATATTAATAAGAAATTTTTTTTTTATTAATTTATGTTTATTTAATTAATTCTTTTTAAAATATCTTTATTATTAAATTAAACTTTATCCTTTTAATTTAATTTTAACTTATTTTCGTTTTTAAGTTTATCGTTATTTCTTAAGGATTAATTTTAGCTTAAATTAAAGCGGTTTTTCTTTCCGCGGTTAATTTAACTTAATTTCGAGGGTTTTTAAGTTAAAACGAGCTTTCTTTTTCCCGAAATACCGGGGTTAATTAATATGTTTTCATATATTTAATTTATTTTTTAAATAACGACGAGGAATCTTTTATTTAAAATAAATTAATTTAATAATTTCGTTAAAAAAGATTTTAACGATATAATTTTAAAACGTTATTTTAAATTATTAAATTATTTTATTAAGGTTTAATAATTTAAAAAAATATTAAATAATATTCTTTTAATATTTAAGCTTATTTATTTATTTTAAGTTACGATATTTTTTTAAAAAGTTCGTAAAACGTTTTTAAAAAGTAATAACGTATATTATTTAAATATTAAAAACTTTTAATCGCGTAATTTAACTTTTATATTATTAATGTTATAATTATGTTTTTTCAAATAATAACGATTTAATTTAATTAATACGGTAAAAATCTTTAAGAAAATTTTTCATATACGTTTTTAAATATACTTTAATTTTTATTTATTAAATTTAAAACTTTAAAAAATCTTTATTATTATAAACGATAAGTTTATTAAGTTATATTAAATTAACGATAATTATAACGTAAAAAGAATAAATTAATCGTTTTAAGGTTTTAAATAATCGGTTATTATTATTTTAAAGTAAAAGATTTTTATTATTATTTAAAAACGTGAGATTACCTCGGGGTAATTTTTTAAGAAAGTTTTTAAGTGATTTAAGGTTTTAAAATTAATTATTAAAATCGAAATCGCTTAAATTATTATTAAATATTTCGGCGGCCTTTTTAAAGGAAATTCCTTTTTTATTATTTTTAAATATAAAAGGATTAATTTTAACGAAGTTAAATTATACTCGAGCTTTTTTAATTATTTTTAAACTTAAGTTTATAAAAAAGATTATAAAAAAAGAGGTTTTTTATTTAAGCTTTTAAATTAAAATATTTAATAAATAATACTTTAAAGTATATTAAGTTTTTTCGATTAAAAAGATTTAATTTAATTAGCATTTTTAACGTAACACGTTTTTTAATACTTTTAAAACGAAATTAATATTAATTAATTTATTAAAAACGGCTTAAATATAAACCTTTAAGTTATTAAATTAATAATAAGTTTTTATGTTAATATATATAAAGTTTATATATTTTTTTATAAAAAAGTTATTAATTTAAAATTCTTTAATATAAGTTTAATTTTTTATTTTTTAATATTTTAATAAAAAATTTAAAGGCTTGTTAATAATAATTAATTATTTCCTTAAGTTTATTAATAACTTTATATTAAACTTAATTATTTTATATATATTAAATAATTATATTATAAACTTATTATAAAAAGTTTAAAATAAGTTATTTATTTATTTATTAATATTATACCGGTTTAATTAAATTAAATTATATTAATTCCGGATTACATTTTTATTAATAATTTAATTATTCGTAATAATAATTATTATATATTTTTTAATAAAGTTTAATAAATTATATAAAAGGATTATTAAAATTAACTCCGATATTATTAATATTAAAAACGTTTCGTGTAATTATTTCATAATTTTAAAAGTTATAAAAGATTATAATATTATCGTTATTAAGTTAAAATAATCCGGGAATAAAGAAAGGGTTTTAAAACGATATATTTTTTATTTTAAATATTTTAATAAAAAAACGTATATTAAAGCATTATTTAATTTTAATAAGTTTTTATAAACGGTAATTTTTTTAAGTTTATTTTTAACTTCGAGATTTTATAAAAAAAATATTATTAAAAACTCGGAAAATTATTTATCGTTTAATAAAAAAGGTAATTTAAAGTTTTATAAATTAATAAATAATAAAGTTAAAATATATATATTCGGCTTAAATATTTATAAAATAATAAAATATAAAGTTTCTTTTATAATTATAATAACGCACGTAATAATAAAATTAATAAATAATATATTTTAATAAAAACTTTTTTAAATAAGTTAATTATTTATAAGTAATTAAAATAAAGTAATTTTTTAAAAAAAAATTAACTTTCTTTCGAAAAGTATATGCTTTTTTAAAAATAAGGTTTTTTTAAAATAAAAAGAAATTATTTATAATAAAAGTAATAAAACTTAAAACTATAATTTAATTTTAAATAATAAATTTTTATAGTTTTAAAGTTTTTACCTTTTTTTTTTTTATAAAACGAGGCGTAATAATTTATATATATATAATTTAAATATTTTTTTAAACGTTATTAACGCTTTCTTAATCCTATTAATTTAATTTTACATATATTAACTAAATCTTTTAATTAATCTTATTTAGTAACTTTATTTTATAAGTTTTAACACACCTTATATTTACCAATTTATATACATATATTGATCATACTCTGCTTTGTGGAGCCTATCCGTATGACAGTCATCGCTGACTTCACACGTATGTTCAATGTCTCGTAATCCCTTCATCTTGTCCAAGGATTGGCAAAGTTGTGAGCCAACCATAAGATCACCTTTGACATCAATTCGTCGGATTTGTCGCCAGTAATCATGGCGTTCGATGCTTGCTAATAAATCTCGATCCTGTAGGTTGGAAGAGTAGGTGATAGTATGAAATCTGTAGTCTGCCACTAGCCTGTAGAAGGTTTTGTTGACTAATGAAAGGGAGCCCAAGGTTCCGGGGCTGGAGTTGTGAACCAATCCCACAATCATAGTGCCAATCTCTTCGGGCAGACTTTCCAAGGTCGCCATCTCGTTAGCTTTGCGGGCGGATGATGCTAACGGCTGCTCTGGCTAGTAACCCTTCGACACGGATGGTTAATGATATTATGATGGTTGGAGGGAATGCCTTCGAGGAATGCCTTTGGGGAATGATGAAGGGTGTAAATCAACTTTCTTTCGATTCTTGGGTAGGTTAGGTACTTGATCGAACGGGAAGAAAAAATATGTATGATGTTAAGTTTGTGGGTTGAATGAGTAGATGGAAGATGTAGGATGGATGTCTACCACCTATTTATAAGTACCTAGGTACCTAGGTGAGGTACCTACATGTGTACCTAGGTACCTACCTATGTAGGAGGTAGGTATTACCCTCCAGTACGTAGGTGGGTAGGTAGTACACGTGCAGGATTGAAAAGGCTGCGCTCTTTCCTCTGGGTCAAGCGTACCTGCCCTAGGTACGTAGGTAAGAAGGTAAGTGGGTAGGTAGGGAAAGGGTGTGCCTTCCTCCTTTCTCCCAGGAGCCCCTTTTTAAGAGTCAGGTGGCTAACCCTAATAACGAGGTCAATACCTAGAACAAACAGATACGACATGCATCTAACAACTACAAATATTCTTCTCTCCAAATAAAATCGATACTCGGGAAAAGGATTAAATAAAATAAAATAAAATAAAATAAAATAAAATAGAGACGGGATTTTATGTTGTCCGTAAAGTGGGTAGGATACTTAGAACCAGGTAAGCAAGTGGCCATCACCAATAGGGGGAAGCAAAAAACACCAAACATCTCCATGGGATAAATGAATACTTATTTATATATTCTCAAGGGTACCATATACAAAAATACAGTATCAAGTACGGCGTATAATACATATATTTCGCATCTATTTCTTCTCGTCATAAAATTCCTGCACCCAGGTTGCCATGTTAGCGACCTGGTCGTCAGCGATGGCCTTGACACCAGGATTGACAGCCCAGTTCGGGCCATACAAATCGGAGCAGTGCGTGCCCTGCTCCACAACCCGGATGGGAAACTCGGGTGTGCTCTGCTTCGGGCCACCGGGCCGGAACTTGGAACTGAGAGTCGAGTCGCGCCACGGGTCCCATTGACCGTTAGTCATCATCAACCGAGTTACGTTGGTCTCGAACCAGCCGCCCGTGTATTTGTTCACGTCGGCGGCAGTCTTGCCCTTCGCAATGCCGTATTCCGGCTCCGGGAACCAGAGCGGGCATTGAGAACGCCAGTAGGCCTTGTTGACGAGGCGGGATACGATGGTGGGACGGTCTAGTGGCGCCCCGTCTTGCCAGTACTCGAAGGGCTCGTTGCACAGCATCCAGTTCCATTGCCGGTTGCCCGCGTTGCTCGGCGTCAGGTCATGGTAGATCGGGTTGGAGGCATTGAGGGCTTGGAAGCAGTCGGTATTATAAGTACCAGTGAAGAGGCCGTATCCCTCGCAATATCCAGGTAGCTCCACGTCTATAAACCACTTTGCATAACCGTCCAGAGCCTTGGCCAGGCCAACTCCCCGGGGGCCGGGTACGGCGTTGGTGGAATTCGGCCAGACATTCTCGACGTAATCACAGAATCGGTAGTAGGGAGTGTATCCTAAGTTGGTGGAAGAGTAAAACTGTCCCGATTGCCACGTCCATGGGCCGTTCTCGAG
Organism: Jackrogersella multiformis; assembly: GCA_902806575.1. NCBI lineage: Eukaryota > Fungi > Ascomycota > Sordariomycetes > Xylariales > Hypoxylaceae > Jackrogersella > Jackrogersella multiformis. The sequence goes on along the minus strand of CADCXD010000009.1, from coordinate 174,656 downwards.
AGCAGAGGCAAAGTCGGCGTCCTTGAGATTGCCGAGCTTGAACTTGTTTTTCAGCTGAGTCTTCTCCTTGGGGCTGCCGTGCAAAAGAACAAAGTCGACATAATTGATGACCGCGTTTAAATCCGAACTGCAGTTACGCGGCGTCGCCTCTTGGACGGGGACGAAATATTGCCAGAAATCCCCAATGGCCTCAACCACGCCACTGGTGCCGTAATATGCCCAGAACGTGCCGGGATCTTTGGCCGCAATCCAGCCAGCCAAGGCGCCCGGGTAAGATCCTCCGGTAAATATCCAGGGGGCATCTTTGGCGCTGCTTTTCCCGGTGGCGTCAAACGGCGTATCGAAGTTATTGGCGAAATAGGTGTTGTCCTTAATGGAGTTCTCGAGAGTCAGGTACTGGAGGTTCTCGACAGTCAAGCTGTCGAAAGGCGACGATTCACCCCAATATCGGTGCTCCAACACGACAACAGCAGCGCCAAGCTTCTCTGCCATAAGCCCCGTTAAACGCGAGCTGGTGGTGTAGGTTACATTGAAACCGTCTGCAGCTTGCTCGCCGGGATTGACAAAGACAACTGGAGAGCCAGGTCCTTTCCAGTACTGGGTTCCATACCAATATCTCTGCGAAAATGTGCCGAGACTAGGATCAGAATGATCGAGCAGCTGGTCGAATGTGCCCCAACCAGAGGTGTTGGTACTGGCTTCGAGGAGAGTGTCTTCTCCAATTGGACCAATCTGCATCCCAGCATGGTGCCTCATAAAACTGGCAGAGGCGCTGGATGCCAGCAGTAACTGGACGACTGCTACGATTGACTTCATCTCGGCGACGATTCCAAGCACCTACAAGCCCAGGTTAAGCAAGATGCGAGACCTTTGTTTCGAACGTGGAGGTCGCTCAATTTTATATTGTGCACTCCCCCCAGCTGGGCTCTCCCCGGCTGGAGCCAGAACTACCTATGTAGCACTACCTACCAACTGCAGCTTACCCACGGACACGCGCATAGGTATCCTCTATCGCGTGCTAGATTATCGTAACGACCTTCCCCTTTTCGACGATGATCCGCGTGAATAGGACCAATGATAAGGGTCTAAGCCATCCTTCCGCTTTAGGTAAAGCCGCAGCATACTTAAGAGACATGGCACTCAATAAGTAATAAGGTACCTTACGATGTACCTACACTAGGTAGATAATCAAGAAAATCAACTCGAATAGTCGCCTGGGTTTATTTAATTTCGGTTAGATAACAATAACAAAAATCGCCTCCCCACATATCAACAATTTTCCGTATTCGATTTAAAAGGTCGAAAGGTTAATAGTGAGGTGTTAAAATAAGATCTAACTTACAGCGATTAAAGCTTGTATGTCTTGGTCTTTGCTTGGTCTTCGATATCTTGACAGCGGTAGGGCGGCCGTGCGTATTATACCATCGACAAGGGGCCCGAGCCATCCGACGGCACCCCGGCCCAGGTCCAGCAATGCCTTACACCGAGAGTTTAATTAGCAGGTACGATATCGGGAAATTGGACACTGGCTTCGGTGGCTGATCTCCCACTTAACCGGTACGTAGTACGTACATAGTAGTCTACCTAGGTACATGATCGACCGTATTGCAAGCGCTAAACACCGGATCACCAAACGAGATAAGCATATTATATATATTTAAATCGCCTCAAAACATCCGATGTCTTCCGTAACAAAGGAACTTGAAGTCTGTACTTAGGTATTATCATGTCAGATCCTATTATTATAAATACCTAGGTAATCGGGTTCTTAACGTACACTTAAGTCTATTCCATTTCCGTCCCTCGGTACAGATATCAGAATAAGCATACCTACGATACCCAACAGCTTTACAGACCTTGTCGCCTAGGTAGGTATATGAAGTCTAGGCCCGGGAAATTCCTTCTAGAAGTTTAGTAGTAGACTTTTTTACTATAATAATGGGGACTCTTAGCACTAGTATCAATGTTATTCCTAACGCGAATCAGTAGGAACTAACTAATCTCACCGTTATATGTTACATTGCCTTAGGCACTTCTTGATATGGTAGCATTGCCAGATAGTCGGGTTATAGGACCTTATAGGTACCTAGGTAGGTAAGCGTCTAGGCTCTATTTAGATCTCGCAAGCCCATTCCTTGCGCGCCACTATTCCCAAGTCTCAATAATCACTTAAATACCTAGGTAGCTATGTTGTTTAGTACAGGTCTACCCCGACATTGACCTTCACCTCCATGTTATGCTCCTCGAATAACCGCACTAGAAAGGCCTGAATCTCATACACTTTCGGCAAGCTCGCGCTCAGTTGCCAATTACACAATGTCGTGAATGTCTCCAAGTCCACGAAGCCAGTCAAGTTCGGAGTCCTATGACGGAATCGAGGGCCACAGTAACGTGGCCGTGGGTTATTGTGATCTTTACCGCTAGGCACCTCCTCAATTATAAGCGATACCATTTTGAGTCTTTTCATCCTAACTAGTGTCTGGGTGTCCTTGTCCGCCAGACGCTTTGAAGGAGCGAAGTTCGTGATATTGATAGCCAGTTTTCGCACGTTGGCTATCCAGGGCTGGAAGCCCAAGCTTGTCCAATCAAAGAACCAGTAGATACGACTACGAAAGTAAATTATATCACTCTCAAAATCTATCCAGATAGGAAGGGGGTTCACGAAAGTGAATTTTCCTGTCCGGCAAACTCGTTCTATCATAGTTGCGCTGTAAGGCGGATGTTGGTCACTAAACAGATAGATACCATGGAAGAAAATCTTGCTATAAAATAGCACATCGCGGCCGCCCCAATGGTCCCCTATCATGTGAGTGATCAATCGGCTGTCTTCGCCAAAGGATACGTAGCATTTAGTATATGAGCCTTTCATAGTAACGAAGCAGTGTCTAATGACAGGCTGTGACAAGGGCAATAGGGCTTGGAACTGTAGTTCAAATTCGAGTAATAATTCTTTATGGTCTTAAGGTCCTTGCCTTCTTTCTCTTCTTGCGAAGCGAGGCGTAATGACCTATATATATATAATTTAAATATCTCCTTAAGCGCCGTTAGCGCCTTTTTAATCTTATTAATTTAATTTTATATATATTAATTAAGTTTTTTAATTAACTTTATTTAATAATTTTATTTTATAAGTTTTAATATATTTTATATTTATTAATTTATATATATATATTAATTATATTTTATATTATAAAGTTTATTTATATAATATTAAATTTTTTTTTAATATTTTTTTTAAATATATTATATAATTATAAAATTATAAGGTTTATCGACATGTTATTTATGAAATAATTTAATTATTACTTTTATTTTTTTATTAAATATATATTTATAAGATTTTTAAATTTAATATTTTTTAACCGGTTAATCTTTTTATTTTATAAAATATTTTATTTTACTTTAATTTTTAATAAAATTTATTATTTATCTTATTTAATAATTTTTAAACTTTATTAAGGTTATTATATGTAAAATTTAATTAAAGTTAAAAAGTTTTTAATTATTAATACGATAAAGTTCGATAAATAAAATATAAAATAAATTATATATATATTTTTTTAAAAAAAGTAAGTTTTATTACGATAAAGGAAATTACTTATTGAATTTTAAAAAAACTTAAAACTTTTTATTTAACTTTTTAATAAAACGCTTAATTTTAATATTTTTTACGTTTAATATTATAAATTAATTTATTTCGAAAATTAATATATCTTTTCGTTATTTATTAATTTATTTTTTTATTTATTAATAATTTTATTTTAAATATTTTTATATATCTTAATATATTTATATTATTTAACATATATATAATTTATTTTTAAAATTACGTAAAATACTTATAAAAAATAATATTATTATAAATAAATTTTATAATTATAAATAAATCTTTTTAATTACTTATTTTATAATTAATAAAAACTTTAAAATAAACCTTTAAAATTTAATTAAAACATTTTATTTATTTATCGATTTATAAGTAAAATATAATACTTATATAAAACTTAATATTTATTAATTTAAAAAAGTTTTTTTAAATATAAAACATAAATTTAAAATCTTTATTAAAAATATATTATATAATTTTTAATATTAAACTTTTTTTCTTTTATTTTAAAAAAAATAAAATACGTTATTTTAAAAAAAAAATTTATTATTACTTAAATAAAATTATAACCGTTTAATAAAAAAAATATTAATAATAAAATTTATTATTATTATTAATTAAAAATATTTATATAAAATATAATAAAAAAATTTATTTTATTAATATTTTAAATAATTTTATACGTAATTTTAAATAATTAATGTTAAAGTTTTATTTATTTTTATATATTTAGTAATAAAAATATTATATTTGATAAAAATAACTTTTTTTTAAAGTTTTATAAATATTTAAATTTTTTCTTTCGATATAAAAAGTTATTTTATAAAATAATATTTTTAAAAGGATTTTTAATTTACGTAATATATTTTAAATTATTAATAATTACTTTTTTTAATCGTTTAATAAAGTCGAGAATTTAATTAAATATAATAAAATTATAAAATCTTTTTAATATAACGAGGATAATTATTAAAAAAATAAATAAATTTTTTTAAAAATATAAAAAATATTTATTTTATAAAATTAACTTTATAAATTAATTTTTAAATTCTCTTTTTTTAAATCGATATTACGATAATTTTAAAAAAATATTAACTTTATTATTTTACTTATTTAATTGATAATTAATAATAAATTAATATAATAAAAATTCTTATACTTATTAAACTTAACGTTAATTTAAAACTTTAATTATTATAAAGTAAGTTAAGTTTTAATAATTTAAATAAATTTTAATTTAATATTTAATTTTTTTTAAATATTAATAATATTTTTAAAAAAAGTTTATTATAATTAATAATTTTTTATTATAAATTTTATAATTTATTTTTACCGATATAAATTTATGAGAATAATAAATTATAAATTTAAATTTATTTTAATTTTTTTTTAAAAAAAAACGGCGTTAATAATATAATTTAAAGCATTAATTTCGATATAAATTTATTTTAAAAAATTAAAATAAGTTATAATAAAAACTTAAGTAAAATAAAATTTAAATTTTTTAAAAGATTTATTTATTTCTTCGATTTATTTTTAATTTTTTAATTTTTTTTATTTACGTTAATAATTAACTTTATTATTTTTAAAAACTTTTTTATAAATTATTAATAAAAATTTATAAAATTATTAAATTATTAAAATTCCTTTAATAATTTAAACGTTTTTTAATTATTAATATAATTAAGAAAATTTATTTCTTAAACTTTTTAACAATATTTTCGGGGGTTAATTATAAAGTAATATTTTATAAATATTTTTAAGATTTTTTTAACAATTTTATCGTATTTTTTTATAATATTTACATAGATAAAAAAATTATTTAAATATATTAAAAAACTTAAATTAATAAAGTTTTAAAAATATTATTTATTATAAATTAAAAAATTATAAAAATATTAATTAATTTAAAAGGTATAATTAAATATTCAAAAAGATTATATTTATATTTAAAAATTATTTTTTATTCGGTTTTTTTTTTATTTTAATAAAGTAAAATCTTAATTTAAAATCGATTTTAATAAATTATTTCGTAATTTTAAAGCAAACTTATAATTTAAATATTAAAAATATAAAGTATCGGATAAAAATAATAATATTATTTAAATTTTTATAATTTATTACGAGCCGAAAAAAAGTTTTAAAAATCTAATTTATTTATAAATATTATAAATATTATATAAAATAAAATTAATCTTTAAATACATTTATTATTAAATATCTCGTTTAATTATAATTTTAACGTATTAAAATTTTATTTATTTATAACGTAAAAAAGTTTTTAAAAAGGCGTTTTTCTTTTTTAAAAATCGATAACGTAATCTTATAATTAATAATTTAAAAATCTTTTTTTTATTATAATATATATATATTTATAAAAATTTTTAAAACCGTTTTTTAATATTTTATTTACTTTAATATTCTTTATTATTATTATATTAATTAACTTTTCCAGGTTATATAAAATTAAATTAATATAATATTTTCGATAAAAAAGTTTTTAATTTAATTTTCTTAAAATTTAAGAAAGAATTTATAAATTTATAAATTTTCATTTATTATTATAATATAATAATATTACATTCGTTATTTAAAACGTTTAATTCAAAATTAATTTTAAAAAAATAATCTTTTTAATAATAAAAAATCATAAAATTAATATAATAACGTTTTATAAAAAAAACTTAAATTAAATTAAAAATTAATATAAATTATATATATTATTTTTTAATAATCGATAACTTTTATTTTTTTATTTTAAAAAAATATTATTAACATTAAGTTTTTTAAGTTTAATAATATTTATATTTAATATTTTTTTTACTATATATTAATATTGTATTAATAATAAATTTATATTTTAAATTAATTTTAAATAAAAGATTTTTATAATTTTTATTTTATTTTTAATTAATTTTTTAATTATTACAATTTAATGTATTTTAATTTAATTTAATTATAAAATTTAACGAGATATAACGTTAAAATTATTTAAAAATTTAAGTTAAAACTTTTAATTTTTATAATTTAAAGATAAAATAATTCTTATAAAGTTATATTTATTCGTACTTTTTTTTATAATAAAAATATAAATTAAGTATTATTATCTTAAGATTATTTTACGAAAAAAACTTTATTTAAATTTAATAATAAATCCTTATTATTAATATTTTTTTTTAATAAAATAAAAAAAGATTTAATAATTATCGTATTTATAACGTTAATAAAATTTCTTTTTTTTTCCTTAATTTATATTCGTTTAATTAATTCTTTTTAAAATATTTTTATTATTAAATTAAACCTTATTTTTTTAATTTAATTTTAACTTATTTTCGTTTTTAAGTTTATCGTTATTTTTTAAGAATTAATTTTAATCCGGATTAAAATATTTTTTCCTTTTATAATTAACTTAATTTAACTTTAAAAACTTTTAAATTAAAACGAGCTTTTTTTTCGAAATATCGGGATTAATTAATATATTTTTATATATTTAACTTACTTTTTAAATAACGATAAAAAATTCTTTATTTATATTTAAAAATCTTTAATTATATAATTTAATTTTTACGTTATTAATATTATAATTATGTTTTTTAAATAATAACGATTTAATTTAATTAATACGATAAAAACTTTTAAAAAAACTTTCCGTACATATTTTTAAATATATTTTTATTTTTATTTATTAAGTTTAAAATTTTAAAAGGTTTTTATTATTATAAACGGTAAATTTATTAAATTATATTAAATTAACGATAATTATAACGTAAAAAAAACGAATTAATTCTTTTAAAGTTTTAAATAATCGGTTATTATTACTTTAAAATAAAAGATTTTTATCGTTATTTAAAAACGTAAAATTATCTTTAAATAATCTTTTAAAAAGGTTTTTAAATAATTTAAGATTTTAAAATTAATTATTAAAATTAAAGTCGCTTAAATTATTATTAAATACTTTAATGATTTTTTTAAAGAAAATTCCTTTTTTATTACTTTTAAATATAAAAAAATTAACTTTAATAAAATCGAATTATATTTAAGCCTTTTTAATTATTTTTTTAATTTAAATTTGTAAAAAGAATTATAAGAAAAAAAGCTTTTTATTTAAACTTTTAAACTAAAATATTTAATAAATAATAGTTTAAAATATATCGAGTTTTTTCGATTAAAAAAACTTGGTTTAATTAACGTTTTTAATATAATATATTTTTTAATACTTATTAAAATAAAATTAATATTAATTAATTTATTAAAAATAGCTTAAATATAAACTTTTAAATTATTAAATTAATAATAAATCTTTATGTTAATATATGTAATGTTTATATATTCTTTTATAAAAAAATTATTAATTTAAGATTCATTAATATAAATTTAATTTATTACCTTTTATTAAAGATTTTTTTATTTTTTAATATTTTAATAAAAAATTTAAAAAGTTTATTAATAATAATTAACTATTTCTTTAAATTTATTAATAATTTTCTATCGAGCTTAATTATTTTATATATATTAAATAATCGTATTTTAAACTTATTATTTAAAATAAGTTATTTATTTATTTATTAATATTATACCGGTTTAATTAAATTAAATTATTATATTATAAATTATTTAAATTATATTATATTAATTTTAGATTTAATTTTTATTAATAATTTAATTATTTATAACGATAATAATAAATATTTAAATAATATAATAATTATCGTATATTTTTTAATAAAGCTTAATAAATTATATAAAAAGATTATTAAAATTAACTTCGATATTATTAATATTAAAAACGTTTTATATAATTATAAAAGATTATAATATTATCGTTATTAAATTAAAATAATTTAAAAATAAAAAAAAATCTTAAAACGATATATTTTTTATTTTAAATATTTTAATAAAAAACCGCGTATTAAAATATCGTTTAATTTTAATAAATTCTTATAAACGATAATTTTTTTTAAACTCACTTTTAATTTCGAGGTTTTATAAAAAAGATATTATTAAAAATTCGGAAAATTATTTATCGTTTAACGAAAAAAATAATTCGAGATTTTATAAATTAATAAATAATAAAGTTAAAGTATAAATATTTAACTTAAATATTTATAAAATAATAAAATATAAAATTTCTTTTATAATTATAATAATATACGTAATAATAAAATTAATAAATAATATTAATTTAATATATTTTAATAAAAAACTTTTTTAAGTAAATTAATTATTTATAAGTAGTTAAAATAAAGTAATTTTTTTAAAAAAAATTAATTTTCTTTTAAAAAGCACGTGCTTTTTTAAAAATAAGATCTTTTTAAAATAAAAAAGAATTATTTATAATAAAAATAATAAAGCTTAAAACTATAATTTAAATTTAAATAATAATTTTTTATAATTTTAAAATCCTTACCTTTTTTTTTATATATAAAATAAAGCATAATAACTTATATATATATAATTTAAATATCTTTTTAAACGTTATTAACGCCCTTTTAATCCTATTAATTCAATCTTATATATATTAACTAAATCTTTTAATTAACCTTATCTAATAACTTTATTTTATAAATTCTAACATATCTCGTATTTACTAACTTACATACATATATTGATCATACTTTGCTTTGTGGAGCTTATCCGTATGACACAGGCTTAGTTTCCGCGTAGAATTCCCAGATTAAGAGTTGGATCTCTACTGGGAGATCGAGGAAGAGATGAAAGCAACGTTCTGATGACATTTTTAGCTCTTGTGTGGTCGTATCCCTGAGATGGCGAGTTAGTTACCTAGGTAAATGCTATGCTACGTAGCGGAGATGGTTGTGACCTAAGGGCGGATACTGACAGACTAGTGACTTTATATACAACTAACCTTCTTATAAGGGACAGTAAGACCCTTGCGATCTTACTAAGGCAGCACTTGTTTGTTTGCTGGTTTATTAGGTAGGCTTTTTCTTTATTGTTGTCTTAGAGGACTTGATATTCTAACCTACTCTGATTTGTTTGATGCCAGATTTATAGTATCTAATACCTTGAATGTTGGGTACCTAGGTATGTCTAACTTAATATTAACAATAGTAGCTTACCTAGGTAAGTATCTTTGCTGCATTGCCAAAAGATTTGACAATCTTGAGCCATCATCCACCCCGTACATGTGAGCAAACAGGAACCCATCTATATTGGTGTTGTCGCAACTTAACAAGAGGAAAATGTGTTTTTTAAAACTAAGTAAAACGTTGTAAAATCTCAACATATTATTGTATATCAAGGAATAATTTTCTCATTTCAGTACTGACCTTACTTGTATTGTCTAGGTAGGTACCTATGTCTACCTCCTATTTTCCAACTTTTATCCCTATAGAGTGATCTTCGCTCCAGCTGCTCATTGCATACTCTCTCTGCTCGTGATCATACCAAATCTCGGGCCCAAGTGCATTTTTCTTATCATTCGTGTTGAACTTTGGGAGTTGAGACGCCACAACACGCGTTTTCGCTTCCCATTTACTCTGGGCAAGCCAGAATGCTTCCGTTGGGCGACGAAGCCTAGTATAGTAAACCTTCCACAACACCGGAAATGTCTCCATCCGCTTTATTGACGATCGTGGAGCATGGCCCAATACGTTGAATACGTGATAGTCGTCTACATTGTCTGGGTCAAGCCATCTTTGCCTGACTTCGTTCGATGAGGCAATGTCTCGCTCCACGCACTTCGCCAGCCCTGCGACGTATTTCTTGGACTGCTTAGCATCTCTGCTTGCCAACTCCATAAGTTGCAGGTCACGAATTCCGCCGAGAGAAATGTTGTGCTGAAGGAACATGACGTTCGAGAAGGTCCTGACGTCGAACACGACCTTAGGAATTGATTCGGATTCGAGAATAGTCTTAAGCGATTCTCCCGCGGTCCTTGTGGTCGATAAGTCTACGCTGCGATGTCCATCGATCCTGATTCGATATATAACATTTTTAGGAGGGATGAACAAACAAATAAAGGTAGCTTTTCCGTTCTTCAGTCCTTCGACGTCTAGATAGAACGACGGGGGTTTGATAGGGAGGCCATGGACATTCTCAAGCAAGGCCAGCAGTGTCTCGCACGAATCGACATTCGTGATACTTAAAGTTTCTTGCATTTTCTCCTCTTGAATATTGACTTAGTCCATATCGATCAGGAGAACGAGCGAGAAGAAGGCAAATGTTTATTCTTTTAAAGAGAATTTGGTTTAGATGATGCACGGTGGTAGATAAATATAAACATGTAGACAGTAGTGTTTGTATCGGAGACAATTAATGCACATCCCATCTGGATGGATGACCTCCCGCATGGACAACTCAGACTTGCATGAGAAGCAACACGAATTACCAGCCATTCGGCGATTTGCGTACAGTCGTGAATCGATACAACTGGTTACGCGAAATGCAGTACTACCTAAACTGCTAACATATGATATCTATCGGACTCCAAAACCCTACTGGCGTCCTGGAGTTGAAAATGAGTTATGGTAGAGAAAGATAGGGGCCGTAGTTTCGGGTTTCCTGTACGAATAAATATCAGTCTTTCATTTCGTGATAATATTATATTATTATAACCTTTGTAAGTAGAATACCTTACACTTTAATCTCATAAGGACTACCTAGGTTAGGTACTATTCAAATAATTAGATCTAACAACACGTAATTCGTAGCTATATGATTTCATCATATCTTAGCACATCGGACAGAAAGACCAGAATATTTAAACTTGGTACTCCATTAAAATATTTTATAAACAGCTTGGGGATTTAGTACCTAAGATCCAATTTGACATCCACATATTAGCCTGAAAAGCACGCCCCGCTGTTTCGAGGTTGTCGGGGGCTTTGTGCAAGTTCTCGTCAAAATGATCACAAACTGCAAGTGACTCTATCATTCAGACTCGATTACTTACGTCTACAGTCTATTGAGTACCTATATATCTAGGTAGGTTAGGTTCATGATATTTTACTCTATTACATTACGTCAGACGTGTAGTAGGGAACCCGAGCGTTACCTTTCTTACGATAAGCCCCTGAACCAAAGGAGGAGGCGTTTACTGAAGGTTTAAATGTTCGTACAAAACAAGGAAAATCTGTGAGCGTCGGATTACACCTATATCACCGGCGCGAGCAACGATGTTAAAAGAGTTAGCAGTCGGCAATTAAGTCTATAATATGTGTTGTAAGGTGTGTGCTATAGAATATTAGTCATCAATGCCATCACGGTATTTTGTGACTAAAATAAGTAGAACACACTCGAAAATAGATGATCCGCGTTTAAATTGAGGTTGAAAAAAGATTATATCCGGGTTCATACAAGACCATTGACCCTTTTTACCATTCTTGAAGTTCCACTGTAATAATATAACAACCGATTAATGAATGCTCCTTATCTTCTTAGTAGATACGAGACTTGGCGATACTAAACCGGTATACCTATGTAGGTAAGTATGTGATTATTAATTGGAGAAGAAAACGACGCTCAGACGTAGCCCGAATCTGGAAGGTAGCTTCGCGTAATTACCTAGGTATATATGGTAAAATGCAGACCGCATGGACGAAGATTGCAATGTATGCCTACCTGAGGTATATATACCTTAAGGATATAGATGGGTTCGTAATGTTTATATAGAAATTCAGCGATTATTCTCCCTTTTCGCCCCAGCCTATCCACTATGAACACCTTCAAGAGCTTCCTCGTTCAAGCTGCGATCACCCACGTCGCTCTTGGTCAGTTCTGCGAACACCAGTGGAAGGGAAAATTCGCAAACCACCAAGTTGACGGCGCTCCATATCTACAGGCAAAGCAGGATGTTCCCCCGCCCCCTCTAGAAATCCAACCCCTCATTGTGAATGGGCCGTCGAGCAATCGCATCGATCTCATTTTCTTCGGTGACGGATGTACGTATGCGATATGTTGTTCCGGAGTGGGTTAAGTGCGCCTCGACTGACCTGACGTTCTGATATTACGAGCAGACACCGAGGATGAGAAAGACAAATTCTTTGCCGATGCCCTGTTCCTTGCGAACAACATCACGAATGGGCAGACATTTGTTGATGTGCTCCCCTTATTGAACTTCTGGGCTGGATTCACACCAAGTGTTGATGTACGTTAACACGCAATATAATATATAATTTGATACCTCTTTCGTCTAACTTCCAGCAGAGCGGCGTCGGGACCGGCGGGAAGCCCCTAGAGTACGTTTTTATCATTGCTCCCTTTGCCTGACTTTTATGCCTGATTGAATATTTACGATGAATAATAATAGTACTGTTTATGGGCTCTACCGTGATGGCACCGAATTACGCGGTGTATATTACGACAAACCTGAGGTTGCGGACGCCGCCTGTAAATCAACAGAAACTTGTGACTATCCCATTCTCCTTGGAAATGATCCGCTCTACGGAGGACTAGGTGGCACATTCACGTAAGCCGTAAAGCGTTTCTCATATTGAACCATTGCTAAAATACACAGTGTTATTACTTCTTCCCCTATTAATGGCCCTGCAATCCTCCGCCATGAACTAGGTCATTCCATCATTGGCGTCGGGGAAGAGTATGACGGGGGTGAGGTATACACTGGCGTCAACGCAGCCGATTCTCCAGACTCGGTGCCCTGGACACAATGGTACACCAACTCATCTGCTGAGCCCAAAATCCAGAGATCCAACATGCCAATACAGGCATATCCTTGGACGTTGCTAAATACGTCGCAGAGTTGGAGCCAGACGTTCACCTCGGCCGGCACGTATGCTACTCATCTACTCCAGGTCAGTTTGAGTGGCATGACAGCGAGTAGCGACATACGAGCGGAGATTGACGGGAAGGATGTAGGTTGGGAGATAAATCCCGAGGTTGGGGTAGATCGGTATATTTATAATATCAAAATTGACGAAGCACTAACTCCAGGAGAGCACGAGGTAAAGTTCACGCTGTTGAACGAAAAGATACAAGGAAGTGCACAGCTCTGCAATCTCGAGGTCATAGAGTACGATGATGAGTGAGTCATTTGCTACGTCTACCAGCGGGCTTTTTAATCCTTACGCTTTAATCTAGGTTTGATTTCGAACTACAGTATCATGGCTTATATCCCACGTAAGTATTCGTCCGAAGTTTCGCTAATCTTGCGCTGCCTACCTCAGTCTGGTCTACCTCATCTTGGTTTTATTGACATATCTGATTTTTCTTAGCTTCTCCGATCTTAATGTAACTACATACCGCCCTACTAACGACCTTTGCCTGATGCGCAACACCTACTCGGCGAACTTTTGCAGCGCCTGTATCGAAGGGCTTTGGCTGTCCCTTCTCAGCTCCCTGACCCTCATCGATAATATTACACAAACTGCCCAACCGTGCGGGTCGACGAAAGTCACCATTGACCTCATTCCCCTTGCGGAGTATAGAGAAGTCCCAAATCCGCACAAGGAAGCCTATACGATCCTCTGGTATGGCGCTGACGAGAATGTGGTCCTAGAAGAGTGGACGAACAGTACCAGTGCACTCATCAGGTCTAATGTAACGGAGTTTGGGGTCGAGGTCAGGTTTTGGACAGAGCAGATCAGGGTTGACAACGACGGCGTACTAGTACAGAAGGAGAGATATACAATGGTGTAGACCAGTCCCGGCAGCCCTGCTCATTTAGAGAGAATAACATGACACATTGTAAGCCCTCTACGACTTAGTTGCTCACATTTATCACCAATTCATCCACCTTGGCGAAGGAAAGTTCATCCATCGTCTCCTTCCATAATTGTTCCGAAATCCTCTTTCCCTCATCTGTGTAGATAATAGGGGCCAGACTGCGGTAAGCCATCCATGATTAGCACAATACTAAAAACTAGGTAAAACGCGGATGAAGAAGTAGAGGAAGAAAGAAAGAAACAATAATAGAAGAAGAACTTACGGCACAAGTTTCTGAAACGACAAAAACTGCCCGTGGGTCTCCTCTCCGTGCCGAACCGCCGCATCTGTGATCATGCGTGCGCCGACAGCCGAACTATTCCCAACGCGCCGGAGGATGGCCCTTATGATAGGTCCGGCGGGTGTCTTGTCGATGTCGCGATTGAATTGGGAGTCGTGGATCGACCCCGGCGAGGCGCTGTTGATGATTGCCACCGACGCAGGCACTTGGCTGGCGAGCTTGGAGACAAAATATTGGCCTAGAAGCTTAGACACGAACATGCGATCTGTTGTATTGTCGGCGGCCTTCCCGGGCGCGTCCAGCGCCGCTAGGATGGGTACCTCCTTACCGACCGGGAACTGTGCCCATGCCCCCACCTCGGATAGATTAAGGGTAATACGGGTCGGCTGCGGCTGGTTCTGCCGCACAGCTTTTGCGACGGGCAGGAGCAGGATGGCTAGCAGCTCCGTGGAAAGATAGTTAACCTGGATGATCTCGTCGTGGCCGGTTGATGGGTTCATGACACGCTTCGCGGGGCACAGGCCGGCATTCAGAACGGCAACATCCAGCCGCGTCAAGGTTTTGGCGGCGCGCTCCGCGAATCCGACGACGGAATCGTAGACAGATAGATCTACCTTCCAGACCTCGATGGTGCTAGGATCTAAGTCCTCCCGGCCGGCCGATAGTTCTACGGCGGCGGCCTTACCTTTCTCCTCGTTGCGTACAGCTAGGATCAACTTACTAATGCCCAAGTCAAGTAGCTGGCGGCTCGTCTCGAGTCCAACACCGCAGTTCGACATCACTGACGACTTTGGGCTTAAAAGTGAGTTGGTGATACATAAAACGAGGGAAGCTGGCCTGCTTCTCAGGGGTTACGTCAAACGAGGCGTGTGCCATCTTTGCTGGTGTTCTAAGGGATATGTTCTAAGAGATTCTGAAGCGTGACCTTGATTATAAGTTAAAAGAGATAGCCTCCCTTTCGGCAGACTGCAAGGGAGCTTTGGTGTGACCCGACCCGTCACTCTTCACTCAATACTAAGGTAGTATCATTTTCGCTTTGTCTCATTTGCTGCCACTTTCTTACACAACACGTTAGGTAACTACCTACATATGCGTGGGGCACACTATTTACCTAATCTTTGTCTTACTGAGAACATCATGCCTTACACGCGCCTTCTGATCCGTCCCCGGGACGGCTTCAGTACTCTCGCACGATACTGACATTTGTCTACTGCGGAACTTCGTGATTTTAGCGAGATGGTGACAAACTCACGTAGCTTTCCTCACGGCCCAAGCTGCCCTTGGATAAGCCCAAGTAGATACCCACCCCCTGAACCGGAATCACAGTATCTGCGTCTTTAGTTAGGAACGGTAAGTGGGTATATTCTGACCCCCGGGTACGAGCTTCTGGAAGACTAGGTCTGGATCGTAAACTTTCTGCACGGCTTGCGGGCGGCGCAAGTTGGCCTCCCCGTAGGACGCGATGACCGACTGGTTAGTATTCACATCGTTCATAAAGATGTAATCAAGGCTCACGCCGGCGGCTACAGCTGCAGCGTCAATCTTGCCCGCCATGGACGCCGCTGCCGCGTAGGCCGCAGCGTCGTCAGCGGCATTCCACCAAGTCACACTGATAGACCACCACGTCTGATCGACTGCCTGTAGGCCGAGCACGTTCCCGACGCCACCGTTACTCGCGCGGCCGGCCCGGACAGAGTCGGCGCTGACAGGCTGCACCGCTGCGATCAGCGTGCCTCCCTGCAGCGCACCGATGGTAGCGATCTCAGGCGCCGTGGCAAACAGAGTCGCCAGCTCGCCGTATAGCGCGCTTTCGGGCTGGAAGCCATGCACATACCGTGTCCAGCGCGGCTGTATCGAGGCTGGGAAGAGAGCCATGAGCTGGTGCAGCGTCATGAAGCCCATCTGTTCGAACACCGGGCTCAGGGCATAGAAGGGCGCGTAGGCCGCCGGGCGTTCCACGGGCTTTAGATAGACGAGCGTACGTAACATGGTCCCGTTGGTGGGGAGGAGATGGGTCTTTGTTCAGTGTTGTTTGGTACCCATGCAGAGCTTGCAGGAGTGCGGGCGTCTGATCAGGGCTAAAGACCTGTATGCCACCCCAAGTTCGGACTATTAGATATGCTTTTGCTTCAAACTTGGTAACAATTTCTGAAGCAAGCCGTGTGAGTGTTGGTAGCTAGAGGTATGAGGTAAATAACAGTTAGGTTAGACACAACGAAGTTATTGGAACCCCCTTTAAGCCCCCAAAACAAGTCGGGATTTGAGTTAACGCTGGCTTCGACTATTCGTCCGTCGGCTAAAACCACCTTTAATGTACACTATCCTTAGCAATGCTATGTATTCGGACGAAAATGTTAGTTTTAGGGATATGTTTCATACCTCGTAGCTCACTATGTTGTCGCATACCAAACCATGTAAGTCTGAGAGGTAAGATAAGCCACTCCTAAGCGTAAGACCGCCTATACCGACATTCATAACCCTCCCATCGACAACAGTAACGTTGTATTTATCTAGTTCCGTATAGACAGCATCCCAGCGAGCCCCAGGCGATAGGGAAGCAAGCCCGGTTTTGGCATCATAAGACACTTTATCCAGTTTGTGAAAAGAGATCAGAATCCCGGCATCAATGTTGGAGTCGAAGGGCATAGGCGAGTGGCCTCCGGAACGGATGGCAAAGGGAAGGTGATTATCCACGAGAACATCAACCTAGGTACCTTAGCTATTTCTACAGCTACCGTCGGGCTCACGATGCACGACGGGTGTCATACGGATAGGCTCCACGAAGCAGAGTATGATCAATATATGCATGCATGTTGGTAAATACGAGATGTGTTGGAACTTATGAAACAAAGCTATTGGATGAGGTTAATCAGAAGACTTGATCAATATATGTAAGACTGAACCAACAGGATTAAGAGGGCGCCAACGGCGCTAAAGGAGATATTCAGATTGTATACATATAGGTCATTACGCCTCGCTTCCCAAGAAGAGATGAAAGGCAAGGACCTTAAGACTATAGAGAATTATAATTCGAATTTGAACTACAGTTCCAAGCCCTATTGCCCTTGTCACAACGGGTGCCGCCAGGCTGTTTGAGACCAGTTCTCCTCACGCAAACCAGCATACTCAGGGTCAGACGGCAGTTTGACAAGAGAGGGGCCAATGAGATGTTGAAGCATCCCACACGTGTCGATAGCTCGGGAGAGGGAGACATGAGCTAAGTCGGTCGAGTTCCCCGAATCAGCCGGACTCGAAAAGGTAATACGGTAGAGAAAGGCCAATGCAACGGCGATAAAAGCGATGGCAGACATGGTGACCACGGAAAACAAGACAGAGGCAGATGTTGGCCTATGTTGGGGAGTAGCAGATATTAGCGGCCGTGTAAGATCGCCACGTTGTGGTCGTGGTCTTGCCATTTTGTGTTAGGACCTATAGCTAACCTAGGGCCTATAGCTAGAAGGCTCTTGATAAATACCTTAGGTAGGTTGGAGTTCCGAGTCAGTTGATCAGAGAGCTGAGAGTTGAAGAAATGTTAGTTTCTGAAATCAGGTGCGCATGTGAAGACCAGTTTAAGTATACCTAGGTAACCATTTGCGAAGACAGGTACCTATGTACCTAGGTAATCTAGGTACCTAGGTAGGTAGGAGGTAGGCAGGGCTAGATCGAACCTAAAGGCACCTGCATCGTTTCCTTTACTGTATGTTTCCTATCCCTTAAAGTATTGTTTTAGGTAACTTATATGTGTTTTAGCTGTTGATTAGATAATTACCTAGGTACCTAATATTTGGTGTTCCGGTAACCGAACTAACAATGTCTGTTGTGTTACACACCACCCTGGTAGGGTGGGGGGGGGTTGGTGAAGGCTATGGGTGGTTATGTAATCAAGAGGATAAAGTGAAATCCTGTGTTTTGCACTGAAGCTTAAAACCTTCATAATACAATAACCATTGAACCCATATTACAAGGTCAAAGCTTCACAGTAACAAGTCAGTAATAAGTTGGCGAAATAATTATGTGGGATTACTAGCACTGGCTAGTATCTGGAACGCCGTACTAGCCTGCCATGTCAGTATTACGCGGCTGTTATCGTATCCGACTACCGCGAAGTCTACGACATCCTGAGCTACCGAGTTGCCGTCGACTTCAAGCGCGGTCTCAAAATCGACGCCTTCCGCGGCTCTCCTTCAACGCCATCCTTAGTGCGGCCATAGGTCTAGGTAGGGCCTGAAGGTGGCGGTATTAAGTACCAACAGGAGTACCTCTCTAAGCACGCCTACGAAAGCAGTGCTACTCTGGGCATTGACACCGACGTCAATGTTGATTCAGCCGTCGACGTCCCTGCATCCCCGCACCCCGCCAAGCTCGCCGCGCTGCGTGTCGACGAGGAGTCACTTTGGAAAGGCTTTGTGTTGCCTTGGCCGAGGCGGACCACCGCATCACGTCGAGGACGCACAAGCCCACGAAAACTCGCTGGTAACGGCACCAAAGCACTGTATTATCCGGGTTAAAGAAGAATTGACTCAGTCTAGTAGTTTTATAAGATAGGGGCTGACAAATCCATCAAACATCCGTAACTTGCCCCTGTAAATCATTCTGCCAACTTTATATTTACTACCTAGGTAGTTATTCCGTCGAGGTTGAGTTGTAAGCTTTTATTTTTTAGCATTTTTGCTCCCTTTTGCCATGTCATTTCCTAATTGGTACGTCTTGTTATACGTATTAATCTGGTTCAAAATCTTGGCCGCCCGAACTTTATCACCGTTAGGATCTCGAGCTTCCATACTCCTCTCCATCAAACGATATTGTACGGAATCAGCATCATCCAAATGATCTGGTCCATGATGGATTTTGCTATTATCGGAACCTTTTTTCTTGCTAGGTTCTGTATTAGTTATGCGAAACATTTTGTGTTAAAGGGAATTTGAAAATGAATATGCTGTAAAGACCTACCATTTCTTGCCGTCAGTTTGACTATGCTGTCTACGCGATGTAGAGGACATCGGGAAGATGACGAGCGAATACTCCGAGATGCGAGAATCAATAAAGATGATGGTTACTCTGGCAGCCAGAGCTATATCTGCTGTAGTTGACTTTAAGCCGCAAGGAACAATCGTGCTTCTTGGAAGTGCTCCCTACCATTAACTAGGTTTAAATAAATGTGATTGTTTTCAATCAAGCTCATAATCACGTCTAGTGGCCAATGTTGTAGAGGTGCAAAATTTAGAAATGAAGCCGTCCTAGAGAGAGCTGATATGGTCGCCATGTTCGCTACCTCTAATGATGTACCAGGCTGTTGTCCGGTTAGATTATGTTCCAAGTGGAAATGTACTTAGGTAGGTTCTTGGTTAATTATTCCCATGAGTTGAGGGAAAAGGTGCTGAACTTGGAATCATGTCTATGACTAGGTAGGCAATCTTCAGGCTGAGAAAACTTTGATTGAGGTCCTCTCTCAGTCTAGAAAAATTAAGTGAACATAAAGTCAGATGTTGAAGATATCAAAGCAACAATCCGATTTTAATAAGGTACACTCAACATTGAAATATGGATTCCTACAATAGCGCAAGAATACTGATTGGTAGTATTGTGGGTGCAGAGCCTCAGTTTGCATTTTTTAGACATTGTATATGTGAACTAATATGCCCGCGGAGGGTCTAATAATACCATCATACTTCTAATAGTCGGTGGAAAAGTGATCGAGAGATATATTCCTAGGATCATAAGACCAAGGGTAATTTGTCTTTTAGGTAGAAAAGAGCTCAAAAATATTTGACTAGAAATCAAGTTGTGTAAACCAATCAGGGGAAACAAGACGCTGAGTTACACCGCATGTTATATTACCAACTTTATATGCTCCGGAAGGCGTGTACTAATTTCAGTGAAAAGTACATGCCTAGTAACAATCTTAGGCACTTACCTACCTGGGTACCTAGGTAGGTATCTAGGTAAGCACAGAAGACGTGCATGAGGCGCAATCATAATGAATGATGAGCTTGGTAGTAGGTAGGTAAGGATTGACTGAGGGAATGCAGACCTGAGTTCTATTTGACTAAACCAATCATAATCCCGCTTTCCCTTAAGCACCGGAACAATAATATACGGGACATTCCACTGTCACCAGTTTCGCGTATTATAATCTGAAATCATCCATTTAAATGTTACTCGTTTATATTCGGTCAGGCGTTAGGTTAGAGCAAAAGATTGCACAGGATTTCTATTCATATCAACTATAAAACGATTAATAACATGTCTCGGTCAGCTTACAGCTTCAACGGAAGACATGATATTCCCGAAGATCTTAATTCGATAAGAACTGTATCAACTTCTGATACCAAGTCTTATGACTCGACATTTTCGCCGAACCCTCACCGAAATTTTCATACTCCATATCATACCACTCCTTCAAATTCACGACCGTCAACCCCGACTCTATGCCATGGGACTCTAACTCAAAGATTAAGAATAGATGATGATCTCTATGGCATTGGGCACCGGTCGGAGTCCAACCCAGATCCTCTCAAAACCATTAGACAAAGCCCTGCCGAGCTCCAGCAGACAAACAGCACCGTCGATATCCATACAATTGATAATTCAGCATACGTTCCCAACTCATCAGGGAATATACTCTCAGAAAAAAGCGATACTATCATGGCTTACCAGGATCGCATGGCAGCTACTCCGAACAAGTCATGGTCCACGGTCTGTAGTCCGAATTCGAGTACCGACGATGTATTATATATAACCTCACCAAGTCCCGATACATTCAGCCTCTGGGAAGACTCAAATAACTCGGATGTGAACTCGGAGGATGATGATTTGGACCTCGAAAAATCAGCAGAGGATGCGTTGTCAAAGTGGTTCGGTATAAGCATTCATCGACTAAGGCGACCCATTCGAGTTCTCGATGCCTTTGAACAAGTCAAAAGGCAGTGTGTCGGTATATTACATGATGAAGGGCACAATCTGCTAGATCTACAAGGCGAACAGGTCAACGAGGAAAATCAATATGCCCAAATGGATCCATACGATACCGGGGAAGGTAGTGGATCTGGAGGTGTTGGTGTTGGTATAGTTCTTACTGACATGACTAGCAATTCCGTCTCCGGTGAAAATAAACCTTCCTACGATAAGACACTCCAGTCAGGTTTCTCTCCAGAGAGCTACGTTAGATCAAGAGGGAGATATAAGAAAAATCGGGTTGAAGGGGAATTTAGTTGCCCGTATAGGAAGCGCAATCCTCTCCGGTTCAATGTTCGCGAGCATGAAAAATGCGCGAATACTTCTTACCCGACTGTGTCCCAGTTGAAGTAAGCTCCTGTCCTCTCCCATCCTTTATTAGGCCATTCATTGCTGTCTACCTATATAAACTTCGCATTTCATAGACATTTGTCTTCTATAACTAACGTCTGACTAAACAGAAAACACCTCACGTCCAGTCACTGCAAGAGGGATTCCTCCTCATACGTCTGTACTCGGTGCCAGCGACAATTCCACTATGGGTTCAATATGATAGCACATTATGAAGAATGTCCCTTTCCACCGCAGCAAAGGATGGGCGCCCAGCTCGCCGACCCTGAGGATGGGTTCAATGATGAAGTCGAATCTCGGTTGAGGAGTAGAGGGAATGGCAAGATTGAGGAGTGGGTAGACTTATACAGGCTTCTATTCCCAGGCGATGAGGTGATACCTGAGCCTGGTATGTATTCCCGCTTAGTACATGCTAGAATTAAGGCTAATTCAGGAACAGATTTTATCCCTGTTGTTGAGGACTACGAAGTTTCTGAAAAGTACCAACATATCCAGCTAGCGCTGACTCAAGGAATTAACAACCTTGTCGCTCAACAGGCGTTTGATGTGTTACCTAACTATGGTCAAGTTTCTCGAAGGATTATGGATTTAATCCAGATGACGATTGATCCTATACTCAAACGCTCGATAACCGTGTCCAGAAATGTACAAAGCCAGAATAGGCACTACTCCCCTGAAATGCAGGCATCCCAATCTCCAGAAGGTGGATATGTTTATGTCGCTCCAGAAGGGAACGAGATGAACGATGAATCATCTAGCCTTGATGATCTTACTGAAACACCTGGCACTTCACAATACATACCGCCGGATGACAGCAGAGGGGAATTGGGAGAAGAACAACAACAGTTCTGGGACAGCCCTCACAATATAGAATCAATATCCAGCTACCCAACTTCACAAATGACAGGGGTAATATTTGAACCATTCTCAATAGAAAGAAGCAACCCACTCCAAGGCGAATCTCAGTTTCCCCATCCATATTATGTCGGGGCACGCAATATGTACGATACTACGACTGCAGCAGTTGAACCCAATCTTTGGTGGCATGAATACCAAAATCGCGACAGAAACTCCCTACATCTTCGAGAGACCATGTCCCTACCAGGCGATGGGCACCCCCTATCCCACGATTATCAATTCCCCGATAGTAATCGTGACACACAACACACAGATCAAAATATCTTCTACCCTCACCTTCATCAACAATAAGATATGGCATTAAACCAATTTGGTCATGACTGTAACGCAAGGCTGATATAATATCAAGGCGTTCGATGTTTTGTTATAATCCTTTATGGCTGTGTGGGTAGGTCTTCTATCTCGTTATTGGTTTATTGGGGGCTGAAGGGTGATCTCCTTGACTAAAATAATGTGGTCGAAATGTAACTCTTCTCATTCTATCAATTTGAAGTCAGAATACCTAGGTACCTTTAATTCATGCTCTTATCTCCTATTAATGCCCATTTTGTGTACCAGCAAAGGCTCCGTCATAACAATTACAACCAATACCTACCCCTATCACGAGTGACAGAGTGCGAAGTCAAGAGTGTTACTACTATCCCAGCCTAGTATTGAACTATCTATTGATTCCCAACTTCCCATTTGCAAACAAGTGAGTCCCAGTTGTAAGTTTATTTTGTCGAGGCCTTTCCCAACGAATTATGGTGCTGCCTTCGGGTAGAAGACGACGAGAGTAGGCCCAAGAAGCCACCATTTCCGTAGAAAAACATGTATGATTTCCTTCTTGGGGGGTTCGTTAATATTTGGCCAGTCGATATACTCAGGTGCTTCAGTATAGATTGCAATCTGCTTCCCTGTCCTTCTTGCTTTTACCCACTCATCGAGGACGGAACGATAGTCGGAGACAGGGTGGTCGAGCTTCACGTCTGGATGCTTAACCCAGTCGCCTAACCCTTCCACATCAACTACATTATGCTGATCATGCGGGACGCTTCGGAAATGATGGTCGCGAGTAATGATTTCGTACAGTGTAAAAATGACACCCTGGACGTCGTTTTGATTCTTTTCGTAATTAAAATCACCAATACGGCCGGAGAAATTGAAGTCGAATAACATAATCGCATCGGTTTCGGTGTCAACAAGCCCTTTCCTATGTCAAACGGCACTCCAGCTCTGCCCTCCGGGGTACTCTGGACGTCCCTTGCGTTACACAACGCTTCGATGTATGTAGCTAGTTTAGATACATACGTCCTCTCGGACGTAAACAGATTCATCATCATCATTCGGTGTCAACAAGGAGGTTATACGCCGCGATATCTTGGTGCGCGATTCCGTATTTAAGATTCAAGTCGTCAACCACGCCGGTTAGTTGTCTGAGCCACTCAAGCTTGAATACGCGGGACACGTTCTCCTCGATCGTACCACCAGGAATGTATAAGGAGGTAAAGCCAACAACCCGGTTATCCAATTCATCAAGCACAAGGCGGTCGAATGGGACGGTGTTCTGGTGTTGCGGAAGACGCATCCATAGGTTCATCTCGTTCCATATTTTATGAAGATATTGAACAAGGAAGTAATACTTGAAAACGACCTTCTTCGGCTTTGATGTGTTATTATCTGAGCATGGCGTGTACGAGACCAGGTCAACATTTGGACCGAGTCGATCTAGTTCTAGCAATTCCGAGCGAAGAACCGTTTTTATCTGATCTGATCGCTGAATCTCCTGCAGGGGAGGATAATACGGGCATGTCGTTTCGTCGTCTTTAGGGTCGGTAGAGACTGAGATAATGTCGCCGTCCTGGGATAAACGAATAGCATAAACGCCAGATTCCAGATTATCTATGTACTTCTTGAGATATTCAACTGCAGCAGCTTCGTTATCTTGTTCTTCATCCATAGTAACAGCAATGATGCGCCGTTGATCCCAGTCAAGGATATGCCACGTACTTGGTCCTCCAGGCGTAATGGCCCCGCTAGGAGCGAACCACCTCCATTCGTCTTCAATCATGTCGGCGTTCGCTATCTGAAATACAATGAAGATATCAAGGAAGTAAACAATAAATAATATTGTATGCTCGGTATAGTCCGTGAGAGTGGCAGCTTAGTTGTAAATATCGGCCACAAGGGATATATTTAACTATTAGATAGGTAGGAATGAAAGGCCTCCCACTCTCCGACAAGATGCGATTTGTAGCCCACTGTACATACGCCAGTTTTAGTTGGCTTTGTTGGCTTGTTGGTTAGTTTTTTTTTGGCTTCCTGGTTCTAGCAAGCACTACAGGTAAGGCTTGAGTTGACCAATAAGATCCGTGGATTCACAGAAAAAACATCGGCACATGTCTTCTACCGCTATTAATCATAACCCGACAGCGCCGGGTGTCTCCTCGGGCCGGCGCATCAATATTATATTCTCTCAGGCCAACTTATTGAACCCAACACATTTCCTACCAGGTGCCTAATATTAGTATGGATAAGTCAACTGCAAAAAATAGCCACTTAACGCCATGCCATAGGCATCGCTAACGAGGGTTATGATAGTAAATGGATTAACACGCCAGCAGCTTAAGTCGACGAGCCAACAATATATACCTATAGATTAGGAAATTTGCCAATTTTCCTTCATAAAAATCAATCACCATTAAATTTCGTCTTTTCCTCGGTATAGCAAAGGTTTTATCATATTGAAGTCATCCTCATTTTTGGTGGCACAGATTCTTTATCCGCTCATCTACTCCTATCAACCTCTAGGTCATCTTAAAATGCAAAACCTTCCTACTTGGATCTACCCGTCGGAAATCGCAGATAAAGCATATAGGAGTCGTGTGTTTCACCCATCAAATCCCAATAATTGTTCCTGTGGATGGTACGACTTTTATAGCGGTGACTGTGGTCATATATATTAACTTGCCAGTTAGACATTAAATCAGCTTTAAGATCTTTTTCATCTAAAGCACAAATAGACACTGCGGGCGGGATGAAGCGGCGGTTATGATCTACATCTTGAAATAGAACTATTTTTCTATATCAAAAAGGGGAGAAAGGGGAGTTCTAGTTATTTGTCCCTCGCTTATAGCGTCGTCGTCGAACCTTGCGTGGAATGTCAGCTTTCATTAGGTTATAATATGTCATTTATCGGTATTTTTGTTAATTAGTCTGACATTAGCCTAGTATTTCGTTAAATTAACACTATCCACGATTGTCACTCTCGCCTACCTAGGTAGACACTTATTATTTACCTAATAGTCAGGGTCCAGGGACTACCGCAGGGACTAGGTACCTAAGTAGGTGTATGGCCCACCTACAACTTCTGACATGCGATTCGCCAACGACCTTTCGTAGCTACGGCTGTACTAGATGCGTTCGAGCCTAGCCTCGTTAGTAGTGCGAACCCTTAAGGTCTCATCTGTTCCTAGAGTAATGTTAAGTCCTTGAAGATCTTATTAGTGTTGCCGCACCAAGTGCTCTAGCGACCCAGAGGAGTGGGTTTCCCCGGCCGTATTTTGCCCTCGATTCAAGTGTACGAAGCGTAGAACGAAATCGCCCCTGATTAATATTAATATTATTGGTTTGGAAGTATCAGACTAAGGCCGCTAAGCAATAGATGTTCACTCGTCTTACAAATATGAAAGGGGGGAGGAGGCAATTGAGCTACCAGCGAGATACCAATAGCGCTAACAGGAATCGAACCTATTCTCACTAATAGGTGGGATCTCGCCTGGTAGTCTAACAGAAGCAAATGGTGCGCCCCCGCACCTAGCATCTCAAAAGCAGTAGAGGGAGCATTAAGGGTGCGGTTCGAACCCAGGGCTAAAGCAGGGCCACTGAGTTCAAGGTCACGCCACTTGCGACTGTTAGCGCTACCAATTGAGCTACCAGGCGAGATCCCACCTATTAGTGAGAATAGGTTCGATTCCTGTTAGCGCTATTGGTATCTCGCTGGTAGCTC
Organism: Jackrogersella multiformis; assembly: GCA_902806575.1. Classification (NCBI taxonomy): domain Eukaryota; kingdom Fungi; phylum Ascomycota; class Sordariomycetes; order Xylariales; family Hypoxylaceae; genus Jackrogersella; species Jackrogersella multiformis. Next base: position 147,914 of record CADCXD010000009.1, on the reverse strand, counting down.
AATTGAGGCAAAGAGAGAGGAGAGAGGGGATTACATGTCTACCCAGCATGAACCTCATAAAGTCTCGTTGAAATCCGCTATGAGGAAAATTACGCATCGATTTCCGTTTTTATAACTTTTTCTTTGGCTGATTGTCCCCATGAAAACGAGCACTCGATGTGTCAAGCGAGTTTAAGCAACATGCCGAGCGAGCGAATTAGGGTATTTGGAACCTAAATTCTCGATAGAATGAATAACGATAAAATGGCTGAAGGGGAGACGTTGGTAAGCCTTATTGGAAGTTATGACAACCTCGACGAGCCGGTACCATCATGGAACCGCCCGGGCTTCATCATAACCGTCTCTGCCTCTATGCTTGTGAGTCGAAGAGCTGAAGTGGGACATGACGGGATCCTCTAACTCTTTTACGGCAGTTCATATCCTCTATATGCGTAGTTTACCGTCTCTACATTCGACTTTTCGTCGTACGAGCCAAAGGCTGGGATGACTTTTTCGTATTGTTATACCTTGTACGCAATGATTTCTCGTGACATTAACCTAGGAAACTTCTAACCGTGCGATAAAATAGATAACAGGGTTATTCAGCGGAATATCAGTATGCTTTGGTGAGTAGAGTTCATATGGAGCTTGGGACTTCAAGAGACGCTGACTTCTTCCTTAGCCCCTTCTGTGGGATTGGGCCGGCACTTCATTCAACTGGATCCCAGCGACATGCAATCCTACCTCAAGGTATGGTAAACAGCGAGAAGGCCACGGAATATTTAACTCGTGATCAAGTACTTACCTTTTACTACTCTAACCTAGATGTTTTACTTAGCGAATGGGTTTTACAACATGTCGACGACGTTTGTCAAGATGTCACTCCTGTTTCAGTATCTGCGACTCTTTCCCAACGGTCATATACGAACGATCTGCATCATAATGCTCGTGATTGTAGGTGCCTGGGGTGGCACGTATTCGTTCATGGCTTTGGTGCCCTGCTTTCCCGTCGGCGGTTATTGGAACTTAGAAATAGAGGCAACTTGCTATGCATTTGGTTCTAGAAACCCCAACGAGTTCTATGCAAGTTATCTCTCGCACACTGCGGTCAACACAGTGTTAGACATCATAGTGTTCACAATTCCGATACCCCTTTATTTCCAGCGAGACACAATCCGACGGACTAAGTTAGGGCTGATTGGGCTAGTTATCACGGGGGCCATGTGCGTGGTTCTATCCCTCATTAGAAAATCTGTATGTGCTAACGTATGGTAGTGTGATTGGCCTTAGCATATGGAGGCTTGCGACTATTGTCGAGCATAAAGCTACTACGAGCCCTATTTTCGATCCAACATGGTATGCTCCCGTAAGTGTCCTACTCGGCGTGGGGGAGGCCAACGTAGCGAGCATATGCGCATCGGTCCCTATATTCTGGCCTTCGTTAAAGGCTCGTCTCAATGAGATTTTCGTCACTAGGGAGGTTACCATCACGCTAAACCGTCGGTCGAACCGATTCCCAGCCGATGCTGGCGATACGATGGAGCTTCAGCGTACAAGTACAAATGGCGAAAACAAGTGGAATAGATGCCCCAGTAGAGCAGGTAGCGAGTCAAGCCAGATTATGCTAGCCGAACTAGCCTCGGCAGAAAAGAGAGCACATCATTATCGGGATGGCTATGTTTTAGACCAATTGGATCCGCTGCGGAAAAAGAGTGCCTTTCATGTTGAGTCGGAGATCGTGTCGGGTGGTCTTAAGGGACAGAAGTCAAAAGGGCAGTCCGTCCAGTCACGAAATAAGGGTTAATGGATGGTCAATTGGCGATACATATCCCAGAAACCTACCTCGGTACCTAGGTATATTATTAAGTGAGATATATAAACATATTTGAGGAACAACCTGAGAAAGCGTTCTAATAGCAGGGCAATTATATCAGGGAGATAGTAGATGAGGACGAAGAAGACGTGGCCCCCATTGGCCCAGACACGACGAATCTTGATGATACGAGGTTCGAGTAGTGCCCGCTCTCCCATCCACAATTCGTTTATCACGAACACCATACGGTTGCCATGTTGCTGATATGTCTCCGCGAATGTCTCCGAGAGAATCAATACGATTCATACACCAAACAAATATCTCTAATTGCCTCAACGATTTACCACGCATATATCTTACCTATCTTCCTAGGTATCTTCCTACCAGAGTTTCTCAAATAAATGACTGGCGTTTGCGCAGGAGCAATACCCTCACCATTACTCTTCTACGACCACGGTTATCACCAACACCAACACCAACCCCGTCTGTTTCGTCGAAGCTAGAAAAATGGCAACAGATTCCTTCGGTGAGACTAACCGCAAGTTTTGGGAGTAAGCTATCTTCCCGGCGCCGGCGCATCGCCGCTTGCGCCGTTCTGCTCCTCTTTCCCTGTCCAGGCACTGATACTCTGAAAAAGCGAAAAGGCGAAAGGCCTCTTCACGCAGGAGTGGGTCCTCGCGCTGTCGGAGCAACTGCGCGACTGTCTTCAATCCAACGTCGACTGGATAGAGATTCCAAAATCGTCAAATAATGAGACGCCGGTCAAGTTGATCGACTACGCCTGCGGCAACGGCATAGTTTCGCAGACCCTATTCGACTTCGCTGACGTTATTCGTGGCGTCGATATCTCCGATGCCATGGTCGACCAGTACAACGATCTTAGGCGCCAATCTGGCATTGCTCCCGAGCGCATGCACGCTGTTCGCGGCAACTTCCTCGATTCTAGTAACAGCGATGCCATCGCAGGACCCGACTTTCACGAGGCCGACGCCATCATCATGTCCATGGCCTTGCACGATTCCGGAGATCCACAAGCCATGCTCTCCAAGATGGTTGATCGTTTGCGGAGTAACGGGGTGCTGGTGATCATTGATTGGGTGGACTCTGCACACTCCGGTCCAGGTGAAGATGATGCGGGCGCATCTTCTCATGCACACGGCCGTCATGTCGAGGATAAACCTGATGCTAGTCATACCATTAACAAACCCAGCTTTTCGGCCGGCGACATGAAGCAGCTCTTTTCGGAAGCGGGTTGCGATCCCGACACCGTCGACTTCCACCCCTACAAAGAAACAAGTCATATCCCCGAGTCTGTTGCGAAAGTGAAGGGAGGTGTGGATAGGACTTTCTTCATTGCAAAGGCCAGGAAGCCATGAACATTCGGCGAGAATAGGTGAAGGATGAATCGATGATAGAACGAAAGTTGAGATTGATCGAATTGGTTGATCTAGGTACCTATTTTTCGCGACTGGTAATCTCTTCCCCTTTAGTTCCTCCTCCTACCTAAGGTATCGGTACCGTCTACATTTAACCCTAGTCTAAGACCGTCCTATCATACAGGTCGCATGTCGATTGCGTGGACCCAAGCGTTTCTCAGTGGATAGATATCTGCGACTCTCCATCCAGCCTTATGAGCCAGATCTCTCCACTGCGGCTCGGTCCGCTCCCTGCCATTTATGGTCATCATCATGTTGATTTCTCCATAACGAGACAGTCTGCCCATGCGCCCATCGGACAGCAAGGACTCCAGGACTACCAATCGGCTCGCTGGGCCTGGAACAATGGCCTGTCGTATGTTCCGCAGGATCGTGAGCGCATCCTCGTCGGCCCAGTCGTGCAGCACCCACTTGATGGTGTAGACCTCGGACGGCGGGACCCATTTGAGAAAGTCGCCGGCGATCAGGTTCCCCTGCGAGACGCGGGGAGCGAGGTCCTCACACCGGCCACCAGGCAGGAAAAGGTCGGACGCGTGCGCGATGACGCTCGGCAGGTCGTAGATCCCTCCCTGCATCTCGGGATGGTTCCGGAGTAGTAGCTCGATGAGTGCGCCGCCGCCGCCGCCGATGTCTATGACCGTCTTGTCTCCGATTTCAGCCCACGGGTAGTCCTCCAGAATGCCGGGTGCCATCGCTGTCGCGCCGCCCCCGAGCGTGCGATGTAAACGCGGGACCCACCCGCGAGAGTTGAAGTAGTCGAACATGTTCATGTCGGTGTCGAAGTTGATCTGGGCAGCACAACGACTATCCTTCCCTACATTCTCGTCCCGGAGGCTCACCGCCTGAGGGATGCCCCGCGCAATGTCGTAGAACTCGTTTCCATAAAGATCAACCCAATTATGCCATTGCGTACTATGATCGGAGCGCAGCAGCGTCGATACATGGTTGTTTGCGTACGTGCCGTTCGCAGCGTCGTAGCTGAAAATGTTGTTGTTGTAGAGCGGCCTGAGGATCTGCCCAAGGCGTTCTGGTCGTGCGGAAGTTGCCGCCGCAAGCTCATCCAGCTTCAGTGGTCCATCGCGCAGCTTGTCTGCGACGTGGAGATCCACGGCCGCCACGAGGCATTTGGTATCGACGTATCCTACATACGCTTATTAACACCGTTCGATTTTCGGCCTCTCAGGGTTTCAGTCAGAATAACCGATATCTACCTAGGTAGGGAGATATCCGATAAAATTGAATGTTATGTTCATAATGGTCACCCATCTTTGAAGGGAGAGGGGGCTTTTATGTACCGAGAAAGTGATCTGCAAGAATCAGATGTCCCGGCTCGAGCATTTGCTCGATCTCGGCGACTAGGTCAACCGTCTCGGCTGCGAGCTTGGTTAGCTTCTTGTCTGGAAGCTGGTTGCCATCGTGAAGCTCTTGCTGTAAATATGAGCTGACCTCGTCGCTTTTGAGGGCGCCGATCGCAGAGCGCAATGCTTCATTTAAGTCTTCGAGTATCGTAGGAGCCGCTGCCACCCCCTTGTTTACTGATGAACTCAACGAGGTCATGATTACTGATTTCTAGGATATGTAATAATATTGGCTGGGATATATCCTTTGCTCTTCAATGCATTTAGTTTTTATTCGTATTTAATTGTACTCAATGACCTGTCCCTTGGCTAGGGGTTGAACTGTCAGATCTGACATGATCCTTCGCTAGCGAGAGCAGCGCCGCAGGAAAAATGCCTCGTTCAACCCCTTTTCTTTACCTTATTTCGGACGACTCCCACGGAACATCTGTTCCTATCACTGCGAGAAAACGTAGTAACCAACGACCATTATTTTCAACAAACAATCCTTACTCATTCGAGAACCATTATTCGGGAGGGAAACGATAGTGGGCATATTTCACTCCATTCATACTGAATGATGCTATGTGCCACGTATTAAGTACCTAGTATACAACTACGTGTTCATATCATTTCGATACTAGTAATTAATACTAGGCGGAGACACATTCAACAAAATCAACCAACGCTCTTCGCCTCATAGGTTGATTACGTGCCTAGGTTATCTCGCAGAAATAGAGACAACTTCATACTTGGACTTCCTCTCTCTTAGCTTCCAAACTCGCGACATTGCCACCTGATACCTCTTTGCTATAAGTAGGCTTCTCCTGCAGCGCGACCACTTTCTCCACGGCGTGGGCAGCCTCGTCGGCAAGTGCCTTGTCCTCGAACACTACGAAGGTTATATGTTAGTTCAAACTTTCTGCCTTTAATCCTTTCACAATATTGTTGACTTACAGAAGGCTAATTCTTCGAGTGTCCTTCCAGCGGTTTCCGGGAACATGAAGTAGATGAATACGATTTCGAAGGATAGAAAGCAGCAGTATGATATCAGGTACTTCCAGCTCGCATTTGCAAGGCCAATCGGGTTGACGAATGTAGTGAAGAAACCAGCCATGCGGCCGAAGAGCTGGAAGAACGCGATACCCCGAGAACGCTCAGCATATGGCCATAGCTCAACCAGATAAGCTATTTTACAAGTCAGCAAGGAATGCAGGATGTTATACTTGGGGTGGTTTAGACTGACTGTAGGTCAAGGCGTTGTATCCAATATTGTAGCAGGGAGAGTAGGCAAAGATCCAGAAGATCGTTATGGCATTTGCCGCATTGTTAGGCTGCCCGGAATTCTTTCCGGCAATAGCTCTCTCCATGCTGACCGTCCAGGCAACATACACGCACAGCAGAGAAATAGTACAAGCAAGGTACATTTGGCGTCGCTTGAACCTGGTGACGAGAAATGCCACACATGCACCGCATACCAGTTGCCAGCATGAACTGGCCACATTAATCTGCTGCTTAAAAACCGAGTCATTCTTCCCGATCATGGCGAGGAGGTCACCGAGATAATACGATATGAGAGTGTTACCGGACCATTGAGTGAAAAGACCTAGCATCTATCGTCGAGAGAAATCAGCAATCGCTTTTCTTCGCAAGTTAGAGATATTCACATACGGAACTAATCAGCATTCGACGGCGCATTCCCGCCGTGGCCGCTAGGTCAAGCCAAGATTTTTTGGAGTGCTCGAGTTCGATACTGATTGTTGCCTGAATCTGGGTAAACTCGGCTTTCACGAACTCAGACTCGCGGTCGTCTTCGGCGTGATACTTGACTAAGACTTCGTAGGCTTCCTCAACTCGATCTTGCTGAACTAGCCATCGTGGCGATTCGGGTAGGAAGCTTTTGTACCTTATTAAATCGTCATGTAAAACTAAGGGCGTACGAAGGCAAGACTCACAGGACAAGAACCAACTGAACCAAAGACGGAACCATCTGAAGCCACGAAGGAATTTTCCATGCCATATTAGTTGTGATATTGTTGGTCCCGAAACAGATAGCTGCAGCCATGATCTGTCCCACAAAGTAGGCCACGTTGAAGAGCGAAGTTAGGACAGGCCGTTCCTTTGGATACGCCAGCTCGCCGATCAGGGACGACGCAGAGACAATGCACGTGGGAATGCCGAATCCCAATATTAGACGAGCAACAATGTACATGCCAGCTAGGTAGCTTCTATGTCAGCAACAGGATTTCATTAGTTCCGGGAATTCTCGTCACACACCGTTGACAGAAAAGCCTTGTATCAACGCCCCAACTACCATGATGGCGGAGCCTCCAAAAATCGACCAACGACGGCCGAACTTATCATTGACAATACCAATAAACGGAAGCGAAATAATAGCGCCGAGGGAGTACGCGGCAGCAATGATACCCTTGAGCGAGCCCTGAGGATTGCCGAAAACTTTCGTCTTGCCGTTAGCAAGGCCATCTCAGATCAATTGACGGGGAAGACTCGGGTTTAATGACTTACATGAAATCCACGACGGCACAATCTGTAAGGCATTGATCATTTGCGAGTCAAAGCCTGATGTCAGCTCGATTCCCATGCATGTCGGGAAGAGTAGGAAATAGAGGTATCGCAGGTTCGGTTTCCGGTACCATCTAACATTGTCCTCGTTTGCGAGACGGGTGACGATGGGATCAGCCGCACCCGACTCAGAAGCGCCTACGCCACCCATTGTTGCTGGTTATTGTGCTTTCTGTTCGGGACGGTGGTGGAAGGAGGTGGCGTTGATCTTAGTAGAAGACGCAGGTGAAGTAAGTAGTTGGAATCTGAGGCCCTTTTAGTCTCCTTGTCTCTAAGAGTAGATTCAGCTATGCCGCTGGGTGAACACGATATAATAAAAGTCGGCAGATAATTCTTACCTTTACTTTTCTATTCCATTCCACAAATGGATTCATACTCCGGGGTAAGCTGACAGGGATTTAACCAACTAACCCCCCGAATCCCCCCAAATCCTGGGGTTCTTTTTAGCTAATTTGTTCCCCATGGGCATGACGAACATTCGTTCCATTCTGTAGCCGATCTCGAGTCTAGCCCAGTCTTGCTGATGCCAAGCCAACATCTCTAGAACTCTCACACCATATCGGGATAGCGGCTCAGCAAAACATCAATCCGAATCCTTCGTTCCATTTACACCAATTGTTAGATCTCTGGCGCGGGCCCTGGCCCCTTTGCCTAGCTAGCCAAGGCGGAATTGAGGAAGCGCTCGCCGACACATATCCGCTACCGATGACTTAGAACTGGTTCTGTGTCTGCCAGTACGTGCGATGCCAAGCTAACGATGTTGTTAAATGCATACTTAAGTATGCACGAAGCGCTGCCCCGAACACCATACCAGGTATAACAACTCGGCGTCATGTTGGCTATGGCTTTGTGACCGGCAACCCGCCTCGGTCACCCGGCTACGTTGTCTGTCCTAACAGATTGTAAATCCTCTACCTGGATGGCTATCCGATTCTACTAGTCGAGAAATAGGTACTACCTGAGATTCGCTGTTCTGGGTAGGCGATCTGTGGCCAAGAGGAATTAGTTTCAGCTGTATATATGTGCTTCTTTTATTGAATCGGCCGACTCCATCTACAGGTGAAGTTGCTGAATATATTATTTAATATACGCTTGACATATTATGCATGGCATCTTGCAGAGCCCCGGTTTCCCGTATTGTGGTTCATTTCAGGCTAAATCAAATGAGCCCAGAGTGTTGGTACGCCGCACATGATGCCTTCGATTCATAGCTAAAGACGGCTGAATATGTTTAACCCCGACTTTTGACGACTAAGTAACCCGTATGCTACCTAGGTGGCAAATTAATCAGTGTATGCAGGTCATGGTAAGTTGCCTAGGTGCCAAGGTAGTTTTAAATGTCACATCAGGATTCCTAGGCACGCAATGTCGCTTCCATTCCATAACATTCAATATGTCACTGTATGTATGTAGTTCGCTGCTGTGTCATGACTGATAGCAACCGGTAAAGATAGGAGATGTAATGTGGTCTTGGTTTGGCTGAACCCGTTGAGTTTATTGGAAATAACCTGGCCCCCCTAGTAGGATATAATCGTGGCCAAGTGTCAAGGCAATTAAAGATATGCGGTTAGAGGCTAGTTTAGGGGGTTGCTGAATTCTTCTGCTGCTTCAATAGATTTGAAGCCTTACTGCTTATATTGGAAGTAATACTAAGGCCTATCGCGGCGCATCAACGACTATTCCGCTTCGGGTGAAGGTAATGGAGAGTCGAGACTTTCGTTTATATCGTTTATGACAGCCTTCCTAGCAAGATGTTTGTCAAATTGTTTAAAAGGAGACAATTTGAAGTTTACAAATTTGTTCGTTCTGAGTTGCATAAACAGTTCGAAACTGGTTGGACGGTGGGACATTTCAGACGATAGATCGTTCAGGACAACCACACAGAGTGTCTTGAAATTGTGCCTGCATCGGATAGGGCAGCCGTAAACTAAAAGAGTACAAGATATAAAATTACATACGTAGGTACCTAAGTAGCCAACAATTCCGACAGTTTTTTACAATGGACTCCTTCGCTATGCAGAATCTATCATTATTATCCTTACCACCTGATCTCCTACCTGCCTAATTTGGACAGATGCTGAACGGCGGCTATCCATTTTTGTTCGTCATTCCTATGCTTGTGGTTAGTTGGAAGGGTTATTAGTATGGCATAGGTTACTTACCGATCAAATCGTAAGAGCTTCCCTAGCACCGGCACTAGCTGTGACCGGACCTTCTCATCTTTCACCTCGAGAAACTGCAGCAAAATGGTTTTCAGGTAAATCGTATCTGGAACAGGAGATCCAGCTCCTCCAGAAGATGCGCCGTTGATACCGCTCCGAGTGGAATCAATACTAGATCTTCCGCTGCTCGCGACGTTTGGTGTACTGCCGCCACCACCGCCAACATTGAACCTGGCCTGTATGTTCTTGAGCTCCTTGTTTGCCTTCTCATAACGTCCCCTAGCTTCGTCCAGAAGTTTCCGCAAGTCTGAGCGTTGCTTCTCGGCGTCACGCACCTGCTGCTCAGATGCGTCCAGGGCAGACCGTAAGTTAGTGACCGCCGCGCGCATATCATCCACCTCAGCTGTGGCTTTCTCTTCGACCTGCTCGAGCTCTTCACGACGACGACGCCACTCTTTTTCATGAGCTTCCAGCTCATCCTTCTCGTTCGAAAGAGTTCGGATTTCGCGTTCGAGCTCGCGAACTTTACTTTTCAGCTCTTCAGACTCGCGGGCGCGACGTCGAGCGAGGGTAGATAACTCATCCTCGATGCGGTCACGCTCCTCGACGGCCGCTTCCATCCGAGCACGCATATCCCGCACTTTCTCGTCGGCTCGGCCATCGACGTCTGCAAGCATGCGGCGCATCGTTTCACCTTCACGAGTTCTCTCGGAAAGATGCTTCTGCACTTCTGCCAGTTCTTCCTCCAGGCTCTCTGTCTGACTTTGAGCTTCCTTGAGCTGAATGGATAACTCGGCTGTTTGGTCACGCATGGAACTTAGAAGACCTTGGGCGTTGTTATACTGCTGTATCTTCAGTTGTACCTCCTCTCTAACGGCGCCCTTCTCCTTCTCGAACTTAGCGACCTCGTCTTCGAGCTGCTTAACCCTAGGGCGAAGTGTAGAGAGTTCCGATTGAAGAGATTCTAGCTCGCGGCCAGCCTTTTCAGCTTTTGCGGATAGTTCTATCTTGTCCGCCTCAGAACGTCGATAGTCTCTACCAGCCACGCGTTTCTCATCCTCGAGCCTGGCCCGGGCCATCTTTTCGGCAGCCAACCTCTCATTGAGCAGTTTGATCTCAGAGTCGCGTTCGGATGCTAAGCGCTGAGCTCTGGTAACCTCGTTCTTGAGATCTTTCTCGCGTTTCTCAAGATTGCGGAGCTCAACCTGCTTAGAAGCTAATTCTTCCTTGGTCGTCTTCAGGGTCGCAGAGTCTTGGCGCAAGCTTCTGAGCTCGGGCTGGGCCTTAGTTAGAACTTCACGCAGGTCCGTAAGATCCTTGTAGCGACTCTGAGCTAGTTGTTGAGCGGCACCTAGATCTGACTGCAGGGCTTGAGATTTGAATTTCAGTTCATCAAACTCGGCTTTCATAGAATTAAAATCCGCCTGCAGTTTGGTACTAGCCTCTGTAGTAGATGTGAAGGTGGCTATCTCCTTCTCAAGCTCTTCGATTCTAGACTTTAGCACCGATTTTTCGGACTCCAAGTTCTTGATTCTCTCTTTGGCCTCAATATGATCATGGCCGATGCTAACTAGACTTTCATGCATGTTTTCGATATCCTCTTTGAGATCTTCCTCGGATTTTCTCTGCTTTGACAACCGTTCAATTTGGGTATCCTTCTGTGTAATTTCGTCCTTTAGCTTAGCGACTTCAACTCTGAGAGCCTCAGTCTCTGGGCTTTCCAGAGGGGACGGCGTCGGAGTCTCTGATGTTTCACTTGCAGCGACCTCTATGGTGTCGGCGGCGGCGGCGCCACCCTTCTTCTTCTTCTTGTTCTTCTTCTTAGACACAGTGGGTGTAGACGTCGTCGTGGGAATTCCCAGTGACTCTGATGTCGGTGCCGGTGAAGGTTTTGCGGTGGATTGAATTTGCTTGTTCAGCTGTTGGATCCTCTCCTCGCTCTCGGATTTTGATTTCTTCAGCGAGTCAATCTCGGTCGTCAGATCGTGCACTTTAATTTCGAGCTGAGATTTTGCTTCCTCGAGCCTCTTAAGCTCTACGTCAAGCTCCACGTTCTTAGCGCTTGAGGTCACAAGTTTGGATTCATGTTCCTTCACGACCAGGGTCGCCCTCGATTTTTCCTCCTCGAGATTAGTTTCCAAGATTCGCATATGTGATTGAGCCTGTTCTAATTTTTCGAGGAGTAATTTAAGCTCGATATTCTTGGCGTCCAACTGTGTTCGCGTCGAATCCTGGATGGCAGCGTTGTCTCGACTTTCACTCAGTTCTCTCGTGGCCCTCTCAAGACTTTCCACCAAGCCGACACTGTTCTCCTTAGCCACTATCAGCTCTTCTTTCAAAATACCGATCTCATATGTAAGCTTATTAATATCTTCAGACTTCGATGCGACCTCGGCTTGAAGCTGGGGAATCTCGTCGTCATAAGAAAACATATCCTCGCTCGCACCAATGGGTTCGTCGAGAGCCACCGGTTTTTGCCTAGGAGAAAAGACACCGAGTATGGATGAGACGGGTGATTTGCTTGCAGAAGGCGATGCAGCCCGCTTCACTTCTTTTTCGGCATTCTTCTCTCTTGAGATATCGACCGTCTGGCCATCAGTCTGCTCTGGTGCTTCTTCGACCTTGGCGCTTTTCAGTGAGGCAATTTCTTCTTTCAAAACGGCCAGATTCTTATCGGCCTCTTCGAATTTCTTCTTAAAGCTGTCTTTTTCGGTAGAAACACGTTTGAATTCTTCCATGATCATGTCGCCCTTCAGATTTAGCTGGTTCAAGTATTCAACAAGAGCAGCGGGTTCTTTAATGGTAGTTAGGGGTGTATTTTCGCGCAAGGCTCGCTCGAAAGGCTCAATGGATGTAGCTCGGCCGTGTGCGATTCGATATGACCGTAGCAGCTCTGTCAAGATTGGTCGAATTATTAGTTTCGATGATACGAGGAACCATCCGAATGGTACTACCAACCTGGATACGTAGACTCCAACTTTTCTAGCTTTCTGAGCTTGATCTTTATATGAGGTGGGAGCCCAGCCGGCGCGGTGGACAGAGCATCCTTAGGTTTCTCGTTCGCTCCGGTACCGTTCTGGTCTTTCATCTCGCTATTCTGCTCGGCCGCGCTGCTATCATTCTTCTCGTTGTTCGCTACTCCTTCCTTAAAGGTTGTCTCCGATGTCGCGAGTGGAGCCGGAGCGGAAGTGGTATCAACATCCTCGTCGTCGAGAACGAAAGCGGCTTCGAATACGGCGGGATCAGGATTCGTGAGGCTGTCGCCATTGGAAATATCTTGACTAGGCTTCTTTGTCTTCCTCCTAGCGGTCGAGTTGGTACTGTTCGTTCTCGAGACTGAGCGTGGGCGTTGACCTAGAGCAGAAGGGGAGCTGGAATTGGATCTTTGCTCGGCTAGGGTTCTCTGGCGGGCTTGCTCTTCAGCGATGCTCCGGTCAATAGCGCCTTTTATTCTCTAGATGCGTTATATAGTGAGCAGCTAGCGACTTTGTATTTTCGGTGATAGTTGGATACGTACAGATAGCATGCTGGCTCAAGCGGACGGCGAGCGATAGACGGCGAGCGGGCGGCTTCTAGGACACCGGAGAGGAAAGATGCGACAGTTTGTGTTGGGACTAAATGTTATAGCCATGCGCGTCAGAGATCATCATCAGGGCAAGAATCCGAGCGACGTAGGTTTTGATTAATAGGCAAAGCAAAGCAAAGCACTGATAAAAGCCGAAGTTGAAGTTGAACAATGTTGTTTCTAGTAGGTTTCCAAACTTCAAAGACTACGAGCCAATTTTAGAAGTACCTAGGAAGTAGGAAGTAGGAGGTGCCTACCTTAGGTATACTAGGTTGGTACTAGGTTGGTACCTACCACGCTTTCTGAGGCTCGGCGCCGTCTGAGGTAATCTTTCCCTTCGAGGTTCCAAGGTTTCCTTTTAGGTTGCAACTTAATACCACGTACCTAGGTACTTAGGTACACTTCTATGTACCTAGGTAGGTAAGTAAGGTACCCTACCTAGGTACCTATGTACTCCTGCAGCATTTAAAGTTGGACCAATCAAATCCCATCGCTAGGTACCTGGCTGCCTGGTAGTACCTAGGTACTACCTAGGTAGGTATGCAAATAGTGGGTACTCGCACATGCAATAGGCCCTAAAAGCTCCAGCAGCCAATGGTTTTATTTCTCTGCTGTCCTTCTTATTCCTTATTCCTTTAATTGCTTCACCTGTAATGTCGTCACATCTGTCACCCAGGTCATCAGGTCTAAATTATTCGGCTTGCCTGACGTAACCTTAGGTAGCGCTGATAGCTAGTGTATCTCTGACGGACGTTCACAGGAGGAAAGTAACCGTCATTGTATTATTTACTATTTACTATTATCTACTATTTATTTTGTTCTTTACTATCATTCACCACCTCTCTTCCCCTCCCTGTTTACAACTCGTCATGATCTCTCGACGGTAGGGTCCATCCTAATACTGAAGACATGGTGTCTATCTGGCCTTGGAAGGTAAGTTTGGAGGACTTTGAAAACTTGATGTCTTCTACATACTATACACCTATATACCTACATATACCTACATATATCTAGATAGAGAGCTAACTAGATTCTTGGAATGTCAATAGGGCCATCGTTATTCCCCATCCTCTTTCGAAAAGACGCTCTCGACTCTTTCCAACAAGATCACAACCACCCAAACCCAACTCGACCGAGCTCGAACCAACTCTCGCCGAATCAAAGTCCTATGGACCCTATACCTCACCTTTGCCTATCTAGTCTACGCCATCGTCTTAACCCTGGTGGTCGGATGGCAAAATCTAGGACCATGGGAGTGGACTGGAATGGCCGGTGGCCCCGTTTTGTACGTTGTTACTTAACTAAATGTTGTATTTTAATGGGGAATTTTGTCCTAACACGCATCGCGCGAATCAGAATTTACCTCGTTAGGACATTGACAAACGCTTATTTCAGCCTTCGCATCGACACGCTGGAGTCTCGCTTGAAGGATCAACAAACCGAGCGTGCAAACACGATCCAAAAGCTGAAGGATGCTACCAAATATGATTCAACCCTGGAGTTGTTAGAGAAATATGGAGGATCTGGAGATAAACGGAACCAACCCAAGAAACAAGAGGGAGAAGGGGATGATAGAAATGGCCACCAGAGAAAAGGGTCCAACAGAAACGGTCGCTATAACGCAGGTCCTGTCATTCCTGGTGCGAGGATCAATATCCCGCCTCCACCAACCGCCAACATTCAAAGATCCCCTCCGGTTCCGGCCTCAGCTCCCGCTCCAGCCCCTATTCCAGGCGCCACGCAACCCCGTCAAGATCCCTCTCGTATGCCGCATCCGCATGCACCCTCACTAGAACATCAACCTACGGAAGAGTTCGCACCTAACGCTGGACCTCTTACAACCTCGTACGTCCAGTATGATGTGAACCCAGGTCCTCCCCGCTGGTATGACCGCATCATGGATCTCATGCTTGGCGAGGACGAAACTGTGCCCAAGAACCGCATCGTACTGATATGTCAAAATTGTCGGCTGGTGAACGGGCAAGCACCTCCGGGGACTAAATCCTTATCAGACTTGGGACTATGGAAGTGCATATCCTGTGGATCATCAAACGGGGAGATGGACGAGGACAAGAAGATTATTCGAGAGGTCCTGGGATCGAAAAAGTCAAACGCCGGCTTGAGGAGCGTGGATAGAGATAGTGATATGTCCAGCGACATGGTTAAAGTCGAAAATGACAGTGAAGATGTAGGCGACACCGACGGAGAGGAGGCACTTTCTGCTGCAGAGGAGCCAAACTTGAGGCATCGTAACAAGAAGTCTCAGATGGTCCCATAATGCACTCATGGTTTCAATTTTCTTAGTATATATATCATTCCTGCTTCATTTGTCATCTTCAATCGTTTGCCCCCAGGTCCGAGTAATAAGGCTGCAGTGGTAACATATACAAGCTCCCCCTTGATAGCCACACAGCGTCTTCTTCCATCGAGTCCCTATGTATACAAGTAATATAAATTCTCAAGATGCCTAGACTGGGTACCTTTCAGTCTAAAACTTCCAGGTCATCATGTAGGTTAGCCCCTTTAGCACTTGACACTCTACCTAGGTGGTATTCGAGCGACCACTAGCATTTATCATCACCGATACTGCATTACCTACCTGGTAGGTACCCAGGCAAGTTAAACAGCCAACGACTTCATTCAAGCGAATTCGTTTCGGTGTTTGAAGCGAATGAGATTTCCCTTGTATGACACATGGTGACTGACTGACTCTACCGTGATGAATCCCATCTTTTCAACGATCACATGAATTACTTAGATACTCATAGCCATAGCCATCTGGTGTAGAAGCGGGGTTTATATGTATGCTCAAAGAGCTCTACTGCGTTGGGGAGTAATCCCCAGTCTTTCAACCAAGATCTATTATCGTAGCCCTATAAAAACATCAGCTATTACCTATAACGCAATACAACTCTAATGCATTTTGGACTTGGGGTTTGCATGTGCCAGACCATTTCACTGGATCTTACTGCCACCTTCTATGTTGAGCACGGTCGGGGCTCTTTACCAAGGATCTCATTGACGTTCCCATGATGCACGTGTCCATCAACTAGGCTTCGTAGCGGCTTGCCACGACGTGCGCTACTCGGCCAATATATCCTTCTAGGAAGGTCACTGGATACATCTTGACCTGAAGGTCACCGGTAGGAAATGTAGTTCTAATACCACCTATATACCGAGTAGCCATTGTATAGAACTAGGTATTGATGCGATTGAGATGGTATTGCAATATGTGGTTATATAGGAGCACCTTCAACCACGGCCCCCCTAGAGAAGAGAGAAAATGCCCTAGATACTCGCCTTATCTCTGCATTCGGGTTCTCCAAACTGTGGTATTGGGCAATTAGTAAGTTTGGAAGATGAGGCTATCACTTGCGCTTCTCTACATCACGTCGGTAGCCTCAACGGCGGCCATCCCCTTGGTGCTGGACTACTCCGAAAGCACTATTGTAAAGCTCAAAGGGCGGCAATCTGTGGGCGCAACAGCCGATATTCAGAGCCGGCAGTCAGCCGGAACTACAGAAAATGAGTTTCTCGAGGGCGGGTGTCGAGATGTCATCTTCTTTTTCGCCCGCGGTAGCACCCAGGACGGCAACGTTGTAAGTCAATTTCTCCCATCACTCGTTACTCGTACGGGCTATGATTCTCACGATTGGTTACAGGGCGGTGATCCGGGACCGCAAACTATCGACCAGCTCAAAGCGGTATTAGGCGCAAGCACGGTAGCAGCGCAGGGTGTTGACTATCCAGCGTTGCTGATCGACAATCTTAGAGATGGAGGTTGCGATCCCGAAGACGCAGATAACATGCGAGCACTTGTCACGCAAGCAGCTACGCAATGCCCGTCGTCGAAGCTCGTGGTCTCGGGCTATAGCCAAGGGGCGGCGCTGGTGCACCGGTCTATCGAGTCGGCGGACACCAGCGTCAAAGACCGGATCTATGCGGCAGTGACCTTTGGCGACACCCAGAAGGCACAGGATGGAGGACAGATCCCGAACTTTGACGCGACTAAAACCCTGATTCTTTGCCATGAGGGTGATCAAGTTTGTAAAGGTACGCTGATTGTTACGGATGCTCATCACGAATACCATGACCTTGCTCCTAATGCAGTGGACTTCATTGTGAGCAAGGTTTAGAGCCGTCTGATGTGGAAATATATTTATTACTCAGAGAAGTTGATATAATTCATATTTATTAAATGTTTAATAGTTATCACTTCACTTGCTGATAGAGCTATAATAATGTTGTAATTTTCAGGTTTTTATTCACAAGATCGTACTTATGTACCTAAAAACCTCCAGTACCCACCTAGGTAGGTACTAGCCAGTGCTAGTACACTAGTAATAGTTTACGTAACAGCCCCATAGACTCCTCTAGATGTTTACCGGCTCGGGTCGGGAATATCGGAATTTACTCGGTAGCTAGTAGAGCTGCTATGTCCGCTCTAACTATTATTAATTGAGCTCCAGGGCTACCAGCGAGATACCAATAGCGCCACATACATACCCAGGTACCTACCTACCTAGGTAGGTAGTAACAGGAATCGAACCTGAATTCACTAACAGGTGGCTCTCGCCTGGTAGTATTGTGTATATAAAACATCAAAGTATCAAATGGTAAATGGTAAATGTCTAAATTAATTGCTTATACCAGCACTGGCTAGTTGGGAGCTTATGTAGGTATCTATCTACCTACCTAGTGTAAGTAGGTAATAATAAAAGAGAATGGACATCTAATATGATCGACCTGAAAAGGGTCAGAATTTATCGTATGTAGGTGTGCTTGCACTGTCTGGGTATTTCGACCGTGCCATCTACCCCCATTACCCATTAACAATTACCCCTCAACTAAGCTTTTAGCTGCCGAGATCCCACGTGTGGGGGGGCTAATAGTATGGGAGGCTACCTAATAGTACAGTACAGTACAGTACAGTACAGTATCAGTTAGGTAAGTAGGCGTGTGGTATGTTGTGCAATAATAAGCGAAGCTGAGGGTTTGTAGAGCGGCCGTACGCACGTGGATGTGCCTGGAACATCTTGAATCCCTCGAAAGTAGTACCGGCCGGCAGTTCTGGGTTTAAGCGAACCGGCAATCTGTTTGGATATGCTGTATGAAAGTCTTGGTTTTGAATGTCTACCTAGTAAGGGTCATTTCTTATGCTTACCTATTTGTATGTATAGCATATTAGTACCTAGGTAGGTAGATAACCAAGCGATTGAGTCTTAAATCTCGCGGGCTCGAATTATAAAACCGTTCCAAATTCGCTAGCCAAGGATGAGGATAAGCCTTTTAAGCTGTAGTAGTATTATTATTGAAAACTATCGATAGTCTGTCTGTCTCCCTAACCCATGCTCCGTACATCATCGCTTCTGACTCAGATTATCCCTCATCACTTCGTGTTTAACGACCATTGCTGATACATCATCTTACAGAGCCAGAAAAATATGATATGAACAGGTAGTTAAAAAGACTCAATCAGAAAAGAAGAAGGAACTTAATCGAACGCAATGGATTATAATTCTGGTTCATAAGGTATTGGTACCAAACCGATCCTAAGATTCAGGAGAAACTCACGACTGAGTGCCCACGTCAAACTGCAAGTAAGGGGAATTATGGTTATTCCGGGCCATATATCGGCACCTCGGGGTACGCGTCTCATGCGAGACGGATCCTAAATTAACATCAATGCGGTGACGAGCAGGGATTCTCTGCAATTTTTAAGGTGATATTTTCCTCCCCTCTCGCATTGTCCTCCGCTGTCCTCCGCTATGGTTACATACCAGCATATACTATGTAATTCTTAGTAAGATTCGCCGTCCAATAAGCCGTCCAATAACAGACGAACTCGGTCGATCATATCGCTGAAATGGGCTAGATAATAGGAGATAGGCTGACGATCGACGTGGCGGATCAAGCTGCTTTGCTTTACCCGTCAGACCCATCCCTGGAACCTCCCTGCCCCATGTTCGAGAAGGCAGGCCGATGTGACGCTGAATTACCGATACGCGGTCACCATTGCCCACTGGAGCTAGAAGCACCGCTTGGGTACGCCTTCGAGGTTTTAAGACTACCTTAGCAGCTTGGTAGCCTGGCTGCCTTGTAGCATACATGGCATTGAGATTCTCGATAAGCACGTGTGCGAACGTAATGATATAGCAGTGTCGATGTCGCCAACTATAGTATGTAGGTATACATGTAAGTATGTAGTACGCAATTACAACAGTGTGAGCATTAGTAGTCAGTTAATGGTACCTAGTTGAGTCTTTCTCTTTGGCATAACTACATCAATGGGCGGGTAGGATTCGTTCATTCCTCCATTAGGCGTAGTGGGAATAGTTCATCAGAATCTTCAGTCCGGGGCAACCTTTTTCGAAGGATTCGACGATTCCATGGTTGTTAGTGGATCATCGGATCTCACGCATGTCTCATCTCCTATCACTGACATACAGTATGTAAGCCGTAATCCATTAAAAATAAACCCAACTAACTGTATGCCAAGCATTATTACATCCCTCGCCGTCACCTGTCTAATTTTCGCGTTCCTTACTTACTTGCTTGCCTGCCTAGCATATTAGTAGAACTCGTATCTCCTGTAACGAGGTGCACCTATTACATCCGGGGCACCCTTTACCTATTGATGCCTCGACGACGACATCCGGGCACTCGTTACTGATTCGATGCCGCCTTTTCTCTCGAGCCGGTTTCGACACTTCGTGTGACCTTACGTTCTTTTTTTGTGCCGTGGAATAGACTATGTCGGAGTTTCGCTATTCGTTCGACAACTTTAACGAGCCCGAGCCCATATCCAATAGGCCGGAGACGATATTGGGAGTTGTCATATCGTGTTTGGTATGTTATTCGCTACTACGACTGTTCAAGAGTTCGTCTTGTGTGATTGATAACAAGGACCGGTTCTTACGATTTTGAAATAACAGATAATTTCATGGATATGCGTTTGCCTTCGCTTATACGTACGGGTACGGTATAAGACTCCTGGTTGGGATGATCTGTGTGTATTTCTCTATTTGGTAAGCAGTGCTTGATCATTGTGCATCCTCGGCGGTCGACGACGAATTATCAATTAACATTACTCGTGCGGTAAGGTCATGGTTACGACTGGGTCGATAGCCGTATGCGTCTCGGTCACCTACGGTCTCGGCAAGCACTTTTTATTACTCGAAGCCTGGCAAACCAAGGGTTTCCTCAAGACATTTTACATTGGAAACGCAGCCTACGTGACCTCAACAGCGCTTATAAAAGAGGCGCTTCTACTTCAGTATCTTCGTGTCTTCGATCGAGGCGTCTTCATCCACCGGCTACTGATTGCTCTGATGGTGTTCACGGCGCTTTGGGGGATTGCGTACTCCTTTTTAGCTTGGGTTCCATGCATTCCGGTTTATGACTTTTGGGACAACAACGGAAGTTCAAGTTGTTATGGATACGGCTCACAGCGCGCAGGTCCATTTGTCGCTACCTTCCAGAGTCATGCGGCCATTAATATGGTGCTCGATACCATAGTACTGATTATCCCGCTCCCGCTGTTCTTCAAGGATGGCGCGACCACATGTAGTCGCGTGCGACTAGTCGGTCTACTTTCTATGGGAATATGGTGAGTCCCGCCTAGTCATGTTGTAATATTCGCATAACTTACCAACTCAGTGTCCTTATTTTCGCCATATGGCGGGTTGTGACTATTACGCAGCACAAAGTAGCTACCTGGCCGACGAGGGATCCCACATGGTACGGATCGATTAGCATCGTTTTAGCCGTCCTCGAAGTCGACGCTGCGAGCATTTGTGCGAGTGTACCTATATTCTGGCCGGTGCTCAGCAAGTTAGACTGGGGGAAGATATTCGTGACGCAGGAGGTGAGCATCACGCGTGAGACGCGGTATATGGAAGACGACGAGGATCGTTTGACGCGCGACACGACGCACAGCAGAACAGGCAGCGAGGCGGACTTAGGGGGCGACGGTGGCAGAAAGGGGATAAAAAACAAGGGGATGTACTACCAGGATTCGTACGTTTTAAGCCAAGTCGATCCCCTGCGAACATCGGCTGAGCGAGTACATGCGAGCGCGAGGAGCGACAAGACGAAAGGCAGTTCCAAGAAATGGATGAAAATATGACATGACATAAGGCATAAATAGATTTAAAGTCGTCAAACATTACGCCCCCCCTTCCCTTTCCTTCTGACTCTATCCATTCCGTTCATACGTTGCATATTGAACTCACGATTTTTAGGAATTGGCCACGTCCCATAGACGACTAACCCATGATGAGATGACTCTGGAGAATCTTTCGGCACAAATACCCGTACTAGTTTAGACGGTTCGTGGTTTGCTCTGCGTTCCGCGCCATCAATAATGCTTTCTTCTCTGACTCCTTTTCAGTACCTTCCCAGGTGCGTCCTTGGCGATGTTGTAAACATCGTGTCTGCCCGCCATCGGGGTAGTATAACCAAGTAGCCCACTTGGCCCAGTTGCCCTCTTTCATCTGGTTCCTTGCTCGTTGTCCGATGGTATCCTCAATGAAAGCTCCCCTTAACATGGAAAGACGTGTTGGGAAGACGCGGGAAAGATAATGTTCGGTGGATGCTAGATGGGGTTTGTCATGCCAGAAAAACATTGGCGTAAGAGGAACACTGACGCCCGATTCCGATACAAAGTTACGCTTGAGAGATGCAGTCAACCCTCTCAGCACGGGGAATTGCACGACATGGGCCGACTCTGCATATGATAGTAGACGTACAGATGGAAGACAGACATATTTCACTGGTGTGTTATCGGCAGTAGTTGCTCGCATGATAGCCAGCAACGGTTCCAACGGAATGTCGGAGACCAGAGGCCAGTCATGCTGCTGCACCCAGACGAAGGGTGTCTTGGTTAGCCTCAAAGCGGAACGTACAGCCAACCCGAATCCCAACCGCTTCGAAGGCTCTATAAATGTTACTTGGTTGTTGGCCGTCCGCAACGTAGAGAGGAGAACGAAGTTGGACTCGACGCCGCTATATCCAAATTCGGCTTCACCTTGACCACTAACTAAGTTTCGCTCGTTATCGTCCTGGCTGAACTCCTTCAGAATCAGGTCCCTGACATTTTGCTTGTAAAGATCAAAGGTCCTAGCCCCATCTAGAGTAACCTGGCCTTTCTTCAATCTTGCATGGGACGCAATACGGTCGTATGTGTCGAATACAACAATTACTCGGCAAGAAAATAGTGAGTCACAATGACTGTGAAATGATGATAAGATTGTTGATATGAGGTCTGTTGATGGGGCAGAAGGCGTCGGTGATGTTGTGATGATCAATGTCAATAGGTTGGATATTGACTGACTTGACACAATCGCCGGGAGCATTTCGTTAAGCCAGATAAATGATAAGTGTGAATATTATAACTCCGAGAGTCACCAGGGATTTGATGATTCATGGTTTGCCACTGAATTCCGGCAGCCGATACGGATATTTTATTGCAATCGAGGACGAGGAGCAGAAATCGGCATTTTAAAAAATATAAAAAAGGGTAAAAGGCCTGGTGGTACTATTACGAGTGGGCGACATTTAACCGGGGTGCTAGAGCGGCAGATAGCGACCAAATATGTGTGGCAGCTGTTGGCAGCTGGGGCTATTCCCCCTTTTCAATAAAACCAACGAACTGGAACTCACTGTCTGTCCTTTTTACTAGAACGGTTGGGTTTTAATTAGTAGGACAGCTGAAATTTGATCTGCCCTTGCGAATTTGATAAACAATCATGGGGATTCAGTTCTTAGCTAGGTACTAGAGACTTTATCTAGGTACAGCAATCTTCGTAATAAGGGGAAATCTCAGTAGACAAACCTCCTTTGCATCCGACTCTGACCAGGTTTGGGGCCATCAACAGACCCCTCTCAATGTTGCCATTATCAGACCTCAGTACCAAGCAGTATTCGCGCGGTTGCGACAATTACCAAAGACAAAAACAATCAAGGAAAGAGATGGAAAGAAAAGAAAGAGTTCGTTGCCAGCTTGATTGCCAAATATGGTAGAACAGCAGTTTTTGCGTTCATACCTGAATGATCGTATCAGCGCAATTGATCTCCATCGTCAACAGGTTCGCCGAAATGTGTAACATCGTCGTAAAGCTGCTTGCTAGTTCTCACGCGAGATAATTCCCGCCTCTAGTGCGCAATCGTAAGTGTGGAAGAAGACATGGCGATACACTCCTGCCTTTCCCTGGAAGTCGTCATTGCAGCCTGGCCATGGACACTGCCATCGTAGGCCTTTGTCCTGGTGTTCATAGGATCGGATATGAGCACAGTGATGGTTCTTTAGATGATGACTCAATCCTTGCTGATCATCCGCCTTGAAGCGACAGGGAAGCCACATGCACTCGGTGCCGATGTGGTTGTACATCTTATGTTGCTTAAGATTCTCCTTGCTACGTCCAACGTAATTGCAGCCTACGTTATTGCAAGGGAAGTGCGGTGGAATAACGTCGTCATCCGAGGCATCGTCATCGGTAACGCCGCCAGCATTGACGTTCGAAACACCTTTGTTGGGGTTGCTAAGGCCAGCATTAACCTGGGCACTGTTTGCATGAGCGTTAACAGCAGGAGCTTTGACGTTGATAGCGCTTGGGTAGGCGCCACTGTTAGAAAGTTGACTCTCAGCAGCGGTAAGTAGCGCGCGACCTCCAGCAGAACTTTGGAAATTGTCGCGTCCACCCTGTGGTCCACTTTGATGTTGGGAAAGACCGCCGCGTTGCTCAGGGCCAGGAGGTGGCATGTCGTTGGTAGTACCAACGTTAGCGTTGTTGCTCGCCATAGGATTTGCCGGGCTGGCAAGCATCATTGGATCATTCCAAGTCATAGCATTCTGACCCATACCGAGACTAACTGCATTGGACGGGGTGGGATTTGCCGAGTAGGACGGCAGTTGAGAGTCAATGTTCGTGGCAAATGTGTTTGGATAAGCCACATTGGGAGCATGAGCAGTGAATCCATATATAGTGCTGGGATCTGCGGTGTAACCAGCATCGTTGTTGTAGTTGTAGGCTGTATCGGAAGTGTTGGGCTGAGCCGTTTCACTGCGATGAGCAGCATCATCCACGCTCGGGTTGGTCGCCTGGCCGGCGTCTTGAGTCAAGGAATCCATGGTATCTGAACATAATCTTGTATTAGCTTCATGCTTCGTTCAACAAGATACTTAGCAGCAGTCGTCCAACTAGTGCCTTGAGAAGATGGAAATGAAATATGGGTTGATGCGACGATGTGATGACATAAGAGCTTCTCGACACAACTAGATATAAGGAGGGAGAATGGTAACGTTGGAGATTCCTTCGAAGCCGACTTTAACATGCTTAGTGATATAAAATAAGGTCTTACCTTCGCCGATAAGGCCGGGGTGATTGGTTCCAAGAATCGCTTCGTAAGCTGCAGAAGATGGACTTGTTAGCACAATGCTTGTACGTGAATTTTCTGATAGCATAAACAAGCCTATTTCAGGAAGGATCGGGATAAGCATTTGAGTAGCTCTCGAATAGATTAGGTCAGGCTTTTCCTACGATTTAATGGAAATGTTGAGCTGGGTTGCTGACTGGATCACCTAATACACCGATTTGCGAACTCCAATAATGACCTGATCCATTTCAAGGGATGGGGAGACAGTGCCATGGTATTTACGCGCTCCTATATCAGGCCGCGAAGGTGAACGAAAAAAAAAGAACTTACTGGTTGGCTCAGGGCTATACTTAAGCATGCGCTCAAAGAATCCCTCGGACATCTTGATGAAATATGAACAAGAGTTCGATGTGAAAGAGATAAGCTTTGATGGTATGGGAACGTAGGAACTTATGTAGGTAGCGTAGAGGTTGAGGTTATGATTACGCAAAATGTAGAATGTTGTTGCTGAAAATAATAATTGGAAAATAATTACCACGTTGAGCTTGAAGAGGCGATACTTATAGGGCTTCACGTATTTTACACCATAGTTTTTCAGGTACTTGCCCTCTTGTAAAGCTCCCACAAATAGTCGTGGGTTTTCCCTTGCTGTCAATGTTTCCCGTAGGTGCCTATTAATATGGGAAAACAAGCTATCGTTATAGTTCGCCTTAAAATATTGTAATTGCCTTTCTAAAAGATTTGACGAAGTCGTTATTGTCCGTCTAAAATGTTTAGACTACTTTGTTTTATTGTAACTTTCTTTCCATTTATACGTAGTAATATTCAAATTTTACTTCAGGAGTTCCTTGAGATCTTTAAGATACCTATAATACCTATGTAATTACTGCTGTAAATGTCAGTACTGTAAAGTTGACAGCTTGTTTGCTTTATTTAGCTGCTAAAAAATTTAACAATCGCTTTTACTGCTTATGAGTCCCGTTATAAGGACGGTGCTTAGTGATTACTCGAAACGAGATTGTAGCATAAAATTAAGCGAATACACATACAGTTGGTAAAGGTCGTCGTGTAATTTAGCCATTAACAATTGCAAATAATTTAGGTTATGTTTTATCGTGCTCAAACGTTACTTTTACGCCTTTAGGTATAACGGATGTTATGAGAATCGTTAACGAGATGATATTAATAAGATCTGAAAGGAAAAGTTTAATATCGTGAATATAAAAGAATTATTGCAATAAAATAGAATAAGAAAGCTATGCATTAATACATATATTTAATATACCAGGTATGAATGGTAATAAAGTAATAATGTAGTATATGAACACTGCAGTTAAGCAGATAAATATGTAGAAACTACCTAAATAGGAAGTCGGAGGGGTCCCGGGCTGTCGGAGCGGGGCCGTGGTTCGGGTTTTCCGATTGGAACACGGAGTTGATATCGGAGTGGGGTCCAAGGTCGGGTGCACCGACAGCATGTGCAACAGGAAGCACGGGGTTGTCCTAGCCTTATCTATTATGTACCTACCTAGGTAGGTACATACCACTGGCAGTTACCAAGATATATAAATCGTAACACCTCCTTCCAGAGCTAAAGAATCTGCTTGTCGTTCACAGTTTAACTGGTGATAGGATTCACAACAGAGTCCTATATGGCAATAAGAGAAATTAATTATGAAATACGACTGCAATTTCTTTTTTATATCGTACAAGTAAAATCATGGTCAGTTGTACCTACTTGTATATTTATGTAAATACAAAAGAATTAATGTTGGAAATAAGGGCAATATTGCTAACCTACATAATTACCTACCTAGGTAGGCTAGGTTACATCCTCGGAAAGGCACTGTTCCTCGAGGTTTGAAATTCCTGCAACCTCCACTTAGTATTAGCATTTGGCTATAAAGGTTGATTTAAATGTCCATAAACTGCTAGGATCTATGTTTATCACACTTTCTAAGTTATTGAAAATTTCTGAATTCGGGCTATTTCAAGTTTAGCTACATTAGAACCTCGTGGCTGGAAGAACTCCGCATACCGCATATTATCGAACCGTTACCTTCGTCGAAACCTAATCGTTTCTCCGGATAAGTCATAGTTCTATTTTTAAGCGCTATAACAGCCTGAATTGACTAAATTTTCAAGTTACCCCTATCGAGGATGTGGGGATTGTGGAGTCTTAATAGGGGGCAATTCACATAAATATTACCGGCCCTGCGAACCCCAAACCTAGGATAATGGGGTAATAGGCCTACGTACGGTATAGTTGTTTCTTGGCGTCCTTGGAAATTCCTCAAACTCTTCGGCAATTACAGGGTTCCTATCCTCTCGCACGCACGTAAATACTGCCTCCCACCGGTTGCATGGACGTTCCAGATATGCCATCTGCCAGCGCGTCTCAGCTCGCCGAGGATATAAAGCGTTGAACGAGAAGAAATGGCTATAAAAGACGACGAAACTATACGCGCCCACTGGCGATGCTTCGTAGCATGTGGCCTGATGGTTTTATCGCCTTTCCAATATGGAATAGACTTTGGGTTGATAGGAGGCCTCCAGGCGATGCCAGGATTCTTGATGGTACAGCTACTA
The DNA here is from genome assembly GCA_902806575.1 of Jackrogersella multiformis. Lineage (NCBI taxonomy): Eukaryota > Fungi > Ascomycota > Sordariomycetes > Xylariales > Hypoxylaceae > Jackrogersella > Jackrogersella multiformis. The sequence continues at coordinate 121,074 of CADCXD010000009.1, read as the reverse complement.
TGCCAATAATGCCCCATACATAGAGAATATACCTATGTTAACAGTTGTGGCGTAGATCTATGGCCACCCAGCTCCGAATACTGCGATCGGTTGGAACATCTCGACGGTGCGACAGCAGCTCATCACGTCGCTTATGACGCTCGGCGCGTTCGTTAGCTCCGCTACCGCCGGCTTAGTAGCTACCAAGCTGGGTCGAAAGGCCTGTCTGTGGTTAGCATGCCTAGGCTGTGTCGTCTCTAATATCATAATGATGACCACGACTAACATCAACGCGCTTTATATTGGACGCCTGCTGAACGGATTAGCAAATGGTTATTTTATGACTTTCTCCCAGCTATTCATCCAGGAGAGTAGTCCGGCCAAGTATCGTGGACTCTTCTTAACCGCGTTTCAGTTCTTTACATCGTTTGTAAGTTACCAATTCATCGATAGTTCTCTGCAAATACTAACTGAGTTCACCAGGGCACGCTCATTGGCACGATTGTGGACTGGGCTACTGCATCACGGCTGGACCGATCGGCTTACCTGATACCGCTGGGACTCATCTACATCGTACCCCTCTTTATGACGATTGGATTGTTCTTCATACCTGAATCTCCGCGCTGGTTGATCTTGCAAGACCGAATCGAAGACGGAACGAAGTCTTTAGAGTGGCTCAGACCAACTGGTGCACAAGTTGACATTGAAGTCGCAGAAATCAGGGCAGCGATCGATAAAGAGCGCGAGCTGGGTAGTCAAGTTAGTGTTTTGGACATGTTCACTAACCCCATTGACAGGAGGAGGACAGCCCTGGCCGTCTGTGGCGTGACTTTGCAGGCTTCTACTGGTTCCATGTTTATCATCTGTAGGATTCTCCGTCCGCATAATAGTTCTGAGTGTACTAACCCCATATATAGCTTACAAAGCGTACTTCTTTACAATGGCTAAAGTTGCTAACCCCTTCGCGATGGGGTGCGTTCTTAGCGCAATCGGCCTATTCGCTATCGTTCTCAACTCGTTGATCGTGGTGCGCTACGGTCGCCGCCGTGTGCTTCTAATGTGCGGCCTTGGAACCTGCGGTATCCTCCAATTGATTGTTGCAGTTGTATACGACAAGAACCCCGGCGCCAAAACCACTGGTGAGGTTCTTGTAGCTTTATCGTGTTTGTACATGATGAGTTATAATGTGAGTATATCACTGTACCGAACAAAAGGTCTCATAATAACGATTTGTTTACAGGGAATGGTTGCAACTTATGCCTGGTTATGTGGTGGCGAGCTCCCGTCTCAACGACTTCGTAGCTACACATTCGGATTAGCAGCAGCTGTGGGATTCTTTGCCGCATGGCTTACCGCTTTCACAGCTCCATGTAAGCTAGGTTCCACATATCATACAGTCTACTGTACTTTTATCTAGCTTCCAATCTTCAGAAACTAACAGGAGCTCCTGCAGATTTTATAAACCCAGATTCCCTAAATTGGGGCCCGAAATATGGTTACATCTGGTTCCCAAGCTCTATTATAGCCGGTATATGGGTTTATTTCTTCCTACCTGAAGTCCAAGGTAAATTAGTCCACAGTTCTATTAGTCTAATCCACGACTATATGGATACGTTGCGATTCCATATATAACTAACAATGTGACTCACAGGACGAACACTAGAAGAGATTGACGAGATGGTAAGTAATGCATATATATATATCAGCTATCGTTCATTTTCCACAGGACATTGACTAATATCATGCCTTAACAGTTCGAGGAGAAACTTCCCGCGCGAAAATTCAGTGGATATAAGTGTGTCCGCAGACTTGCTATGGATGAAAAGCCAGATACCCAACATGAGGAATAAAAAAAAGGGTTGGATAGGAGAGAGGCTTTCGGCATGATATGACAAAGTTCGAGAAGTTACATAAACAAGAAATGGTTCAAATGGAAATTTAAAGCGATCTAGCCTCTAGGAGAATTTATTGATACCTAGGTAGTTTCAGCGATAGAAACTAGGTAACTGGTACCTATGTTAATTACCTAGGTTAGATAGGTTGCCGTAAAAGGAGTTCTCCGACGAACAGTGTTATCGCGCCTAGGTCAATCCACGTATATCGATATTATTGATTTATTTTCCGGTTTAATTTTCAGCATATAAATATATTAATAGTAACAAGATGTCGTTATTCCATGTGTGACCATTAATTATGAACTAAACCAACCCGCTGAATTATCGAATATACCCATTGGCGCTTGTTTCGCTGACCACCAAGCAGCTCTCGGAGACTACCTTCATATACCATAGATATTAGTACGAGAGAAATAGATGATGATGTGATCAGTCTATTTATATTAATTGAAGCGGGTCTTGAGGCAATAGTTGATGGTATCCCCTGTTCAGGCCGGGACGCTCTCGGCACCAATCCACATCAGCTGTGCCGTTGCTGACTCCTTTTAATACATTAATATCTGACGAAGACGCTCATTCAAGCAGTTAAGTATTTTCCTGCTCCTATGCTATGCTAGTTTCACTACTCAATGTCCAGAACCATGCTCGGCTAGGAGATACGTAATGAAAATGTATATTTCCGATGCAATATATTCACACCCGTCATTATAATTACTAATAGTAGGTACCATATTTCGAGTTCTTGTTGACTACGTTTACAAACTCAGAAGCTATATGTTCATCTACGAGTAGCGTCAGCGGTGTACGTTTGGCGAGAAAAGGGAAGCCGAGGAAGACTTACGGGTTTTTGGCGACATATGTAGCTCATCGAACCTGTGTCGTGTCAGCGTATTCTCTACTCAGCTCATGTTCCCATCGTCTTGCTGCGCACCATAAAAAGCTCGATAACGGATATGAGGAGACCTTGCAGTTGGCTGTTCCGAGCGATATTGTACTGGCACACTGCGCATAGTATCCCGTCGCGTTGGCCGGTGCATCCAGGTAACCCGAGGGCGAGTTATAAATATCCGAGATGAGCTGGTGGACGTTGAAGATGCTAAAGGACGCACCGGGCCACCTCTTCTTCACCAGGAGCTGTAGCGGGACGCTAACATCGAAGATGGTGTTGGTGAGCGTCACGTACTCGAGAACCTTCTGCTCGTACTCGGTCGTATTATGCGCTTCCTTGTCGGGCCAGCGAGGAACATCGCCAGCTCCACCGTTCTCTAGTGACCTATATAACGGTGCGTAGTTGAGCGGTGACTCGTTGAAGAGAATAAATTTGCGTCCCCCAGAACTGTAAATACTATCGAAAGTCGGCCACACGCAGTCGATGAAGTCGTTTAGTGTCTTTCCCACCGGCTGTGAGTCTGTGAGGAACGCATTAACGCCGATATCATTAGCTCCGATCCATAGTGAGTACACCGTATTGTCTGGCGTTCGGTTGGTGTAAAGCGTGTTAGTGCCCGTCGTGGGATTGACGTAGGCTACGTCGGCTAAGAAAGCCACCGCTTCGTACTCCTTTACTGACGGGAACTCGCCTGGGAAGAAGTCGGTACAGACTGCACCAGTTACTAAGGTTTGGGGATTAGTTTATGATGTATTTATTGTATATTTAACAAGAAAACGTAGAGATGATCTATCGGCAATAGGTGCTATGGAAATCTTGGGTTGAATTGTACCACCTGGATACGACAGTTTGCTTACCGGCATAATTGTATGTCGTCGCTCCAAGCTTTTTCGCGGCGAGTTGAGGCCAGCTTCGCCCACCGCTCGACGTTAGATTGGACTCTGGTATATAAGTACCTGCTGGCGGCGGGCTGTAATCGTGAGCGAGGAAGTATGCGAGTCGGCCTTCGTCCGTGTAGCTATCACCGAAGACGATCAAATTGTCAATCTTTGATGTGCCAGAGCCGCAGCACCAGGTTGGTACGCAGCTCATAAATATTGCGAACAATGCTTGGAGCCGCATTGCGAGGTTAGCACCCACTATTTGTTTGGTAATGGGCAGCGAAACATCGGAACGTCGACGGATGGACGGGATGATGGGCTGAACAACGTCCGGGTGCAACGCACGGATGGGTTCATACTGATATATGCGTGTGCGGGCGTAGGATTCTTCATGCAAAAATTGGCCGCAGATATTTCCGATCTGTAAGTTTCGACTAGACGGTCACGCCGTTTAGAACCAGCAGGTCGGATTACAATGCAAGGAACCTCCGAAATAACAAATGCATGCCACATTTACTCTGAAACAAGCATGGCGGTATCGACCATTCACTAGTACGTATTGTTAGCTTCTCTTCGTCGTGACGAGGTAATCAATCGAGGATTTCACCACGTGGTGATTATGTGAATGTCGCCCGTAGTGCTTATGACTTGCTAAGAGTTGACGAATTGCGAGCAACAAAACTCCTCGTCCCACTACACCATTGCAGAATGCCATGTGGACATTGCATACCTAGGTACAACGCTTGACTAGAACCCGCAACTTGTGCTTCGGACGTACAGGAGGATTCGCTAGCTCCCACATCGCTTTCGGATCAAGAACAAATGGGTTTCCAGACCTCTGTGCTGTGCCAGTCAACTGCATACCTACCAGGTAGGTATTTAGGTCAGTACCTATCTTCAAAAGTTCCTCGACTTTGATAACAGACTAAACCCCTCTGAGTGTGTCAGCAAGCTTAGTCTTTTCGCTAACGTCTGATTAGGAGCAAGTGTGCAGTGTGCTAAAGATATCAAAGTCGGAGCCGAATTGTGTGGTGGGTGGTATCGAGTTGCCTTTTTGGGCAGCTGTCCGTAACCTCATGTGATGTAATGCAACCCACCCTGGCTGGCCATCTCGCCAAGACTTTCTAGATTCACATCTACGATATTTCCCCAGGTACTATGTAATCTTTTGTCAGCTGAGAATAAAGCTGCAAGTTGACGCGTAGGAAGCAGACTATGCTGTATTTCAGCTGAATACTCAGCTCTACCAGACTACCTATAGCCGGATAACCGGATTGGGAATGATCAAAGCTATGAATTGCTATATTGTGGTATGCGTCCGCAGTGCCAACCAACTGTCTAAGCTACCGACATTAGATCGTACATCCATATTCGGCATGGAATTATAGTTCAACTGTACGTGTCGCATTGAAGACCATAGTAATCTATCATCGTAGGCTTTAAGCGAGGTAATAAGAAGGGAGCTGAGACAAGAAGACTTATGATCCGCATGGCTTGCGTCACTGAGCGTCTCCGAAAGCCAAGTTCATGGTCTCGTCATCACTACTGCTCTCCCTCTCCGGTATGGGAACTGCGGTGTAAGGCATGCTAAGAAATCGGTCCGGGTGCGACGAATCGTACCGAACGACAAACCGCTGTGGCCCTTCGTTGTGCAGGAATGGCGGTATCATATGACGGGGTTTATTGGTAATAATCCGTAGACGCGAAGCAGGTTGGTTATCAGGGAGCTGCCCAGAGCTTGGTTGGGATCGAGAGTAAAGTGATGCTTCTTGACGCTGTTGAAATTGTTTCTCGATGTTCCCAACAAGCTTGCGCATCGCGGGCATCCCGCCCGGGGTGTCGAAACTGACTCGCCGCATCATTCGAGAGAGGTTATGAAGTGAAATGTCAAGTGTAAATGATAGGCCACGAGCTTCGGCGTTCGCTAATAAGTTGGCGACTAACATTTCCGTGAGGATTTTATCAGAACGACCATTCTTAAAACAAGACACCGCGAACTCGTCAAGCCGTAGCGATTCCAAGACTGGTGGGGCTGGGGATTCAATGACATAGGTGAAGGAACGTGGTCCATTTGATCCTGGTGCAAGAAATGGACCAAGCTGAAGATGCGAAAGTACGGGGAAATTGGAAAGCGAGAGAGCTATGGTCTTCCCGGTACGTGAATATTGACTCTGGCGAAAGAGCTGAAGATGCTCTAAACTTTCGGCTTGTTGGGCAATGGCGCGGTTGAGTTCATTGGTATCTTCGATTGCAAAGCGCTCGGAAAACTCTTGGTGGTGATAGAATTTCTCGCATAAGTAAAGTTTTTGGAGCGCCCTTGGAAATGAAAGAATTGCATGGAGCGCTTCGATAGAAACGACACACTCGGTGAGGAATAGGGATTTAAGCTGAGTCTGGTGGCGAAAGGCTTGCAATTTCTCTGCTTCCCACTCACCCGCTTCCTCCTGGCCGATCCTGACGCAGGATATATGGAGAGATTGGAGTTGCGGAAGCAGAAATATCGGACACTCAGGTGTTATGTCCCAAAACCTTTGATTTATTCCGGTCCAGTGAAGAATAACTATATATATCAAAGTCAATGACCTGGTTAATTATATATATGATATATATACCTAGGTAAATATATCCTAGGTGTATATTTCCTAGGTACCTAGGTATATAACTGAACACACGACGCTTACGTGATCTCAAGTTCCGAAGAGGCCTTGGTGCTCCAAGAGTGTCGTTCAAGAGCGAAGCCTGCTGAAATGCTTCCATATAAGCCTTCATAAATACGCCCCAGTGGGTTCCCTTGGCCGAACGCGGTTGGCATTCTGGGCTTTCCGAAACGAACGATGTCAGATTGGGGAATGATGTAAGGTCCGGGATATTTGGTGTTCTTCGATGATCGTACAGGCCACTGGAATATAGCAATTGGAGATGTCGTAAATAGTTCTTTCTTTGAGGCCTGACATGGGTAGCCTCCAAGAACATGTAGAGGGTCGATAGAGTGGTAAATTTAGCGGCATTATATAGATAAACCTCAGCTACATCGCGAAGTGCCTTGCATGTACAAGCAGAAGATATAAGGGCTTTTACATCTTTCGAATTTTGAATATGGCCCATTATATCTAGTAGCAACTCACTTGGGAGGGCGAGTAGAGCCATGTTGGGCAATGTATGCAGTGAGGTATGCAATGAGGTATGTAATGTATGGGCATCTACCTAGGTATGTAGCTACTCGTGTCTTCTTTTCGAAATGGAGGAGTAAAGAGCAGCTGGCAATATTTAAATTTGCGATTTAGACTTTGTTTATCAATAATGATTTCATTAGTTGATCTATCGAATAGAGATAAAAAAAGGCAAATATCTATATATGATGATGCGTAGTAGTAGAATTGATGAGGTGGAGATATTGCTACGTAGTAGTAAGAGGGTAGAGGTCTTAGGTTAATAAGGTCTTAAGCTAAGGCAGCTGGCTACCACCCCGCCCTATGTTAGGTACCTTAGGTAGCATAGGTACCTCCTACCCCTCTACCTAGTACCTATTGCCTTGCACTTGCCACCAACTGGCTAAACCTTTTTCTGTTGAGTACCTAGGTACCTAGGTACAGTGGGTAGACTAGAGTGGGACTTGTGGTGCACAAAGAAACCTTGAATCGAACTTCCCTTCCATAGAACATTGAACTATGAACTTGAGTGTTACCATGAGATTCAGATCTATCTAATCTCCTACCTCTACTTGAGCCTTAAAAAGATGAACATCGTATAATACTATGTAGCGAGTATCACCAGGAATGAATTATATTCTAAGGGTATCAAGAGAAAACACACCAGTCACATCAGCGCAATCATGTCGAATTGGCCGTCACCCTTCAACTTCTCGTCTTTGACATTAGCAGAGCTCTTAACACCAGCAGCCACACTTTACTTTGCCTGGCACTACGTTTGGCCCACCCCTCCAAAGAGACATAGGAGCCTACATCCGACTCATGAACGTGTTCTGGTTATAGGTGCCTCGAGCGGGCTAGGGTGTATTATAGCAAAGCGGTATGCAGCTCGCGGAGCAAATGTGTGTATCGTCGCGCGCCGCGCAGAGCAGCTATCGGGCCTGGCTCGGGAGTGCGGCGAGAAGTGCTTCTGGGTGGTGGCTGACTTCAGTGACGTCGGAGACATGGTGCGAGTGAGAGAGGAAATACTTGCTAAATGGGGTGCCCTAGACACCCTCTATGTGTGCGCCGGCGTCTCGGCCGTACAGCCCGTGATGAGCTTAGCTGGCGTAGAGCCTGGGAAGGCCGACGATGCAAGCGATACCGGCATACAAAAAGCCTTGGATATCACCGCTCGCGCGACCAAGGGTAATGTCTATGGACCTCTTTGCGCCGCACTAAGTTTCATCCCTATGTTGCTTCGCACTTCATCTTCGCCGTCTATCCTGTTGGTCTCTTCCATCGCTGCCTTGGTCCCGGCGCCGACCCGCGCGCTCTACGCAGCCACCAAGGCCTCATCTCTGCTCCTGTTCCAGTCGCTCGCGATCGAGCACCCGAACATTGCTTTCACGTTCGTCCTGCCAGCAACCATCCGAGGCAACTTCCGCGCTTCAGCTGTCGATGCTGACCCGGTAACACACGAGGCGGCGCCCAACCAGCGCGGGCTCGATCCTGACTACGTTGCAAAGAGGTGCGTTGACGCGGTGGATCGGCAAGTGAGAGGCACCGTCGTGATTCCCTGGTTTCCCTACGCTATTGCTCATCATCTATATTATCTCTGGCCATCGTTCATCGAGCAACAGGCAAGGAAGAAATATGATTTTACTAGATAATAGATTGTCTTGAATCTGGGTTACTCATTATAAATATAAATAGTCTGAACTAGGTATGTGTATAAAAATGACTTTCAGCACTCTCCACCCTAGGTACCTAAGGCTAGGTTACACGTTTCCAACAAATGATGCTTAAATTCATTTCTGCTGAATTACATGTCTGCATGTCACGAACATTTCAATGTTGTGTTAGGTACCAAAGTATCGAACTGTACTTGACAAATATATTCTTTTGTGGGCGCGTAACGACATCATCCACTTGATTTGTACCTAGGTACCTAATTACACTGTGGTCAACACCTGGGCAGTGGAGCTGTTAATTACCTAAGAGATTCACTCGTTTTTTGATTGGTCCCGAAAAAAAGGAAATGCCCCACGCGGCAGAATTCTGGGTGATTTTGCACACCGCTTTTGCAATACTTAAGAAATTCTCTCCCTCCCGAACCTTTTCAACTTTTCCTTTCCTTTTCTTCCCCATCTTAGTGCACGGGCTTTACGCGTCACAGTGAGGAGCAATCCGAGTGCGTGTTTTTGCTAGTTGAAAACTATTTACTGACCGCTCCAGCTCGGCTTCGGCTGGGTTGGGAATTTTTGGAACCCCATCTCATTTGAGACTTCAGCCTATTTTCGTCATTGTCGGTCCCTGGAGGAGCGAGGTGAAGAAGACGTGCTATTTGCGTAACTAGTAATCATTTCGGGGTGCGACGGAGGTCATCAGAGCTGAACAGAATCTTACGGCTGGTTCAAGGCAAATGTTTCGGAATATAGTACTAGGGATATATAGATAATGGCGTGATGTATCGATTAATAGACGAGATATTGCGGTATTGCGAAGCTTTGGATCATGTCATGAGTTACATTTGCATTGCTTCTAGATAGTCTAAACTACACACGATCTCCAGAAACTAATTCCCTAGAAACTGAAATCTCTTGCAATGCATCTAAAGAATCCGCGCAATGAATTCTTCGTGACTCAGTTTGAACGGTCGTCAAAATCTGCGAAGTAAACTTGGCAGAAATTACTCTGACGTGTGTCTGCTGTGAAGCTGTACATACCTAATCATGCGGCCCATTCTGCAACGTGGCGCGCTGTACTAGGTCCCTCATCTTCCTAAGTAGATCTAAGCCTGGAGGACTAAAGATCTGCTAGATCTGATCTATGCAGTAGATTCGAGCTGGGCCTCACGGCGTTGTCGTGTAGGTATCATCTACTATGTAATATACCTTGGTCTATGGTTCAATATCCCATGCTAGTAAAGCTTCAATCTGTTGGGAAGCGTGGATTATAGACTTCGTATCCCTCATCCTCGGTGTCGCTCTCCGCATTTAGATCCCTTGGTATAGCCTTCTCTTCTTTGACATTGTTGTTGCTGTCGTTATTGTTGCCTATATCCACGTCCTTGGGTCTGTCATTGTCATCGTCGGCCGATGCGCTGATGGACGTGAAAGCGCTCTTGAAGCCGGACTTCTTGAAACCTGCTTTCTTAAACCCACCACTGCTTGTGGCACCTGGGTTGGGATCGGTCCCGAGCTTAATGCTGATGAGACCATCTGCTTTGGCTTCAGCCTTCCTAGCGCGTGCACCTGCCGTCGGATCCTTGACCATCTGCTTCATATCCTTCATGCGCTGGCGGTGGCTGTGGTCGTAGCTGCCCAGGTGGGCCTCGTAGTCGTTCATGCGCGAATAGCCTTTAGAACAGAGGTCACAGTAGAATGATTGCAGGGCAGCGCGTGCCGAAGAGGTCTGAGCCGGCGGAAGGGTCTGGTGTCGCTATTCATACAGTCATGTTAGCTAGCTGACTACCTAGCTGACTACCTGAGTAGATGAATTATTGGGTTGGGAGAATGTAATTACTCACTGGAGGCATATTGATTGGTACGGATTAGTTATCTATTCAACTCTATAGGTAGGTAGAATACAGAAATAATGAGTGTATTGTTTATTACCCAGGAGTATTTACTCTATTGGTAAGAATGTTGTAGAATATAAATTGTAGAATTGTAGAATTGTAGAAGAGAAGATGGGAAGTTCCAAGTCCTAAGTTCCAAATCCATCGCGGGGCAGACGCTGCTGCTGCTGCTGCTGCTGCTGGAAAGCATTGACGTCAACCCTTGACAGTGGCACTTTCCTCGTCATTCGATAAAAATTATTTTTATTTTTACTTTTTGTGAAATTGCGAAACTTCCCATATTCAACTTACACCTCAACACCTCCAACATCCAAACTTCCCATACCTGGATAAATAAGTCAACGTCGCAAGAAAACTCGGATTTCGGCGGCAAATGGCTTCTGATTATCGATCCATATATCCCAATGCCTCGCAGGAGACGTTAATTTCTCTACTCCACCTAGATCCCAGGCCGATAGACAATGCGTCCACCTACGATAAAGAGCTTCCACCTCTGCCCGAGGAGGCATCGCCAGCTTTGACTTCTACCCTAGGTCTTAGCGGTAGCGGACGTGGCCCGATATTTTACTGTACGATTACCTCTCTTCTACCTTGCTACAAATTCTACAAAATACTCCAATATATCATATGTATATCACAACCAATGACATCGCTCGTTTTACTAACCACCATTCTCAGTATCGCGAATCCAGCGCTACTCTTCCTATACTTTCTCCTTCTTCGCCGGTCTTCACCTCGCCAACACTTCTATATTCCCCCTTGTCTACCAATCTGTTCCATACTCCGAGCCTTTCCTTCTCATGGCGCGCGAGCTCTACCAAACACCCCTAACTGAACATCTACTCGTTAGCATCCCCGTTGTCGCCCACGTCACTTCGGGTATTGCCATACGGCTCCTACGCCGGCGGCAGAACCTGAAGCGCTACGGCGGCGCCACTCCCGGAATGTGGGCCCTACACTCGAAATCTTCATCACATCAGAGGCATAGTGTAAGGATATGGCCTCCCGTTACCTACATCTCGATATCCGGCTACGCCTTCGTCGGGCTGCTCGCCTCGCATGTGGGTCTCAACCGTGTCTTACCCCTAGTCGTCGACGGCGACAGCTCCAATATCGGCTTGCAATTCGTGTCGCATGGCTTCGCCCGGAACCCGCTACCGCCCTGGGTTGCTTATTCCCTACTGCTGTCTGTCGGCGTGGGCCACATGGTATGGGGTCTAGCCAAGTGGCTTGATCTCGCGCCGCCTGCCAACTGGAAGAAGACGACTATGGACAAGCAGCTTCGGAAGAGGCGGCGGCGCGCCTGGTGGGGTGTCAACGGTGTGGCTGTGGCACTCGCGACACTCTGGGCTGCCGGCGGGTTAGGGATCGTGGCGATAGCTGGGCCCGCCCATGGTTGGCTTGCCACGGTGTATGATAATATCTATGATAATATCTACAGTGCCGTGGGACACTGGGCCAAGACTCTCGCAGGTGTGTAAGTGTGTATATACCCTTGCATATGTGACTTTATCATCGCTTAGCATTAGCGACTATCAATCTAAGATTTGAATTCTCTAAGATCAAATTTGCCTCTTGGCTACAACCTCAATCTTGATCAGCATGATTGCTTTTAGTGGTAGCTCAGAAACGGTCTATTATTAAATCCTTCTTTATGTGGTGGGAGAAAAGCATGGTGCCTGTGAGCACTAGCACTCTACCTAGACAACGCCGTCTCAGCTTCAACCCATACTGTCAAGACCTGGTTGTCAAGGTCAAGCAAATTTATATCGTCAGTGTTGCCGTTGCAGTAGCAATAATATGCAGTGATTCACCAGGTGACACAGGACTATCCTACCTAGAGGTTAACATGTTTGCTCCTCTAATTTTAACCGGTTCAAGTTCTCCTACCGAGTCTATCGAACAATAGAGGTCAATTGAAGATCTACGCCTGCCTTTCTAATTAGAGCCACTCAATGACCACATGCGAATAACCTCAATCCTATCTCGGTCGTGGCGCGCGTCAACCACCATTGAATGCCATCGCATCCGAGGGTTCACAATAGAACCATCACCTCGAGGTCACCTCGCACAAATCCAACCTCCAGCAGCCTTACAATCTCCCTACCCGTATACAAAGTCGAGCCTCTTCCGCCGAGCTCCTCTTGAAGTCGATTATAGCAAGGCAAGACACACCCGCGACACTACCTACCCCATGATGTCGCAGCATTCAGATATGGCTAAGTAAACTCGACATCAACTAACCACCAGCGCAGGCGCCACCATGTGCACCGACCTAATCGTGTACACGACGTGCCCGTCGTGCGGGAAGTTCCAGCACAGGCAGCTGGCGTACCAGCGCGCCTGCGAGGAGGCCATCGAGGCCGGCCGCGCCACCAACGACTTCGCCGCCGCCCACGGCACGTGCGCCGGCGGCGCGAGCCGGGAGTCGCGCACGCAAGCCGCCAGCGACCCCTGCGGCGTCTGCCGCTGGAAGGCGTGGGTGCGCGCCCGCGACCGCCTGAAGGGCGTGGACTTCTGGTCGCGTCCGCGTCGCCGGGTGCCCGCCGTCATGCTGCAGACCCGGGACGGCTGGCGCGTCATTGGCTGAGCGGGGATGGAGCAGCCGGCTGGCTTGTAGCTGGGGTTGAGATGCTGGATTTCAGGAGGGGGGGAGAAGGAGGGGAGAATGAAGAGGGAAAGGGGAAAGGGGAAAAGGGGGGTGAGGGACTGAGGAATGATGATAAGTGCATAAGGAGGTGAGATGTGATAGGCCCTGTGGGGGGCTATGCGGTCTAGCCTATTGCAAAAAGAATTGCGAAATGGTATTAATGAGAAGAGCACCTGGTTGCCTAATATTTAGACGGTTCTTAGCTGCATGAGCATACTTGATCTAGGTACCGTCATACCGCAAACACGATGCCCTCTTAATTAGGTACAATACCAAATAATACCCATAATATTCAAGATGGCTTCTTCCTACGCGTGTTGCTGGCCTTCACCAAGCCCAGGTAGTCGTAGTTGACTATGATTAAGACGTGTGGTCGCGACGACTCCCACAACAGCAACGGCAGGTTTAAGAGCAAGCACTGGCTCGAGAGGTATTAATACGGCAAAATAAGACATACTTCAAGGGCCTCTTGCGAGTCTATATAGATAATTAGTTCCAGATTCCTCCTAATTCATCCGACCGCAACCCGACTGCTCACCACGTCGACGCCCGAGATGAGCGAGAGCTCGGTCTCGACGAACACGATGCGGCACCCGGGATTCTCTCAGGAATCCAGCAGCGGGAGCTGGTCCCATTTGAATCGTAAGACCGACCGCTCCAACACATAAATCGTCGTCGCGCTGTAGAACATGGACACCATGCGCGCGAGCGTCCGGGCCCCGATGCCGCCGGTGGCGCCGGCGAACACGCACACGGCGTCCTCGAGGTTTTGGCTGGCGAAGTGCTCATTGGTTTTGGCCGAGTTATAGAGTTATAGAGTTATCATATGAAGTTATACGCTATAAGGAGGGTTACTGTTTTGGGCCGAAATTCTCTCGATTAGGAATAGTGTCTGTCCGATTGGGAAAGATGAGAGTGAGAGCTGCCAAATCGAGGGAAAAATTACTCAATTAGGGAATTGGATAGCACAGGGCTATCGCTGATTTGTCATAATTGGCATAGCCGATAATAGTGGCGCTTACCCCTATTTACCTTAGAAGAGACACTTAAAAAAAGAAGCGCGTATTAATTTAGATAGGCGTAGGCTTAATTCTCTTAACTCTTCTATATATTAATGAGTTTGTCGTTAATAAAATGCCATTGTTATATCCTGGAAAAAGAAAACCTGAAGTACTTAGGTACTATAACGGCAATGGGTTGGTTAGAAAAAATGGTTGTTGAAATCGTGCATAATCTTTTATTAATAACGCTTTAGCTGGCTATTTACGGTTAAAAGGAAACGGTAATAAAAGTTTATGATGGCTTACATACAGACAACAAATACACAACCGTTTCTTTTCAAAATAACCGTTCGTTAAATGCAAGGAGCCGTTTTTTTAACTAGTAGCTATCATATTTTGTCATCGGGGTTTGTCTCCTAATTATGTCTCTGAGACTGCTGGGCAGATTTTGTTCAGATTTTGTCATTAACGCAACCACTCGCTAAATCCTACCGAACAGCTGCCGAGGAGTTTGGATGACCGACTACCTAGGTACCTGATATTGTACCGCCTTAACTTAGCCACCCCGTAAGACATTTGGTACTTTGGACGGGCCAGCTGTAACACAGGGTTTGTACTGACTTATCCTGTCGCCCCTAACCCCTAACGCAAATACGAAGCCAAAATCCGAATACCGCACAATCATGTATTGGATTTCAGTTCTATATTAGTTGCGAATTTAATAGATATGGGGAAATTACGAGAAGACGTTTATTCCTCATGGGCATACAGAAAATGTATATATCGATCAGGACCGGCAACGATGGGGTTCCCAGAATTAGTCTAAGTTGTCGTAGGAGCATTACATCCTTATAGCACAGAATTCGTCGGCACCTTTTCAACTTAATAATTAAGTCTTAACTCTTGACGGACACTCCGAACTGCTCCTGTACCAGTTTCACACACTGCACTCGCGATGCCTTCTTCCAACATGACCCAACCGCCAAGCTCCGAGACGAACAAGTACATAATCCACGTCTAAACATATAAACTGCCTAAAAGCTAACTATTGGTTTAGTCACTCAGGCTCCAAGCAGTCTTACATGCTTCGAGAATATATCCGCTCTGATGCAACTATATCTGAGCGGTGTTCTGGCTTTGGAAAGTCAAGCGAGGCGAAGAGTCATTTGGACGAGACGAAAGATCGCATTAGACATTTCGATGATATCTGGGCAAAGAATACCAAAGATGGAAAATAATGGTTAACATTGGAGGCTCATGAACTACAACGTAGATAGATGACGGATAAACCGAACGAAGTTATGAGAGGAGCATGGTAGTTCTGCCGAGTCTATGATATAACGGCGTATCGACATTCGTACAATATTTCACCCTGTCCCTCGGTATAGCCTTAGGAGGGGGTATGGAAATGTTGTCGTTAAGTAAATTTAACATTAAACTTTTAATAATAATACGATACCAAGAACATCAACTTCGAAGGTTTTCATATTCTATAATGCACCCCTCAATGCGATCATTTCCCCTTACCACGAGATTAGCCTTGGCTCTTCTCCCTTTCCGCTTCCTTCCTCCACACCGCGGCAAATCTCCACTGCACGGCCACGCCTGTCAACGCGACTACTTGAACGATGGCATAGACCGTAAATGCCAACCCGACACCAATGCTATTCACCATGGGCATCACAAAACTGGTGCCGGCGGCGGCGAATAAGCATCTGGCGAGGTTCAGACTTGCGCTGGCTGCGGCGCTCTGGTCGGAAAATATGTCAATAAGGTAAGTTATGACGACCGACTGAGTCGAGACAGCAGTCCAGCCCGTGATGAATGTGGACACGATGGGCACGGCAATGTGGACATGGTCGGAATATTGTATAGTCCAGCCGAAAAGAATTATGGATAGACACTGAACGAAAGACAAGACAGGGACGAGTCGAAGACGTGCCTTTTCAAGTGGAAAGGAGCTCTCAGGGTCAGTGGCGGACCGAACCAGGTCGTTAGCTGTTTCGATGTCTATTTGAGTCGACTGGGCCTCGTGTTTCGCTTTGACGCGACGATAATCCATGTCCAAGATCTTGCCCGTGACAAGTGTGCCTATCATAGATCCAGCCCCGTTGGCAATGAACGTCAGGCCGATTTGGGTCTGACTAAGCCCGTAGCGGTCCTCGAAAAGAGAGGACATGGCTGTAATGCTCATTTGCCACACGGTGTAATGAATGGCGAGGGAGATGATGACGGGAGCTGCGTATTTACTAATAATGATACGGAAAGGGCCCGTCACATCGATATGTTTCCTCGCGGCAGGTTGTGACGGAGTTGCTTCCGGATCCCAATTTACCTTGGTGATCTTCTGGTAATATGTAAGTGGCCATCTAGCGATCAGATTAGGTGGCGTTCGGCTTCCGTTTGCGACAATCGACCTCAAAGTTTCCGGAAGAAGGAGGACCAATATGGGCAGGAACACGCCACTATAGATGGTCAGGAACAAGAAGATTGCTCTCCACCCTAAAGACCCTGCTAAAGCACCTCCGATAACTGGACCAACGGCGACGGGCACTAGCAGTCCAGCCTGGAATATTCCCATAAAGCCACCGCGATCAGCACGAGTGGTAATGTCGCCTAGTACGCCGCTTCCGATGGCTATGGTGCTGGAACTACCGGCACTTTGCAAACAACGTAGAACTATCAGAGTAGCATAGTTTCTCGTCTCTGCTAAACCGACACACGCGCCGAGAAACACCAGAAAGGTGCAGATATAGGCAATTCGGCGCCCCTTAACATCGGATACAGGACCCCAAAGGCTAGGCGCTATACCTTGGAAAATCAAGTACGAAGTTACAGTAAGGTTGACGAGTTCTACCGAAACGTTCAGATCCCGAGAGATTGTAGGGAGTGCAGGAAAATAAATGTTTGATGCGAAGCCGGAAACTATTCATGTGAGAGCTTGCCCAAACAAAACTAAGACTGTAAGGGGCGTACACTTACAAGTTGCAGCAGTTGAAACAATGAGGACGATCAGAGCTTTCTGCCGTTTATCGAAGATGCTGTAGGGTTCTTCCGGAGCTAGTGAAGGTGACTGTTCTTGGGTAGTCATTGTCAGTTTTTGTTGGGTAGTTTATGACTTGAAGTGCTATGTCAAGTAAATTGAAGGGAACGCTCTCTTTCATAGGTATTGTTTCTGATCGGAGTTGAACTCTACGAACGTTGCGGAGCTGAGAGCTCAGCTCCGAAGTACCAGCCAATCATGGCTTACCTAATCCGAAAACCCGCCGGCCTACCGGACTTGAGCGGCCACGGGGTATGTAAGAGACGATGACACCGACAATCAAGATATTAGACATCAATGCAATGTGTCTATCCTCAGGCGAAGAAAGTATCGTGTTTGAGTACCTTTTTGGATATTCTCTGCGGAAAAAACTTGTCTGGCAATGGCCGCTAAACAGCAATCCACCAAGCACGCCTTGACTTTCGGTAAAAATTATGCTGTCCTCAATCTTGACTTGATGACGATTCTCATAGACGCCGTTAAGCATACTCCTGAGGGACAAGCGTTCATTTCTAATTGTTCTTGCTGGAATAATGCGGTTCACGAGCAGGATCCACGGCCCCTCATCATCTTTACGACTCTATTCTTCGACCCTGGGAAGCTAGAACTGACAAGAGGTGCTCCATTCCACAAGCTCATCGAAAGCTTAGATCCCTTCGCCGCTGGTTCTAGTGCAGTGCAGATAGCGTCCGCCTTTACGGTTGACGAGAAAGACATAGTTCTTCGAAAGACAAGATGGTACGCTGGCGCAGGCAACGGCCTAGAACAAATTCTAAAGGCTCAGAATATCGATACGATTATCCTGGTATGTCCTATACTCTTGGTGGATGGACTAGACTGACTGAGGCCACCGCAGTCCGGCTTGAGCTTATCTGGGGTCGTAATGAGCACAGTGTATCGATTGTTTGACCTAGACTATAATATATATGTCATATCGGACAACGTATTGGAACTGCCGCCAGACCAGCACCGAGAGTATGCACGAGTCATGATGGAAACATTCCTGCCGAAGATGAACTTGAATGTAATTTCCCTCGACGAAGCCTTGCAGGTACTGGATAGGTCTTAGATAGCCCGTGGTCTTTATCACTGTGTTCCTTTCGTATCGATCAGGACTAGCATGTAAGACATGAACCACATATAGACTTCTGTATGGGCATGATTAATGCCAGAGAAAATCAACCACCATGCGTACAACTTGTTACCGCATAGAGCATCGTTCCAAATTCATCAACGTTCTCAAGCCACAGGTCCACTCTATCGCGTCTTGCGAGGAGGCCAGGTTCATCTAGATCCGCAGGAACTGGCCAAAGCTCATCAATACGAAGACCCTCCTCTAACCAATCTGCCAGGTGACCGTTATATGTTGTTTCCCATTCTTGTCTTGCTTGTGCCCTCCACAGGGCCTTGTTTGCCGGGGCGGGCAGGCCTCGTAGTTCAGTGCCGAGAAAAGTCTGGAGACCGTCTTGAGCCGAGAGCACACTGTCGAAAAGATACATTGCGTACAGCGTCCGCCGCTTTGCCTCGACGATAATCCAGGCTTCCCATCTAGGACGAGCATGATGTTGTTCCGCTACGCACATGAGTCCTCCTCGACTGCTTGAGCATGCAAGCTGTTGGAGGTTCATCATTGCTTGTCGAAGGAAAGGACCGGAAATCTGGCCGAGCCTGAAGAATAACACCATAGAGTAAATCATGTAGGCCTGAAAGGCCGCAAGCTGGGTGACATCGTCATATGTCGCATGCTTTTCATAGAGGTTGCTCATCTCTCGTCCTAGCACGTCGGCGGCGACGTCCTCACTACCCGGAAAGGGGTTTTCGCAGATGCGAATCAAACTAAGGCAAGTCGAAAGCGGTAGCCTTGTTGACGTGTTCATAATCTGTGAGGCATGTACGAATGGTGGAGCTCCGCGACCACGTACGGCAATAGCAACATACGACTTGAGAATCCTATAAATAAGAGATGTGATCGTAGGGGGATACTCTTTAAGTTTCTGGCCGGGAACGGGAATGTAAGAATTCAGCCATCGGTTGCTAATGTCGTCTACGTTGATGGGACTAAAGAGTTCGAGGCCTGAAAAATCAAGGACATGGGCGTCCAACCTATGAGGCGGACGCCCCGTGCTTTCTAGCCTTGAATCTTTCGGAGTATAGTCTTCCGTAAATGTGACGGATGAAACAATAGTTGAGGAAGTGTCATCAATGACCTGCGGTGCTTCGGTAGTCGAATATAGGGTGTCTACTCTAGTGGAAATCTCACGCTCGGGATTCGAAAGTAGATTCCCGGACGTAGAATGGATGTTGGATGTAGGAAAGGAGTTATGCAATCCTACCTTACCATTGCAATCCGCAATATCGGCAGAGGCTCTGGGTGCGGGATCGTGAGGGTAAGAACAAGATAGACCTTTCAAGGCACATCGAGTACAGCGTCCTGTCTTGCGATCGCATTTTGCTTTCGCAGTCGAGCAGTTACTGCACGCCTTTTGCCGCGAAGTAGCATACCTCGCCGCCTTCATGACAGCATTGGGAAGATCATTGGAGAGTTACATTGGTAGGGATGTAAAGGTTAGGTAGCTGATCTTGTGAGTTGACCTAGGTAGGTGGTTGATCTATGTAGGAGGTTCTAGGTAGGTTTTGATGTGAGAAAGGTTAGGGATGTAAAATGATAAGTGACAGTGGACCTTACAGTTGATGCAGTGGATCCAGATCTAGATTACATAATCCACGGACGGAGTTCCGTAAGTTAAAATACTTACACCTGCCGACCTAGCAAGAGCGATCTGGCCCACTACCTATAACCAGGGTAGTAACAATCTTGGAAATAGGTATTTATCAATAAACTCATTCATTGTTTACATTTACTAAGGTTCCCCTTTTAAGTTACTAGCACTGGCTACCTAACACAATAGGTAGGTATTAATAAGGTATTCGAAATATGTTATCATAAGTTCAAAATGGATCGATCCATTGGATATCTCATGTTATCAGAACCCCGCCAGTCAAATGATGACCTACCTAGGTACCTATTGCTTCTTCTCGACTTGTATTCGTAAAGGCGCGCCCTTCAGGTCAAGTTCCTAGGTAAGTCACTCCCATGAAACCCCATCGACTGAAGCAATTCATCTGGATACCTAGGTATAAATCTGGATATAATAGGCATCTATGTGATATATTTCAGTATCACTCAGTTTCTTCCTCTACGGGAACGAGAACATCGAACTAGGCGTAATGGCAAATTTAAAAGATTTTCGCCTCCTCTCCTTTGATGTCTATGGTACCTTAATCGACTACGAAACCGGAATACTATCAGCTCTAGAACCTCTTCTCAGAGCCAATGATCGCACAGATATCTCCCGCCTACATTTGCTAGAGACCTACTATGAGTTCGAAGTCAAACAACAAAGGGAAACCCCCAACATGCCCTACTCTCAGCTCTTAGCTACTATACACCAAAGAGTCGCGGCGAAGCTAGGACTGGCGCTACCCACTGCTGAGGAATCACGAGCCTTCGGCAATTCTGTAGCCAGCTGGCCAGCTTTCCCGGATACCGTCGCTGCGCTACGTCGACTGTCGAAGCGGTACAAACTAGTAGTACTGTCCAATATCGACCGCGTATCCTTCGCTTTAACCAATTCTGGTCCGCTACAAGCATTCCCCTTCGACCTGGTCATCACAGCTGAGGAGGTCGGCTCATACAAGCCAAGCCATCAAAACTTCGAGCACATGCTCAAAGCAGTCAAGGACAAGTTCGGCGTCGACAAGGAACAAATATTGCAGACCGCGCAGAGTCAGTTCCATGATCACCACCCCGCGCGAGCTATGGGCATAAAGTCTGTCTGGATTGAGAGACCTGGTGCTATTATGGGCAATAGGGAGAAGGAGATATATGATTGGAAATTTAACACGCTGGGAGACATGGCTGACGCACTTGATACCGATCCAAGTATTTCGTAACCAGTTATAGCTAACTGCTAGCTTATGAGATACATGATCGATTCTAACTATTCAAGTAGGTTTGTGCTCAATACTGCATCCACAAGATTCCTTTCCCTCATATACCTAGCATTCAGACTCGCCTCGATCAGCCAGATGATCCTCATTGGTAACATTCTCATGCCTGCATTATCTTCTCAAACACCTTCACCCGACTCGTCCAACTCCTGCACCTCTTCCCGTATATATACATCGGGATTGCACATAGGCAAATGAAGACGTGCACGCCCCCGACTATGCAAAACACATCCTTAGGGCCCTGGCTGCTGATCCAATCCGAGATGAAATAGTTCATGCCGAATGAATAGATGTTCCTCAAGTTGATCGCCGCGAACGCCTCCGGGGCCTTGTCGCGGTGGCAGTCCGTCAGATAGCCATATACGGCAATGGTCATGAAACCCACACTGAAATACTGCAGTCCGTAGAATATTACAGGAGCAATCCAAGGGTCCTCTTCTTCAAGCGACCAGCCGAAACCGAAGAATGACATACCTCCCAGAATAAGAGTAACTACGATGAGGACGAGCCTGAACTCGGGCTCGTATATGCCCCCGTTCCTTCTAGCCATCGCTTTGATGATCCAGTCTGCTACGGGCCCGGATATGAAAGCTCCTATGATTGCGCCGATGAGAGAAGCGATAGAGACAAGCCCAACACCAGAGACAGTAAAGTTGTAAGGGGGCGACGTGAATAGCTGAGCTAACACACTACCAACCACAACCAACCAGGAGGTCGTAAGTCCGTATGCAAAGAAGGAGAATAGGACTTGAGGAAATATGAGCATCATCAATGGCCGCGCAAGAACCTTCAAGAATGAATCGTCCGATACCCTCCCGTGGAATATCCTCAACTCGTGCAAGTAACTATGCTTCTGTTCTGGCACAGCTGTACTTGCCTCGGCACGTTCTATAGCCTCGATTTCGACCGCGAGGTTATCAGACCCAGGAAATCCGCTGTCATGTTTTGCCTTCGTGTTATCACCAACGAATTCTTGCTTCTCGTTCTGTCCTGTCCCAAGGTCCGTATTCAGGGATTGGTCTCTTCTGTAGGCCGTCTCCGGACAGAACAGAAAGAGAACGATAATCCATACGCCAAACATGATGGCGCATATGCCGTACGTCCAGTTCCAGCCTAGATCTTGGATGATGTAGCCGGAAATGATCGAGCCACCTCCGACGCCAACAGACAGGCAGAGACCCCAAGCTGCGAGCCGGACCCCGCGCTGATGGACGAAGTAGATATCCGCTATCGTTGTGGTGACCAAACTATAACAGTCAACCATCGCCCGTTATCATTTCCAAGGGGGAGTTGATACTCACACTTCAAATGGAGACATTCCAACGCATCCTAGAATCCGGAAGCCAAGTAGGCTGCCGAAGGTATGAGAGTAATATCCTCCAATACTGCTGATAAATAGGAGCAGGTTACCGAGGAGAAAGATAGGCCTCCGGCCCCAGACAACAGCCATCGAATTAGTGATGAAACACGATAGCCCAATTACAAGTATCCCGTATCCGAGATCGCCATTAAGCTTGTTATAAGAGATGTTGAACTCGGAGGTCATCTCGACAAAGCCAGGCGTGATCATTGGGCCCCTATTGGTGACGAAATGTGATTAGTCCCGCACAATGATGCATATTTTCCATTTATTTGATGCTGACATCCGCATCAAACAAAGGTGAAAGAAGTATCAACATGAAAGGGACACTTGCCATGCTCCTACTACTGCAGTGTCAATGCAGATGAAGAAAAACATCAGATCCTTCTTCCACAGGGGCCAATTCAACGGGTCATTTGGATTATTGCTAGGTTGCGGTACCAGCAGGACGTCCGAGTCCCTGCCTTTTCCGTGGTGTAAGGCTGATGTGTTGATATCGCCATGATGATGATAGTTGTCAGAACCGATCACGTCTGTGAGAAGAGCCGTGCCGGGGACATGAGAGAGATGCCTGTCTTCGAGTACTCCGAGACCCATGATGAAGAGATCCTCGTATGGGTTTCAAAATACTTGGGCGTTGCAGAGGACACTGAGTTCTTCCCTGGGCGTGGATAATATATCACTTATAACCACAATACAGCAATGTATCTCCAACTATTTATGATAGCCCCTGACTTAATGGGGTACATTTAAATTGTCCAACCCCGGAGAATGGTGGAGTATGACTTTAGTCTACCATCCATCTTGCATGTCATATTGCGGGGAACCTTGCTCGAATCGACATGAGACCTTGAAGGTATCGCGGCAGTGTTTAGTACGAAGAAATTTCCTAGCTAATGGGGTACGAGCGTAAACTAATCCGGTTATCTAAGCTACTAGGATAGGAACTGCTGTTGAGTTATGTTAGCTAAATTCGGGGTTTCTGGGGTTTCTAGGGTTTCTAGGGTTTCCAGGCTCACCCACCCCCCTTCAGCTAGAACTAGTGGCTATAACCCCGTGTTTTTCAACCCGGCAAAAGTTCTACGCCTGCGGTTCTACTATGCTGCATTTTTCTAGAGGCTGTTATGACTTGGGATACTCTTAGCTCTACGGGATCGCTTTCAGGTCTGATAAGGTGCCTTCATCCACATAGACTGGCTCACTATGACTATTCGGCTAGCTTTAACATCTGGTAGACGGCTTCGGATAAACATCTCGTACATAGTTCACTGACCTGGTGTCCGTGTCTTGTATAAGACTACTATTGGGAACCTGAGGTTCCGTATGACTATTACGAGGCCTTCCTAGGTAGTTAATACACCAGGTCACGTTTTTTTGAGCATATTCTAATCACTTTTAACCTTGGGATTTATTCAATATAGTACTCATAGCTACGACAATCCCAGTTAATGATGATAGATTTCTATGTAGAACTATGTATCCTGAAATCAGACTAAACGACACAACCATTGAATGTATTTGCTGGCAACTTCTTAGGTTTAATCCTGGGGCCAATGATCAGTCCTAATTCAGAACAAGCCCGGCAACCCTACAGCTTAGTCTTATCTTACTCATTCTCCGTCACTAAGCTCCACTTCCGTCCCCAGGGAGCTGATCGAGCCCTGTTCTGTTGTTAGTGTTGAGTCTAACCTGGTTGATATATGGTCTTACTTACATCCTTCGGTAACCTCATCAACAGTGTTTGGCACAGAGCACTTGTTCGCTTCGGTAAAGCCCTGTGTCTTTACCCCCTTGCAGGTGTTACCAAAGCAGGCTCCATCCATCAGTTTCTGGAGAGCGTCATTCTTCCACCCGAAGACATAGTCGGCATGTTGTCCATACCCAGTACTATTTTAGCGTTAATATTTCAGTTTACATGAATACATTTTCGTGCGTCATGTTACCTATCTCCCGTGCTTAGGACGAACGGCTGAGACCCGTCCTCCGGCCAATCCTCTGGATTGTTGAACCCAGTCGTATCCCAAACGATCTAGCGAATATCACGTCAATAATCTGATTAGATCGCATAGAAAACCGATACATGGACTTTGCGATTCTAATTGATCTAACCCTCCAAATGCTGCTGGGGAACGGCGAGAAAAAGGGGGGTCACAAACCTCGAGCATCAGCTGTGGAATTTTGATCGGGTGAGTAGATGGACAATCACCAGTGGTAGCGAACGATGAAGGACCTCTAGTCGGATATGCCACGTGATCCTGGTGATTTGGACTGTCCAGGCGTTCTCCATCCCAGCAGCTAAATATTCCATTAATGTGTATTCACAACATTTATATAGGAATACTGCAGTCTCACGTTGGGAAGTGGATGTTCGATCGAATACCACCAAAACAAGGCCCGGAAGGGAAAGTCTCGGTATCCAGCTTGGGATCGGCACAAGGGGAATAGTCGTCCCCTTGGAAGTTCGGACCCGTAAAGCAGCGGAAGCAGCTTTGAGACTTCATCCCAGAGCCCTTTTTCTCGCGCTGCATGGAGTCGCCGTAAAGCATGCGGAAGCCCTGGGCAATCTTAATAACTTCTGAAAATAGCGAGTGTTCATTGTTGATCTTACGGGTTTAAAAGCAGTAACCGTGCTCTTACCAGGACCAAGGTAGTAAACAGTGACACCGCCTTGGGCTTCTTCGAAAAACCTGTTCGGGACTTGAGGGACCCGTTTATAAGTACCATTCCGAGCCTTAAAGTATATGTTCGCCGTCCAATAGTTGGAAAAGTCTTCGCTAAAGGTGCATGTCGTACACGTAGCTAGACTAGAGACATCGGTTGATGGAATCGAAGCATTGAAGGCGTTCCCACCGACAATCTGATGTAAGTGTGGAGATGGATTCACCCCTGGATTAACAAGTCTGCCAGAAAATGGATCAGGAATGTTCCGCAGATATAATCTCTTGAACCCCAATGCTTACGGATCAAGTCGCTCAATAACTACCTGGCTACATCCGAATCGAATGAGACTGTTGCTTCCGGGGCCCTTTACCGGAGTTGTCTGCGGTACTGCATCGACAAACGCCGCAAGGGACAAGAGGGCAGACCAATACATCGTGACTCGCGTTAGCAATTGTAGTAAAAGATAAAATATTTACTATGATAAAATACTCAAGTTGAATAAGTCCAAATCCAAGCTGTTGATATCCCTGAGCTATAATAAGTGAACCCTTTCCAAGTATATTGGGTAGGTATTGTAACTAAGTGCCGGCTATTTCCTGTAGTTCTATATATATAGTAGCAATCAATTTTGATTGTCAATGTCTCATTAGCCAGTCCAGATACTCTGGACGATATAGGATGTAGATATATGCAACCTATCAGAATATTTATTGACCTACCAGCTATTTTTCCATAACTACCGGGTGCCCAATTGCATAGTCGTATATCAAACTTACGTTCCTTCTGGCAAAGTGATTTGAGCCAACACCCAACCAGATGCTCGGCGCCGATAAGGATAAATTTCTATTATTCTGTAAGGGAAGGATTCGCAGAACCTTTAAGCTCAGGGGCTGTGTCACTACATAAATAGCATTTGACCTATTTAACTAAAGAGATTATAATTATTTGAATATAACAGTTAGTAATATGCTTATTAAAGGTTCTAGGTCAAATAACACTTATCAGAGGGCTCATATGTTATTTTACGGTCATCGAGATGGGGTCGTTGCAAGGGAATAATTAATATCACAGAATACGATGTGATGTATTCAAGAATAAAAATCTAGTATATAATTAAAAAGAACTTATAGGATAGTTTTATTACAATACTTCCAGTCACAAACACTCATAAAAAATTATGTTCAATTTATATTGAGAAACCCTATGTACGAAAGGAAAATCCAGGCAATTAGGTACAAAAGATTTCATTACAAACATGATGACATGGTGGCATATTTTATGACCATGTTGTTTCGGCCCCTAACAACTGATCCATGATCATATTAGCCGTAGCAAGGTGGGAGTTGATATCAAAATCTAACAGAAACTCAAATATATGCCGCATATGCTGCTGGAGCAAGTCGGCGTCGAGCCCAACTCCGGGTGCCCGGCCTGTGACAAGGAGTCCCGTTTCGGCACTAGAACGAGCCGCCTGTTCAGCGCGCGGCCGGCATACTTGGTCATAAGCCTTTAGGGCAGCCGGGATCGCTGCCCTGGATGGTAATCGACCGAGAAGGGTACAGAGAACTAATACCTCCTCGGCCGCGAGATTAACGCTAGCGCCTTGAAACGGGAGCATGCTGTGTGCGGTATCTCCGATCAGGCAGATGTTCTTAGTCACATAAGTCGGTGCCGGTCTATGCTCTAACTGGCAGATAGCAGCCACCTGGACGGTGTATACGCTCTGTATGAGCTGCAAGATATCAGTCAATGGTTTTGCTTCTTAGAAAGAATATCGGTAAAATGAAAAGGGGATACTGACGTCAACTATCCGTTGACACACCGGCATCTGGTTATAGGCAAACATCTCCTGGAACTCATCAGGGGTGAACAATTTTGCCCAGGAAGGACCCGAAGACACATCATCTTCTTCGCCGACTTCATCCGCCTTTCCGTAAACGATAATTTGGACTTCGGTACCGTTGTCGAGTAGGTCATATGCCATACCTGTTCCGTCTCCGATCCAGCACACCTGGCGTGGGTTCATCGGGTCTAAATACTGCACACCCATGGCTTGCTGTGCTCTCAAGAGGGGAACCTTGATAGGTAATCCCCAGAATCCGGTGGAACGTGGCTTCACTAAGGATTCGTCGGCGCCGAGAACAAGTTGTCGTGTAAACCCATGCGTGCCATCAGTACCTATGACGATGTCATAATTTCTTTGTAACCCATCCTCGAAGATCAATAGCACTCCTTGTCCCGAGGACGACTCCGTGACAGACACTATCCGCGTGCTAGGGTGCATCATACGCGGCGGCACACCGTTGAGCATCTCGGCCAGGAGAGCTTGGCGGGTGACGTTCTTCCTACACCTTTCTCCCAGCCCGTTGATTTCTACCTCCCTTCCAGCATGGAGACCGGTAGCCAGTCGTGTCTCAGTCGTGGTGAGAACTGCCCCGGCACGGTCAAGACATTGCTCTAGATCCGGGTCGATAGCAGCCAAGATAGCTTGGGTCTTGGTAGTAAATGCAAGTCCCGGCCCTTCATCCCTAAATACGGGACGTGATTCGTACATGTCAACAGAAATGTGAGGATATCGCAGAAGCCCACGCAGAGTTGCGGCACCGGCCAAACCGCCGCCTATTATGGCGACTCTGATGGTTGAAGGTGAACCAGACATTTCTTTTAGATTCAAGACGTATAGTTTAAAGCTACCGTAAGAAAATGATAGCTTTGGTAAGTGTACTGTAGTGTTATAGTCTTCAGTCCTCATTGCTCATTAGGGCCTATCGAGAAGGTAGGTTCTTTATGTAAGTTCAGAATGTCTTAATACCACCTCAAACCATCTTAACATACCTCGCATGATTCACGGTAGTCACGGGTCGTTCCGCCTTGTGAATCATACTCCAGTCTATATCGGACCGTGAGCCCCATCATCTTGTTCTAATGCTGCCGGTTCCGACTCAAGTATGATCCCTACGAATTCCTGACAAATTCATAGTTACCTCATGGACATACAGGGTGGATAAAATTATACGGCACATGTAGGGCTGAGAAGCTTTAGGGCGTAGGATCAATGAGGACTGATCCGCACAAGCATCTAGCGCAATGCCATATACAAAATAGCGTGGGCACGGTATTTGGCCCCCAAGCAGGGATCACCGGCGACGAAACAAGCAAACAAACGCTTTTCGCTTTCCTAATTTATATACTCGTCTATAATCACCTATAGGGTTCGGTAAGGCGGATCGTTCTTAACCTCAAGTCTCCTTAACAGCGTTTTGCACGATAAAGGGGCGTTCGTGTCTCGCGCCTTATCTGGTAACTTGCGCGAGAGCGAGCTCCTCCATGTAAGCGCCATTGACGCGATGACACAACTCTAGCTAATTCATCTTAGCCACGGACAGGGTTTGTCAGCCTCCATCGGCTAATAAGCTTAGTTCCAGCGATAGAAAAAGAGTGGATAGTGAGGATCCCTCCAAGGCATCGAAATAAAACGAATTGTGACTCGACATAACCTTCCTCTCCAAGGCGGCACGGCATTAAGAGATCAAGCCGAAAAAAAGAATATCGCTTGAAAGTTCGGAGTCACCGTGAGATCTTGTGTTATTACGCCGACCTGAAATCCTCCAGGTCCGAGCGAATCCTATACGTACACATTAGGCCGAGTGCTAGATGTGGCTTTGTATAGGTAGGTATGTAAGTACCTAAGCAAACCTGGGGCCACAGCAAACTGGGCACGGCTAGGAGGTACCTACCTCGGAGGGCATTTCCTGAGTACTCGACAGGTGAAATATAAAAAAACGACATGTATATACCTACCTAGGTAGGTATTTACACCATGCCCCTTCTTCCCCTTACCCCGTCCCGCGGCTCTCTCCGTAACTTTAATTCTATTCTTAGCTTCTTAATATAGCTAGGCGTAATTTGGTTAGTCTCTCCTTCGAAATACCTACCGCCTAGGCCCGAGACCGATCCTCCTAATAACCTATAAATCCAGCAGAAATTAGGGCCGGTAGGATTTCGTAGAGATCAGTCACGCGAGTTATTATGCTGATAATAGTTTCGAACTCCATACAGATCGCACTTCATCGACACGATCATCATTCTGCGTTTCCAAGCCATGAATATCCAATTGAACCGCTGCGGCCCTATATCTGGTCCTGGCTCAACATCCTGGCCGGTAGATCTGGAAACAGATCTACCATTCCGCCTTGTCAATTGGTTAGTGAACGAGGTGATAATTTGAGCTCACCGCCGCGCATAATGCCGATTGAAGCAACAACGTTCATTATGACGTTCACCAGCCGTGCCATCGCATAGATGTTAATAATGTTGAAACTGACGATAGGAATCGAAACGCCTGGGCCGTATCGCCTCAGTTTCGTTGGAAGCCACGGCGGATTCTCCGGTGAATCTTACCTGCAACGAGCCTTTGATATCTTGGGCGAAGTCACAACACAAGATCAAGCTGAAGTCCACTTATACCTAACAATGTAATACTAGAAAAGGGCTGTGACCCCTTGTATCGTAGCCAGTCTCCTGAACAGGAATCTAACCTAGTCCGATAGCTTATGTCTTCCTTCCACTCATTTTGCATAACAGGTAGGTACCTAATTAAGGTTAGGGAAACATAACCCTTACGTTTAAGAATAAAGTACACCGACAAGAATATTACAAAAAGAAAAATCATGTTTTGTTAATATCCGATCTCCTATAATCTTGTAGGTTACATACCGCAAGAGCCTTCTCCCTCTGTATACTCCTATGCCATACATAAAACAAGTCACATCGCAAATAAATAGCTAAGAAGACCTACCATTCTTGCTAAAAGGTATGAACAGACTAGGTTAAGCCATAAGACTGACTTATTATACGAACAATTACCCCTAGGTATTCATTAAAGATGTTTTATAAGGCTTGCCCCTATTTACTCACAATCTATATTAACATAAGTTATTACATCCGTATTTGCATCGCTAATTAGCTACCATGGTAACTTATGTTAGGTAAACTATTAATAATGATATTACCGGACGCCTTATTTTAGAAATGAGACGACGCAGAATTAAATTGCAATATACTGGGTTAACATGTGGACAACTAGCTATACTACACATGCTAAGACACGAATTAATATGTATAACAATTCTTTTCCTTGGGTCTAAATACTTCATTATGTCATCGCCGATCTAAGAAACAGCATAGAGAGGGGAAAGATTCAAGCTAACAGCAACGCTTAAGATTAACATGTTCGTATATGGGGGTATAATCTACTTGCATCTCAAACCTTTCCCGCCTTTAATTTTCCAAATATCACTACATAATCAGCCTAGGTTAGGTTAGTTTTTCCCGTACCATAAATGATTTCCCCATTTCCCTTAATCATCATGTCTGCAGCTCCTTGTTGACCCTAATGTCATGCCTGTGCTCATCAATGGTTTGACGAACTGCGATAACACCTATTAAGAAGCATAGCTACTCCCGATACAGAATTGTGGAAAATTTCCACTATCTCGTTGGCTACCTATAAAGGGCGAAACCCGGCTTCTTCGAGCTGCTTACCCTCCGGCAGCATAGGACGACCTTGCATAGGAAATGGCCAGAATAACGGGGTTTCCAAGCTTTGGGCAGTGTGTGCCATTGTTCCTATGCTACCCGTAGGTCTAAAATTTGGCGATGGACCTTGTTCTGCCTTTTCCCTAGCTTGGCCTCCTTCAATGATACCTTCCATTTTTTCTCCGCGGTTAAAGTGAGTCTGTGAAGTGGATGAAGGATGTCCTTTCTGTTCACCCCCAGGGCCGCCGACTTCTCGGGTGCCCCATGCGCAAAGAAAATCCTCTTCGTTGACATTCGGTGAGAAGAAGTTCAGGCTGCTAGTTGTGGGTCGAACTGAGTTGTCTACTTCTTCTGATACACCGGTGCTAGGCGGAATGTCTACCTCGATGTTCCATTTCTTAGCGAGGTACTGTAGAATATTTAGTGCTTGATGTGCGAAATGGTGACAGGGTGCCATTTCCGTTAGATGCGATATCCCTAATTTTAAAGCTTCAGCTACTCTTGGATTCAGTTTTGCGGTGGTGGTACTCGATGGCGATGTTGACTCGGGTTCGTGCCTGCTGCCAGAAGGTAATTTTCCGTAGCTATGCTCGTTCTCGGTATATTCAGGCTTAACCGTCGAAGGATTGGATATTTCTGCCGGTGAGATAGACTGGTCTTTAGAAGCCTCTGCACCTATGGCAAGGTGCATGATGGCAGACGTAAGTACAAAGTACGGCACAAACGATGGCGTGCGTCGAAGGGTATACAGTTGAGAGTATGACCGGAGAAGGCCTTGGATAGCATCCGCAGCTTGAGAGCAGACATCACGAGGAAGTATACCGGAACCAATGATTCTTAACTTTATAAGAGGTCGAAAAAGGAGTAAAATGGCGAAGTGATAGTACATGCTATGAAGAGGATGAGCTGGAAATGACCAAAGTCAAGATATCAAATGGTAGTACTCACTGAGCGAAAAGGACGGCAGGCGTGAAATTATGTCCTAATCGTAGGACCTCTGGGATCCTATCGTACCAATTGAGGTATTGCGTATAAATGGTAAGTAGATCTCGGCTAGTGACTGGTTTTCCAGGAGAGTGGAGGACATATAGTGATTGATGTACAAGCTCACTGAGCTCGCAGAAGCATTTATAAACAGATCGAACATTAGAGGGCTGCTCGCAAGATCGTTGAAGAGGAGCCCCTTTTCGACTAATTAGACACATCTGATATCTCTACGCGATGCCAAAAGTTGGATTAGGTATGTGTTCGTTAGACTCACCATCATCAGTATAGGGAACCCACAAAGATGCTTCAATATCATCAATAATTGCAGGTTTGGGAGGTAAATGTGGGAAACAAGAACATTGAGGCAGAGAACCGGTCGCGAGAGACCATGCGCTTTGATCCGTTAGCTGAAGTAACGAAGATAACCGTTAGTAATCTTACTGATCTAGGGCGAAGGCGCCCCAAAATGTTGCTGCCTGGACGGCAATTTCATCCTCATCACCGTCGTTCTGTAGGCGGTGTAGACCCATCTCGATGGCCAGGCGTATGCTCTGCCCTGCGTAATACCAAGACTCCGAATCTCTCCCGCAACTCGCTTCCCGAATGGACATTATCCCTAAAGCTTGAATTGTGGTCAAGGTATGATGGTTATTCTCGCGGTAGAACAGCCTTAGAGACTCTTTGAAAAAGTGGTCGCCTGCCGTGCGCGAGTTGTTCGGATTTGCTCGCGTATTTGGTTGAGTTGAGAATCGACATCCAAGAGCCAGCAACGCGTTAACCAATATGGGTGAGCAGTACCGGTTCCGCCCATTGAGGTAATCTTTCATGAAATGTTCCTTACTAAGAGACGCAAACGTGGGGTATTCCCAGCAGAAATAAAGTGCTAGGAGATGTGAGACTAGACTACTGTCCGCCGTAACCTTGGTCCATGTCCCAGGCGGAACCTTCATCTCGGGAGAATCTAGGGGCGCAAGGACCTGATCTACTCCTCGGTATCGAGGGCCTTCTGTCACCGATGACTGATCTTGAAGCCATAAGCCAACACGGGAGCGCTGTGGAGCCTCTGCCGTCCATTGCATAACCTCGGGGTGAGAGTCGCTCCGGGTGGACACGGTCTGACTATGCGACGAGAAGTTCCAAGGGCTATTGGGGTCAAAATCCTGATTCATTCCATGCGCCTGTGCTGTTGCAGGACTCATCCCCATGGTACTGTAGGCTCCAGCTCCAGCATGCGTAGGGCCGTAGGTTGAAAGGGAGGGTTGGGGTAACGTCACTCCGCCTCCAGGTTCGCTTGGACGTGCAAATCCGGACAAGGCGTTCCTAGTAGCAGGTAAAGTATGCCCACCACCACCACCACCATCACCCAGCCATTCCGAGATGCCTTCGACGGATTGTCCTTGCCGGAGTCTTTGCAAGACTTCCTCGACCAGGTCGGGGCGGACAAGGGCAGAGAAGACCGAGTCATTATGGCGTTGCTGGCGTCTCAAGGCTTCAATCTCATGGCGCAAGTTTTCCTTTGACTGTCGCACCGGGACCTCGTATACGCAATCAACATCCTTTTGCGTCTTACATCGACCGCATGGCTTTTGACCATCGCATTTTGCGCGCTTCTTCCGACATTCAGTACACGCGTTAGGTGTAACGACACCAAGACCCCTCCGACGCTTGGAAAGTTGATGATTTGGAGTGCCACTAGCTCCGGATGCGCCAGAAGTCGCGGAGGCTTCATGTTTCGGGGTGGGCTTGGAAGATGAGGATGTTTGGCTGGTGGAAGGCCCACTACCTGGGTCCCCGTCCATTATATCGGGTTTAAGGCCGGTAGGGCATACTCAAAATATATGGATAGATACACCCACATGGACCACGCTTTCTACCCGCGAGCTGACGCCGACAAAATGGTGAAGAGGTCTGCGGCTGCAGCGACTCGTCTCGGAAGAAGGAGTGTCTGAGTTGGATTACTGAGGTGAGCATATGAGAGCGGTTTATAGAGTAGAGCTTTCTCTCTTTCAGTATATCTCACGCTCACGGGATTCAGAAACGATGAAAACGCGCGGGGCAGTTTAGCTATATCTACCTATTTCTAGGTTAGTGAGGTGGGAGTGAGAGCTAGGTAATATATGAGTTGATTGTGTTAATGACGAAAGAATCGATCATAAAACGGCAGTAGAGATGTAGCTGATATAGTTGCGAATATATACCCGCAGGTGGTAGGTAGTTGAGGATAAAGAGATGGTGATTTCTTAAGATTCGAGCTGATCGAAGAGTTCGGGTTTGGGTTTCAAGGATGACAGCTTTGCGCTAGTCGCATGGCACCTACCTACTCAGGTTCACCTAGGTATGTACGAGGCGAGTACATCCTGTAATCCCGACCTGTAGGTAGTAGCTGCTCTAGTTGGGCCTTTGCTGTGTAACAGACCGGACGTGGCTGCGTGGCCAAGGTTCTTTCTGCAATGCCTCCTGCAATGCCTCCCAGGTATGGTATCTCCTAGTCGCAGTGGCAACAACGTCTCTGCGCTGGTGCGCCTCCAATCTTAACAATAAGTTAGATCGTGGCTGACGATTCTGCTAACCAATCATTGGTAAACGAATAGACAGGGAATAGTAGGGCGATGATAAAAACGTCAAGGGCTTTTTCTTTTTTTTCCGTCTCGTCAGTATGTACCTACCCAGGTAGCTCTATTCTAATATTATATTATTTATATTATATACAATACCTACCTAGGTACCTATACACGAGAGGAGGAGGCAATGGAAAGTGGAGGGGTTATGTTAGCGGGGTTTTCGCTTGCGAATGCTACTAAAGATTGAACTGAGTGGGGCTTAAGGCCGACTTACCGACTCCGCTCTTAGCCTCTTCAGGTTAAGGAGTCGGAATAGGCTTAGTATGCAAGAGATTCCCCCCCTTTTTAAATACCATCCACTAAGCAAAGATGCAAAATATCAACTTGAATTATCTATACGATTAAATGTTTCGAGCATTTGTGGTACCCTACAGACTCCCAGGTTAAAAGAATAAAACCCCAAGTTGACAAAAGACCGATAGGTAGTTGGCAAGCACCTAGGTTACGTTATGCACCTCGGTAGCTACCTAGGTACAGGTAGGTAGGCATCCTCTCGAGGTAGTCATGTAGACTCATAATAACTGATACCTAATAGGTCACTTATGAGTACGTCATACTTCTGTGGCAAATTGCTAGGATAGGAACTTCTTAGATCTCGGAAGAGATTCTTAAGCGGTCAATCCGAGAAGACATAGTATGGTAGCGTTTTAACCAATCGATGTCTAGCCTAACGCGTGTGCTTTTACAGGGGGGTGGGGGTTAAGATAAACCAATCACAACCTTGGAAGTGCCCCCTCCAGGGCTGCTTTGCTATCCTTCCTTGCAGAAGGCAAGCATACATACTAGCAGTGGTTAGTAGGTACTGGAAGTGGCTAAATATTAAAATATTCTCCGTACCTAGGTACCTAGGTAGGTACTGGAGGTACTCATAGTTGGTGGCAGGCACTATTAGCCAATAACCATGGAGAAAACACTTCTTCGGCGTCCATTCCGACCTCAGGGGCTAGGACCTGACGCTTAAATGTTCCGTAGCGGCATACTACCTAGGTACCTAGGTACTATCATATAAATCTTAGCATTCCAGATCAACTATGATTCTCGTATATTCTTGTTTTAGATAGCTGCTGGGATCGCAACAGCTATGAATATAACAAAGGGGTAGAACTACAGCCTACGGTAATAGACAGTTTCTCGGAGAACACATCGTAATTGGCGGACTTTGATTCTTCGCTATAATGCCTACGTACTCATTAAGCTATAAAACTCGCTCGCCACGTGCCAGGTCCCCTCGTAATCGTTCGATCCAAACCTGCCAATGTGAGACCGTCAATGAAAGCGCCAATAGCGATTTCTCCGATGTTATTATACACCCTGTCTCCCATCTAGCCTCAGTATCGTTTGGAAGGACTTCTACTCTTAGTAGGACTTCTGCCTCTCTCGCCTTTGGACGGACTCCTTCGCGATGGTGTATCCGGAGGCGGTAGCGCCTGAAATCTAGGCGCCTCATCCGTATCTGGAGTGTCATCGTTGGCTAGCATGTGTCGACTATGCGGGCGTCGCGGAGTCTGAGGTATTGCTTGCCAATATACTTGCTGCGATGGGGGTCTCATGTGCTGGTCGCCTGCATGATGAGATGGAAAAGGGGCTGACGGGTGCGACTGAGGAAAATCCGTAAAAGCGTTTGCGCTCTTATAGAGAGACCTCCCGCTAAAGATGAAGATGGTGAACAAAAGGATGATCAGACCCTGGTCTAAGATTAGCTAGCTGCATCATCTATTCGGCCGTGTTGATTTGAATTAAGTTCACTTACAATAGTCTTGTAGGACATGGTCTCGACAATGTCATTCAGAATTTTGGCCATTTCCTTCGCACTGTTCGATACCTGCTTGACGTAATCCGGATTCTTGTTCATGCAGCTGTACCACTGTTCGCATATCTCGTACATCGCTGGCAGCCGACGCTCTATTGGCTGGCATCTATTCTCTCGATAGTCGGTTGCGCACTTGTCGATTTCGGCGATTATATTGGCTCTCTGTGCCTGTCTCTCGGCAGAGAAATCTTGGCGCAAGCCGTTGATTATGGCCCAACCGACCCAGCACGAGGCTGACACACAGAAGAGGTTGAACGCAAAGGTCAACCAGTAGCCGAGGATACTAGGCGCATATGGGTGTTGCTGGACAGTGGCTAGGAAACTCCCAAACCAGCTGTTCCCGTTACGGTTCATCTGATCCTTGTGAGGCTTATTCGGCTGGAATGTGCTTTCGTCCGACTCGTAATCCGACTCATCGCATTCATCCTGCTGAAGATATGGTAGGCGGTAACCACTGATGTCCCTATCGCCATTGTAGCGCTTTCTCTTGCGCACCTTGTCTCGGGAGGGAAATATGGTCTTGGCAATCTCGCCTTTGCCGGACATCTTCTTAGATACTAGCGATCTGTTCTTGTTCATGGTGGAAGGCGTGATGGTCATGCGCGCGATGTCATATGAGCTGTCATTCTCGGGAGTGTTGGGATAATCCGAGACGTCCGTAACGGCCGGACTGGATTCAGCAGGCGAGAGCTCAGATAGCGCGTCTAATTCGAAGGTCTTTCTCGGTGTTGTAAAGGCCGGGTTTCGGAACGGTGGTGCTGTAGCTGTCCTTTGAAAGGCAGATGTAGAAAATACAGATGATTGTCGTGGAATGGCTGGTAGAGGTTTGGAGGGAGAAGGAGAGCTTTGCGTGCGTTGAAATGGGTTATGACCGAAAGAAGAGTTGTTGTTGTTGGTACTAATAAAACTCGAAGAGGCGAAGGTATCTAGATCACCCGCAATGTTAGTCTTCTGTAGGTTGTTCGTGATGCTTCTGCGCATATGGAGCCGGAGCGCAGCAGTAGGAGACAAAGATAGAGACGGAGAAGAAGATGAAGGTGAAGAAGAAGAAAAAGAAAAGGAAGCTGTACTGTTTGCTTGTAGCCGTTTTGTAGATTGAACAAACGGGCTTGATGGATCTACAGGACCATGATTCTGGTATTCCCAGTCCATGGGAGACTCGTACGTTCGTGCCATTCGGCCTCAATTGAGCAGTATATCCACCACAAAATATACAGCGCTGCAGTCTTCTAGTTAGAAGGGCCAATCAGTGATGAAAAGAAAGAAAGTAAAGATTGAGCGGTGAACAAATCTCCAGTGAGCTTTCTCAGCTACCGGTAGATTTCAAGTGTGTATTTTTTAGGTTGAGGCTGATAAGAATTAGCAGTTCCTGTTGGCAACCGTCAGTGACAATGACAGAGTAAACAAATATTAGCGTGGCTGTTCTTTGCCGAGTGGGTCCCATCAAACATTACCTAGGTACTCATCTATGTCAAGTACGTACCTAGGTACCTACCCAGTCAGCCACATGTGCTGTTTACCAGTTTAGAGCTTAGGTAATAGTGTACTGTACCCACGTACCTATCTCCACCTGCACGCTTCCAATGGATGAGCGTGCACGAGCCATATAAACTGATACCCTAGTCTCGTTCCCCTGTCCCTTCCCAGAGTTCACTCAGCCTGCTACCTACCTGCTACTTCCAATATTGAATAGGTAGTAGGTACAAAGCTTTCGACTAAATAATTACGAAATATTTTGTCTCTTCTCTTCTCTACAACTTTCAAAGTTTCTTCGACAGCTTCATCCAATTCTTCCTTTGCACACATAAATGAAAGGATCAACAAGGTCCTTATATTA
Source organism: Jackrogersella multiformis (assembly GCA_902806575.1). NCBI lineage: Eukaryota > Fungi > Ascomycota > Sordariomycetes > Xylariales > Hypoxylaceae > Jackrogersella > Jackrogersella multiformis. Next base: position 83,200 of record CADCXD010000009.1, on the reverse strand, counting down.
CTCATTTTTATCTACCTAGGTACCTAGTTTACCTTCCCACGGGAAATCCTAGCGGAAATATCTGCTGGTTTATATCTTTTTCCTGTTCCTTCTGCAGGCGTCCTGATTGTAGAAGGCCTCGAAAAGAACCATCGCAGCATCGTCCCCCTTTCAGCCCACCTAGTACCGTCTTTCCGTTTCTAGTTTTTCCCCGCGACTCTTGATATTCCTCTAGACAAAATGTCGGATGCAGATTCGGCTGCTCCGAGCCTCCACGAGGATGATGACCTTGCCCATGCTGGCGATTCCGACAATGATTCCGACGCCCTGTCCGAAATTGATGAGGATCAGTTCGACGACTACGACCCTAACACTGCTCGCATTGATGAGAAACGCCCTGAACCCCAGATTATCGACGATGTTGCGGCACGTACACTGAAGGCCGGAAAGCGAAAGGGCACAGCTGCGAAGAAGCCCAAGGAAGGACGACGCGCCAAGAAGCGATCGCGCGACAATGACAACGACGGGGCAGATGGCGAGATTCTACACACCAAGCGAGCACGCAAGGTTCCTGGAGCGGATGCCCCCGAGCAAGAGTCGGAGCCCGAGGTTGAGAACCTGACGCCCGAGGAGCGACGGCGCCGAGCTATAGAACGCGCTTCTAGAAACGTGCCGAAGCAAAAGGGTGGTAGAAGAAAGAAGAAAGACGAAGTAGTACGTGCTATATATATATGGACTAGTTTGTGGTGATACTTCGATGCTGACATTTATCGACACAGGACTTGGAAGATGAGTTGGATGAGCGTATCGCAGACCTCAAAGTCCGCATGGAAAATGCCTGCCAAGCGGACAATCAGGCACGCGAGGCAGGTCAGCCCGCCCTGCACAAGTTGAAGCTCCTCCCTGAGGTCATGGCGATACTCAGTCTTGACAACAACCGAGGAGCTGTCCTCGACCCGGACACCAACTTCCTACAGCATGTCAAGTTCTTCCTAGAGCCTCTCAATGACGGCTCCCTCCCCGCCTATAACATCCAGCGCGACATCTTCCAAACCCTGACGTCTCTCCCGATAGAGAAAGAGACACTACGATCAAGCGGCATCGGCAAAGTTGTTCTATTCTACACCAAGAGCAAGAAACCTGAGGTCGGCATCAAGCGTATGGCTGAACGCCTACTGGGCGAGTGGAGTAGACCTATCTTGAATCGTAGCGACGACTATAAAAAGCGGCACATCGAGACTAGAAATTTCGATTACCAGTACGTTTAATATCCTACTTATCGCAGCCCTTATACTAGAAAACTTACTAACCAAGCCAAAACAGAGCGGCGATGTACCGACAGTCTACCACGAGCAGCCAGCTGACGCTGAACCAACGCAACACCACTGAGTCATTTGCCGAGGAAGAGCGGGCACGCATGCTCGCCCCTACGAGGGAAGTTAGTCGAGCGCGGGTTACCGGCCTGCCTTCGACCTACACCATCGCGCCGCGCAGTACCTTCGATCCCACTCGCGTTCTAGACCATAAGCCAATCGGTTCTAGTGGAATGGAAGCGTTCCGTAAGATGACTCAGAGAGGGAAGAAGAGATAGGGTCTCAAATAGATGCCCTCCTCCTGGTGTACATCCGATCAGGACTACGCTTGGTAGATGATTCTTCATGATATATCACATACATTGGGAGTTCGGGCTTGCAAGGCCTTGACGCAAAGCAGCGAGGCAGTAATTTTGCTCCGTCCTGATGACTAGTAGCTAATTCGATAGGGTACCAGGGAGGGTACGGTTAAGGGCTATCAAGTAGTAGGTACTGTACACTATCTTGCAGTGGGACTCGAGGTCTTTATGAATCGACTAAGTTGTTTTTACCCGTTGTTATTGTCATGCTACGATGTGCTTCCTTGCCCTACCTAGACCTACTATCGATTTCGTATGCAACTTCTCCTTCTGTAGCTAGCCCCGTCTTACCGTAGTCTACTAGGCACTTCAATTTCATATAGAGGTTAGTTCGCTGCGGCTATTCTAGCACGCGTATTCGACCCCATCTATATGACGCTATACCTACGAATCTATCCACTGCTCCAAATTGCTGCCTTCCATGTCACCTGTCGTATTGTGCCTAGTCCAACATGTCGCTCGATCTACACATGGTAGATAATTTTTAACCCCCGCGTTATGCTAAACGACTCGAGTAATCTATGTACCAACCTGTTGATCACGTACCTTATACCTACCAACTATTTCCCCGTCCATCATATACCCACCTAAAATGGCTAGACAGCTACCTAATACATAGAAACGAAAAAAACCCGAGGCGCGCTGTCGTAATCAGCAAAATCCAGCCGAGATTTACGTATACGCGAAAGACGCCATAGAGGCACCAACTTTACTTAGCTTTGGAGCTTTTTTTATGCCTAGCTCATAGGCACCCCTGATATGGGTTCAAATAGGTTATAGAAAAGAGAATATAGTCGTAGTCCTACCCAAAACAAGCTACTTCGGCCTCTCTCATTCATCACGTTGCGGAAAGGGGGGGAGAGAGATGGAACTGGATGGCAGGGCTAGCAGATTGAATCGGTACATAAGATAGGCACCTATCCTCATTTATCCACTGCCTAATACTCATTACCTATACCTATGCGCCATGATAACTCGTTCGTGAAAGAAGATAGATGATAAAAAATAAAGATAAACATGAGAGAGAAACAGAAGAAAAGGGAAACGCCCGGAATCTACTAGAATGAACACCATTCATTACTCCTAGAATTTTTCGTCGTCGTTCTCGTCATCGTTCTTCACATATTCTCGCTCTCTTTAGCCCCTAGCGATTGGAATCGTAAATCATTGATCGAAAGCCCGTTCTATTGTAGATTCTTCTTTCTCTTTCTTTCTTCCTCTTTCGTCAGCAGTAAAGAAGGACCGATCACGCTCTCGTCTTCTCCAACGGCTCAACTGCACTATCTTCGTAGCAGCTTTAAACCTCGAGGACAATCATTATTACCATCGCCAACCGCCAGCTAGAGACACGTACGAAGACTCCTATCGTTTCTTCACCTCGCAAGCCCAACCTTCGATTCCCTCACCCCGGCTGCCAGGTACGAGTCCTTCCAGCTTTATATCTTCCATGCCCGGGGTATCGTTCAACCATGGGTGGTTTGCCATGCCACCCGCGTTGGCGCGCTTTTCGGGCAACAGCTCTAGCATCGGCAGCAAGAAGTCGGACACTTCTGTAGGCTGGTACTCGGGGGTCGGCTCGTCGTCGGGAAACATATCTTCAACAGCATCCTCATCCTCGCCGTTTTTTCTTGCTTCCATCTTAGCTCGGGCTTTGGCCTCGGCTCGGTCCCTCCAAGCCTTTTCCTTCTCTTCCCGTTCCTTCGGAGGCATGTCTTTGTAATCCTTGAAGTGGTATTTCTCGCGAAGGACGTCAGGTAATGCCCAATGTCGAAGGCGGTGAATGTTGCGCAATTCCCCTCTCTTGTTAAAGATCTCCTGGGACCACCGGCCTGTCTTCCAAAGGTCTTTAGGGAAGGGGCCCAAGAGCTCGATGATCTGTGCGATGTGGTCGTCATCCTTGCCATACTTAGTCCCGGATTGAGGATCGAAAAGGTAGTCGCCGGTGATTAGTTCAAATACCTATTTAACCATCTCTCGTCAGCTTCTGGTTTTATGCGGCAGCAGTGTATTGGATGGTGGGAGCGATAGTTAGGTCAGGGGAAAGGGGTAACATACCATCGCCGCCATACTCCACACGTCGGTGCTTGCGCCCCATTTCGCACCTAAGATAACTTCAGGCGATCGATATTGCCTCGTCTGAATGTCGTTTGTGAAGTGATGAGAAACCCAGCAGGCATTTCCCAAATCCGCAATCTTGACATTGATGATTGGACCTCTGCGCTTCCTCTTCCTCTTATCGCCAGTCGATGCCGTGCCGCCGGTGGTAGACTTATCCAGCGAGATCCCAGACACCTCCTTAGTGAGGAGATCTCTGTCAAGCGACTTAAGTTAGCGACTGAACATATCACCAGCGTCGACGGATTATGGGCTAAGACCTACGCTGTCTTTTCTCTCTGCCCCTGCTTTTCGCCTGTAGAGGAGCTCGGTGTCGCCGCTGCTATAATACAAAAACTTATTAGCATCATGTACCAACATATGATCGACGAGAAGGGACACCAGGGCAGGCATGTGAATGTGGGGGCGGGGCTTATGGCTCCGACGGGGTGTGTGAATATTGACCCCGTCGTGATGAGGCGTGAGAGAGCAGTGCTAGCAGTGCTAGTCGCTCTAGTAGCTCCAGTGGTACCACACCAATACGCCTAGAGGATGCGGAGGATCGAGTCTTATGTAGGTACATACCATCGTGTAACATAGCGTTGAGGCTGCTGTGTGATTTGGGTGATGGGAATAGGTTATCGCGATTGAAGTTAGCATTCAGGGGCGAAGGCAATGGTTGACTGCCGGTGATCAGGGTTCGTCTTCGTCGTCGCCCGTTCCTATTGTTCTCCTTGTCCGAGTTCTCGTTTTTCACCACCTTCTTGACTACCTGTTCGACGTCGCCGATCTCTATCAAGACGTTTTCCGGCTTGAGATCTGTGTGGATGATGCCGCATTCTCTGTGGAGGTAGTCTAAGCCCATCAATACTTGTTTCGTGATCTGTATGACAAGATCTCGAGGTATGCCCCTATGCTGCCACTTCTTGATCAACCCTAAGAGATTCTCCCCGAGAACCTCGAATACCATGCATACGTGCATCCCATTCGGACCCTTGTGTTCGAACGAGTCGAGGAGGCTGACGACATATTTCCGGCCCGGGTGGTTGGGGTTCGCTTGGACGATTCTCTGGAGCAGCTTAATCTCGTCGATGGCGGTCTCGGTGTAGTGGCTGGCGGATCGCACGACCTTCAAGGCGACGTGCTTACCGTTCGTATTGTCTCGCGATAGCCAGACAGTGGAGAAGTGACCCCATCCTAGTTTTCGCACAACCGTATATTTCCCATCCTTGAACTTCTCCCCGATCTGAACAGGGTGGTATCCTCCTTTGCAATAATCTTCGGAATCTTCTTCGTCGGCCGTATTCTCGGCGGCATCCTCTGGACCGGATGACGACGTGGGGGAATGTTGATTCATGTTGCCTGATAGGTGCGGCGGTCTGTGCGGAAGAAATGAATGTCAGCAAGCATATCCAGCAAGAATTAGGTATACATATACAGAAGCGGGTACGGCAACGGCAACGGCAACGGCGCGACTTTTAGATATGAGGCGTGAAGCAGAGGCAAATAATTAATTGTGACCAGCGCAAAGGCGAGCAAGCAACCAAGCGAAGCGAAGCGGAGCAAAGCAAAGCAAAGCTGAAGAGCGAGATGAGTAAGTATTGTGGCGGGTTGCGGATTGCGGGTTGCAGGATCGTGGCCCTGACTGGCTGCGTGATACCCTCTGGCGGTCCGAAATCAGGATTGCCAATGAGAGAGAGGCAGACTTGGGAGAACCCATCAAGATGCCTTGCCCACTTTGCCCACTTTGCCCAGAGAAGGTAGGCTAAGTCGTCATATTATTATTTTCTTCTTTGATTTTTTTTATGGATTTCCCTTTTTATTTTATTTCTTTCAAGATGGTGGCGGTGGGGTGTCAATAGAGAGGGAGAACCGCGGGGTGTATCCCAAGTCAGAATTTATTAGTAGATGGTGAGTAGTAACCTTTTCTTCATGGTAGCCATAATGTCCGGTGTGTTGCGCGCCGCTGTCGATCAAAGGAGAGTGGTAGGCAATCAGGAGTAAGGATGAATGAATACCAGTAGTAGCAGCGCGAGAGAGAGAGAAAAGCCTTGGTGCGGATGTAGCTGTATTCCCCAGGTGCGCTTGAGGAAGCATACGAGAGGGATGCCAAGGAAACAAATGGGAACGAATGGGAGGACGGACAGGTGGGCAAATGAGTGCGGGATAAGCGAATACTCAAAAAATGAAGGGCGGCGACAGGAGACGGGAGACAGGAAACAAGGCGACCACCAGAAATCGAGAACAAATGAGAATTCAGGTGAGTTGAAAGAGTGAAGAGTGAAGTGTCAAAGAGTAAAAGAGTAACAGTAATTGGGAAATGAAACCGAAATCGAGTGAGCGATAAATCGCAGCACACAATACGCAACACAACGCGATACGATACAACTCTACTCGACTCCCACTCAACCCTAAGGTCAAGGGTAAAGGTTTAGTAAAGATGGAATAGAATATATAAAAATAAAAAAAATAGGGGAGTGAATACTGTCGAGACTGGTGCGCTTGCTTGCTTTGCTTGCTTGCTGCTACGAAAGGCAGGGTAATGATAATTATTAACCCTCTCTCTTCCTCTCTCCCTTCGTGGTTCCAGTCAGTCCCCCCAGTCGAGTTTAGTTTCGACTTCTTGTATGTAGCAGGTTGTAGGTTGAAGGTAGAGAGGTATGTATGTGTATATGTGCGTGTATATGGATGTATGTAGGCTAGGAGGTAGGTAGTGTAAGGTAAAAAGGCCGGGCGTGTAGTGGTGGTGGAGAGCCGTGGAGAGAAGATTGCTGCACGGTGAGGGAGGAAGAAAAAAAGAAAGAAAAAAAGAAGCTGTGGGCGCTAAAAGGTGTCCAGAGTACCAGAGTACCAGAGCACTAGAGCGCTAGAAACACCTGTGTGTAGTGGGCTGGTGGGCTGTGGGCACGCACGTTGAGCAGTCAGAGCTTTCTTTCTCTCTTTTTTCGGTCGAGTCCCCGATCTTGACAGGGCAGGAGAGGTCCATAATTCAAAGCCAGAAGCCAGAAGCCAGAGCCAGGGCCGTACAGGGAAAGCCAGTCCAAAAGAAGTCCAAGGTCCAAAGGTGTCTTCTTTCTCTCTATCTCCCCCATCTCCCCTCTCCCTCTCCCCTCCTCCCCCCCCCCCCATCCAACCCCTCTATCAACAACGCTCCGCAGTTGGTTGTAGCGCTTGGCCCTTTTCAGGGGAGAGTCAGGGGGTGTTCCGGGGGGTGCAGAGGGGTTCAAACTGAGTGGATGGTACAACTTCAGACTGACTGTCGGCTCGGCTCAGCCCCGCTAGAGGCAGATGATACCCCCAGAAGCTCTTTAGATAGTACAGGTAGGTATTTATCATATGCCCCCCTAGGTAGGTAAGCCCATAAGCCATCCATATAAGCCATAAGCCCACTGCCACTACCTGGGTACTCAATACGACACAACACCTCGTGAGATTTGAGATGTAATGGATCGTATGTATCTTTTGCAGATAGGCCAATATCTGCCAATATGTACCAATGCGGGATCCAGGTAGCATATGACCACGATAGAAGAGAGAAGATGAAGGAGATAGAGGGCGCAACACCAGATATGTAACACAGCCTCAGTGGAAGCCTGGTGATGAATGGCCTCATCACCTCCGCCTCCATCCGGTATTGGTATTAGTTTGGTTCGGTTTCGAATTGGCCTGGCCTGGGTTGTCCTGGTCTTGCCGCCATCGCTCTCTTATGGGTCCATATGTTAGGCATCTCCTAGATATCTCGAATGCTTGCTTGCTTGCTTCCTTGGCTTACTGCTTTCTTTTGCTTTGCTCTGCTTTGCTTTGCTTGCTCTGCTCTGCTTTGCTTTTCTTGCGCTGGCTGCAATATGTCAAGTACCTACATATATTCGCGTCCAAAGACCCAGTGCAACCCAGCAATGAATTGTGCGCTGCGAGTGTGGTGTGCATATGCAGGATGTAGGGGGGCAATAGGCCAACAGAAGAAACAAAATCAAGACAAATCAAGAAAACTCGATGGGGAAGAACAAAGCGAACAACAATAACAAGATAACAATAATTAGCACCAAATACGAAAACGAGATAATCTTACCCTGGCGCTGGTCCCTCTGTGGTGATGATAGGTTTCAGCCCGTCCTTTTTCCTCTTTTTGTTTAATAGCGTCGGGCTGGCGAGGTTTGTTGTCGTTGCTGCTGCTGCTGCTGTCGTTGTTGTTGTTGTTGATGACAAGTTTGTACCGTTACCGTTCGCGCCCGTCATTAACGGGTTTGTGGTGGTAGGAGATGTATGGCCTTCCGTGACACTGGATACAACAGACGAGTCTGTCGCGTTCTTCGCGCCGTTCATTGTTTCGGGTAGAAAGGATATTAAGCAGCGCACAGTCGCAAACTAAGGCACGCTTCGTCGTAGTCCCGACTTAGGTAGACTTGGTAGACTTTGTAGGTCTGGTAGTGTCCGGACAACACAGAGTTTTCGGCTTGGAATTAGGATACGGCTAGGTGCGCCTTCGGATGGGAATTAGCTTGGTTGAGGAAGGGAAATGCGAATCTTGTTGCACGGCGAAAATATGTATGGTTGGCATTACACCAGGTCGAAGTTATGGTGACGATGGACGCGGCGGCGCGGTCGCATTCGCAGATAGAAGAGGAAGTAAGAACTATGAAGTAGGGAGATTTGAAGAATGCAAAACAATGCGATGCGATGTTATACGATGCGATGCGATGCGATGCTATGCGATGCAATCGATACGTTACAATACGCAAATATACAATAATATATGATGAATTCGGACCTTGCTCTTGTTATCCCTTTATGTTTTCCCTTGCCTCCCTACTAGGTGGTTTATCGATATCCGATTTAATAGAGATCTCGTTGGCGTGATTCTTAAGAGGGAAGAAATCCGATCTAAGCTATGCGTGGATAGAAAAAAAGGGAATTGGGAATTATGAAGGCATAACAATTGCTATGCACGATCGACGAGGGAGGGAGAAGAGAAAGCGAAGGGACAGGGGATTTCCTTTTTCTCTTCTTCACGCTAGGTCTGGGTCTGGATTTATTATTAGGATGGATGTTGTATTGCTGCTAGACTCGTACGAGTTAGTAAAAATATAGTAGCAAAATGTAGGTTGGTTGTTTTTTTTTTTATCTTGCTCTATTAAATTTTTTTGTCTTGTCGCAAAATCTTGGATTAGCAACGTCATATGGAGAAATGCCCGGGTGGTTGCTACCGGAAGTCGCGCCTCTCGGTCTTTAGGTCAACGTGCATCTACTACCCAGACTACCTACCTAGGTAAGGTAGTGTAGGTAGGTAGGTATGTACCTAGGCAGTAGGTACACGAAGAAATACGGATTAAAGGGATGATCATACATGGATGTTTATAATAAATGGATATCCTCCCGATACTTAAATATCGTTAATTCTTAATTACTTAACCTTAGGTATGTCTATCTACTTAAGTACTGAGGAGTGATAAGAAATGCCTTATACCTATAGGTATCAAATCAAATACACACACACCTACCCAGGTAAGTTCCTAAATACCTAAATAGAACACGAAGGATCTATGAGAGAATAATGCGATGGGCCGATATAAACATCTAGATGTTTGATAGGTATCCGTCGTCCGTATGACCATGTGCAGACGCAAACTTGAGTTATCTTGAGTTATGATATAATATGTGCATAGGTACCTACCTTATAAGGCACCTAGGTACATACGGATTACATGAGAACGGCAGGATGATACATAATCTTGGGGTTTGATAAGATAAGGTACCGATCCATGGATCTATTTGATGCTTCAGTGCCTCCTAGATAGGCACTTAGGTGTGTAGTAACCCATGTCATATTTGCGTATCCGGTATCCAGTATCCAGTATCCATTACTAAACTCGATAATCGATACTAGCACTGGCTAATCGATAATCGATAATCGATTTCCTAAAACTCCATGACCTTAATCGTGACCTTAATCGTAACCATCTTTTATTCACCATCTTTTTATTCGCCACCTCTTTAATCCATCCCATATCCACCACTTATACCTACCACGAGGTCGATCCATGTATAAGAATTGCGTACCTACCTAGGTAGGTAACGACACTAGAATCATGCGCCAAGCATTTAATTGCAGTTAATTGCAGCCACTCCCGTAGGACAAGAGCTGGGTCATTGCCCTCATTGTCCCAAATCAGTCTCCAAAGTTGTATGACCTCAACTAGCAGCAACACAAGTCGCTACACCAATTGTGGCTTCATCGTATTCAGGCATAAGAGATCCTCGGTAAACCTATAACCCATTGGGCTCTCAAGCATCGTCGAGTTACTACTTTTACCACCCAATTTCTTCTATATACCATTTTATATATTATAGTTAATATCATGCTACCTCTCTGCCTCTGCATCTCAGCGGGTGCAGAGTAGAGTCATTGTAGACAGCTTCCTTCCTTACTTCGTCGTACTTCGTCTGCCCAATTTTCTTTTACGGCTATCTTCATCGAATACAATCTGTGAACGACACATCGTTCGCATATGCGACAATCCTATTTGTCGATCCTGCCCCGCGTTGGGTATCTACAAGCGCTCGGCATCATCTAATTGGGCAACCCGATAGGATAAGGAGAAAGCAAAGACCTGATCTGGTCTTGGATTGCCAGGGGCGAGGACGGATCTCCCGAGTCCTCCTCCTCCTCCTCCTGTCCGACCTCTCTCTTGTCTACTATGCAGCTATGCAGCTATATAGCAATCATAGATGGCCACTTATCGACGAGCTATTTATTCATCGACCCTGCTCTATCCACACATCTGCGTTATGCTGTTACCTATCATGGTCATGAGGGGGCTACTATTTCGTCATATTGGATTATTATCCTCCCGAGATCAGACAACATAAAAGTCTCGCCATATGCCATATGCTATATTCTATATTTTATATTTTATATTTTATATGGACGATGAAGTGTTAGATTCCATTTTTCTCACTTTGACCAGTTTTTGTATCAGCGTATACCTACCTAGGTACCTAGGTATCCGGCCGCCTCAAATCGGGCGCCTTAAGAGGCTAGCTGTGTGTTATCGTATCACATAGATGACTAACTTTATCAATAGCTTCACGCCACAGTCTTGGATGCTGTAGAACGCATTGGTAGTTTCAAGCTGCGCCCGAGTCTCGGAAGCTCGTGTTTTTTTCCCCTGTACTAATCTGACCTACAGCAAGGCGCAAATCATACACTTCCACTTTAGTCCAACGAAAGCGCAATTGCATCATCAGCCGCCATCCACAACGTTCATCCGGCTATTCAAGAAGCCACCCGCAAATTCATTGGATGAGGACCTAGCGCTTGGGGGAAGGCCAAGCTTTTTATCCCTTTATTCACGTAAGTGGCTTTTCACCTATGCCGTCCACCGGCGTGGCTACGGGGGGAAAGACGATATAAGCCTCTGCCGGAGTATCAGATGATTTCCGGTCGTTTCCGAGAATTCGGGGCGCAACATACACGTAGATAGGACACGACTGAAAGCACGTTATCATGAGTCATCGGACTTAATTAATACTGCCGTATTTCATCATGCTAGTGGTGGCCATCACGTATCCAATATAACATCTATAGGGATCAAGGTGCTTCCCTAGCAATAACATACCTGCATAAAGGAAATCGTATTATCAAAAACCTTTGCCTCAGAGCTCTATCGGCGCATCTTCAGCAGGCGTCCTGATAAGCAGGAGCTCCTCCTGTCTCCCATAGACCCATTCCCAGCTATTAGTCGCTTCATCCCAATACACATCCTCTTCCTGGGGGAAAACAATGGTCCTATTCCTCTCGTGGACGAAATGTTCTGCAAAGAGCTCGATGCTGTAATACGTATTCTTCAAAAGGGGGAGGTCTCCAAGCACCGGAACAGTGTCCTGTAGATTGGTCATTCCTATAGATAAATAAAAGGTCAGCGAAACGGCAACGAAGAAGAGGGCGAGATGTAAGGCGTAGGTACCAATTACTGTCCCTGCCGAATGGCCCCATTCTCCAGTGGCATGGCAGTAGATCTTGCCCTCGATACCTTCGCTGCGTGCCTGCTTCAGAGAGGTCTTCAAAATCTCGTTGCCTGTCATTCCAATCTTCATGTTACTCTTCACAATGTCCTGTAACCGGTTGACTTTCTTCAAGCCTTCCATAAAGCCCCTAGGTACATCGACTTCCGTCTCTCCGGGATACAGAACGTAACCTAGGTGTTGCGTGTCTGTATTCAACCCAAGAGCCGATACGCCAAAGTCCGTATGGATCAAGTCGCCGTACTCGATTGGGCGATCCGGTGCGCGAGGGTCGTCCACAGCGATAGAAAGGTCCTCGGCGGCTGGGAACCCTTCTCCCGTCAGGATAAACACGCTGGGTTGAAACCAGGTTGTGTAATTTAGAGACTGGATTCTCTCTCGCATCCACCATTCAACATCCTGTAGAACCGGAATTGTCAGCTTAGGACTTCACCAGGCTCATATATATCAACTTACCCAACTCGTAGACTTCTGGGGCACAATGATCTTCTCGCTAAACCCTTCTTCGATGATAGCCCACGCCGTCTCCATCATCTTGCGGTACCACGGCAGCCTGCCCTTGACCATTGTCGCGACGAGCTCGACGCCTAGCATGGGCTCCAGCACAAACCGATCTTTCCACTCCTCCCCAATTCCCCTCACCACGGCGTCTAACTCCCCCGCATGCAAGCCCCCAGAGAAGGCGATCTCTGGATGCGTGTTCAGCGCGATAGATCGCGGCTGTTGCGCCGCGAAGATCTCCCGGAGATCCGTCCACACGGCTTCCGTGTTCTCGATCCACGAGTAGCTAGACGACGCGTCGCCGATCGGATCTGCCAGAAAGAGATGCGTGGTACGCCGCCGCGCGGAGAACTGCGTGGCTTCCTTGAGCGCCCAGAAGACAGTGTCTTCGCCGTATTCGCGCTGGCTCATCTATTAATCTCGTTAAAAACACGTCGGTAGAGCAAGAAGGGGTGAAGAACACACCAGCCAAGCGTCGACGCCATATTTACGCAATAGCCCCGGGATCAGCGACTTACGCTCCTCCGTCCATCCGTCTAGAATCTCTGCCTGCTCCCGCAGAGAAGGGAGGGTTTGGAATTGTGGCGTTTTGCCGGGGGCTGTTCCCGCGTGTGCACATTCGGGGAAGAGAATAGTCGCGCTGCTGACGAGGCAAGTAAGCAGTAACTTGGGACTCCGCATCGTCACGGTCAACTACCAAACGGTTTCGACTCTATCACTTTATGCTTGGCCAAAAATGTCACTGGGTAATGATAACTACGCGTTCTTGGAGAGTAGCCTACTGTGAATACTAAAGCAAACTTGATTAGACGTCAATCTCGCAGGAAGTTCGCCAACCCTTTGTGATGTCTAGTGTATGTCCGAGATGGGTCCATTCCAATGTTTCGTATCTTGGCGGCGCATCCTACATCATCCCACATCGGTTCGGTCGAGATTCCGATCTAGATTGAGCCGTAGCTTGGCGAGCCCACTCATCTGATCCGACACACCTACCCCTTTAGGCAACTAGGTAAACAACGTCATAACGCCAATTCAGAGCAAGAATTAGGGATGGAAAGAGAGAAAAGCCGGCAGAAGGTATGAAACACAGCTAGGTAAGTCCTGCTCGTTGAAATAGTAGTTACAATGATACAATAAATAAATATCGTTCAGGTAATCTGTTAGATCGTCCTGTTGACAGTCCATTCTTCTTCGCAACCCTGGCAAAGCCAGGTATTGCAATGAAAAAGAGAGAATAAAATTGAATCAGCAGAGCTGAAAAGGTTTCAAAAATTAGAGTAAGAGGTCAAAAAGGACTTTACTACTGGGGTGACAGAGTCACAAGTGCTGAGTGTAGGTAGTACAGTGACTAGAGATTAGTATATCAAAAACGCAAGTTGAATCAAGAAGATGGGATGTGGATGGATCGGATACGGAGTAGGTGAAGTGAATAGGCGATACGCACGATCCCTCGAGTCAGGAACACCCAGAAACTGCTTGAGTAGGACACCAGAGCTCGGGTTTTCAGGCCACGAGCACCCCGTTGGACAGTCGCCAATTGCCTGACCTTTATTACCATGACGGCGCAACATCTTTCGCGGCCTGGCAGGCCGCCCCCCTGGATAGGGCTGCCTGCCGCTCGGGGCTTATCCCCCCGATACCCAGTGCTTGTCGATTCTCCGCCCGCCCCTAGTTAAATTAGAGAATGGACGGCACACCAAGGCTACCGCTGCACGGGGGTGGGTGCGTAACGTGAGTGAAATCTCCTCCAGCCTCCTCAGAGATTTCACAGGGACCCCCTTGCCCTCCGAGGGACGTCACCTCCCGGGTACTACGCCCCGGGACGGTGAACACGACAGGAAGCCCGAAGGCGACCTATGAGCGTCGATAACCCCAACGATAACGTTGGCGTCGTCCCGCAACAGACTAGCTAGACGACACAAGGCAAGGTCCTCGTAGACTTCCCTGCTCCTATCTCTTCGCATTCTCCGCGAAGGTCCAGGGACCAACTTCCGGTCGAGCCTAGCACTCCGAAATGTACAGACCCATCGGTGACCTCAGTGGTTTGATTAGAGCTAGGGGGGTGTGTGTTGACTTTCCTGAAACGAGGGCGCCCCCACCAACTAAACAACACTGCCATGACAGATGCCGTTTAGGAGAAAGATTCAGATGCTGGCAGCTTGTAGGCATCATCCATATGAACAAAACGCCACCAGCACTGTATGGAAAAGGGCCAAGCGGTCCATAGTTGCCGTTGTTGTTGATGTTGTTATTGTTGCTGTTGTAGTTCTTGTTCTTGTAGTTCTTTTTGAAGTTGCTGAAATCTTTTTGCTGGTGTGATCCTTGTCTTGATTCCTCGATAGTTCAGTCTGACCGTTTGGCAAGAAAAAAAATATATATAATATGAAGCACCCCCCTTCCCGACGATGTCCAAAGTGCGGACGGCACGTAGCTAACTCCAAAAAGCGAAGCACAAGACCGCCAACACCCGGACAGGAAGAGGGGTACGTTGTTGATAATTCTTGTTGGTAATATAATATGAAGTCCAGGTGAAGGCGGCACGTAGCTTACTCCATAAAACAGAGCGCAAGACCGCCCACACCTGGACCGGAATATAGGTATAAGGCTTGTTGTAAAGGTTGTTTGTATGCAGGACTAAGATTACACATGGTTAGTGTATGAAGAATGGATGGGATTTTCGGAAGAATAAGAACATCGTAAGAATAAATAAACCCGTTTTGGGGTGTTTGGGGTGTTTGGACGGGAGAGACGAGCATGGAGTGAGGATAATAGTAAGGTGGGTGATGATAAAGGTGGAAATGGGGAGAAAAGGTAGGAATAGGTACCTCGGTACTTAAGTAGGATAGGCAGGCGACCAACTACTTGGAATACCTAGGTACTATTTGAAGGAGGAAGAGTATGTAATATACCTTAGGTGGGTAGGAAATGTAACATAGGAAAGGAAGAATGAAAAGAAAAAGTAGTGGATGGTAGGGTGGTAGGAGTATTAGGTACCTAGGTAGGTAGGTATAAACGTGTTATGAGAAGATGTACGAGAGATACTTGGACTTACTTTATGTAGGTGCCTAGGTAGGTTAGTAGACGAGAACAAAGTAGGGAGGATGCAAGGTCAAGGTAGGTTTGAAAGTAGAGATGTGTTAAAAGGTAGGTTTAAGTAGAGGTAGCTTGGAAGGTAGAGTAGAGATAAGTTGTAATAAGTTAAAGATGAGAGGGAAAGAAAGTGGAAAAAAGTTGGGTGGGAGGGTGGTGTTATATAGAAAACCATCCTTAGTTACTGATTGTATTTCTAGTTACTGATTCTGGAGGCTGATCCTCGAGACCGACCACGAGACTTGACGATGGATAAATAAACTATTTTTTTTTAAAAACATCCATGTATACGACTGCTACTGATTGCATTTTTCACCCAATCATATGCCGTGGTAGCCTAGGTATCCTAATCACTCGCCTTTATTATTCAAGACTACAGTAATAATCAGCCAATAATATCCACGGAACCCATGTTGAGGCTCAACTAAATCAGCGACGTCGTGATTTCCCCAGAAAATCATATAATTCTAATTAAAGCAACCAATAGAAATTCGTCTTTCTAAAATTTATTTATTTTCTAATCAGTCTGATTTACTTATTAGGTACCTACTTAATCAGCCTGCAGCTTTTTAAGATCAACTTGACGAGCACATAACCCCTTTCCCCTCGTAATCAATAAAGTACCTAGGGACCTAAGTCCTTGAAGCCCAACAGTACTAGACGACTTACATCCACTGTCACAGCCTCCATACCTACCGGTAGGTACCTAGGTACCAAGTCAGTAAATCAAATCCCACTTTACTATTCCACTGTACCATTATACACTTATTACTACATAGGTACCTACCTAGGTAGTTACTAAAGTGATCCCCCCTTTCCACCGTCTCCCGTTTTATTTTCTGTACGTACCTATTTACGTCTCAGCTCTTCCCGTACTTGGGTCTTATTTTGATCGGAACATTACAGAAAAATACCCCGTATTAGAATATTACATCTGTCCCATGGTCTGATATCCGAAATATGCTGAGCTAAACCAAGAACTGTTACACGTTCCGGAATCCCGTGGACACCTCAAGTTAATTTCCACTTATTGCATATCCATAATAATTGCTTAATATTATTCTATTTTGTCAGTTTCACTTTTGTTTAGACTCTTTATTTAATATGTCTAGCTGGTAAGTAAGTTTGATGGGTCTCAAACATATACCAGGCTAGATTTCTTGCCAGAGTTAACCTACCTAGATACTGTTAAACTAGATATGCCTATGATATGGTAGGCTGGAAAATTGAATAGGGGTCGCTAAGTCTTTTTCTAAATAAACTTCTCTCTTCATTGAGTACGTAGGTAGTTGTATATACTTAGGGGTATTCCGTTGGTAGTGCATTATTATAGCCAAATACATTATCCGGGTCCCATTTCTTCTTCAAGGCCACGAGACGGGGAAGCTTCTCTTTGCCATAAATTTGCTCCAGTGTTTCATCGCCATGAGCATAGCTCACATAAACCGAGAGGTCGGGATATCCTGAAGTGGCAGCAAAGTCACTGCGCAACTCACGACCAAGAGTGTCCGCTGCCTCCTCGATAGGGTTACCTAACTTCGGCCAACCCAGCATAAACATACTAAGTAGACATTTCAGGTTAGTTATGTAATCTATGGTATGTGGGAAGTGACTGAAGTTGTACATACAAGTTTCCTATCGCGTTTCTCCAAGGGTACGCGGTTGCATCGTCTGGTACAGCAGCCACAGCGTGCTTCGAAAATGTTTCTAGAAATATGGCGCTTTCACGGCCATCTGGATGAGCTTTGAAGAAGGCATCAAGTTTTTCGAAAGCTGAGTTGAATGTGTCGGCCGAGAATTTACGAACGTTGACTGTGAATATGTCACGGATTTGTCCTGGTGTACTAGACGCGGAAATGAGGCCGAAGACTATGACTGACTGCATCTCGCTGTATGGGACAACGCTTATGCGGGAGACGGGAGGGTTGAGTTCAAAGAAAGGTGCAAGAACTTGACGACCTTGCGATTCGGGACCATTGTAGATGCAAGTGGCCACGATCTGAGTCTTCATGTAATACTATTAGCACAACATGTATAAAGGTCAAATAACAGCATTACCACACACTTACCCCGTTGGAAGCAGCATCCCAAACAATCGCAGTATTAATACCTAACTCCCGCGGCATATTGTCTTCGAATGACTGTAAGACTGCGAAATAGGATTCCTTCATACTAGAGGGATAAACCAGATCAGCAGTTAATACCTGCCCAGCGTTGACAGCCTTATGCATCCTGTACGTTGCGGAGGTAACGATGCCAAAGTTAAATCCAGCACCGCGAATACCCCAGAACAATTCCGTGTTTATGCTTTCCGATGCTTCGACGAGATTTCCATCGGCCGTGACGAGCCTTATGGAGACGAGGGAATCGATGATCAAGCCGAAGAGGCCCTGGAAGAATCCAACGCCGCCACCCAGCGTTGCACCGATTAATCCCACCATATTGCAAGAACCCACGCTGGGCTCGGTTAATCAAATGTACCAGGCTCATTAGAAATCGCGGGACTTACGGAAGTTCAAAGCCTGCCTCGTGAACGAGGCCGGTAATCTCTCCAATCAACACTCCCGCGCCAACTGTAACTGTGCCCGCGGCCTTGTCGACATCGATTGATCTCAGCTTGATAAGATCAATAGCTACTCCATTCTGCAGCTTTCCGAATGATGTACCATAACCGTGACGACCTCCCGTAGCCAGGAAGGGGATGTTCGCGGCCCTTGCAACTTTGACCTAAGGGGTATCATGTTGAGAACAGTATCGATGAAAGCATCTGGCATACTTACAATTTGCACTACAGCTTCTTCGTCTGGTGGAATAATCGCTGCGGCGAAGGTAGGGGGGCTGTAAATGGACCAACGTATTGTTGCTTCGGTGAAAATCTCGGATTCGGGGTAGTGAACGAAAGTTCCAAGGGGCCATTGTATGTTTTTCAATAGAGATTGCTTCGCCATGGTGGACAACTACGTCAAGAGCTAGAACTCGAGCTGTTTCCTTTGTGTATCCTACGGTATGTGAGCTTATAATTTACTAGGTTAGGTTGCAAATATTGTCAACTCTATATGTAATGAAGGCAAACTGGCTTGGCTTCTTATATTCCCTTAACTGGCAGTTATCTATTGTAAAGTTATGTGCAACTAGGACGGAGACCTCAGTCTATTTTCGTCGACGCTGCACTCTAGGCTCTTTGTCTCCTGAAATTTTCACGCAAATACACCGCTTTACTATAATAGTACTATAGTTGTGTGTAAAAGTGCCGATGCGCGTATAAGGCTCAGCACCTCTAGTGCTTATCTTGACATACACATAGGACGTTACTCGTATATCTTTCCAAGTAAATTTCAGTTGCTGAATACTTCTCCAATATTGCAAAGCCATTGACTGGTGGTTTTCCCGACGAGATGTGTGATGAGGACCTACCATGCTGACCGCTACTATACCCCATCTCCGAATGAGTAGATATTTATCCATCGCTAGGAGATGAGTTAGCAAAAAATAAAAAGCTAGGGGTAATTCTCAAGCCTACTAAATCATACGGTCGACTTGAGTCCACAAATCTCAGATCGGTACCGAGGCGAATGATATTCTTTGGGTCTTTGTTGATTGTTGAAGCGTGGATCTTCCATGTTCATCAGCTAAAGTGCTCCAAAATACCTAGATAGACTCCCCAAGTCTTACCATGTAGCTATTATGCAACACAACATCACCGGCAGCATAGTCTGTGACAAGCCATTTTCGTGCGTGTTCAGCGGCAAACTCCTTCGGCCCGTCTGACAATAGCCCTCCACTAGCCATGTTTTTATTGAACGCGTTTCTCGTTTCCTCTTCTGTGAGGCCGGTCTCCTTGGCCCGATCATAGAAGCCTTTTTCTATCTCTTGGCCAAGGGTGTGTCCATTTTCCAGATACATTAGACCACCGCCGTCTATGGCAATGTCGCCCATGGGAACCCAGGCAGTAATGCTACTGTCTTCACCGTGTCGGAGGAATATTTGGTCATAGTGCACACCAATTGCCTTGTTGTGGGGTGTATTATTTCTCAGCAATGACCTCGTGAGACCGAGAGTGTTATCATCCCATCCAGTAATCTTGGCAATAAACGAGAAAAGCGTCGAATTTTTACAAAACTCGTCTTTGTACCAGGGCTCCCGATGAGCTTTTAATGCGAGGTCAACGAAAAGACCACCGCGAGGACGTCCATTCGCATCGGTGGAGCCGGCGCCTCTGTCTCATGTTAACATTCTGCGAAGATACCATCGCTCTCGGAATAAATGAAACTCAGCAATCGGTAGGCAGGGAAGATGACATTATGCAAAGTAATATCACGACGCAGGCCAGATAAGTGCGTTAAAATACCTAGGTGATGATTAAACTGATCACGTACTGATAATCTCTTGTCAGCAATGACGTATTAACCCCCTGGGGAGAGTATCGGTGTATTCCACTCACCATGCCAGGGAAGTCTAGCTTGTCTTTATTATCATCGAATATACCATCGACCGGGCGTGATCCTGGCGCCAACACACCACTAGGCGCTAAAAGGGTGAAATACTCCTCCCTGGCCTTGAGGACATCGTCGCGCGGGAGCAGGCCCTTTAGGAAAAGATAGCCATCCCTTTTGAAACGCTGGCGTAAGTCATCTAAGGGTTCGTATGGAGATGAAGCCTTGAGAGGGCCGACTTGATCTGGGCTAAGCAACCCATCGTTGACAAACAAAGGTATTGAGAGAGGCGATACTGTAGCATGTGGCATAGTTCGTGATATAGACGTGAAACTGGTATAGCTGCAGAATATTTTACGTGTCCGCTTCGTTATATCCACGGATATCTTAATGTGAAATCAACCTCTGTAACAGAAGTTCTGTTACTAGAGACAAGACAGTGGATGGATGGGGAGTTATTATGAACAAGATTTGCGGGATTGGTACTCCGCACCCATAGTATCGCCATCGGTTACCCATATCAGGTAAGCAAGTCGGAGATTTTTAGCAAGTCATCTCGAGCCTATCCTGCCGTTGTCGGCAACACTGAAGGTTTGCAATTGGTCATTACGGCCAGCTTTAGATTCCAAGGTCACGATTCGAGTTTTGGTACTTCAATACAGCGAAAACTTCACCTCGACGACGATCTTAGCGAGATCGGGGTGTAAGACATGCATCGTCACACAATCAACACACCATTCATTTGATCTGCACTTCTCCATTCTCACCCCATAAACTCCCCGTGGGGAATCCTACTTTCCACTCATCGTTATTCTCGTGGGATCTGGGGATATCTGGATTAGATACCTACCTAGGTAGGCAGTTTGACCTCATTTGTAGTAACGTAGGTACCTAGGTAGGGAGCTATTCTCGATTTGCTTTTAATATTTTTTTTTCTTTTATTGATTGGCTTGCTTATCTAGGCCTAGGCATAAACATGTTTAGCATAAAGCAAACAAGACTCATCCGTCCGACGGTTCATGAAACCGAAAGACGTCCTGCAAACCTTCGCTATGTCTACCTCCTCACTGCCTTCGTTTCGATTGGCGCTTTGCTCTTCGGGTATGGTAAGCTTAGCTACACATACAGGTATATACACCCAAGTTGAGAACGAGCTAGTAACGACATCGCATAGACCAAGGAGTAATGGGAGTCATCGTGGCAGATGCTAGATGGATCTCTCTCATGAATCCGGCCAACAGCTGGGTAACCGGAGCAGTAGTGTCATTATACGATATTGGGTGCTTAATTGGCGCAATGTCTATAGGGTTTCTTGCCGACAGCTGCGGTCGTGAACGGACATTATCGATTGCTTGCGCGGTCTTCGTCGTTGGTGCTGTTCCACAATCGGCATCGTATAACGTCGCCTCTATCACAATAGGACGTGTCATTTTGGGATACGGTGTTGGAACCTGCGCCGGTGGCGTCCCGTTATACGTATCCGAGATCGCACCAGCAAAGCTGAGAGGTCGTATCATCGGAATAGAACAAATGATCCTCTGCTTCGGCGAGCTAATTGCTTTCTGGTTGAACTACGGGTTCAACTTTCTGGAGACATTTGATTGGTGGCGTATCCCCCTCGCCATCCAGCTTGTGCCGGCAGTCGTCCTAGCTATCGGGTGTTGGTTCTGGGTTCCTCCTAGTCCCCGATGGCTAGTCCAGCAGGATAGACAGCAATGCGCTCGTGAAGTTCTCGCTCGACTTCACGGTGATGAGGCCGCCGACCTGCAAATGGCCGCGATAGCCGAAGAGGTCGCCTTTGAGAAAGCCGCAACTACAGCGGGGTGGAGCGACATGTTCAGATCACCTGTATTACGGGTTACCATGCTTGCGATGGGCGTGCAATCCTTTCAACAGATCACCGGAACTAATTCTATCCTGTACTACACTGTAGGTCCCTCATTCCATTAGTACCCCTTGGCGGATAATACTAAAACATTGTCAGCCATCGCTTTTCGAGCGTGGCGGGATTACTGATTCGAAGACTGCGAATCTCGCCACCGGGGGGGTCGGCATCGTTCTATTCGTCTTCGCCTGGTTTCCCATCTTCTTCTTCGACCGTCTTGGGCGTAAGACCTGGCTCCAGATAGGCCTTGTTGGGATGTGCTGCGCGATGATAGGTATAACCGTTTTGCAGTGGCACGCCGAGAAGAATCCCAACGACAACAGAAACTATGCCATCGTTGCTTTTCCGTATCTGTTCTACGTATTCTTTAACATAAGCTGGGGCGTCGGAAGCTGGACCTACGCTACGGAAATATTCCCCGCTGTGTACAGGGCAAAGGGCAATGCCCTCTCGACAGCGAGTTTATGGCTTAGCTGCTACGTGATCGCTCAAGCAAGCCCTCCAATAGCGACAGCCATCGGCTGGGGTCTGTACATCATATACTCATGCATCTGCGTGGTAGCATTCATATTCGTACGATACGCAATGGGTAAGCAGGTAGATAGCCTTATGGTAGAGATAATTCTAACAATGATAGTGGAAACGAAGGGCAAGACACTCGAGGAGATGTCTGCCCTCTTTGGTATCGAAAGTACACTAGCAAGGAAGAGCGGAATGGAAGTGGATAGCAAAGGTGTAGTAACTCTCGTCGAGGGGACAGTTCGAGATGAATAAGTTATCTTCGACAACAAGATAAATCTGATGACGTACGGAAAAGAAGAAAAGGGCGGAGATGGCTACGTTCCCTCGCTTCACCTACGCAGCTAAGTAAAAAGGGGTACATGACTCTCAAATCGTGGCAGCACAATGTGTTTATTTCGCCCTTTGCACCCTGTTGCCACTTTTATTAGGGACTAACGCATTAGTTTACCGATAGAAGTGGAATAATGCACTGTAGCGGTCAGCTCCTCACTAGAAAGACCGGAATCATCCATATTCTCGTCGTGCAACGATACATCCACGTTTTCGAAGTCTTGCTTTCCTTTCTCTGCAACGGAACGGCTCGGTTCTAGGTCCGTATGGCCTAAGTCTGGGGGGTTCCAGTCGTTGTCACTTAGTCGATAATAATAGCCTTTAATACTTCTCCATGGATCACATTAATTACCAACTGTGGGGATTCCTTTCGGGTTGGCCTTGAGTCTTAATGCCTTCTACAGTTTCAAACATTATTTTAGCGTGGTAGTCTAACTAGATTAAATATAGTGTGTTTTTTATTTGATTTCTCTGAAATAGTAATACGTTTTATAGTTATTATATATGTTAGGTAGCGATGTAATATTTCCTTCTCAATGTATTAAGTGATAAAAAGGGTAGCGATAATAGCAACCAGAGCAATACCTAGCAAAACACCTTCAATCTTAAAATATCATTAGCTAGCTAGGTAGGTATAACTAAGTATAAGTAGGAATATTGCCTCGAACCCATTGAATATAAGTGGCTTATCATTAACCCTTAAGCCCCATCCAACAAGAATAGCTAGCGGCATATTAACGAATATGGCCGTCTGTAGACATTTGACAGTTGCGAGGTTTATCTATTTATTAATAGCATATGATGGTAGTAAATCTGTAGTTTATATGATGAGGTCGATAAAGGTCTTCGAGATGCCCCCTCCTGTGCCCAGCGCATTAATGATACCATAGAAAAGTCGATGCAAACCGTTCGAAGCGCCGAGAAGCAGACGAAAGCGACCTGTGCAACCCAGAAATCGAGTAGTAGATCCAATTCCAAGCTTGTATTTAGGGCGATACGATTAGCATATATTCTCTAGGAGATATGTTGAAGGAGGCTTGATATACCTTCGTCCTCGAAACCAGTTTTTAACTGATATAATACTAGGGAGGTAACTTGCGTAAACCATAATCAGGAGGAACGACGAGTAGGTTAAATAAAGTATGGCACATTTGTGTATTACCACCACATGATATGCTCAATCCACTACTGCCTTTGAAGACTCGATGTTCACCTAGTGCTAGCCGACAGAAGACCACCCAGCAACGATGTTGATTGCACAAGTTGCATGCAACGTGATCCCCTAGTGCCTCATGAAGGACGGTGCCCGCAGAGACACAGAGTAAGAATAACTTGATCTAGGCACTTAGAAATATTCTCTAGAGCTGATTGCGTAAAGTGAATAGTTATTTTAGTTCAAAATAGCGAAATAGACTCTGTTTCTTCCTCTTGGTTTTGTCCAACCTCTCTGTTGCTGACTTGGCTGGCTGTTGTCTCTTGGCCTGAATACCGCCTTTGTAACGATCCTGTGGATTCAGGTATTATGATCCTCAATTTCGATTCAGGAGGCACCATATTTTCTCGTATTTTCTAGTGCTGTGTCAGTCAAATTCATGCCATTGGCCACTCCATGCTCGAGGTGATACAACCTATGTTGAGGGGATTCAAATGAAATATGTCGGAAAGGATTGAACACGGGCGACCCGCCTCTGTCATGCCTTGATGAGGCCCTAGCTTTAGCCTCCATTAAAATATTAAACTTGTCGCCTATATTGCAGATTATTGATACAATTGATAATGTCTTTTATCACGGCTTATGTTAAGCCGAGTCGCAATCATATAGGCTCGCCGCTAGTCTCTTGTGAATAGTTACCTTTCTACACACACATATACACAAATCTACCTGTCAAGTTAATACCTAGATCACTTTGGAGCTCGCCGTATATATCGTCAGTAAGTGTGATACCCTTTTAGCGCTGTTTATGAGCTCGCTTTACCTGATGAGTCCATCCCACAATGATTCAACAAAGTAATAGCTGACATGTAGGTTAAGTTTCTTAAAGAAACTGAGAAGATGGAAATAAAATTTATTGACAGTTATCGAGTTTAAGGTTACAGTAGGTCAGCTGAAAAATCTTACATTTGGTACGTTGCATTGCATTAGATCTACAATACTACCGTCCGCCTTAGCATCTTTAGCTTTAATACAACCGTCTTACCATAAATAGAGCTTATATATTTGGCAGTGATATGCCGCGGCTTATGTTAAAGGTAGCCTTTATTATATATAACGAGTGATATTCGTAGCTCCGCTGTTTCATGAGGTTGTGGCTGAGTCATTTAAGGCATATCATAATATGTTGCCTTCGCCTAGGAGCGAATCAGGGAGACTACATAAGAACCTAGTCATTTTAACACATTTATTAAACTTAGAAGTATTCTATATATTAACATGCCATAGCATTTACAGGATGTACAACTAAGATTAAGAGACGTCACGTTAGAGGTGGTTCTTAGTAGGTATGTTAGGTAAAAAGCTCGAGCACGACAGTCCTCCGCTTTTAAAGGTAGTTATACCATCACATATTAACCTGATGAAAGATAGCTAAGCTAAGTCCTCTCAAGTTTTGAAAGTCTACTTTATCGACTCTACATTTTTTATTCATAGCAATCAAACTAGGTAGTTAGTTACTTCTTAATATAGCCATATTTTATCATTATAAACCTGGATCTCTTAATACTTAAAGCATTGACCTGAAGTAATTTGCCAGTATGTATGGATAGAAATATGGAGTTTACGATTGTTTCCTTTAACTAACTTAAGTTACACCGTTCCTTAAACAATTACAGTTCACCAGACTAAGTAATAGCCTATTACATTGAGAGGTAATCGCCCTTTTGTTGTCAACTATATTACTTTTACTATATTGGGTCCTAGACGGGTAGGTTAGTCCATCTGGTCCATCTAGTCTATCTAGTTTTATGCTTAAGGGGTTTGTTTATGACGTAATCTCAAACTTGACGGTCCCGAATCACTATTAACCTACCAGGTAGGTACCTAAGTAAGTAAATTTAAGAAATACAACATCCATATAATACCAATATAATATCAAATTAACATAGCAGAGCCTGTGTAAACTTTGACTAGCTAAGGGTACACTACACTAGGAATACCATTCATGCATCGAGGTCTCCATAGTAGATGAGAGGTTAAGGTGAATCTAAAGTTCTGACAAGCCGGCGGGGAAGAGGATTAAACGGTAACCAAACACGAACATATTATGTAATTTCAAGGTGATTGTGGGTTCATGCGCCGGCAATATAAATGTCGATCATCTTCAACATGCCCGGCTCCATAACTGGGAGGGCCGCTTGAAATGCACCAGGGCTGAGCCAATCGGGTATATCGTGAATTGGCCTACAATGGAGCATCGCCAAGAACCGTTTGGATACTTCGTATTCTTCGCCTCGTATTGACATAAGTGACCGCTCACGAGTTCGAGTGACGTAGCAGGTGGTATATATATTCGATGTTCCTTCTCGAATATTCAATCATTTTCAGTTCTACATCAGACTATTCTAATAACCAACTACCTAACCTATTCTACCTAATCACCAACTAATACCTACCTATTCCAACCACAGTCAATTCATAATACACTCCAGCCCAAAATGTTCTCCAAGTCTTTCGTCATCGCAGCCTCGCTCTTCCTGGGAGCATCCGCCATGCCTCAGGCAGCGGGGGCAGCGCTTGCTCCCAATGCGAAGTTCAGCCTAATGGCACTCCGGTCCGGCAGCGAAGTCCACTTCGCTGGCTTCGAAGCCGCCAAGAGCAGCATCCTCCTGAAGCTGCCTAACCAGGGGGCCAGTTGTGATTCCGGCCCAGCCGAAACCGCCACGTTCTTCCTTCAAGATGGTGGCCTCTTCCTGTTCGCTGCTTCCGCGACACCGCAGCAGCTCTTTGTCGACCGCTCCGGAATGGGTACGTTTATAATTCTGCCTCTCTTATCTGATATAATATCGTTCTAACGTTTCTCCCCTTTTCAGGCCAGGGTAAGTTTGGCTATACGACCGGTGCTCAGCCTGCCCCCAGAAATGGAGAGAGGACTCCTTTCCAACTGGACGCGAACAACGATCTAACTATTGACGGCGCGGGCTTCATTGCTTGCCCCAACAGCATCGACGGCGCCTGGAGTGTGTGGGTTTCGACCGGTGTCGACCAGCCTGCAGGCAACTCGGGTTGTCTTGGAATTTCCGTGCGCGCCGTTGAGGTTCCCGAGCCCAACAGCTGCGTCTATACGCAGTGATTGGGCGAATGACAAAAAGTCTGGTTTCGACTATCATGCTTTAACGCCTGTTTGATGGATCCTGGCTGTAGAATGAGGGATTATCTGACCTCCAACTTTTAGGAGGTTATCCCAACTATGGCTTTCTTCACTTCGCTAGTTACATATTTTCAGTTTCGCAAATACACAATTTTGAGATCTTCATAACGAGCGGGCTTATTACACGCTTACTAGATGAGTAAACGGTGACGTGCTAAGTAGTTTATTGTTGAGATGCAACCTTGGAACATAAAAGGACATATATATGTCGCCCAATCCGTATCAAATTACCCCGAGTGAGGAGGATCAGGAAACAAATACGAATCAAACTCATGGGATTATATGTAGCTAGATCATGAATAGAGAATACCTACTTGGTAGGTATGTAATGTAATTCACTACGAGTAATATTGAGTCTCGAAGAAGATGACTTATGTTTATGTTCTTAAGCTATCTTAGCATGTAGGTCAACGTAGAACAGATCAAGACCCTCCGCCCGAATCCTACTCCCCCCCCCTCAACATATTTATTTTGTGTTAGTCAACGACGGTGGCTTTAGTCGACAACATCCTCAAGACCCTCCTGCTTGTCCTCACCCCTGCTCACGTTGTCCTTGACAAAATCAGAGTCATGATCGTCGACAGTTGCCTTGAGAGGTGCAACTCTCTTGCCACGAGCACGCTTAGTAGGCGTAGGAGTGACGGGGTCGCTGCTACCGTCATCGTCATCGCCATCAGCCTTGCGCTTGCGCGATGCAGGAGTGGCCTTGGCCCTGGCCTTCGGAGCACGCTTGGCAGGCGTGGAAGGACCCTCGCCGCTGTTGTCATCGTCGGTGGAAACAGAAGCGACCTTCTTCTTCACAGCTATTTGGTTCGATAAGTTAGAACTGATATGCCTCGCATCTAGTGAAAATTTTATAGGTAATAGGTACAAGGGGTAGTATATGAGGGATGAGACGGTAAAACTTACCCAATAGAACGTTGGACACGCTCTTAGGATTGGCGTAACCGGCAAGCTTCGCGAGCTTCGGAAGGTCGACCTGCAAGCGAATCATGTTAGAATGCCACTTGCATGGATGTTGATGCTGATGCTGATGCTGCAGGGCTGATACTGGGTCAATACTGGGAGTATTAACGCACCTCTGGTGGAGATTTGAAACACTGCCAAGCCAGAGCGAGAACCTTGCTCTCCTTCTCGGTGATCGCGTTCTTCTTTTCGGGGGAGGTCATCGCGGCGGTGTTGATATGAGTCGGAGAAGTAAAATGAGAAAGTTGTAGGAGTTACCTAGGTGCCTAGGTATGTATGTGGAAGTGGTATGTATTTGTTATTTGTTATTTGTTACGTGCTTTAGGTTACAACTAGGTAGCTGGTAGGTAAGATGAAGAGATAGGTAATAAGAGAGGTAGATTTGGTAGGATGGTGGCGGGTGCTTCTTAGTTCAATGGAGGATGGAGGGGAGTGGAAACTGACAGGTGGTCGCCGGGGTGAATACCTAGGTACCTAGTGTGTTGTTGTGATTGTTGATTATTGGAATACGGAATGGTGTTGACTGCCCATACTAGCCAGTGCTGGTAATGGTGTTGACTGGAAATAGTGTTAACGCGACGCGATTATGCCAAGGCGACAAAATGATGCAACACGAGAGATGAAGATTTGATGAAGATTTTAGATTTTAACTTCTAGACTTTTAGAGATATGAACAGTTTGGAGGGAAACGAGGAAACCCGATTATTCGGGAGCGGTACTAGGACTTCTGCACATGTCCAGATGTGATAGATGTGATCATCATGCTTTTTTCCCTTTTTTTTTTTTTTTTTTCTTCTTCCCTTCTTGGAGTATAGGGCCTCTTATAGGGCCTCTATGAGGTTAAAGATGTGATAGTGAATCCAGCAACACGTCTGTTGCTCCCTGCTGGCTTCCTTTGATATTGTCCGACATCTATATCATACAATAACCACACAATGTGGAATGAATGCCCTAGACAAACTGACCAAGGCTGAACCCACCGTAAGTGTCACGAGGCAGACCTAACGATACGGGTAATAACGATGCTGTTACGTGAGGAGCTATATATCTACCTATCTCCTAAGGTATCTACTATGGATCGTGGTATACATACAGGAAGTGTGCCTTTGTTTCTTGTCTCAGGTATCCCTTCCCGCGAGAGGCACACCTCCAACAGGCCTAACCCTTGTTAAGTCGGTATCCTTTGAGAGACTAGACTTCTGACAGCAATTATGAATAGGGCTCTCCCTATTTATCCATCTATCCGTCGCTGTGACTATTGAAGCTGTTGCATCCTCGTTCGTATCCGCTGCTCCTCTTCGTCGAGCTCCGCCAACTCCATCAAGCGCGTTCTTCTCGCGTCTAACTTTGCTTGCTCTGCCATCAGGTGCGCCATCTCTTGTTGTGCTTGTGGATTCTCGCTACCTTCTGCGGACTTGGCGATTCCTCCGTTCCCCGGCATCTCAGCTGCCACAGGTGCCCCGGCGGCCGGGTGATAGCTGACAGGCGAAGTGCTAGGCAATTCCGGGCCAGGGCTACTATGCAATGGTATCAGTTGGTGACTCGAGAAGGTAGAATCTCGTGGGTACGTGGTCTGCGACGTTGCTATCGAGGGCGCACCCTGGCTACGGGTCAAGTTGGATCCCTCGATCGCGGTGCCTCCCAACTCGGTAGGCTGAGGAGCGGGAGAGTAATATGTTACTGCTCCAGTCTTCGGGTCAACGTATGGCGTATATCCAGTGTGTGTAGACTGTGGATATCCCTGAATCGGCTGGCCTTGCTCTCCCGGTCCGGGCATGTGAGGGTACTGAGGGACAGGATACTGGACTGGAGGGGATTGCGTCATGAATGAAGCCGGGTTGGCGTCTTGATTATTCGTGCGCCTTTTTAGATACCAGATGAAGAAGAATACCAACCCAATAGCTAGGAGACCAAACAACCCTACGCCAACACCGATTCCAATCTGGGCACCAGTGGATAAACCGCTACTGCTACTACCCGGATCCGGATTTACTGTGACTGTTGCGCCATACGATGATGATCCAGTTCTTGTTGCGTCGGTATCCCCTCCCGAGGTTTCTGTGGCAAGCATCAAGCCAGGCGTCAAGGGATGGGTTTCCAGGATGGAAAGGTCGCTCTCGGCCCATCTTATCTGAATCATCACTTGTGCATACGACAAGTCTGTATTGGTTGCGTAATAATTCCATTCATCCGGGGTGCAGAAGTAATCACTATCAAGAGTCAGACGTCGTCAAACGGGTCAGCTTCCCTAGAGGGCTGCTTAGGTACCTCATAACGCAGAGCATGGCGGTTTCAGTAGCTTCGACGGGGGGACCTTGGAAATCCCCATATCGCGAGCAGCCGACAGTGAAGCCGCTAGGGCAGATGGCGGGCGAGTAGTAGTAGGTTTCGAAGTAGCTCGCGTAGCCGGGCGGAGCGCATTCAGGATTACTCGTCCAAAATATGTCGATGTCCGTCGTGGAGCGAGTAGAGACGGGAAAACAACCTTGAGAAGGTGTCCAAACCGTAGTCAGAGCGGCGACCGGTGGTGTGCCGTCGTGATCGAGAGAAGTCGCCCTCGGCGCGAGGGTAGTTCGCGTAGCCGTCGTCGTGAGCGGTGCAAATCCCATCGTGGTTATATGGCGATGAGCCTAAACGAATGAAAGCTCACAACCCGATAGCTCGACAGCTCGTAGAGTATTCAATGCAGTCAATTTCACGTGAATATCGCGAAAAGGGTTTCAACTACCTAGGTAACTACCAAAAGGAGGAAGGAAAGGGGAGGAGAAAATTTCACGCACACCTCCCGAAGGTATTTCAGCATTCTCCTTTGCTAGTTACGTCCTAAGGACATCCGGCGGGTTCTCATCACAGCCCAAGAGGCTCACAGTCTCTTGGCGCCATTGCCTATCAGAGCTGAAACCAATGGCAGTGATGCTACGAGGCAAGAAATGGGGAGCAAAGTAGGAGCTGATTGCTCGATTCAGTTGCCAAGGGACATTTCTCTCCTACACTAGCTTCAACTTCTGCATACCTAGGTATAAAGTGATTCTTAGGACGTTGTGGCGCTCTACAGCTCATCTCGTTTGACCAATATCTTGGTCTGGAGAGGGAGGTCTAGGGCTGTCGGGACCAATTCTCTAGCTCGGAACTGGGAACGACTAATGAATGTTCTTTCTGTGCCTCATAGTAGTCAGTCAGTCAGTCAGTCAGTCTACTACGATATACCATTCGCAATCAGGTTTCATCAAGCTCACGAAAAGCCGAGTTGCCAGGACCAAGTAGGGAGCCGGTGGTGAGATGGCAGGACTTAGGGCTACGCATGAGTTCTCGGACGGGAGTAAACAAATGTGACGAATCTGCAGACCTAGGTATGTATAAGATCGTGTCAGAAAAGCAAGAAGATGAAGATATGGTGCCAGATCCGACGAAAAGTTACAATTCCCCAACAAGGATCTTTCAGCTTGCATCTTCAAAAGAGTAAAGCGCGAATTTAAGCGGAGGCTCGGCACGGTATCTACATGGTAGGTGTAAGGCTAAGAGATCGTCGAGTTCGGACTCATCCCTGAGGATATCAATATTAAGCTTCTATCAGATTGATACTTCTATTTCCAGCAAAAGGTTGGATTTATTATCTACAGAAAACTCTGATTCTACCAACGGTAAAATCTTCTATGTTAGAGCATTCTTGTCTCATAACAGGTCACGTGAGTAACCAAAGTTTGAAGATATCTCCAACACACAAAGACCCAATTTCATCAACACACAGACCACCTGAATAGAAGAGCCCAAACATCCAAAAGCACGTGATGAGAGAAGATACCCATATTAAATCAGAGATGGTATCTGACAGCTTCTTACCTTACCTTAGGTAGGTACCTAGCCCTCATTGTGTGCTTCTAGCCAGCTGCTTTTGATTAAGGTTCTTATTTCGATGTAGATACATACCTAGGTACCTAGGTAGTGACCAATCTTAAGGAAATGTGAAATTGTTGAAGATAAAAAATAAAATTGTCTTCGGTTCGGTCTGAGGTACTCCACTGTCTATAACTACCTACTTGAGTGTTGTGAGCGACGTATCTCGACAAAGGAACATGTTGCGCTGAAGTAAATTCTAAATCATGGTTGAGTCTATGTTTAGGCGAGTTCGACAGTTTCTTGCACTATAAACACATTAGGAATTCAAGCTACCGCTGAATATCGTTCCTCATGCACGAGGCTATACCGTCTCCTGCTTGCGATGTATATACTCTTCCGCCCTCATTTGGGCTTTCCGGATTGCGCGTAGTCATAGGCACGCTCGGGCACCTGCCGCTCAGCTGCTACCTCCTCTGCGCTAGATGGGATGTGCTCCGACGCTGAAGGATAATCGGTGCTTCCCCTACTTCTCCGACGCACACTGTCATCGACCACCGCTCCGGCACCCTCCAAGCCAGCATGTTCCTTCTTCCGTCGACTAATGTGGTCACCATGCAAGTCTCCATGCAGCTCAGCTCCTGATTGCCCTTGAATAGGCTTCCCAAGGCCAGTGTAAACTGCCTGTGAAGTGGTGCCACCCAGGGTGTCAGTGGTGTTGGTGAAGTGTTGGCCTTGAACGTATGGAGCCTCAGCTGGAGTCTCGCCCTTAGGTTTTGGCTGGAATATATGCTCTTGGGGAGCGGTGCCAGGGGCATGCTTCTCCATGTGGAACTCGGGGATAGCGTCTTTGCCAACCTTGACACCGGGCTTGTGGCCAGTAGTAGTGAGTGGCTCTGCGGGGGGAACACGGCTGTGGAATTCGCCCTGGTGAGCCAAGGACTCGGCGTTGCGGGTTTCCGACATTCTTGGGTATTATAAAGTCGTTCGAAATGGATGATCGAATACAGGCAAATTCGTGCTTCGAGTTGTGAGGGTGTGGGTGGTCGAGGGTTTCGTAGTATCGGGTATTATCTGTAATATAGAATGGAACAAGGGATTTGGACTCAAGCTAGGAACATTGCCCTTATAGCTTCGAGTATTATTTAACTGACCAAACATCGTACATTCATTCTATGATGTCAATTTACATCATATAACGAGAACGAGGTTGAACAGCTGGAGCTAACGTCATAAGGCCGCCACGAGGACTATGCGTAAGGAAAAAGGATACGACATGAATGGTGTATACACCTCCCACAACGTTGATGTTATGACAGCATTGTCGGAGCTTTTGCTGCGGGTCGCATTTGCGACTGATACCTACCTACCTAGCAGCCTAGGTACATAGTGTTGAGTTGACTTCCAGTTTCCAGTGATCACGACAGGATGCGGGATGCAGGATGCAGTATTACCTTCGCGTCACTTTGTAGATTTTTAGTTTGTCTCCAGATGGTGAGAGAAGTTGAGATTTTGCTCGGATGGCAAAGTTCCAAGGCTGCAAGGTTGCAAGGTTGTAAGAGATGGGATATCTAATAAAGTTTTCCTAATAATACGTCATAATATCCATGGATGTGCTAGATCTAATGTGGATTACAGACTACGTACCTGTGCGCTGGGTACTGTGTATGATGTGTGCCCAGGTGGTCATACATGCGCTACATACCTAGTGTAGGTACCTAGGTACCTAGTTAAGGTTAACAAATCTAAACTTAGGTAGTACTTGTGTCTAGACTACTTCCAAAAGTGGGCAGGTAGGTCTAGGTACCTTCGCAGCTTCGTGAGAAGTGTAATGCGTTTCAGACAAAGTTGGTGGTAATTTAAGGGTTGAACAAGAGGTACCTTTAACTGCTTCGAGTACCTACATGTAAGTACCTTATGTAGGTAAGGAAATAATTCATTGGAATACCTAGGTAACCTTAGGTTACTATTTATGTAAATACCTACCTAGGTAGCTAAAGTGTTTGCGACTTTTGCTAAATCTGTAAACTGTAAAGAGTGGCAAACCCGCTGATGTCATCGGGTGGGTTTATGTAGGTACCTAGTCATTTAAGATGGAAATATTTATGCGATGTAAGGCGGATTGGTAGATGGTAGATGGTTGATTAGCCAACCACCGATCTACCAGGTAAGTACCTAGGTATACGTGTAGTGTACGATTACCTAATTGCTTGGTCTTACTAGGTCTACCTAGTCTAGGTAGGTACCTACCTACCTATTACCAACTTTCTTAGGTATTTCGGATGGTCGGTGGTTGCTAATATGAATTCCAAGATGCTACATAATACGGACCAATGAAATGACTGCACTATGGACAGGGTGGGTTGGCCATCTAACTTTAAAAAGGTAAGACCAGGTATTAATGGATGTCTCGTAGATCTAAATCCGGTCAGACCTGATGGTTGCATTGCGATTTCATAGCAGACGCAGGAACCCCAAAAAGAAAACCTCCAGCAAGGGGATTGGATTGGGGATAAGGTCAGCTCTCTCATCAGCTACCTACCTACCTAGGTAGGTATGTACCTAGGTAAACAGTTTGCTACCCACAAGGCGAGGAGGTAAGCTAGGTAGGGAGAAAAGTAAGGAATACCTAATAAAAGCTCGGCTCCCTTTATACACAATAAAATGTATGATCTAAGTATAGAGCGCGATATAGTACCGTACCTACCTAGGTAGGTATGAGCAACAGAGGAGTTGGTCCCGAGGTCCCTAAATAGTTAGTATGTACCTGGTAAGTAAGTACCTACATACCTATGTACCTAGGTAGGTAGTAAGCAGTAAATACGAGAAATACATACCTACCGGTATCCCATAAACATCAACTTGGAAACGTTACAATGAATCTTTATCATCTTCTTAATTTAGGTATCCATGAATATTGACGACGTCGTTATTAACCAGCCCTAGCCCGGCGCATCTTAGTACTTACAAGACGAGGCGCTAAACACAGCCTCGACAGGCGATGCTCGTGAGAGGGCAGAAGCAGCAAGGGAGACTTACAGTAGATATTATCTGTATCCCTACCTGGCAGCCTGGTATTAGTAGGTAGCGTACGGAATAGGACTTGATCGACATCGGTCTCAAACACTTAACCTACCAGGTAATACCTATTTTCTGTTGTTCGTTTTTAAATCGATCACTGTACACCACAACACCACAACACCAACGACACCAACGACACCAACCGCAACAACATTAATTTCTTCTTTCGACACCTCGAGGCGCATAACCATCGTCGTCTATCACGTCTGCTGTATCTTCTTCCCCCCGAATACCTATATGCCGCGATTGGGTGCTAGTCCAAAACTTGGTCAACTACCTACCTACCTAGTGCATGTATAACACGGACCAGGAACCTGGAAACCGAATTCAAACCCACTCGGACGTCGGACTGCCATATCGCTAGAGGTTTTGTCAAGTTTTTTGGGTTTTTTTTTTCAACCTACCTAGGATTACTATTATAGTAGCTCATAGCTACACTAGGTAGGTATTTATCTACCTACCTACCTAGGTACTCAGAGGTATGTTATATATTTACCTACCTACCCACCTGCCCACTTGGTTACGTTACCTAGGAGGTACTTGTAAATATCATCTCTCGTATTGATACCCAGGTACACTGCCTACCCAGGTATTACCTAGTATTATTTACTACCTACCTAGGTACCTATTAGCCTATGTACAATTTTCATACACCAACCCTTCCTCTCTTTGTTGCCAGTTCTTGCCTCGCCTTGGTTGTTGACCCACACTCACGCAGAACGGCCCTTCTTCCGTCTCAATTCTTGTTTTGGGATACTTCAGTATTGGGGGGCCTTAAACTTAGCTAGGACCTAGGTAGCAGCTTAGGTGCCTTCTCCTTCTGAAACCATGAGCCGTCGCTACTCTTTTGACTCTGACCCCGGCGAGCACGCCCCTCTCGACGATCACAATGGCCCATATTCCCATGGGCATGGGCACGGGCACGGGCACGGGCAGGCGCATTCCAGTCATCATCATCAACATACTCCTTCCCGTCCTTCCTCCCCATCGTCCCAACCGTTCCTATCGTCCCAACCTCGTTTTTACCAAGATAATCCAGTCTCCTCGTCTTCCGAACAATACCACAATTCGACACATCCTTCGCCCCCGAGAACTGGACCAATAAGTCATCCTAGCGCCCACCCCGATTCGGCATTTAATAGGCTGCGTCAGAATAGAGGATATAGTGGAGGTGCCGAGAGGACTTCTACTGGACCTGGAGGCGGACTTGGAGTTGGAGCCGGAGCAGCTGTTGGTACATTAGTTGGAGGAGCATATGTTGCAGCTGAATCCTCTTCATCTGGACCAATCCCGCCGTCTCATAGAGAGAATAGTCTATCTACCTGGGGGCGCGAAGTACCCCAGACCAACGTCACTCCTGGTGCTGACAATTTCAGCGACGCTGCCGCTGGTGGTATGTCGGGACTTGCTATAACTGTTGCCGATCGAAACGCACGAGAAAGTGGACTAGAAGCCATGAGGCAAGCTCAGCAATACCAACAGCCACAACATCAACAATCCCTCTATCCGGATGCGTACCAACGCGCCCCCCCTCAGCACTCTCCTCAGCACCAAGCTTACGATGACAACCAGGGTTACGTATATGATCGTGCCTACGACATGTCACCGGCCTATGGACCCGGTCCCTATGGCCAACCTGCCCAGGGACATAGTTCCTCGCCCAGCCTAGCTCCCCTGGGAGCCGCAACACTGTCTCCTTCTGGCCGAGGGACACCTACACGAAGCGTACATAGCTATTCGAGCGATCCATTCCGGGATCCCCAGATGGCGTACGGTCAAAGGATGGACCCTAGCCTCGGTCAATTCAACCCGAATGACATTGACGACGATGGCGACGACGGCCTCGAGTATCGACGCTCCGCTCGGACTAGTATCCTGAGCCTGGGAGGCTCCAACAACCGAGGCAGTAATGGCGCTACGGCAGGTGCCGCTGGGGCCGCAGCCGCTGGCGGTGTAGTGGGCGGGGTGATAGGAAGAAGCCGAAATAGCGGTATTAATTATGACCCTGTACAAGGCGCCAGCTCGGCGGGTAATCTCGGAGGTGGCGGAGGCGGGTACGAGATGGGCACCAAATTAGAGAAGCCGTCTGAGTGGTTGTCGAGCCAGAAGAGCAGCAGAAAGAAGTGGAAATGGTTTATTTTGATCCTTGTCGGCCTTGCCATCGCAGGCGGGATAGCTGGTGGTGTCGTCGGTGGAATGCTGGCCAAAAACAAAAGTGGTGACAGCGGCGGCGCTGATGGAATTCAGTCGGCGGACTCAGACACTGCTAAGAATGGGGATCTGGATATCAATTCAGCCGAGATTCAGTCATTGATGAATAACCCTAACCTGCACAAAGTCTTTCCGGGTGTTGACTATACGCCTGTCAACGTACAGTTCCCGGATTGCATTAAGAATCCGCCTTCCCAGAACAATGTCACCCGTGACGTGGCTGTCCTCTCGCAGTTAACTAACACAATCCGACTCTACGGCACCGATTGCAATCAGACGGAGATGACAATCCACGCGCTGAAACAATTGAAGCTCGATAATGAAATCAAGATCTGGCTAGGCGTATGGCAGGACGGCAACGATACTACAAACGAGCGTCAGCTTAGTAAGATGTGGAACATCTTGGACAAGTACGGAGCTGATCCGTTCAAGGGACTCATCATCGGCAACGAGATCCTGTTCCGAAAGCAGATGACCACCACAGAGCTTGGTAGCCTCCTAGACTCGGTACGAACGAACCTGACCCGTCACGATTGGAATCTCCCGGTCGCCACGAGCGACCTTGGTGATAACTGGGACTCGCAACTGGCGCAGATCAGCGACTACATCATGGGCAATATCCATCCCTTTTTCGCCGGCGTTGACGCTAAGGAGGCCGCCTCTTGGACCTGGTCATTCTGGGAGAACAAGGCCAAGGGGTTCTTCAAGACCGACAGTGAGAAGAACGTCATCTCCGAGATTGGCTGGCCGACCAAAGGCGGAACTGAGTGCGGCGTTGCCAGTGTTACGGAATGTCCTGACGGATCGGTGGCTGGCATCGACGAATTGAACACGCTGATGAAGGATTGGGTCTGCCAAGCACTGGCGAATGGAACGAACTATTTCTGGTTCGAGATGTTCGACGAACCGTGGAAGATCAGCTTTAACACGCCTGGTAAAGAATGGGAAGACCAATGGGGCCTCATGGATGTCAATAGGAACCTGAAGGATGGCGTCAAGATTCCCGACTGTGGCGGCAAAACGATTTAAGCGATCGAGTCCAGCTTGATACCCGAGTAAGGTGCTATGAATTGCTGTGTTGAAGAAGTATAACAATAGCGAAAGCGTGCCAGCGGCCTGATTAAGGCGGGATACAAATCCACAAGGTTTTCCGAGTTTGAAAGGAACCGAATGGTCATATACCACGCTAGGCGACGTCAGTATCCGCGACGCTCACGAGCTACATCCAGCCATCGAAGTTAAAGGGATGTAGAACGAATAGGTCCCGGAATAGGGTTTGTTAATGAAGGTTTATGGTTGATTTTGCTGTTGCAATTCCCGGCAGCGCTAGGGACTAAGCGAATGCAGCATTATAGCATCAATGGGAGGTATGACTAGGAGGCTGAGGGACGATGGGACTGACGCGTACTAGCATCATTTTCAGGTACAGTTTCATCATTTTCGGCGTCCGGCGCCCTTGGTTTGGTATACGTTATGTCGCGGTGTATTGGAGCTTTTGTGCAGTCTATTGTTCGACAATAGAAAGCCTACCTAGTCGGCTACCGACTCTTGCTTGACATAGGTAGACAGACAATGAACACGTTTAAACTAGGTACCTAACCTATACTCGGAATACTTAACCGAGCCTTATACTCAGGTGTTCACCTAAAATTTACGAGTAATATGAGTTATGCACTTGATATATTGAAGATATATAAAAGTGGCTATAGTAATATATATATACATTTGTATGTAATATACCCCGTTTATGTGATGAATGATACAGGTATTTTCTATCTATTTACCTTGCTGTTACCTACCTACCATGAATGGCTTATTTGAACCTATTCGCAGAGTAGAAATAAGTACCTAGGTATTTGTGATTACTTGGCCCAGTGTTTCGTAAGGACGTCAAGCACATATTTCTCGAAGGGACTTCAGCGTAGCTGTTTCTTCGGCCTTAACAGCGCAGTAGGCATAGCTGAAGTTGTTTGATAGACTCGCTAGCGTGTCGTCGATATTCTCCGTTCGGGGTCTTGGAAACCTCTGATGAACCTCTGGTAAGCGGAGTCTCCTCTTCTTCCGAGAGCCGGCCTTAGGGAGCGAGAAATAATCATTCTCTAACTTCTGGTTTGGTTCCGGTTGCGCATCGTGGAGGTTCCCGTCAGGTACAAGGTCTACACAGTACGGGTTGACAGTAAACTCGGCATATGATCCTGGGCTGCATATTTCGCGGTCATGTTCGTTTTCGGCGGATTCGGATCCGGGAAAGGACTGTGTCTTGGGTTTGATTGTTCCATATCCCCCTACACGAAGTGTGTCGGGGGGGGGGGGTTTATGACCCGTAGACAACCTTATATTCCATTCCTCATGGAAATATATTCGCCATCATTGTCGCCGTAGTTGGAGGCGATGTCTTCTTCATTTAAGTTGCCATCATTATGCCCCGTGGATGTTTCATCTTTACGAACTAGATTGCTAACTGCGATGGTATCAAATGTGACCCTTTCTATTGTAGTCGCCAGTTGAATTTGGAGCTCGCTAGTTTCATTAAAAGGGATATTGTTATCTATAGTTATCGAAATAAGAGGTGTTGGACGACCGGGTTTCGGGGCCATATTCATTCTCTCACGAACATGTAAATACCTAGGTACCTGGTAGGAAATAACGGGGATTGTTTTAGAAGAAAATGATGCCGTTGCACTCAGTGCCTTACCTTGGGTATCTGAAGATCTCACCTGGCTGGTCGAATATGAACCTTTAAAAAGTCTGAGCCTTGCTCGAAAATGGCATGGATTTGGTTTTTCTAATATTTTTATACAACCTCGGAACTTATTTAGACTAGGAAAAGATACGGTTTGATTGTTGGCTTTGTCCTTAAACAAAAGCGAAAATTCCACAATGCATTTGTGACGGATCGGTGGTTGATTTTACTAAAATAAAGGGGTTCTGAGGTTCCTGTTTAGGTAATATGGAGGACTGACAGGGGTAGTTCTATGGAAAAGATTTTTGAAAGCGTCATCCTATGACGTCTCATCTGCAGGTACCTAACCGTAGGGCGGATAATTATATAGGTACCATGTGACTTGGTGTCGGTTTGGCGAGGGCCTTCCTAGGCAGCCAGGTGATGCCTACCTACATCGGAAGATAGGTGGAGACAATTACGTAGTATATATACCTAGGTACCTGTCCGCCTATTTACTTACTGTCCCTCATCGTCAAACGGAACCATAAGCACAAACAACTTCATACAACTTAAAACGCCATCTCGCATCTCATCGGCATCGCGAATATTCAAATATCGATTTTGTATTAATTACGATCGCATTCCTAAGTAGTTCGAACACTGATCACGACAGAAAATGGGTGCGCAAAATGAACCTGGCCCTTCAACTAGGGCGCGTACTGCATTGCGCAAACGCGAGGCTCTCGCCTCTCTGCATCACGACGATGGTGGCGAGGACGACAACCAAGCCGATGGTCTCGAACGGGAGGAAAAACATAAACCTAAGAAGCTTGTGAAGAAAATCCAAGTCGAAGAAAAGCGTATAAGAAGGTCGAGCTTCTATTTTTTTCTACCTTTTTTCTATCTTTATTTCTTATTTACCTAACCTAGATATTGTCGAATATCAAAGGAGCTAATGTAGATTTGTCTCCAGATTTCGTCCCAACCCTCCTCAGGCTTTTTCTGTCATATATGAGCGAGCCACATCGCAGAGGTAAATCTCTCGTCCGTATGCACCTAGTGTGACATATGATCAAACATGAATCTGCCTTAGTATACCTATGAATATAGATGTATGGAATAGCTGATAGATCATTCTCGTCTAGATTTTATGTCCTCCTAAGGACTCGGGGCGGATATGATGATTGCCCTGAGGAATCCGTGGAGCTGACTGGGTCTACTGGCAACATATACGTCGTTCATATTGCGCAACAGCCTACCTGTACTTGCCCTCACGCTCTAAAGGGGAACCAATGCAAGCATATCATATACGTTGGTCTTGCCTTGACGCGTAATGCCTAAATATGCCCTAACGATAGTTGACTAGGTCTTGTCGAGAGTTCTCCGCGCACGCTTCGATCTCGTTTATCAGCTCGCTCTACTTTCCACTGAGCTCCAAGAGATCTTCAAGAATGCCCCTCCCATAGAGATGGGTGAACAATCTGGTGACAAACCGTACGACAAAAATCGTAAGCCCTTGGAAGGCGACTGCCCGATCTGTTATACTCCTTTCGAAGCCGCCGAGGATACTGTCTATTGCCGCGCCACCTGTGGCCAGAACATTCATAAGGAGTGCTTCCAGATGTGGGCCGCCACCAAGAGCAAGAGTGCTAGAGATCAGGTTACTTGTCCCATGTGCCGTACCCCTTGGCAGGGCGACGATGACATGGTCAAAAAGATAAACAATACAGGTAAGATCGGCTCGGATGGCTATGTGAATGTCGCCGACCAGCTCGGCATTAGTGGAGAAAGAGGTGAGATTATCTACTAAAATATTTCTCCAGTAGATTTTGACTAACATATGGATGCAGATTGCAGCACCTATCATTATGGACAGAGAGCGCGTTATGGGAGGCAGTGGTAGAAGCTTTCATCACCGGATCGATCCCAAGCGACATGTTCAAATTGACACTTCTGGAGCAGCATCGTTGCTAAGTAAGACAATAGTTGGTCTCCAAGATCAACTTCTGCTAATTATCGGGCTACTAGCTGAACGATTCTTTTGAAGGTGAGAGACTATGGAGTCTGCAGCCAACATCTGACACAGGACTTTGTTGGGGAACTTGAGCATACGGATTTTTGTAGTCAGCTAAGAGGAGATTGAGTGTTTAGCGGCATGACTTTTGTTTATTGACTTGTTTGGCATAGCCATTTAGTCCCGTGGTAACCCAACATTTCACTTTTTTCCAAGACGATCACGATCAATTATAAATTGATTCTAACGACAATTCCTACTTACTATCTGACTTCTAGGATTCGACAGATTTCC
Source organism: Jackrogersella multiformis (assembly GCA_902806575.1). Taxonomy (NCBI): domain Eukaryota; kingdom Fungi; phylum Ascomycota; class Sordariomycetes; order Xylariales; family Hypoxylaceae; genus Jackrogersella; species Jackrogersella multiformis. Next base: position 41,243 of record CADCXD010000009.1, on the reverse strand, counting down.
AACAAATATGACCTAGGGGATGATATAACACTGTTCTTAGCTGTTTAAGCTAATGGTTCATCGGCACACGATATGCTCAAGAGGAATTCTCGCGTGAGGCTCTGAATTTTAAATCCTCCGTTTCATCCTCCGGGACTGTTACAAATGTCGGTACCGTGTTCGCATTCAGCTTCCGAAACGCCTAAGTAGGTCATTACGAGTTAGCGGCCTACCGCTATATATCTAAGGACTCCAGAGGTGAGATCCTCCCGCTTAGGTCTACTCTACCGCTACCGCCGAATGCTGCAGGAATCGATGGGGCGTGATGGGCACAGGAAAACTCACATTGCTAACTACGCCCTCGGGCAACTTGCCGTTCCAACGGTCCTCGACCCTTTCGATCTTGTCGTCCTGTCCGACGTCGATGCGGACAACGGAGTCTATAGTCTGCCCTAGCCCAATGCCTTTGAGGGTGTACTTGTTGGACATTTTCATTTCGATAGGATTCCCCGCCGACGTCACGCTATGACTTTGTATCTGGATCGGGCTAAACAAAGCAGCTAACCCGTACCACTGCGCCGCGAATTTCTTGTATCCCGATGCGACTGTAATCGGATCGGCGAAGGTCCCATCTTGAGACCATAGCGATAAATGCTTAAGTGTTGGATTACCTTCGAATAGCTATTCTCGATATTGATTATCAGTCTGCTTATTTCTCCCGCGAATAAGGAAGCATGTGACGACAAATATGACACAAGGAGCAAACGCACATCTAGTACACTCCCCACTATCAGCTTTTGGTGTGGCGACAACTTAACACCTGCAGCTTCGTTGATGTTCGTATTTTTGACTTGGATCGATTCAAAAGATGCCGACGCCGCTTCCGCATCACCTCCCGCCTGGGCCTTTGTCTCCTTAGCAGGACTCTCTGTTGTGCTAGTCGCCATTGTCTTCGATGGTTGCATTACAGTTGCAATGGTTTGTCTCTTGGCCAGGGGGCTTATCGTACTCTGTGTTGTCCTTAACCTTGGCGAATGAGCTATGCACGAGGATCTGAATGCCCGGATAGGAATCATTTGAGGTTACCTAATTCCACAGACCTAGTCGAGCGTCTACCTAGGCTTGGCTACATGGAGCTTGGGAGATTCAACAAACAAAATGGTTATAGAAACTTCTGCAATATGTCGAAAGAAAATTACAGCACGGCTAGGAATATTTTGACTGCCTACCTGAGCACCTATATACCTAACTTAGGTAGGTGTCCAGGTTAGGTAAGTAGCTTCGAATTGATTTAACCATCATTATCTGCTCTCACCCCGTCATCGATTTCTCTTAGTTGGGACTCTAATGACCTCAGTTTCCCGATCCACCCTAACCTCTCCTTGACGTCATGATCTCTTTGCGATCGGAGCCGAGGGACAAACAAGGTTCGAGCCTCAATTCACCTACCGCCACCAGGCGAGATCCCACCTATTAGTGAGAATAGGTTCGATTCCTGTTAGCGCTATTGGTATCTCGCTGGTAGCTCAATTCCGCCGCAATAATCATATTACGGAACGGCCCGCCCCTGAAATACTTGCCTACATACCTACCTGGCGGTGTGGGCACTAGGTACGGTGCTTACCTAAGTGCTGGTCTTAGGTAATCATCGAGAACCCCAAATTAGCATGTAATGGCCTACCTGATCTGCCGTCTTTAGTTTACCTTAGCCTGTACAGATGGAAGAGATTCATATCGGTATCAACTCCACTGATCAAGAGGCAGCTTCCAAAACCTACTAAACGTCACATTGGTTTAGGGAATCCTCTTCAGTACTATTCAGCTATGGTATTTGGTCCTAAGCAAACGTATACTCACATGCTGTACTACCACTCAACTCATCCCACTTCTCGCGGCAATCAAAGCCAATACGCAGCAAGCAATAGCCTAGCCAAGAGGTCCAACATAAGCCGCCAGACCATGATCCGAACACCACGGGAACCCTAGCACCCTTCTCTGGCCGCCACCGGGCCTAAGACTAGAAAATAATCAAGTCATCCTGCCCCTCGTGATTACCACGATCAAATCCAGCTTCGTTGTCCCCATCTATGACGGAAGCTGTATCGGCAAGACTTGCCAATTCCCATTCTGGCTTGTCGGCTTGACGCACTGCAAGAGAGAGGCTAGGTGTGGTAACCCCCACATGCGGCCGTGGCTGCTGACGAGATGCAAAACCCACTGGTCTCGTTTGTGGCAGTGAAGCTGCGTGATTAGTACTGCCAGGCTGTAGGGCGCCTGATCTTCCGGATACACCGTGACTATGCTTGGTTGAAGTTATAGCAGCACTTTGACCTCCCGTTTCACTCGCGATGTCTGCAGAGCCATCCGCACCTTTGAGATCATGGCCAGGCGTGGGCGAGCGCGTCGTTAGAGCAACCGTTTGAACGACGTCGTCGAAGCTGAGAAGATCATTATCCTTCTCAGCCGATGGCATGGTTTGAGCAGTGATGCCTTCCCCAACGCGACGCATGCCGTCATCGTTCAGGGTAACGGGGCGGAAAGTGTCGTGAATTGCTACTCCGTTGGTGTGCCGATTGGAAGCTTCTATCAGGTCTGATTGTTTTTGAGCTTCCCTTAACCTCTTCACGTCATCCAAGCGGGCATTGAAGGTAGCCCAGCTGTAGCTTTGGTCATTGCCAGGGCGTACAGAGTCGGCGGGACCTAGACTTTGGCTGGGCACACGAGAACCTCCACTGTTGTACCCGAGTCCAGGTCTATAATTTCGACCAGGTCGGTTACCTCGGCCAGCCTTTCGATTACCTCTGTTTCCCGCTGCTGTGCTCATCCGGCGCTGATCCGGGGTGATAAAGGGCGCCACTCGAGATCTATCATACTCTGCACCAACTTCCTCCCCCTGTAGATTGGTATCGTCGCCTAGGAATTCATCGTGCGAATACGCGCCCGTGAAGTCGGCGCAGTTGCATACACAACCCTCGCCACAAACCTGCTGGCACCGATGGCCACAAGTGAGAACTCGCTCGCACGGTTCTCGACAGATCAACTTATCATGAGTCACCCTGGTAAAACAATGTTAGGCTATCGTCGCCCGCCGAACCAAGGGAAAGACGGTAGAAGGCAGAATAAAGGAAAGAGAATAGGGACTTACCAGTGACATTGGCGACCGCACGTGTGGCCACAGCTGAGCATATCAGGGCACTTCTGGTCACAGCCGCCATGACAATTGACCCAATCTTCTGGGTGCGTCATCCAAGTTGTCCTATTATGATTCTGACAGGTGATCGGTAGACGAGTGTCGCCTCCAAACCGGCCCTGCCTCTCGAAGACTTCTTGCACCCTTCCCCACATATTCCACGATGCATTGTTGGCATATGCTAGGTTGATCATGTTTCCGAATATGTAAAAGCCTCGACGAGCACGGCTAATGGAGACGACGCCGCGATTCTCGTCTTGGAGGAAACCGGCCTTGTGAGGCCCGTTGGGGCCGTTGCTTCGCACTAACGACAGAATGACGATGTCGTTCTCCTCTCCTTGGTAGGAATCCACCGTGAAAACATTGGTAATTGGCGCCCAGTGCTTCATTTTGCTCTTGAATAGAGTAATAATCTTCTTCTTTTGGCCACGATAGAATGTCAAGACCGTGATCTGGCCTTGCTGGACGCCGTTCATCAGGAGGTAATCTATAAAGCGAACTATCATTTCCGCTTCGAGAACGTTATACCTGCTCAAGTTCTCATCTAGACCCTCGGTCCAAGTGTGATGGAAGAAGAAAGAAGGAACCGCCATGCCAGGAACAGAAGGCCGCGCGTCGCCTTTGGTCACCACTGGATGATCCAGAAGGGACGGATAGAATGGGTTTAAGACTTCGCGTAGCGAAGGGATCATCCTTCGTTGCATGTTCAGCATGGCGAAGGGCATGTTGAGGCTGACGAGGCGTTCGAACATAGATACCCGCATAAAGTACGGCTCCTCTCCTAGGCCGGGCGTGTCGCAGTGCGGAGCGAGTTGCTGGTGGTCACCAACGAGGATGAGCTGCTGGAGCGAGCCGTAGAGGGCTGACAGAATGTTGGCCTCTCGAGTCTCGGCAGCCTCCTCGATCAGCATAGTCCTTGGCTGCAGGGCAGCGAGCAAGCCACGATACTTACACAAGCCCGTGGTCGTACAACCGATGATCTCAACCTGCTGTGATTTGATGCATTTCGTATCTTTATACCATCGATTGATCTTAAGATTCTTAGCGATTCGGGCATTATCGGCAAGGACATGACGAAAACTTTGGTGATGCAGCGACAACAACCGCTTCTGCCAGTATTGGTACACGGCGCCGCGATGCTTGAAGTCGATATCCCACAGGTTTGCCTTTTGAATCTCTCGACGAATAACTAGATCGTCCTCAACGTGATTTTGAGGGTTCGCGCCGGTCCACAGGTGCCGAATTGGCAAAATTTGCCTTCTATCCGGCCGCCGTTTTCGTCCTCGTCGACAATGCAGTCATCAAGCTCTATATCATAGTCTTCTGCATCTAGATCTAGACTGTCATTCTCCTCGACGGCGTCAAAATCGAGTTCCTTCTCGTCTGGCAGCTTCACCTGCACGAGCTGGCTTCCCAACCACTCCGCCAACGGCCCAACCGGCTGTCCTTGCAATGAAGGAGCAGCAGCCCATGCCTGGTCAGCTTGTAGAGATTCAAGCTGACTTTCCGTTATGACGCCCGCAGAGAGGAGGGTGTCGGGGCTAACCAAGTCATCGGGAAAAACGTCATCGATAACTTTCTCTAGCATCGCGATGTTCTTCTTGCGCGCAGACTCGAAAGTCTTGAAGTCGCGGTCTGCCCGCTGGGTCCGCGAAGACACTGCGCGACGACGAAGGTTGTACATGCTATAACGTTTGATGGCTTCATTCTGGGTGCGACCGCCAAGCCGGACAACATTATATCCAATGTTGATCAGTTGAATCAGAATTTGGTCAACCGCATGGTTCGTCTGGGCCGCCACGACGATAACGCTGCTGCCTCTCTCCTGGCTCTCTAGGAGGATCTGTAGAGCCTGGACCGATGTGAATGTTTTGCCCGTCCCCGGAGGGCCCTGGACGATAGCCAGCTCTTTGGTGAGAATGCGGTGCACGGCGCTGAGCTGAGACTTGTCTAGGTTGGTATATTTTGTAATATTGGAGTCAAACCCGTCCAGCACAGAATAATTCCGAAGAGCCTCACGGACCTCGGCCTTCTTCGCGGTTACCTCGCTTGTTGTCATCGAGGAGGAATTTGGAACGTGATGTACTAACGACCTGATATCCATGCGAGGGCTATCTTGAATATACTTTGCTGGAAGGTCGCTCTTGTCCCCCTTGACCAAGTATTTGCCAAGAGGCGTGGCCGTACTAGCGACGTGCTGGAGGCCGACCATGCTGTGACGAACGGCTTCAAAGTAACCAAATCGAGTCTCGATCATGACAAGTTCTTGGTTAGGATCCATGATGGCGTCGTCGAGGTTCGCCCATTGGAAATGGATCGTCGGTGGGCTTTGGTCGAGACCGTCGCGAATACGATGGTCAGAGATGATGGCGGGCATGCAGATGGTCTCGAAGCAATCGCTAGCGGTTGAAACTGCCACGAGGGTTCCTACGGTGAGACGGTGCGTCTGGGTCCATCGGATCTTCTTGCCGGACCTCTCGGTCGAGAATTGAACCTGACACATGGGGCCAAGGCGGGTCATCAGGTAACCCCTGACGAACACCTAGAGATGGTCACCGATGAGTTAGCACAAAATTCACGACGCCTTCAAACGAAAGATCACGCCAAGTTCGACTTACTTTGGTGTATATGCACGTCTCTTGATCATCCATCATGTTGGGGTCCTCCTTGAACTTTTTGATTGAATATCGCAGCATCGTAATCCCCTCCTCCCTCTGGAGACGATAGTGGGTCTCCAGGTATGTTTCCTTATCCTTCCATGGTTCTTGCCAGGTGTTGGGTAGGAGATGACGGATCTCGGCGAGCTGCTGAGGATCATCCCAATCCGGGTTAAGATCTCGACTGGTCGGCAGCTCTGGGTAGCTTCTCCATTCTTGCCCGGGTCTCGAAGGCGGGAGTTCGAAGTTCACATGGTGCTTGATAGTGTCAAATTCGCGCTAAGCGGTACGTATGAGTCTCGAGTTGTCAGGTAGCAATTAATAACAAATAGAGAAGGGCAAAGTGGCGGGAGGATCTTATGGGGACACACCTGAGAATCAGCGACGTCAAAGTTATCCGGGTTGTCGGAGTCGGCCATGATACATGAGTATTGCCTAGGTACCTAGGTAGGTATATCGACACTCCTCATCAAATTCGAGATGCCCAGACGAGGTTGCTTAAATTTATGAGGAGATATTCTAGATGGAAAGAAGTACTAGAGAGAGCGATTTGGGTGCTACTGTTACCGTGGTTGAAATAGTAATCGACTCAAGTGGTGGTATGGCAGTGTGTCAAGGTCAAGTAGTTCGTGATGTAGTGGTGAGAAAGAACAAAAAGGGTTGTTCATGTTCATGTTCATGTAATATCTACCTAGGAGGCAAGTAAGGAATGGATGAATGATTAAATGGATCTGACCCAAGGTTATACCTACCTCCTACTTACCTACCTACATAGGTACCTACCAACCTTAGGTAGGTACCCAGGTACCTAGACTCTTAGGTTAGATGATTAGGATTAGCCAGGTAGGTAGGTACCTTCCTTCCTTCCTTACCTTAGGTACTTTAGGTAGGTACCTACCTGCAGTGAATAAGGTAACTGTTCTATCTCATTTTGAGAAGGAGGTACTTTGTTATTATCCCAGTATTGAGGTAGGTACATGTAGTTAAGATTATGGGAAGGTTGCCATGGGATAGCTACATGTACCTACCATCGATTAATTCGATTCTTTCGTACCAAGGTACTTCGAAGTATATTTAAGCAGATAATCCCCATCTAGCTACCTAAGGTTACCGGGTACATCATAAAGACTTCGTCAAATTACATATCGTGTACCTAGGTGGCGAGACCAGATAGATGATCCTGGGTTAATCCTTAGGTTAATGGCTTTAATATATTTGGGTATGGATAGGTACCTAGGTAGGATACACTTTGCCAACTACCTCACAACGACTTTCCCCTTTGTCTCGTCCTTTAATATCACTACTGTCTTAGACATTACCTAGGTAACCAAAGGTCTGGAGAGGAAAAACAGTAAAAGCTACCTACTAGGTACCTGGGCGGTAGGTATACGTACGTGGCCGGCACTCCGTGTTTGTCAAGGACTTCTCGTTTGCACATAGAGACTCGTACTCACACCGCTATATCTCAGTTTGCTCTAACAACAACTTCTGAGTCTCTGACTCTACCTACCTAACCTAGGTACCTAGTCATGTTTATACCAAGACATGACCTGTACGATGACTCATAATAGATCTCAATACATACTTCGGTATCTAGTAATACACTCCATCGAAGAAAGATTGCCAGTCTGCCAAACCCTCCGCCGTAACTTTCTCTTATTAAACGTACTATTTCGTTTTAAAGTACCTAGGTAGGTAACTACCCAGACATGCCAATAGCACCTAGATAGCCAATAGCAATAGAAGCTCACAGTCGTGTAAAGTAAAGGTAAATAGTAAGTTATAAAATTGGAAACTATAGTCTTAAAAAAATTAAGGAGTGTATAGATGTTTTCTAGAGTTCACGGGTTTTATCAAGAATATAAGAATAAACAAGAAGCATACAAATAGAACATAAATCTAGCTCTAATTAGGGTTGATTCAACAACTACATACGACACCAGCTAGATAACAGGTACCTACACCGTCATCCCCCCTGAACTGGGTGGTCGATCTTCCAACTCGGTCCCCCATCCGGATTCTCGGTCTCCAAGAACTAATTCTATCGTCCATCCCTCGCTGAAGAATGCATGACTGACCCAAGATTTGGTCCAAGGTTGCCCGTTGACCGTGACATTTTGGATATAAATGTTGTTATAGGTAGCATCAAATCCAATCGTCTTGATTTGGGCTATCTTTCCGGTCAAGGGGCTGGTTATATTAATTTGCTGAAAGAACGGGGCGGAAATTAGGTACAGGTCTTGCCCAGCTATAGGAAACAGACCCATCATTCCGAATACTACAAAGGCGCCCATCGAACCGGAGTCATCATTGCCTGGCAAGCCTCCATGGGACGTATTGAATGACGATGGAATGTAGGTATGCAACCGCTTGGTGGATAAACTAGGTCGTCCTGCGTAGTGGTATGCGTATACGGTCGAAAAGACGGGCTCGTTGGAGATATCAGCAAGTCCTGACGTGTGAAAGAAATCGAGACGCCGGACAAAAGGCTCCTCTCCACCCATCAAGTCAATCAATAGAGACATGGACTGGGGGACGAGACTATGGAGATCATCAGCTATGAAATGCGTTCATTTAAATGGGTTCATTACTTACAATTGGTACTGCCACACACTTTCAGAAGTCAGGAGTTAGCAATATCTAGGTTTAATGAATGATTTATTTATGAGTAGGTAGGGGGAAAGGGGTTCTAGATCCGCACTCGATAAACTGAAGGTAGCTGGATAATTCTAGGCGAAAAGAAAATGAGACCTGGGATATTTACCTAGCCTCAAAGGTTTCACTTGGATTGGATGTAAGCGAACAGAAACTGGCAAGAGAAGAGCATGCAATTGGATCTTGATAACCCCAAGTGCCGTTCATGTACTTAGGCTGGAAGAATCCCACGAATCCAGTATCATTCCCATTTATAACAGAATTCTGTTGAGAGTTCCAAAGATTTTGCCAGTTGCCAGATCTTAAAACGTATTTGTCGTAGAGATCGTCTTGGCCAAGTCCTAGAGCTAATGTAGCAAGACAGTAATCATTATACGCATATTCCAAGGTTCTTGAGATGCTGCAAAATAATTAGCAACACGAGCATGGGTATACTTTATCTTAGTTTGTTAAGGGAAACAAACCTGCGTGAGTTAGTACCGAATCCTAAAAAATCAAAATCCAAGTAGGGAATATATGAAAGGTCTTTCCAGCTCTGCAGGCCGCCTCGGCCATGATACGCCCATTCTAATGGCTCGACCTCCGCATCCTGTATGACTGCTTCGAGCGCAAGCCTCCAGTCGATGCCAGTGAGATTTTTCACGTAGGCGTCGACAAGAACGACATCTGCATTAGAGCCTCCCTGGGTCCAACCGTTGCTTAAAGACCTAGGTATAAGATGCTTAGTTAGATCTGCCTCGCACAACTAGAGATAACCGCGGAGTCTCACATGTGACAGTCGGGTAACCAGCCTTCGTGTTTGTAAATATCTAGAAGGGAGTTGATCATCTCTACCTGGGCGACAGGGTCAACCAGAGTAAGGAGCGGGTGCTGGACACGGAACGAGTCCCAGATGCAATAAAACGAGTCAAAGTATGGGATTCCGCTGTCCCAGTATGGATTCTCGCCGGTATAATTCTGAGGAGATATCATAGTGCGGTATAGCCCGCTCCAGAAACTTTTCTGGAATTCCTCGCTAGCACCGCCGGCATCGACAGAGATCGGACTCAGCTTCTCCCGCCACGCATCCTCCGTCTCCGTCACAAGCCTGTCGAAATCATCCAGCGGTTCGGGAATTTCTTCCGACGCTCGCGTACAGGCCTGGTCCGCACTGATAAAGCTGATTCCCGTTCTGGCGGTTAGGGTGCTGTTCGCCAAATTGCCAAATCGAACCCATCCGCCGGCTTCTAGATAGAAGAGGTTGAAGCCACGAGTGACAAAGAGCTCCTTCGGCTCGACCCCTCCTCGATTGTTGACCCATACACCATTATCGAAAACCTCGCCGCCAAAAAAGTCTACGCAGAAGTGCATCACATACGATCCAGCTCCGAAACTTGGGAGGAACGTGCCATTGCCCTTGAGCCTCCCGCTGTCCGGGTCCACACTAATCGTGGAATTCTGGCGGCTTGACCAAAGATCCTGATTGAAGTAAGTAAAGTCACTAAAAAGAATTCAAATGGTGAAGTGGTAAAAGTGGTGCATGTGCCTACCGTCATATCGAGTAATATTAAGGGATGCTGATCATCCGCAGCGGGAAATTCGAACCTGTAAAGGGCCGCGTGCTCGCTTGAGGTCATGGTCGCCTTTATTCCAGAGACTAACTCCACCTCGAAGTAGCCTGGGTGGGCGACCACCGATTCCTCGACATAGTGTGTAGCTCTGTCGCCGACGAGGAAGTTGCAATTATTTAGTTCATCGCCGGCGCATACCTGTGGGAACAAGGGGAAATTCCCCAGGCTAGGATTCCCACCTGTGCCGCTATCATGAGCCGCCGAAAACCCGGTGATGCTTGAACCGTCAGTAGAAAACCCCCCGGTGTTTTGACCGTCTACATCTGGTGAGGGCTTTGCTAAGGCGTACGGTCCTGCAAAGTTTGAATTTAGTTACAAGTAGTTAGGTAGTCATCTAGGTGCTCAATCAGAAGAGGTGAAACTCATACGTACTTGTAGCACCAACAAATACATTTCCTCCATTATTGCTGCCGATTAGAGGGTCTACGAACCGGAGCACGTCGGCCGAGAGTACTACAAGAGGAAATATGAGGGGGAAAAGGAGGAACGGCTGCGGGGTTTCCCAGAGAAGCTGTCGGCGCACCATCTTGACCAACAGGAATCCCGATTTCTTTTTGCTGCGATCACAACCTGTACTGACACGACTTTCAGCGAGAGGAATTAGACGTTGGAGGAATGGAGGGAAGCCCAATAATTGAAATCTGGAGTAACTTTTAATTTTGTATCAAATCTCATATCTTTCCAGCCTATGGATTGTGGCGTATTACGACCTTCCCGAAAGGGGTGATCTCCCTGGCGTTCATGTGGCAGGAACATGCAAATAATCTCCTACCAGCTTTATTGATCTTCATTCTTTCTGGTTTTTTGTCCGCCTCTTTTTGGTTTGTTTGTTTAATGCGGAGAACCTTACCTAGGTACCTGCCTACTTATATCATTATATTGAGCTTCTAGTTATATGCCTACTATGGCTGTAAAACATTTATTGTAAGATAACAGAAAATATTCCGACAGGTTTTAGTTTAGTTTAGTCTATTTTCCTTCAATCTGAAAGTCTTCTATAGAAGCATTAGTAAAACTCATTGTGGCATAGGTAAGTAGGCTTTGTAAATACTGGGATTGGATTTGTATTTACTTATGTACATGCCTAACCTATCCTTGGATTATGAGGAGCTGCTAGGAAGATGCGAAATGTTAGGAGGTGCAGATAATTCCTGTATAGGGTTGGTATCTTCGACTTCAGCTACTTTAGTCTTGTAAAGAAAAGTCGCCATGTTTTAACCAAAGGGTATGGCCGATTCGAATACTTCAAACCATGATTGTGCCTACCTCCGGCATGGTTATGTCGTTGCGGCTGGCAAGGCTTCTAGTCTGCCTTATAAAATGCCCAGCACCCGCCTCATCGTCGTGAAAGTTGCCGATAGGGTTACCGTCATGTTCTTTCTAGGAAACTTCTCAGCAGAGTTTATCGCAGCAAGCCCCGATGGCACGAGGCTCACCGCGATGGTTTACTCCTTCCTAAGCCAGGAGGAGAATATTGCCGTGCTTGCCATGGGCACGATGTTTCCCAAGCCTGGCTCAGGATTCACGGCAAGCCCACGGCGGCTCCGCGTCCGATGTGCGGCCTCATTGATGTCGGGGTTGCTACTATTCACCGCCAGCCTCAACAAGGCAAAGTTGGCCCCTCATAACTAGTTTTTCAATGACGAGCGAACCGTGTAATATTGTGGTCTTTCTAAATCAGACACTACGATTCATGACGAAGTAATCACGACACACATAACCTTGGCTTTCGTGGTAATTATACCTGGATAATGAGAGCATTTGAAGATAGTTTGCTCCGAAGCCTGTACCGCACAAGATTCATGAATCCTCATGACGCTAATAAGTCGTGTAAGGGGAGGAGGGGGGCTTAAAACTTGTTATTCTGAGAAACGAGCAACTGGTCTTGCCGTGTATACCTCCCTTATTACCTTTCCTCCATGAGTACCTAGGTATTTAACTCTGTCGGCTTTTAGATTCTCATACTTCTAAATCAGTAGTAATCATGGTGCACTTCGCGATTCTAGTGGGTGTAAACGCTTTGGCGCTTATCATACCGCGTTCCTGTGCTGTCCCCGTCGTTTCCGAGCCCACGACGACATGCCACTCCAACGCAACCACCACGGCTCCAGTTGTCCACGTCACAAATGTGACTTCTCACGGCCGGTACACAGGACCGCCGGCGACTACTACGAGCGCACTCACTACGGAGGTCAAGGCTTCGACCATTCCAGCAAGCCCACCTGAATCGTACAAATTGCAATATCCGGCAGACGGGAAGCTTCACCAACAACAGCCAGCACCATACACGCCAGGAGGTGGCCTAGGAACCAACGGGTCGGAACCAGTCTATCGCGTAATAAGCGACTTCGATTACGAGTCCGTTGCTTTGGCCTTGTATCAAGAATGGATCGAATTGGATCTTTTCCACTGGGGATTAGCCCAGTTCTCCGACGATGAATTCGAAGCCGCCGGGCTGAGCGCCGAGGATCGATACCTCATTCAATTCATGGCTAACCAAGAGGTTGGTCATGCCTCTGCCTTGTCCAATATGCTCGGCGGTGAAGCACCGGTTCAGTGCGCGTACAACTATCCGGTTTCGGATGTCCGAGAGTTCATCGACTTTAACCAGAAGCTGACCCGATGGGGAGAATCTGGCGTCTACGGTTTTATAAACCACCTAGACTCTCGCGAAACAGCCCAAATACTCTTGCAGTCCGTCACCACGGAGGCACGACAGCAGATGATCTTTCGCCAGTTTGAAGGACTCTTCCCGATGCCCGTGTGGTTCGAAATAGGTATCCCGCAGTCTTGGGCATGGACTCTCCTAGCCCCATATATCTCGTCCTGTCCACCTAATCAGACTCGCCTAATCTGGCAGAACTTCCCTCCTCTACGCATACTTAATCAGCCTAACCCAGCCCGCATCAACGGCTCTGATGTCTGGAACGAAACGACGAGCGCGTTTGCGAACTCGCTCAGCACCGCAAACATCTCAGCAGCTGACAGCTGCTTGCACGCTGCAGCCGGTGAAAACTGTAGCCCAGCAATCACCAACAATCGAAGTACTCCGTTGTCGTACCCCGGCCGTCAAGTCTTCCTTAACTGGGATCCTCCAGGCTATCGCACCGGACCTAATAATAGTTATATCACCAGTACTAATGCTGGGTCTCCCAAGTTCGCCGCTTGGGTCTCCCAGCTCAATGTTACCTATACCCCCTTACATAGCGTTGGAAATAACACCGCATACACACTTCAGCCGAACACTACTACGTTCGAGGGTGATCCCGCCGTGAACGGGACCATGTTCCTAGCTATCACAGATCAAGACCTCTTCGTGACGCCATTTAACCTCTCACTTATTAACCCTCACGTCAACGCGTTAGCCATCTACCAAGCCGGCTAAAAGCTGGAGCAATGACAACCTAGATTTCCATAGCGAATTTAGCTAGGGTGGTAAAAAATCGTTGTGGGCCTCAGCAGAGGTGTAAAGAGGTGGGAATAATCGATATAGGGTGGATTGCGAGGCTTGCTGGCTCCCCAGTATTTGTATCTCCGAATTGGTAGAATAATGCATGCCGAGCGAAAAGTAACGCTTTCGTTACTATAAAAACAACACTCGCATATTACTTATGCCCCATCTTTGCAATGACCGTGTCGTGTTGAATCAGGCGATACCATTAGAAACTATTCGATGCCGGTTCGTGTGCGTGATATAGACATTATTCACAAGTCAAAAATGCGTAGGAGCCGAGCGAAGTTGCGATAATATCGACAACACAGTTGCGAATTTATGTTGGCGTTGTCAAATGATGCCTCATAATACACGACCCCTTGAAGCCCTTGTGGTAATTAGCGCCGTTACGCCGTTTCCGAATCACCGCCGGGTATCTTGTCCCCCCTCCAAACGAGCCATGAAATCAACCAAAGAGATGCCGCGCTTCAGGAGTAGCTAACGTGCCCTTGAGAGTTAATCAACGTCCGTAGGCTACAATATTTGTAAAGCACTCGCAGTGGCACACAGTGGCACACAACGGCTATTAGAGGGGCACATTGATTTCGTATCCAATAAGCACTTCGGTAGTTGTCCCTTCCCAACCTCGGTTTCCCGCGGCCGAAAGCATGAAGCGACTAGACGGATCGATATAAAGACTGGATATGACGCCGGCGCGCGGTGGGCCTGGAATGATCAGAAAGGGGGGTGGCGAGTGCTTAGAGGCATGCTCCGAACGAAGATCGTAAAGTCGGAGGATGTCGTGAGACGCGCAGACCAAGTGTCGTCCGTTAACCATGGACCGAACACAACTAACCGGACCACTGCCGCCAGGGAATTTGAATATCCTTTCAGGCTGCCAGCCTATGCGCCCCCCTCTTGCTTTCTGTACGCTAAACTCCTCCACCGTGCCGTTCCTCCGCCCGGCATAGATCCAGTTACCGTCCGGGCTCCAGCACGCGCCCATGCACCAAGGTGGAATACCGGGCCTATTGCCAATACGCGCTACCGGATTTGGCATCCGCCGGTCCCAAATCTGCAGAGTCCCGTCAATCGATGCCGAAAGAAAAGTACTACCCGAAGTCTGCGCTAGGTCGTAATGTGCCGGCGGCGGTGCGGCGAAGACGGCCGAAGGCGATTGAGGTGCTACTCCTGGAATTTCGTGAGCCGTCGGCTCTGGCATGCCTGCTGGTTGTGGTTGGAACGAACCATCACCTGCTGCTGGCAGCGAGAAGTCCGGCAGAGGAAGCAAAGACGAGGGGTCATGGCTAGTGTCGGGCCCGAAAGAATTAAGCGCGTTGCTTCCGAACAGAGCAGAGCCTTGTTGGCTCGCATCTGGAAGAAGCTGCTGGACGGTTGGCGCTTGGTCTCCCGACCCGGGTTGGAAGGTCGGGCCGGATATGTCGTAGTCGCCTATTGCGACATTGGCATCCTGAGCCGAGTCTTGCATCATAGCTCGAGAGAATTCATTGTCGTCGTCGCCTCCGAAGGCACCCATCCCGTCGTTATCGCCAAAAAGATCGGAGCCGCCTGTCGGGCTGCCACCAAAGAGGCTGTCATGCGCAGGACTCCCTTGAGCATCGGTTATGCCGTCTCGTCCAATAGATGCCTGGCCGGCGACCCCATTAACCCCGATACCGTTCGTGCCGTTACTTAGGCCAAACCCACCAACCTCTTCAAATTTCATGTCGACATCCACGCCGGGATACGAGTTGTTACTGAAAAGCGTATCGCTGGGGATGTCTTCCTCGCTAGCTTCCAAAGGAATCGGCGCCCCTCCCATCGGCCGAATCTCGATAGCAGAAATCTGCCCCCCGCTTCCGTCAAACTGGCGCGTCACCTGCCCCGTGTTCAAATCCCAATCAAATATGTTCTTATCCCAACTCCCACTGATCACGCTCTTCTCGTCGGGCGAGAGTGTCAATACGCTAACGGCGTTGGTATGCTTCCTGAGGCATGTAACCCGCTTTCCTTCGTCATGACGTACGCTTTGGAGGTTGACGCCGCCGCTTTCTAGGCCAGAGAGGAGCCACAAGGCCTGGGAATGGACTGCCAGACTGTAGACGGGACTGAGAACTTGGTCCTCCTGCCGCACAGCAGCGTTCTGGGGCTCGGCGTTCTCCCAGTAAGACATCAACACTCCAGCTTTAGTCACCGAGTCAACGAATGGGTGCCGTTGCGCGACAGTTAGCAGGGTCTTGCCGTTGATCGTAGCCGGCCCGTCGTATTTCCTTATATATCCATCGCTTCCGCCGGTCATCCAGTAGCGGAGATCAGGGGTGATGGCTATGGCGTTGACGCTGGTGGCCATAGGGGCAGCCATAGTAGGAACGATATCGTATGTCGAGGCGGCGAGCACTTCCGGACGAACCCTGGGCGTCCATTTGGGGGTTGCGAGAGGACCAGGGGTAGCCGACGTTCGGGTGACGGCCGGGTTGGCCAAACCGTTAGATTGCTGGTGGTCTTGGGTGTCGTCATCGTCCTCGTGTTCGTGTTGGTCTGGGTCGTCATCTTCATCGTCGTCGTTATCGTTATCGTTGTCGTTGTCGTCTTCGTCGTGGTCCGGGTTGTCATTGTCGTTCTCGTTCTCGTTTTCATCCTCGCCGTCTACGTCGCCATCGCCGTCTGCATCTGCATCTTGCATCATAAGATCGTCCTCGTGCTCGTTGTCCGAGCTCGCATTGGAGTCTCGGTCGAAGTCGTCCATCGTAAAAGGGCAGCCAAATGCTGCGATAGATGTAGGCTATGACGCAGTTTGACAATGTTCTCGTTCGCGCTCTGTCGTCGCATGTCCTTTCCTTTGTCGAATGGCTCGCAAACGTATTAAGAATTAATATTTATATTCTAGTAGTAGATGATACAATATTTTCACCTAACGACGATGAAAAGAAGGCGGCGAAGGAATGGTCACATATGAAAAAGAAGGTATGAAGGCTGAGAAAAGAGAAGAAAAGAGAAGAAAAGATAGAATAATTAGATCGAACATTGAGATAATATTGTTACTTAAGCTAGGTAGGTACATACACTAGTAATAGTATATATCTTGTTTCTGTAATATGTATTTCAAAGTATTATTACGTATTCAAGTAATATTACGTAATATATCCCCTACCTGAATAAGTAGCTACATAGGTACTAGGTAGGTATCCCGTACAATCCATCCACTCCCCTATTCCTTTCTCCGGATCTCAGATACCTTAGGTACCTAGGTACCTAGTTTCCATCGCGACCAATAGGTACCTCCAAGGTTGATTCTTGGATGATTTCTAAGTGACATTTCAATGCGCAAATCGATTGTAGGTAGATCTTGTGGGGGGGAAAATAAAAACAAACTCATATTATGCTCTACCAACTCAACTACCTAGGTATACAACTATCAAAGAAATTTATCTATCTTGCCTCGTCCCCCTTGGCCAGACCGCAGACGCCCCTCGCCCTCGCTTCCCTTGCTTCCCTACTTTCACATCTTGCTCTCCTTGCGTTTGTTTAGCGATCACAAGTGACGGCGATACCCTCCGTTCGTTAGGTACGGGTATCGCTTCTAGCCGTCTACGAGTAGCTGGAGGTGCTATTTCGACCACGTCGTCGCTGTCGCTGTCGCTGTCGTCGGCTCCCCGCTTTGTCCCCCGTGGCCCACTCTCTAGGGCTATGTCTCCTTTCGGCGGTTTCATTTGTCCTCCAGCATCTAATCTCTTATTATTACTACCTCGTGTATGACTGACCAGCTCGACGGCGATTCGTGCATTATAGTTCATACTCTTGATAGCATCGAGCGCGTTGAGGCCAATCATCTCCCACCTGATATGGTCGGGGTTGAACCACCCGCTCACAGGATCCCATAGGTGCTCGTCGTAACCTTCTCCGGCCGCCGCATTCTCTACAAGGCGATCCAGTATCTGCTTAGCTGTCCAATATACGCGGGGAGCACAGC
The DNA here is from genome assembly GCA_902806575.1 of Jackrogersella multiformis. Taxonomy (NCBI): domain Eukaryota; kingdom Fungi; phylum Ascomycota; class Sordariomycetes; order Xylariales; family Hypoxylaceae; genus Jackrogersella; species Jackrogersella multiformis. The sequence goes on along the minus strand of CADCXD010000009.1, from coordinate 23,749 downwards.
TCCACGAGTCCTTTTGCCAGGGCACCCAAACCTCGCGCTCGCAGCCCCTCGCGAACTTACATCCAATCTTTTCGAAAAACTGCCGTAGCCTTGCTTTGATGATTCTGTTTCTGACCTTATTTCCCCCGTCTTTCCAAGAATCAATAACGGCTACCTGAAGAATACGATCCCACCCTCCAGGCTTCTCAGTCGAGTTCACTTTACGTATGACACCTAGCTCCCAATGAGTATTGTCATAATTGAGCGGCCACAATGTGTATTCGGTTTGTTTGAAGCTTCGGAAGAACCTCGAGTAGTTTCCATTTAATATACGGTTAAACTGGGACGGCTCGGTATGAAACATCCCTTCGAGGCTTGTTCCTCCTAGGTGGACTATTTCCCGTACCTGCCTCGGTAGACTATCATAGTATCCCTGTAAAGCCTTGTCAAGGGCATCGGCGTTCAACCAAGTGCTGCGGGTGGCCTGAAGTTGACTTAGACCTCTGATGTCCGGCCAGCCATCATCTGGCTTAGGTAAGTCGCTATCTCTAGGTAGCTCAATATGGACAATACGGCATTCGCCCTGCCCGGTCCCCTGAGTCCCGCATAAGACCTGCGCCGGACTATAAGGAGGCATGCTTTATTATTTATTTTAGTAAATTATCGTGGCAAGATTATAACGATGGAGCTGGGGATTTTCTTTTCTTCGGTAATCGATGGAAAATGTCTATCTAGGTTTGGTTATAAATGCTAAGTAGCAATTACATACAGCGGCAATGATATTCGCTTGGGCGGACAAAGATGTGCATTAATATCAAAAACAAATGCTAGTATAATATGACTCTTTGTACTTCGCCGAATCCGATATTATATGAACACAATGGGCCAAAAGCCAACCTGAAAACCACATTTCGGTTTCGGCTCACGATTGGGACTTCTTTGTTCGTGAGCCGGCCTGCGGAAATGACGGAGAATAGCCCCCAACACAAGATCATATTGTTTTGTTGCTCGCGAAGGCACGGCATAAGTCATTCAGAGCAATGCTCAGGCTTATGAATGATTTCTGCCTCAAAGTCGCTTCGTCTTTTCGTATTAAGTACTCTAGCACTGGCCTGAAATAGGTAATAACCAAAAATGACTTGGAACCGAGTTGAACCTCCTTCACTTGTAAAGCGTGATGAAGCAGTTCTACCGTTAAATGCCTCTTAACGAGAGACTGGAAAAATCGATCAATATAATCTCTTATTTTCGATGGCCTATATTAAAATATATGCGTCGTTATTCGTCATTTAGCTTTAAAAGAAGTTATTTAGGTTCTACAGATTTTACCTACCTTCTATATACCCAGCTGTGCCGTGTGAGGTCGTTACATACATGTAGTCTCCAAGTACTAAGCACATACACAGCCACTCAGCCACAGTGGTTAGAGTACCTGGTATGAGAGGCTAGATTTAACTAGGTAGGGAAATGGAACATCCAGATCCTTCCAAGTAATAACCTCTACGCCGCATCACACTACACTTATATCGTATTTTATTACCTAAATAGGCAAGTATAGGTACCTACGCAGCTAGACTACCTGGTAATTCCTCACGGAAGTTTCAAAGGTCTCAAAAGTTGCTATACAACCTTGGAACTATTGGTTGGAATGATCGGGCCTAAAACCTCCAAGACCAACTGATATATCTAACACAGCCTTGGCAACAAAATCTATCCTGTCCGCCTTATCCGACGCGTCAACTACCTTGTACCTACCTAGGTAGGCAAGTAACATACCTACACTAGAGATTTGAGCTGAACTAGGTACTATTATCTACCTCTTACGTACAATATGTAGGTACCTACCTAGGTATTGTTGTTGTTGTTATAGTAAGGCCATGCTTTTTCGACATTTCCCATCCCTACATTAGCGGCAGATGGAGGACGAATAACCAGACTACTTGGCTCCCCTCAGCTGCCGACTACAGACATCGTCACCACTTCCGCCTACTAGTACGATCACTAGGTATTTAACAGTACGGCGTCTTCCACCACAAACACGCCAAGAGGGCATTACTTGTTTCCGAGTGCGATCTGGGGGAGGCTTCCCAGATGCTTGCTACCATTCGTAACCGCGGCGCCGTGTCGTTCTTCTTAGGCTTCCTGCTGTGTTATACCATAGCCACCGTCTACTTACGATCTAAGTGTTATCGCGATCCGTCTTCGGTCTTTTTTAGGCCAGAATCCGCTCGCGTCTTGACGTATTCCTCTTTCCGCAAGGCTCAGGCCCAGAAGTTTGGGGATCTGGCAGCCTCGCATGCCGTGACCAAGTGGACCAACTCGACCACTACCGAACTATGCGTTGGCGTCGCATCCGTTAGCCGACACGGATTCTCTTATCTTAAAGAAACCCTCGGCTCCATCCTAGAAGGTTTAGACGACCTCGAACGCCAACGTATCTACCTCGTCGTCTTCCTCGCTCACACCGACCAGTCCCAGCACGAAGATTTCCGCCAACCATGGCTTCTCAACATGGCCGACAGCCTCCCGACCTACCCTACCGACCGCGACACCGTCGACCTCGTACGCCAACTCGAGATCGACGGAGATTATGAAGCCCACGCCCGAAAACAAAAGATCGATTATTCTGTTCTGCTGGATGAATGCGCCAAGGCTAACCCCAACTATACCATGACCTTAGAAGACGACGTGATTGCTTCGGACGGGTGGTACCATCGGGCCCTTAGCGCCTTGCAGACAGCCGCAAGGAAGACTCGAGAGCTTGGACGAGACAACTGTATACCCCTCCGTATCCGCATGCCAAAAATTCATCCTACAGGCCTTGTTACCGTACCTAGTCTCGCTAACCTCGCTCTCTTCCACGCAGTCCTCTATCTGCGCGTCTTTTACGACGGACGACTCCTCGGCTGGAATAGCGAAGAATGGCCATTGTATGTCGAGTCGAGCATAACAGTCTTAATCATCGAGCTTTCCGTATTACTAGCCCTCCGCTGGCGCGTTGCAGCGTCGCGCAAAGTCCTTTCGGCCTCGGTCATCTTCCTCCTCTGCGGAGTATGCACTCCCATGCTGATCGGTCTATTCTTCGCGGCCGGTCGTAATTGCATGCTACCAAGAGCGCCGGGTGTCCATCTCATGCACCGATATGGATGCTGCGCGCAGGGGCTCGTGTTTCCTCAGCGCCAGGTCCTCGATCACTTACTTCCTCTGTACCGCGATACCCAAGATAGCCATGCCGCCGTCGACACGTTTCTCGAGAGCTGGGCCGACAACCACGATAGCCTGCGCTGGGCAGTCACCCCTGTCCTCATCCAGCACGTCGGTGGCAAGAGTTCCCACGGTGCGGGTGACCAGGAATCAGGGTCGCTCACCGACGACATGCCGTTCGATTATTCCTTCGAGATGAATGATCCGATCAAACTTGCCAGGGAGCACCGGGCTTGGATTGCAAAGACGATAAAACCGAATACAAGATAGTAAATCAATTGTAAACATCAGTTTGGTCCAAAACGGAGTGCGACCTGTCACCCCACCTCTACTTCTCCCTCTCGTCCTTTGGCAAACAGCAGACATCGTCCTTGTGACCACATATGCATTGAATCTACAGTGTGCTGACGTAGTTGCGATAGGGCGGTCAGGAGATAAATCAGGCGGAGAAGTGCGCGACGGATCCGCATGAAATTATGACCGGTCAAGATCCCCACTGTTGATCGGTATATGTATATCACGATAGCTGCTTGAATGCGGTTAATCAAGAGGGAAACTTGGGTTAATGTTGAAGTTGTAGTCGTGGTGTATGTAGGTATCGTTGTCTTTTTAAGGACGGTACTCATACAAACTAACTCGGCCTCAAGAAGTTGACACCAGAAGTGCACATTAAATCGTATTAACGATCGTGATATGGTTTGCTATCCCTGGTCTGCAATTGGAAGTACATAGACATATTTAGGTTCGTATTACCTGGCTGAGGGAATAAAGGTATTTGCTCTAGCCTTTCGACGTCATTATCGCCGTGATATCTAGTCTTGTATATGGGTGTTCTGCTATACAAATCAATCATTGTGAAGGCGATGCAATTTACCTAGGTATCTAACCGAAGGATGTTGACGAGAAGAGATGTCGTGTTACGCTATAGAAAAGTTAACCATAACAGCCTTCACATGCCTGGTAAATTTCGGATAAAATAAATCTCTTACATCTAGGAAGCATCTAGCTTGACCCTCGATGTTGTTGCAGGTAGTCGGCTGGCGTCCTTTTTCTACCTACAAGTAGTAGAGGGGGTGGCATTGATGACAATTTCGGTGGAGTGCTGGTGCTTTGAAGGCCGTACTTCAGTCATCCGACTGATGGACTATGGTCCGTAGAGCGTCGTAGGTGATCCGCAGTATAGAGAGGGCAATTTAGATGACGAGAGCCTTTGAAAACATGAATAAATCATCACATTCAAAGAATTCATGTTTCATCCTATCGTCTCCAATGGATTGCGGTACTCGAGAATGTAGTATATCCTGGATCTTCAGGAAACTTGACTTTATCACACCGCTCATCCAACTCTTTCAATCTTGCCCAGTTTAGAAGATCAGAGCCATAACATCTATTCAATTGTTAGCTACAATACATGGGCGACGAAACCGGCTAGCAAGGAGAAGCAGTTCATCCAAATATCCGACACAGGACGTCTATACTTACTCTTCCCAAACCTCTCGGGGTGTCCCAACGAACGCCGCAGGCGAATGCTTGGCGATAGCTTGCGTGTAAACGTCCCTATACAGATGAATGCCGAACACCAATGCCGATGTGCTGACTTGTTCGAACCCTTCTGGCGAGTGGACAACCTGATAGCCCAAGCTGCGAATGAACGCCTCGTCCGTAGAGTTGAAAATTGGTTCCTGGAACAGACAGCGGATGGGCAGCGCACCGTCGCGTTGTAGTTGCTCGACCAGGAACAGAAATGCAGCTAGTTGCACATGGGTTCTCCGTTTGGTCTCCCAGGAGCCATCTTCGGGATCGAAAGATCCTAGGCCGAAGCAGATGGCATGAGTAATGGTAGAACCGGATGGGCGAGATGCGATAACTTCTTGCAATTGACGGCAGCACGTAGACGCCCTCCACCGAGGCGCAATCCGATAGTGTTCCCTTTCGACGTCGGAAACTGATAAGAACGACGGTCGCAGCTTTGAACTAGGAGCATGGCTATTGGAACAGAGAGAGATGGCGGACTTGTGTGCCTTTTGGTGACGTCGTCCTCTGCGGCCAACTTTGGTCCACTCATCTCCAGGTTCAGCCCCTTGCTCATGAAGTGTCGAGACCATGGTTAAGACAAATGGAAGTGAAGCGTACTATGTAGGTATTCTAGTAAGGTCAATACCTACCTACTGCTAAGGTACCGGTATATGATGATGATACCTGGACCGTAATACGTTATACGAGGTGCGCACACTGTGTGAAGCTGTAAACTGTAGCAAAATCCGGTTATGATGGAGGTGAGATCTCACTAAGATCGCACTGAGATCGCACTGTGCTTCGATAAGTACGGATTACATAGATACGTAAATAGAAAGCCCTGTAGGCACGTGATTTTCCATTTTCAACCTACCACTGGACAGGCGCCTACTACGAACCTATCGATATGCTGCTACCTATTTAGGTTAGGTCGGTTTCCCCGCTTCAAGGTTCCAAGGTTCATCGATGTTGACACCGTGACAAACTTCACGATGTACGTACCTAGTGCCTAGTGCCTATTGGAAGTGTAAGCCGAGTCGAAATAAAAGCCTCACTGATGCTTCTGATGAAACCCCTAACGCCAATTATATTCACTCCTTTTCTACCTCGTAACTGGGTAACCATCGAAATGTCCGATACCGAGAATTCAATTGGAGATTTGGAATTTATTTCGGCCATTGAAAATATCCTACAAATACATGTAGGTACCCAACTTAGTGCTGCCTACCTAGGTACGCGAAAATCCCCATAATACCGAGACTATTGGTTCTTACCGTCGGTCAATTCTCCAATCAGACGACTAACGGAATACGCCTATTATATCGTATCACCTTTCAGACACCTATTTTATTTTATTTTATTTTATTTTATTGCCTACCTAGGTGCTAGGTAGGTACACATAACAGCCGTAGTAAATTCCTCGATGGATGATTTCCAAGGTCGTGGATGGGACGGAATCGTGTTGGTTGCTCTCACATTCGCCCAAAAATAGCCCCCTACATACACCTTAGGGATAGGCCATAAGATTGGGGTCCGATGTCAAAATCTTAACCCTGCCCGTCGAAAAAGAATGGGGCTTCCCGAGTGGGCGTTTTGTCGGCGCTTATGTTGGCCATCATTACTGGTTGCTCGCTGTTGATAGCCTCCCTAATCCCTGCCCTACGCAGTGCCGGTCCAGTTTGTCGTCGCCAACCACAGCTTTTCGGAGGGCCACATTGAACCAGCGGCCCTTTCTGCCTCTGTTACTGTGATCCGGCCCCCCCCCCCCCCTGGGCCGTCGATCGATGCCATTGGCTATTCTTGAACAAATCATTCTTGTTCCTACATTGAACGAGCGACTCGCTCTGCCTCTTTAGTGGCATCCCATTGGCTCTTCCCGATCGGTTGGCAAGGGGCAAGCTCTTGTGCTGCACGTCGTGCACATCGTCCAGCCCTTCTCACTGGTCCGCCCGACCCAAAATGCCGCCCGCCTCTCCTGACCCTTGGCCTCTGGGAGCGGGGAGCCATCGTTGGTACTGGCCATGTAATGCCATGTAATAGATTATTGGTCTCACTCGTCAGTAATAATGGGCTCCTTCTGCCCTACAACTCCTTCTTGATCCTTTTTCTCATCATTTTCCATCATCCGCGCCAATGTTCTAGTACTCCAAACGGACAGACACATACCACACAGGGCAATATCGGGCTGCCGCCGAAAACGCGACGAGGACCACGCCCGTGCTAGAGCCGGGTATCGTGCTAAGTGTGTTAATCCTTACGAGGTAGATGCTGTCAGCCGCGTAGAAGAGAGCAGCGATATACCACGACGACTACTACATTTGGCGACTTCTCTACCTCCGTTGTGAATTCTTCCTACGGATTCAACGCCGGTGCTGCTGCAAACTTTGGGGGTCGTCTTCTAAATTACTAGTCGCTGTGCGACGAGAAGACTTCGTGTACAATTATTCATAACGTTGTCTTCGTTGACCGAGTCAAAATTTCGGCACCATGCTGTCCTCAATATTATTAGCTGTCGTCGCGTCGACCTTGGCAGCGGCTCACACCGTCATCACCTATCCCGGATGGCGAGGAGACAATCTCATCCAGAACGAATCATGGCCATACGGCATGCAGTGGTCCTACCCATGTGAGTAAACTCGCTTGATATCGACGGCTTCTCTCCACGTGTGCTGCTCTCATTCCTGGTGGGCACCTTGATGGGCTAATATGGCTATCGTAGGCGGCGGCATACCGTTGACGACGAATAGATCGTACTGGCCGACCACGGGCGGCGCTGTCTCGTTCCAGCCGGGTTGGTTTCAAGGTCACCAGACTGCCTTCCTCTACATCAACCTTGGCTTTGGTACCGACGGGCCGGACGGAGGACCGGGAAACATGTCCTTTCCCATGATCGCCCCCTTTCAACTTCTCGGCCCCTCTAAGGGTCCGTATCCTGGGACGGTCTGCCTGCCACAGGTGCCGCTGCCCGCAAACATGACGTTCAACCCCGGCGACAACGCGACGATACAAGTCGTCGAGATAGCGCAGCACGGCGCCGCTCTATTTTCGGTAAGTCCGAATGTTCCCAGCGGCAGTAAGAACTCGGAGACTGATGTATCTACTCTAGTGTTCTGATATCACATTTGCCGCCCCAGGCGACGAGAAAATCGCCAAAGTCAACGAATCCAACTGCTTTAATAGCACCGATCTCGGCTTCGCTGAGATCTATACTGTCACGACGCAGGAGATAGGCGCCGCGGCCAACATGACCACCAGCGGCGCGACCGGCTCTTGGTACCGGAGTTCTTCCACGTGGAGCTGGCTAGGTTATTTGCCCATGGCTGCGTGCTCTCTGTGGTTCTTATTATGAAGTCTAGCAGATGGGTGAAGTTACGAAGCCGAGTAAAGGAACGGGGCAGGCGAATTTCTTTTCAGTCTAACCTTTTGTATCTATATACCATTTGGCATCTCGAATCGGCGTACAAGGCGGGGCGATGAATATTTTTGTCCAGGTGAACCGGGGGTGATCTTCCATGCTAGCCGGACCTTATAATTATAAGGTGGAAGGGAGAGACAGGCTTTCTATTTAGCTATACCACAATCGCCCTCGGATGGAGATTTTAGACGATCTCCAGTGCTGCCTCGAGGACTAGTAGATATCTATCCTTGAATATCAAGAAATCATGTTAAAGATCGGATTTGTGGAAGAAGTGACACCATATCGTGATCAGAGCGAAGACTTAACCTGCGTGAAATCGCCAACGACGTGCTGGATTTGCTTTCACGGCTACTACTACGTGGTATGCGCTCTAGACCGGCGGGTAGCAACACCATATCACATACACGCCAGCAACGGGTCACGTCAGAGGAAGCGCCCGCACCAGGACAGAGGAACCTGTGAAACCAGAGTCTCCTAGAGACTAGTCCCCTGTGGTTCCGTTGTCCGCCAGGCAATTGCTTTGTGGATCTTCAATTTGCGTTCGAATAGCGTTCAATATTAGCTTCGAGAGGCTGACTACCTAGGTATCTAGGTACGTACTCATCACCGACGAAGCCGTGGCAAGGTGCTTTTCTATGTAGCATTTGGTGCAAGGTAGATAGTCCTGCCTATTATAACAATGGGCTTTTTATTACCATTCGCAGCGTATCATTTCCTCATCACAGGAGAGCTAGCTACCAACCCTCCATTGGGTGTCACCAAGGGGGGTTTCAACTCCAACTCTTAGGAGCGCGAAGGCCATAAGAGGCTAACGAGAATAACAGCAGCATCTGTCTGATACGCCAAATATGGTCTTCTGCACAGGGCGTCAAGTAAGCCTGTTCGGCAAGACGTCCTAGGTACGATCATCTCAGTAGCGAGAGACACTCGTCGGCCATCTGTTTCACTCGCTGTTCGGCCACGCGATCCTTGCTAGATGCTATAGACGACGACATGCTTTTCGCCTCAGGCGCGAACTTGCCAATCACAGTGATGAGAGTGCCCGTGGCCACCAGCGCCCGGAATACGACCTCCCCTTCGGTCTGTTTCTGGAGAATCCAGGCAAGCGACGTTAGCAAGCGAACCTGCACATTGGTCGACACACGTCCCGGCTCCCTAGATGCCAGAACAGCGAAATTCACCATGGCTGTCGTCAAAGCTACCTGCAAGTTACGATTATAAGGACCAATCGCGGGCTGGCCACCGATACCCAGCACCCGATCGATGAACGATACAGCCCCCAGTCCTTCCGAAGATTGTGCGAGTAGCTTTCGGCCTTCGGCACACTTGAAGAGGTTGGCAATCGCGCGGGCCGCCATCATGACGTGAGGTTCGCTGGGTTGTCCACCAGCCGGGATGCCACCGACCGCAGCAGATATAGCTATCTGCGCCGAGCTGCCGAAGTCGGGCGACTTGAACTTAGCAGCAGCGGGCGACGTCGCGATACACCGCAGCAAGTCCAGAGGCGCGAGCCGGTCCGAGTAGTCCCATCGCGTACACATCATGACAACTAGGTTGATGGAGGCCTCGTCTACTACCGGCTGACTTGCCTCTAGTCTCTGTTTTATCGTAGCTAGCACCTCCTGCGCCGGCGGGTTTAGGGAATAGTCCTTGCGCCCCGCAGCTACAAGGGCAGAGTTGACGCCGAGTATCTTTTTGAATATAGCTACGTAAATAGATCAGAACCCGGACATGCAGATAATCGTATGAGGTTGGCTACATCACTTACGCTCATATTTGGCAGCCGTGATATCAAGGTACTCGCGCTGAGGTAAAGTTTTGACCCCGGGTGCGTTGGGATCGTTGCCCGGTCGATAGCGCGACTCGGTGCCGTACGGATCGGGCCCTCCCGAATCTCCAGCATCCTGGCCGATCGTGGCGCCTTGCGTGTTGGTAATAATGAATTGCGCGACCTGATCTAAGAAATTCTGCGAAAGCTCGTTATCGTCGATGAACTTTTGGGCTCGGGTGTAAGGGTTTTCGGAGAGGTTATATGGGAGTTTTAGGGAGGGCTGGCCCTCTTCGATGGCGACATCAAAGACATGATCGTAGGACTGGCCATCATAATCGACCTTGCGACCGCTACTGCCGGCCGCATCGACCACGGTACCAACGCTGATCCACTGCTGCTGACCTATAGACCATTGGTGGGCCGTGACAGAGCCGTTCTCCTCCTTTATCATCTGTATCTGGCCCTCTTTGGTGCCCGACTTGTTCTTCAAGAAGTCCGGACCAGGGAGCTTTTCCTTGTTGATGCCACCGACTTGGTGCTGCGGTATAGAAGAAGACTTAACGGATTCGTCAAAATGCGCCAGAGTATCCGGACTGGCTAGGCGTTCCGCACTACGGGAGAAGACGCGAGCGACGCCGTCGCTGGCACCCGTCACGATATCTCCATTTCCAGAACACACCGAGACAGTCCAGACCGAAATGGCGGGGTGAGTTATGGTCTGAACGCAGTCGGAACCTCGCCATATGCGGACCGTTCGATCTTCCCCGGAACTGACCAGCTCGCCAGAAGGCAGGACGGCGAGGGAATATATGAAGCTCTCGTGACCCCGAAGCTCACCAACTTGCTGGCCGGTCAGCTTCCACAAACGGATAACCCCGTCGTTGCTGGCACTCGCAAAGTCGGCGCCGCTAGGATGACCGCTCGGAACCAGGCACAAGGCTCGGATTACGTCAGAGGTATAAATGGTGCTGCGAGGTTGAACCTCGCCAGCTACGACAGTTCGGAGGTCGTATATGCGGATGTTCTTGTCGGCGGAGGCGGTCACTATGATATTCTCGTCTAAAGGTAGGACATCCCACACTGCCTCTTCGTGTCCGGTCAGGATAGCCTCCGTTTCCCACTTGTGAACGCTCCATATTCTCGCCGTCTTGTCCCAGCTGCCCGAAACGATATACCGACCGCCGGGAACAACGGCCAAGGAGCAGACGTTCCGAGAGTGACCGATGAGTAGGCGTTCTGCATTGTCCGACGGTGCCGAGGTAGCTCTCCTGACATCGATGATGGTATCGGAGCCGGCAGACACGACAAGGCCGTCGGGGTATTCGGGGTAGTCGGGCGAGGGGGCCAAGTATGTCAGACTGTTGTAGAACTCGGATCCCTTGGTGGTGATGGAAGGTTCGAAAGCCGGAGGGGCCGTGGCAGTTCGCTTCCAGGCGCGAACAGTACAATCTCTGGCGGCGGAGAAGATGAGATCCGGAGCGGGGAAGCAGACATGTCGAACCTATAGCGAAAAAGAAGAGTCAGCATGTTAGAAACCGGCTATCTTCCTTGCCTAGGGGGCGAAGAGGACGGGAAGTAAGAATATAAGGGAGGGGAGGGGAGGGGAGGGGAAGAGGGCATAAGGCGCATACATCAGCATCGTGACCGACAAGCTGCGCCGACAGCTTGAAGTCGGCCATATTACGACCGGGGAGTTTACTGATGATTTCTCCGTAGTTTGTTTGGTCGAAGAGACTGGAGAAGGCTGATTTACGAAGTTGGTAATGCGGGAAATCTATTCGAAAGTAGATATTTCTCGGGTACCTAGTCGTTTGCGAACACGAAGTCGGAAATATAAAAGAGTGAAAATACTTCTAGGCACGACAAGGACGAGAACCATCAAGTGCTCCAGGGCTACCTTGGGTACCTTAGGTAGGTAGGCACGATGTCCACCAGGAGGTAGCTACGTATGAACTTCTAACTGAAGTGGGTAGGTGGGGTCATGACATTAGACATGTACATTGTACATACCACCTACCGTACTTATTTTTACCTATCTTATCAACAAGGGTTTTTTTTTTTTTTTGGCTAGCTCCTTTAGCTCGGCTCCACTAGACTCGCCGCCGTGTTGATGAGGCTCGGCTTGTCAATTGAATGAATTCTCCCTTCAACTTACTTCTAGATACACTTTTTCCCCCCTTGACTTCTGGCCGCCTTTCGATTTTAACACGACCTCCTTTTTCTCCCCCCGTCTCTCATTCTCAATTAGGACATCGCGCTTTGATCGCTTTGTTCTTTGGACTCTAATTTTCCACTTCACTTCACTTTGGAGATCGTTGGAATTCAAAGTTGATCCAAATACCAACTATCTCTACTACTCTTCCTCCTCCAGTCCTTTAATGAATGCGATTCTGCTTCGGCCATCCTTTTGCGATTTTTCAACCTAACGACCCATTACGAATAGCCACGACCATCTGTTTCCCCCCCCCCATACTTATTCTCTACAATTACTCTCGGGATTTTGTTTCCCCCCTTTTCGCACTCGTTTCTCAACTGGTTTTGAAACGTATCATCGAATTCTTCTCTGAACACGCAATCCTCGTTCATTCGCCTCGTGTCTCCTCTCGCCTTCGACTGTAGATTCGATTCCTGCTTGAATCGTACCCGAGCCGGCGCGTCGATAATTCTGCCGAAGCGCATATCTGATCCAACTTCAAACTCCCAAGTTCGGGCCTCGGCCTTTCGGTTTTGACTCGATATCCAAGGCTTTACGAAGTTTCAATTACAAACACAAACTAGGACCGACCCGTTATCACGATGGCTACCGTGGAGGCTCCCCGACAATACGTCCCTCTAACTTGTCATGGTCACTCACGTCCAGTCCCGCATATTAGTTTCTCGCCGCTGGAAAAGGACGACGTGTATTATTTAATCTCCGCGTGCAAGGGTGCGTACTTATCCTGCCGTTTCCTTTCCGTGACCTACGCTAATCTCTGACGCGTATAGATGGCAACCCGATGCTCCGCGACGGCCAGACTGGCGATTGGATCGGCACCTTCATAGGTCACAAAGGCGCCGTTTGGCAGGCCAGGCTTAGCCCCGACGCGGCAACGGCCGCTACCGCCTCTGCGGATTTTACCGCGTAGGTTTTTTTGCTCTCCCGGCTTGAGCACAACGCCCATTGGCTATTCAAACATCGGCTAACCTCGACCGACAGCAAAATCTGGGATACCCATACCGGCGAGCTCTTGTTCACCCTACAACACGACCACATCGTTCGTGCTGTCGCGTACCCGCCGGACAACTCCGATCTTGTCGCCACTGGTGGTATGGAGAAGAAGCTTCGCATTTTTGATCTAACCGAGATGAAGCCTACACCCGCAGCTGAAGGTACCACAAACGGCAGCAACGCCGAAGCCGCTATTGTTCCATCCACCATATTGGCTTCCTCGGCCTTCGAGATCGGGGTAGGGATCCATACCTCCTCTATCAAGTTCATCGTCTGGACTAGGGATCCGAATATCCTAATCACCGCGTCTGACAACACCCTGCGCTGGTTTGACTTGCCCAGCCGAAGCGTCGTGCAGCAGGAAGTTCTAGACGGGGAGATTGGATCTTGCGAATTTTGCACACTAGCTCCTGAATACACCTCTAAGACAGATATTGGCGAGGGATTGCCGGTCCTGGCCGTCGCGGCCGGCAAGTCCATCTATTTCTGGGGCGGCATCCGCGCCATGAACGAGCTGAAGCGTAGCAAGATGGGCTACAAAGTAGCAAGTGTCGCCTTGGACCCCAAGGGTAGGAAGATTGTCGTAGGAGAGGATATCCCGGCCACGTGGGCCAGAGTCTACAGGTGGGACGACGACGTCGAGATAGGTCAGCGCTGCATTCCCTACGCATAGTCAGTGGTTTTCTTCTATACTAACGAACGTGAGCAGACATCCACAAGGGTCACCACGGACCTGTCTGGTCAGTCGCCTTCTCGCCGGATGGGAAGCTGTATGCTACCGGTTCCGAAGATGGGACTATCAAGATGTGGAAGAACTGTGAGGGATTTTATGGCCTATGGCGCGGAGGTGCAAGTGGAGGAACGGAGCGAGGTGCCGAATAGGGTAGCACATCTCGCCGACACCCATCGACTGACTCGACCCGCAACAGCGCAGATATTTCGGCCGATTCCACCAAGGGATTGCCACGAGAGTCTGTCGCAGCCTCAAAGAAGCTTACCGCCTGACTAGCTGTATCACGACGTCCTTCGAATCTCGTCGCCTATCCAGCGCGATCCGAGTAGGAAACATGTTTTTACCATCTTGGGTCACAGGCGGAATGGATGGTCCGAGATGATGCTTACTCATCATCTCATAGCCATTATATGTGTGAAACTAGCATCAAGGCAGAGGGTCATTGCACCATATTGCTTGGAAGTGAGACGTAGATGTGAGCATAGAGCCAGAGGAGTCTGCAAATACTACCTCGCAATAATATGACGCTGTCTTTCTATTTATTATTTCCGCCCGGTGACCTGTGAATCAGGAATAGTGAGATGCCGTACAAAAAAAAAAAAAAAAGTAGGGGGAGGGGGGGACAGGACGCGAGGCACGAAGGAGGGAGGTAAGTTAACATGTGACTCCAACTGAGGTTTTGATCAAACAATTCAAATAGCTAATCTTCGAAGAGACCGAGACCAAGCATGATAGTTAGATAGGAACGAAATATTCCCACCCTCTAAACTAATTGGCCGTCGCCCTCAGCATCATCGCCGTATGGGCAAGGTAATAGTTAGGGCTGTTAACGAATCTAGATAGACTAGTAGACTAGTTGTTATGTCTACGGCATAATAAGGGTGATCACCGATCATTGCCAATGGACATACTTCGTCTTAATGAAATTATTGCTACCTACGTAGGTACCTAGGCTAATTGCCTTCAATATCTTCGTAAAGATCGGTGTGATTAACCTACGTTTCCAGAGAGTTTTGGTTATATACAGAGTGAGAGATTCCAAGGTACAAGAGGGAGCTGATTTGATTTTCCCAAGGGACATCGTGTGCTGCTTACTTGGGTATATATCAGCCCATTTCCCTCAGGTAGGTTAGCATACGATCCGATGTGTTGATGGGAAGCTCTAGGTACATACCTACCTGGAGAGGTAATTACATAGATTCAAATGCTATTGTTTAGCGTTCTCATAGATGTCGGCATCCTGCCTCATATTAATATATAGAAAGAGCCCTAGAGCCTTCTAGTTGACTCCGGGGTACCTAGCTAGTAGTCAGGTAGGTATGACATACGTATCTTGTCCATCCATACAGGTCGGTCTTGGTCGCTACCTACCTACCTAGGTAGCAGCATACTAGAGCAACAAGCAGCAAAGAAATGCTCAGTATTTCCACGGTTCTTTCCTACCTAGATATGTACCTAGATAGAAAAGTTGAAAGTACATATGTACATAAGGTATGGATGGACCTTGTCAAAACTTTCTGTAGAATATTTGGTACATGGTAATCAATACTAGTCGTCGCTGCCATCCCCAACAGCGAATGGAAACACGTCCCAGTCAAATAAGCGAACCTTTAAACGCGTAAAAGTTAAAACTACCTACCGCTTGCAGTTTTCCAACTGTCTTCTCATAAATATTGTCAGGAGCTCCAGAAGTAAACCTCGCAAAGGTAAGTGCGATTCATAACCGACGCCCCCATACTAAATGCATTACTACCTACATGTAAGTACCTATTTAATACCCTCATCACTACACCTACCTACCTAGGTACCTAGGTACATACTCATTGACTCAGAATCCACCTTATTCTTACCTGGGTGTACAGAGGCGCCGAGGTGAGATCGCGGGTGTGAAGGCTAGTATACATTATGCCTCCAAAGAAACGCAAGGCATCCGAAGACTACTCAACAAATGTCAACACAACCCGCGCTCGTAACCGCAGAAACCGCCTCTCTGACTACCAACGCATGTGCGAGGACGCCAAGTCGGCAGATCACAAGTCGGTAATTCGTGCTTGGGATGCGCGAAAGCTAACTAAGACGTTCAAGATGGCCTCGCAGTCCGATCGGAAAATGATCCTGGCGAGTGTTGAGAAGGAGGTTATGGATCGTCGTCGGAAAAACGGAGACGATATCGACAGCAAGATTGCGCGATACATGAAGCGAAACAATATCGCTACAGATAATGAAGATGCTACTCCGGACCCCAATGTCGCTCATTCCCCTGATGCTGGAGCCGCCACCGCCGCCTCTTTTAATCTGGGGCCGCTTCCATCCCAGGTCACCACCGACTTCAGTGGTGTCCTAAATTCACAGGTAAATATTCCCATGTAATACTACATATGATTTGGCCTTTAAAAACTGTGAGTTAGGTGAGTTATTAATAACTGATCACAGGATACCCCTATCTTCGGCAACCAGCAACACACCGGTATCAACACTGGTATCGGACACAGCAGCCCTGAGATGACTGACGCGTTTTCTCCGTCGTCGTCGTCGCCCTTCAACTTTGACCGGGCCGATCTAAGAAATCAATACCAACCATCCTCCCAGATGCCGCAAAGCTACACTAACTTCGGTCCCATTCCCCATGCCACCCCTAGAGGCTACCCAGTAACAACCGAGGCATCCAATCTCACACTTAGTATGGAAATAATCTTCAATCGAACCCAGATCGAGGATCTGCAGCAAGTGGTTCGTACCCTCTCGCACAACTTGGGCATAGCGCAAGCAGCCGTTGCCGAGCTCAAGGCTCGAATGGAAAAAATACAACCTCCAATTCCCGCGGTCGAGAACTACTGGCCTCTTATCACAAACTCAGAAGCAGTTGCGAATGCTACGGCCGGAGTCGCAACTCAAGTCAACAACCACGAATCATCCGGCACTCAGTAGGGCCTTGGGCAGGATATCGTGACAGGCACTGAATATACTGCTGTGTACGATCCCGAGCTATTGAGTGGAACATGATGATAACGGGACGGAGTCTTTGCTGAACGTTCGTAGCATCAATGCCTGGGTCACTCTCATAGGCAACTCTACTATGTACAATTCATGCGAGGTTTATTCCCGTATTACCATTGGCAGAAATATTACCGCAGGTAAAAATGCCCTACAATGTTTGCTGACGGATGAGAAGGTTTGATATGTTATATATCATGGAAATCTGGAAGGATTCGTTCAAGACATTACCTTGAAGTTCGTGTACCTACTTTTGCTCTTCTTAAGCTTGAGCACAATAAGAGACACATCACCCTTTCCCATCAACGTGGATAGCTTGCGGCACGTTCTATAAGGCGGAATGTTGCATTTAAACTGTTAAACTTAAGTAGTGTGTAAACACATAGGTTAGATACTCACCGGCGTTGCCATCCCTCTAAGTCATTGGACAATATAACCTTAGGGGATCATGCTTAATCGTTAAGGGGGCCGTGTCACCATCAATAGCTCGAGAGGAACAATATATAAAGCAATTGTTAATATCTATAAGCAATATTTACGTGTAAGATTGCCACGAAGCCATGTTTACAGCTATAATAACTTCTAATCATCTCTCTTAGGCTGACTCACATTGTCGAGATTAAAGTGATCTAAAACCGAGAAAACCATTAAAAGAAAGTATGATACATTTAAGCTAGCTTGACAAGTTTGGTATACAGAATGACAGAAATCTCTTATTACCTATAAACAGTACTTACAAAGCCCTGTCTGAGTTGTTAACAACCTAATGTCGCTTCACATATGTTAAGCTGTTACTATATGGTAACAATACTAATTGTATTTTGCAGATATTAAATTGTAATGAGAATGGCTTTATGGCCTTCTGATGTTGGAGACACCTATCCAGATATAAAGCGAAACCTAGTCGTAGGATTTCTCACCGACAAAGATCTCATTTCAGCAAATATAAATTTGATAACTTCCACACTATTAATGGTTCCTTTACCTAGTAAAGAGATATATATCGAACATAGCAGTAACCGCGCATAAATCTACGTTGCATTTCTTGCATATCTCCGTACCTGTTTTTATTCATTTAAACCCCCATTAAAAGAAGAGAGATCGGGTGCTAAAGAACAATGAGTTTTGCCTCAGATTACAATGCCGATGGATATAAAATTAAGGTAGTATTCAGCCGCAAAGCGAGGCGAATTGATTGTTATTTCCTAACATACCGGTTGTGGTACTGCCTGTGCTTACTATAGAGCCAGATGAATCTCTAACACCTCGAACTCGAAAAATATGATGGGGGAACTACGTAGGCAGCTTCTCAAATGGGTGCTAGTCCCTCTTCAAGATAGAGCGAACCCTGAAGATATATGCAGGGGGAGTTCCATATCTCTGAGGCGGGGCACCAACACGTTTTGATGGTGTTTGAAAGCGACGCCCATATAAGTATTCAGACCCTTAGTATCCAATTCCCACTCCGGGCTAGCCAATGAGAAACACTATCGATCGACCCTAGGCCGCCGAGATGGTAGAGCTCTAGGTCCGATCCAAGGCCAATCAATACGTGACTGAAGAAGTAGGAGGTGTCAGTCGTACAATATTAAGGCAAGCTGCAGACCAGAAACCCACGGTGGCAGACGGACGATCTACGACATCCAGGATGGGTCTACTCATTCGTAAATTCCATACTCCATCTATAACCCACAAGTCCTTGCAGTGATGCTGACGGATGCGAGGAGTCCAATATTCGGCCTTATATCCTAAGCATATGAAGTGTCTTTACCTCCAACCTCTCGACACACTCCACCAATGTCGCTGACGAGAACGACCGCTATACAGCGGGCAGCGATCGGCGCCCGCCTCTCTGAGCTCACAACGGTGTTCGACCCACCGTGCTCAGTTACATGGCTACTGACGACTACCAAAATGCCATCGCAGTATCCAGCATTTCCTACCACGGGTCCCTCCTCATGCGATCCCCCGTCGTGGGTAGATAATATCTCGCAGAAAGGTTTTGCGTACTACTCACCCGCCGTATGTCCTTCTGGATTCACTGTGGCCTGTACAGTCGACGATGAGCGGACTGGCGAAGGGTTTCCGCCTATATCGGCTGGAGAGACCGCGATGTACTGCGTACCAAGGTAAGATGGAAAGCTCGAAACACTATCGTCTCTAAGAATCTGGCTTATTCGAGGATAAAAAAACTTAGCGGATTTTCCTGCACATCGGATACTACCGACTTTCGAGGTGGTGTCTGGGGATTTCACACGTCGCCAGCAAGCGGTCCCTCCGTTACCGTAGGGCCGGCTATCCAGATCCGCTGGCGGGAAGAGGACCTAAGCAGCCTTCAAACAGACACTGTGGAGATCGGCAGGCCCGCTTCTTTCGCATTGTTTTCTCCCGCACCCGGCACCGATGTATCCCCAAGCATCTTACCAACGAGTAAAGGGGTCCAAATAACCAGGGAACCTACGTTGACGTCCCCCAGCACGACCTCCGAAACCGAGGATTCACCCACCAGCTTGACAATCGACCCTAGCACCCTAAGTATTTCTGGCGTTGTAATATTACCTTCTCCTTCTGGAACAGAGACACCAATAAGCACATCGTCACCTCCATCCCAGCCAGATACTGCTACGCCGACCCAACCTGCGGGTACATCTACCTCGGATAGTGGGAGCGCCCCAAGTCCTAGTGGAATCGAGAGAAGTGCGCCAAGCGTCGCCTCAAGTACGAGTGTGGCAGCTATGGCCTTGTCCGGGATTCTTATAGCAATGATACTTGGGTTTCTGGCGGTCGCAACCTTTCGTCGATATCACCGCTACCGTGCCGGGAAAATAGAGGCATTTTCCCCTATCCACATCGATCTCTGGGTTAGGAAAGTCTTAGAGAGATGGAACAGTAGATCACCTTCGCAGCCAACTACCAGGAAACACCCGCTCAAAAACCCGGATGCCGAACTCGGTACTGATGGTCCAATACCAGAATTAGGACCGGGAGATCCGTTGGGTACGAAGGAGAATCCGGCAGAGTTAGCAGGGAACGGGGTAAGGAATAGTTGGATGTCCCAAGTCTCGCGCATATTTACTACGAGGCTGAAGAAGGAGGCGTGGTAAGTTTGACGACTTTGCCAACTTCGATGGCATGTTTTCTCCAGCGACTCGTCCTCAGAGGCAGCTTGCACGGCTGATGCATCATGCTGGGATAACGATGCTACATTGATTTATAATGAGTTAATTCATTGTTCATATCATAAATGAAATGTCCACGAGATTAAATTGTCTTCCAAGCTTCCAAGGTACATAGATTTCGTACTTCTGAGGTTGTAATGGTCCTTGAAAAGATGCACTTGGCCAGCTTTACTAAAGTTGTGGAA
The DNA here is from genome assembly GCA_902806575.1 of Jackrogersella multiformis. NCBI lineage: Eukaryota > Fungi > Ascomycota > Sordariomycetes > Xylariales > Hypoxylaceae > Jackrogersella > Jackrogersella multiformis. The sequence continues at coordinate 3,563 of CADCXD010000009.1, read as the reverse complement.
GATTTTAATAAACCAGCCCTAGAGCTCGAGGATTGTAAAAGCCCACTGTAATATAAGGTAGCTGTAGGTACATGTAGAGTGGGGAATGCACAGACCACCTCACATTTGCTCCCTAGCCTTAGGTACCTAGGTACTTGCCTGCTTTCGCTGATGCCGTCACAGCGGTCGGTCGGTCGGTCGCTCTCTCTATGCCGCTCTACTTAGCCCATTCTGTTCTTGAAAAATGTCGGGACCATGGATACCACTGATCGGCCCAGTTACTGCCGCCCCACGCGTTGCTGTTGTTGCTACTGTTTGCCTACCTAGGTAGGTACCTAAACTACCACTGTCCAGGCCGATCCGGGCGTCATGATCTTGGATAAGGCCGAACAGGTAGCGAGCCACCTTCTCCAGCCTCCTTTGCTTCCGTCCACCTTACATCTAGGGGCGTTCTGCACGACACTGTCGATTGGAAGCTTCGTGATATCCTTCATGTCTCGGCGAGCAGCAATGCGTATGATACTGTCTTGCCCTCCCACGTTGGGGTTATGATCTGCTCGTGCGGTGACACCTGTATCCTCCTCACCTTTGCCTTTGTCCTTCCCATTTCTTTCGCCGGTAGTTTCTCTATCAAACCCGTCACCGTTTCTGTCGATTGCTTCACTGGTGCTCTTGCCAGGACCAAGCAGCGGCAGCTTGACAGCTCGTTCCGGACCAGACTGGACCGCGCAGCAGCAACCAGACGAAGGTCCATCGCGCCGCTGTAATTTGGATCGGCGCCGTTTTGGAGCAGAATATCTATGATTCCTAGCTCTAATCTCTGGATGGTACTTATCCGAGCTACACTCCGAAACTCTGACCGGTGTGTCTCATTTTCACCCAGCGAATAGCGATATCGTTATCTTTGGTCGAAACTATTTCGTCGATCAAAGAGTTCGATGACTAGTCTGCTGCTGTTATTGGTGACAACTCCAGAATGTCTTAGGACCGCGGACTATTAGTTATCGGACCTAATATCACCCGTTGAATCCGAAGGAGCTTTTTGCAAACCTTTTACTCAACCGAATAAAAGATCACTCAAGTAGCTAAACAAGGCCAACTCCATTGGATATGGAAATTACTTATCTTTTAGGAATATGATTATACAATGCTCTTTAAGATCCCGTTCGAGAACTATTGAAGTCGAAACGTCACTTTTCAAAAGACACTTAGACACACATGTTAGCTAGATGAAGCAACAGTTACGATGGCTGCATAATGAAGAACTTCTTCATGACTAACAGGCTGAAGAGCAGCTCATCCAGTCTATTAAAGAATTAGGCGACAACGACCTTTTCATGCAAGTCGGCCGGAACCCGAACATAATCCTAGGTTAACATGCGGGAAGGTCGATCCAATCGACCTTATGTTTATTTATGTTTATGTTTAAGGCCCGGGAGAAAGCTTCTGCTTTTTAAGCCATTAAACATAATGGTAAAGCCCATCAGCCCACGAACCTCGCTCTAGGTATATAATTATTAGAGAAATATTAAGGTTAGGGTTAGGATTAAGGAGACGCGTAAGGAGGAAGTTCGACTTTTGTTGTAGAAAAACTAATAAACTAAAATATAATGCCGATTATTTTATTTATTTAGAAAATGAAAAATAGTTTTGCCGTATATAGTTTATTAAGGTAAAAAGGTGTAAAAGAATAAAAGATATATTATGGATTTATACCTTAAAAAACGAGGAGTTAACGAAATAGTTTAATCGTTTATTAAAATCGTTAAAAATATATTAAATAATTTTAAGGGATTAATTCTATTTTTTTTATACGTTAAAAGGAAATTAATATTTAATATTTTAACCTTTACGACGTAAAGTAAAAGCCGAAAGTATAAAATTTAAGGTTAAAATTATAATTATTAAAAGTTAAAGTTATCCGGTAAAAACTAAATATACCCGAAATATTATTAAAGGATAATATTTCTAAATTTTAAGGTATAAAGTTAAATTAAAATTAAGAATTAAAATTAAAAATTAAAGGTTTAAATTATAAATAATTATTTTTTTCTTATTTTTTTTAATAAAAAAAAAATAAGATAAATTATATAAAAATAATTATAAATTTAATATATTTTAAATTAATATAATAATTATTTTACTCGTAAGTTATTAATTATTATTTATATTTAAAGATTTAACGATACGTACGAAACGTATAAATTTCCTTTTAAAAGTATTTATCGTTATTAAAGCGATAATAAAACGGTTATATAAAATATAAGTAAAAATTTTATATGCGTAAAATAATAAAAAAAGTACTTTAATAATTCCGGTAAAAATATTATACCTTATTAATTTTAATGCTTTTTTCGGTTAAGCGTTTAAGCTTAAGCTTAATAGCCGATCTCGTTTCGTTATAACGGTAATTTTTTTTTTACGAAAAAAGGCGGTTTTAATTTAAGTAAATATCGGATTAATAATAATATTTATCGTTTTAAACGAAAAAAAAATAAAAACCTTTTTAATTTTTTTTATATTATTATATAAAGTTATTTTATTTTATAATAATAATAAGTTAAAAAAGCTTATTATTTATTTAAAGTTATAAATTAAAAGTATTTAAAAAGTTAAAGGTAATTTTTTTTATAATTAATATTTTTAAACGATTTATTTAATTTTATTTATATTTATAAAATCTTAAATTAAATTATAATAACTTAATAATATTAAAGATATATTTTTATTATTTTTTATTAAAAGATTAAAAAAGGTATGCTTATTATTATATAATATTTAATTAAATTATTTAATTAAAATTTACGAAAAATATTCTTTTTTTCGTAAATTATTATAAAATTTTAATGAAGCTTTTATAAAAAACTTAAGTTAAAAATTAATTATAATATATCGTATAAATTTAGCTTTAATAAAGCCTTTTTTAATATATAAAGAATAAATAAATATTAATTATTATTTATTTTAATAAATTATTTATTATAATATTAATATAAAAAAATAAATCCCGGGTATTTAAAATTAATTAAATAATATTTAAATTATTAATTCGTTATTATTAAATTTAATTATTAATTTCTTTTTAAATACTTTAAAATAATATAAAGATATTATCGATATATTAATTATATAAAAAAACTTAAGGATTTTTATATACGTTATATTTCCTTTTAAAATAAATAATATAAAGATTTATTAATATAAAAGTATATATAATTTTTATTATTAATTTATCTTTTTATTAAAAATATTATTCTTAATATTTAAAGTAATTATTTTTTATAATAAACTTAATTATATAATAAAAAGTAATTTAATTAATAAAAGAATTTATTTAATAATATATTTAAACGTTAATAATAATTTAATTATATTTTTTAATTAAAACGTTAATATATATCGATATTATATTATTAATAAAAATTTAAACCTTAATATTAAATAAGATAAAAGTAAAACGTAAATTGTTAATAATTTCTTTTATCGAGGAAATTATTTATAATTTTTTTTAAAATAAGTTAAAGTAAATAATTAACGATAATCAAGATATAAAAGCTGTTAGGTTAGGTTAGGAGTTAGGTTAG